>OY979647.1:1200000-2400000 GCA_963855885.1 Coenonympha glycerion
TAATATTACGCATTACGTTGCATGCACGGTGAAATTATGAAGTGTCGTATTCGATTGTCAGTTGGTGTTATACTTTTAGCACTTTTTTTGACACTGACTCCAAACGTATATTTCTCCAAGTTTGTATACTTCTCCAAGTCTGTATACTTTTTTGCTATTTAATAATTGCAATTGCTATCGGATGATTTTATACTCATTATTAAAGAGAAATATGATAGCTTTTTTGTCAGGCTTTTTCAATGTATTACGTAGTTTTATCGAAGTAAAGTATTTCACACAATTTACATTATGTTTCGTCTTTCCATTAAAGGGATCCTTATTTTCATAAGAGGAAGATACACATTAAGCCTTGTAAAAATATATCCTATGGAAAGTTTGTATTTAACTGAACTTAGAATGCAGTAACTCGTAGTTTGAAGTCGTGAAATAGTTATCACCAATATATAATCGAAAAATTAAGTCACTTGAAATAAGTGCTTGAAAGTTATGTGAATTAAAGAATTTGAATGTAAATACTAATGTAGAACCTACCCCTTACGCAAAAAATTTAAAGCCGGTTCTTTCCAGCGTTTCGACCTTAAAAGAACACTAATTTATTAACATTTTTGCATAATAATTAAAGCATTTGCTAACTGCCTAATTTATTCATTTTCGCCAATATTTCATTAGCAACCCATAAATGGACAGTTACACACTTTGAACTTTAGGCGTGCGTAGGTAAATACCATTTTAATGAGGCAAATATCGAAGCAAGCAACCAGTCCGCAAAGTTCAAATAAATCAACAATCTATCAGCGCATTACCACTACTAAGGAACGCCAATAATGACGCAATCTCGACTTAATCTCGGCGCTGTTAATGTGAGAACCATGTGAGAAACCTCGAACAATGCCAAGCAAATCCGGAAGCTTTGGCCGATCGGGCTAATGATCAGGAATACCGTAGGAATATCGCAATGGACAATATAGACTTCATATTTTCTTCGTTTATGATATTGTAACTCGACGAGTGTTGAGAATTTAGTTGATTCGGTTCAAAGCAACAAAATTATTCCTTGTCTGAATGAAAGTACACGACATTTCGGAAGAAGTATAAGTATCTTCGTCAAACCTCGGAGCCCCTTTTACCCCCTAAAACACTACTGATTTTTGAAAAATTTCTTCTTAGTGCAGCTAGACCTTTTAAGGAGCTTATGTGCCAAATTAGTCTCTAGACCCGGTTTAGGCTGTGGCTTGATATTATAATGTGTCAGTCACCAAACAAAAGTCTATTTGCGAGAAACGGCGGGTTAAATCAGAGTCAGCGTCACTCATTGGTCAATTTTGGCAACTGCACTGTTTGGCGCAAGTGAGCTTTAGATATCCAAAAAGGAGCCTTCAAAAAGATGATTAACAGTTCAGTTTCTGAAATACATTATCAAAGAAATCTTAGATTTCTGTATGTACATATAGACATATATAAAGTTGTGCCTAGCAAAACAGCGATAAGTATTATCAATTATAATAAATCCTAGCGCGGCCTCGACAGCTGGCAAGTGGCAGGTAATGACAGGTTAAATAACTTCACAGTGATGTAATAGCAATAGAGGTAACTAGTGCGGTATGATGATGAAGTGGACTGGAGTTGTATCTTAGAATCTTACATTTACTCTGATGTCAAAAACTCCGTACAAATCGAATGAAACGTAAGCGATTTTGACACAGTAGGGCGCGTCATCGTGAATTGAAATACCTATACTCGTATCTATACGGTCTACGATTGTCTACGAGTATGTATTTTAACTAGTGGACGCGCGCATCTATGCCCGCGTGCATTTCGGTTTTTCACAAATCAGCCTATATGATGGATATCAAGGATATTAAAATCCATTCCAAATTTCAACCGTATAGTTGTACTACTTTCAGTTACTGTGGCGTGAAGGAGTATTTCTCCTTTCCTCGTATTTCGCCGGAGATCATCATGGCGGATCAACAAGACCCCAAACCCTTACAAAAAAAATCCTCAATAACCACCAAAGTTGGTAAAAAACTGGCGAACATTAGTTGAACTTAAAAACATAACGACAGAATGCCATAGCTTTTGTTTTTGTTTTTACTTCAAATTCCAAGTTGCATACGTTTATACACAAAGTTTTTGGGTGTATGTGACTGAATTCGTTATGAATCACAGTCGCGTGAGATCCGGAAGACAATACTGTTTATTTTGGTCGCGGCAATCATCGCAGCGCGCGGGCAGCTCGCGACTGAATGCGATACCAGGCGATGCTATTTATAGCTGGCAGTCAAAAACAAGCAGCTGTGAACAGTTCAGTGGGTAGTTACTAGTTACTCGTAATATAGAAAAAATAATGTATCTCGAATTTTAAGGCAATGAACCCTCTTAGGAGTATACCTTAAGTACCTTATTGAGATAAGTCTAGTCCGCACGCGATGCATAAAGAAAAACTTTCAAGTGCCGAGTGCGTTTTCCTAACGTAAGTATTAATAGTTTTGGAATATGGCAGAAATTCGCGGGTTCGATTCCCGACACGGGCCACTTTGGAATTTTATAATTTCTAAATTGGCTCAGGTCTGGTCTGGTGGGAGGCTTCGGCCGTGGCTAGTTACCACTCTACCAGCAAAGACGTACTGCGATAATCGATTTAGCGTTCTGGTGCGATGCTGTGTAGAAACAGTTGGGGGTGACTTTACTTACCCCTTCCAAGTTAGTACGTTAACATCTTCGGCTGCATCATCACTTACCATCAGGTGAGATCGCAGTCAAGTAATAACTTATATAGTGTAAAAAAATACTAGTCTATGATACAATAGTTCGTACAAAGTAGTTTCGTCAGTCATTCTGAACTAGAAATTGATCCAGAGACATATCAAATTTTCAAAATATTTACCTATATATCATCTAAAAAAGAATGTGAAACTAAAATTAAAACCAGTTACATACGTGAAATCACTCAATAAAGAAACAGAATATATTTTTATGATCATTTTATGATACCCAGGGTTGCTACCTAGGGTTACGTCAGAATCCTGTAAATTGTCATACAAAACCACAAAAATTATGGGCCTGATGGAATGGCGTGGATGGCAAAACGTGTATCCGAGTTTTGCCACAAATTCAAGATATAAAGTTTAAGTTTGTACTCTTATCTGACATTTTGAGTATGTAGGATGGTCTGTTGATTGAATCAATAGAGCAGCTTCTTAAAATATTTCCACGCCTTTATAGCTTCTACGCTGGAGGTGCAGTTTTAATAAAACAACCGCTCGACCTTGCCATTACACCACACGGCACACCTCTCACTCGCAATTATACCTACGAACCTACCACACCAGTGCGACGGTACCACTACCACGTCTAGCGAGATGCTGGTGGTATAATTACAGCGAATGGTAATATCTCTACACCTATAATAACATTCAAAACGGGCCATTACGCGAGTATATGGTTATTACGGAGTAGTTGTTGGTACAACTTTGTGTGTGAGGACTTTTTAGGGATCAGTGCCAAAAAGCGTGTATGTTGAACCCTACGCAGAACATATTTTCGGGTGTCAACTGAGGTGCAGTATAATATAAGGAAGGAGGCAAGGGGAAAGGCCATGGAAAGGCGATGTGTGAGATGTACCTACTATCGTTGGAGTCCGCCATTTAGGGTTCGTAGTTATAATTAACTGAGCCTTGCGTTAGCCAACAGTCAAAAATCGCGAATAGTTTTGTACGTTTCATGTCGCACAATCCGTCAGCCAGCTTCAAATGTCAAAGAAACCCAAGTTCGCTAGTTGAGTTCAACGCACTGATCTCTATTCTATGGATCGATGACTGTCAAC
This sequence comes from Coenonympha glycerion, assembly GCA_963855885.1. Taxonomy (NCBI): domain Eukaryota; kingdom Metazoa; phylum Arthropoda; class Insecta; order Lepidoptera; family Nymphalidae; genus Coenonympha; species Coenonympha glycerion. The sequence continues at coordinate 1,203,827 of OY979647.1, forward strand.
GTAAACATGAAGACACTTTTGATTTTCGCCATTTTGGCGCTGATTGTTGCGTAACCTGGCGTGAGCGTCCATGAAACTAAAATATAATGACATTCAAAACGACGGTCACTAGCAAAAAATGTCAATTTAGTACCGTAGACTTTCGAGGGTGGCGCTTCAAATAGGCACAAAAAAGTAACTGTCAGATGTATAAAATGATTAATCCATAGAATAGAGATCAGTGGTTCAACGCAACCATTAAAATTATAAAAATCCATAAAAGCATGTAAAAATACGTTATGTCTGGTACGATTAACTATGTAAGCTCATAGGTCATCAAAAACTGCATCTGCATCCGTATTTGGATGCAACACATGGCGCGTAAAACACGGTTCACGACAGAGTTCACATACCTAGCCATGTTCTACCGCACACGTGCCATGGGGCTATAAGCAGCGAGGAAGTTCAGTGAGACCAGGCGCTCAAGTAACATCTGCCACCAGAAGTAAACAGTGTTACACATTTGTAGGCTATTTTAGGAGCTCACACTGATGTGCATCGCATACTACAGTCGACAGCTAAAGACTCCACATCGGACCATGCGAAAAAAACGAGTGAAGAAAGTTTCATGCCCTAGCTACAACCGCTGCGTTGGACAGTTGTTTCATTGAGGTTATGCTAGCTGCAAGGGCATTGCCGAGTTTCTTGCCAGTTCTTTTCGGTGCAAACCTGTGGTAGAGTATTGACTTTGTGTGAAAAATAAAGATTTCCATTTACATCACAGTTTTATTTTACAAATCAATTTTCATCAAAATTAAGTATCTCACATACTATATTTGAAGTCGCTAAATGTGTCTTTAAGCTTTTATTTTCCTCCGCATAATACTAACTTCCCATTACAGACAATGCTAAGTATGTCAAACTTATCTGTTTTTATTAGGCATGACATAGACTTTAAAACTAAAACATCTGGGCGGCGGAAAAAAAACATGGTGTACAAAAACTTTGCTTACACGTGCTATACAAAACTACATGACTAATATGTACATTTAACCAGCAAGGAAGTTCACCGGAGCAGCGCTCAGGGTTCACTAATTTTAGAACATCTGCCGCGAGGTAAACATGTATGTTACACATGTCTTTTATGTTAACCGCGTTTGTAGCTTTGACTTTGTACTGGTTGATTGTAAATCTTCTGTACATTTTTTTCTCCTCTAAAACCCTTTGAAGATCCCTCAACTTGGGTGGCTTAAGAATCATCGTCACTTCTAGTTTAACTTACGATGTGCTAAGCATCTGTAGCTTTAATTTTGTGCTGAGTGACTGTAAATTTGTACTAGTTCATTGTAAATCTTCTGTACATTTTTTTTTCTCTGAAACTCTTTGAAGATACCACCACTTGGGTGGCTTTTAAAAATCATCGTCACTTATAGTTCTACTCGTGATGTGCTAAGCATTTGTAATTTAATTTTGTGCTGATTGACTGTAAATCTTCTACATTTCTTTCTTGAATGCAAATCTTTGAAGATTCTACTACCAACGTAGTAGAATCTTCAAAGATTAGGATTAAGAGGCTTTAGGTTCATCATTAATTGTAAACATCAAACTAAACTAAAACGCAGTAAGTACTGAAAAAAAATCAGTAAATTACAACAGACAGACAACGTTGCGAAAACAATCAGCTTTCTTGATAACTCCGCACGCGAACGAGTCAGTTTTACGTGCACATAAAAATGGCACATTTAAAATTACCGCGCTCAGTTTCGTTTCAGTGAAAATTAATTATTCGAAATCGGTTCAAATTCCTATAGTTACGACGTACGAGAACATGTTTATAAAAATATTTTCACCTACATTGGTAATAATTGTACTAGAGCAACTAGAGACGTTCTTTCCAAAATTATCGGATTCCGGATCTTAAATGTGCAGCCTCATATGGAATGAATTTAAGACGTTTCTATGGATACCGCGCTACCACGCATCGTTGCTCAGTGCTCACTTAGCTTCATGCTACGCACCACGGTGAGCTCCCTGTATTTCTGTATCACTGGCCCTTACAAAACCTTAGTACTCTAGTTTCTAAACGCAGTAGTTTCAGTAGAAAATTGCTCACTAGCCAGCCTTTTAAATTTGTCATAAAAAAATTGGTAGCGGTTTAAGAAGCTCTTTTGCTGCTTTTAATTTAGCTTCGTTCTTGCCTATCCCTTCGAAAGCCTTAGACGATTCATAGGCATGCAATGTTACTTGTTTAAACTATAGACTCAAACAAACATCAAAGCTTGGTCTGAAATGGTTTGGAAATGATTTAGTTTTAGTTGGTCTCTGTCTGTAGAACTACATTTAATTATCTCGAAGAGTTTTCTAACTATCGTCCATTAACGGTCACAAGTTGTGAAGGAACAAACAGCGCCCACCCCTTCCGGTGTCGACCGACGTGAAAATTGAACTGTACACATCACATCCTAGGACAAATGCACTTTTGGGACCCTTTTCGACTCTCGTTAAAACAAGGCCTACTTGGAATTGCCAAAATAATTATCAAGTTAGTAAGAATAAAGATAACAATCATATTTTGAATAGTTCTGTACATCTGCCACTAATACAAGATCTGTCTGGAATTGGAGTTACAAATGAAAACAAAGAAGAGTAAGCAATTCCATCAATAAGGTTTCTGTAGAGTATGTTTGCCATCATTCTTTTTGTATATTAAAACAATGGGCAGTAATTTAAGGAATCTGTTGACATGATAATCTACGAATCTATTATTATTATTGCGCAAGCCTTTAAGAATTCTTGAAATCAAAAATATAATTAAAATTAAACTGAACTAACTCGTAAAGAATTTAAAAATGCTCTTTAAAAAGGCAATAAAAGCCCCATAAAATTATTAGGACAGACGTTAAGTCGACAAGCGAACGCGACTTGAAATATGTCCTCAAAAGTTATCGTCTTGCAGTCCAGAAATAAATCGGAATTAAAACAAGATTCCAATTGATTAGGAGTTCATTAACACGCTGGACGTTTAAGATAATGACGAAAGTATCACTAAAGTAACAACCCGAAAGTAACATCAAAGTAAAGTTATTCATACCGAAAACGAGATGTTCAAGGTTTTATACGCTTTAACGTCTGCATCATCAGACGTTAAAGCGTATAAAACTGCAGGTTCAACTGATAGTTAGATAGATAGATAGTAATCCAGAGGAAGATGCAGCTGCGTCAACGATGGCAGGTAAATGGGTGCGTTTCCACGGAGCCGGTAAATCAGTCAATCGCAGATTGACCCACTGATGCCAGCAGATATTTCGGGCATTGTGATTGGCCACTCCACGGTCCGCTCCGCTTACGGAAACGTACCCTGACTTATATGGTACTGTTTTAATTTAAACCTTGTATCAGCTTATTTGTTTAGGATTGATAAAGAAACTGTAAAATGTACCTATTTAGATTTTCTTTGTTTATTATTTATCTGTTGTTAAATTAACGCAAAGACACGATGTGATTTTTTAATAAACATAATTAAATACATGCACAGTGTGATACGTTTAAACCAAGACAACGAAAGATTTCTACAATCCAAATTCCAAACATATGAAAAATTTCCTACATTAACAAGTGCTTACAATGAATGTTAAAACTTAAAAACACCGATATATTATTATTATTCGACCTTATTTCAAGCAATGGGTTAAAACCATCTTAAACTTTGTAAATCTCATTAAAGATAATAATAACTCTTTATTTTCACACAATGATGAAGAATACAGACGTACAGGTGGATAAAGTAAGAACCTCCCATTGTGATTGTTTCCCACAGTGTTACTCGTACATGTGAATTTGTGACGAGTTTGTGGTAACAATGGATTGAGGATTTACGTAATACTACGTTGCGATATCACATCTGCAGTGTAAAAAATAAATTGTTAAAAATATATCATTTGAACGAATATGAAATAGATATAAATGATGACGTCATAAAGGCTGGATTCTTTAGAATAAGCTTCTCTATTCGCTTTTTAAGTAAACAAGCCTTCTTACATTCTAGAAGAAAATAAAGTACAATAGAGACAAGATAAGTCAATAGCTGGGCAATTAAAATAAATTTAGGTGAAAATTTGCTAATTAGTTTTAGGGCAAGACAGTAATAAGCAAATTACTTTAAAAATAAATTGATATTACCAATATTAAGCTGTTCTTAGAAATTATCGAAATAACTCCAACAAGTAGCAATCGAAATCAAAAGTTAAGTAACTAAAACATGAACTGAATCACGTAAATGATGACATAAATATATTTTAACGAATCGGTGACGTTTTGAAGACATTATTTCTGCTAACTTTATTTTGTCCTCCATAACCTCTATAAAATGCGTAGTACCGACCAAGTACCGACAAGGAAGTTAAAGAATGCCAAACTCGGACGATCAGAGGAAAATTAATATGATCTCAGAACTGAGATAAGCGTAGTGGGCGTAACCATCGAGTAAAAAAATCTGAAAAACTTATCGCAGCAATTAATCTTTTAACTTTGACCTAACTTTGACTCGATATAAGATACACCCAAATTTTTAATAACCCGTTTCCAGAGATCCCCTTTAGATACTTGATTAAGAGGAAGACCGACGTAGTCTTAATTGCTGTAACACATCGATTGCATCTCTCAGAAACGATCACGCATGTGTTGTCTGGTCGAAATTGCGGAAAATTAAGATGGCAATTTATTGCAAAAAATATCAAATAAGGATGTTTTAAGCATCTTGCAATAACGGAACTCTGTGAGAGCGCTACAAATAGTTGATTTCTACTAAGCTTATGCCCCTAGTTGAAATTTAATAATATGAACAGAATATTGGAAGTTTTGGATTGTCCTAGAATTATACGTATGTAGGACTTCTTTTAATACTCAAATGTTGGGAAACCCGTGATCACCAAGCAATCAATTGTAGTCTTCAAAATATTCTTTGTATCTTTCGATCAAATAAGGATAGAAAGATACAAATGTTGGTTGTAATGCAGGTGATAATCTATGTAAGGATATCACCTGCATTAATACTCACTGTATTACAATGTTTAATTAAAGAGATGTTAAGAAAAGCTTTGGCAACTGGCATTTCTTGATTAAATCATTCAAACATCAACAAAGTACACAACAATCCAGGTGCGCAATAAAATTCCGTTTTAAATTACGCCTGGAATAAAAGAAATTGTCTGCAGACGTAAACACTCGAAGAATCTACCTCGAAAAACCAATTTCAGAGAGAAACACATGCACTCACCATAAACCGAATTAGCCCGAACATTCGTTTACGGGACTTGAAAGCAGATAAAGCAAACATCCTGCCTCATTCCGACCGTATGTGGAGCTCATCTCCCAAAAGCAATTTCGCTTACCTGATACAAAACATCGCGTATGTGTCTATTTATTCCCAACTGGTTCGGAGAAAACTGGACTGTCTTCGCCAAGAATAGATTCCACTTTCCTCTGCCAGTGAACCGGTGCATCAATGATAAGAGAAATTATTATTGGCCTGGATTCATAAATGATTTACAGCCACTACTGGACGTTGAATGAAGAGCATTATTCTATTATACCTAATATCTCTGTAGTCGTTTGGAGTGTTGTATAATTTATTGGACGAATAGTGGCACGGAATATAAGACAAGGATTAGATACAATGTTAGCTTAAATATTCCTGTTTATTGCTAGTCAAAGCCGGATCACGTGCTCTGGTTGGGTGATATTGATACTGCATACTATAATCCTCTTAATGCCTCTAGAATCTGAGCAGATAGATCATAAATCATAACGGTGCTCATGAATTGTTAGTGCATAGATTTTTGTTGACACAGAAATGGATAATGGAGACCGGTGTGTCAAAAATCAAGTTATAAGTAGAGAATTTGGATACCTATTTTTATTAGGCCATTTATAAGGAGATGTGGACTCAACAAAAAGTATTTGTAAAGTGAATTTAGTGTTTGAAACCAGGAGTTCCAGCGTGAGAACCAGGAAGGACCAGAGTGGGAAAGACTGAAACTTTATTACACACAAATTAATGCCATCTATGGTTGACGGATTCCTCACGGATTCAATTATGTAAAAGCCCATGTACCAGCATCAAGTGCTGACTATAACTATTATACTTATCAAAAAGAATTTAATTGTGTCGAAAGCTTCTATTGAAACGAACTAAACAAGAGTATAGTTAATTCTTCTGTCGTGATTCAACGCTTGACAAAGTGCACTATAGACAATCTTAATAGCTGTTGCCTGGCCGAGCTGAAGTATTGCCAGTTTATAGACCGCTCATAACACCTCCATAAATAAATGCTAACCAGATTTGCATACAATATATTACACTTTCACGATCCGCTATTTGTCATAACTCTACCCTTAGGGTAAGTAAGGTTTCAAGGGACTTTTGACTTCCTCACTGACGCAGATTGCGAGCTGCAGTATTTTAGCAAGAAGTCCCGGTTTACTATTCCTGCAGATAATGGCTAATTTGTGGTTCCACATCTATTACGAGTATCTTCTAAATTGGTTTAGATTTGGTCTGTTGGGTGAAGAGCTTTGACACTAACTTTAATGGCAGACGTACCAAAATACAATTTCCCCCTACCTGTGGATAGAGGCTGCATTATCACAATAAAATACAGTCAAGGAAATGATATGACAACTCGTCCAAGTCCCTATTGAATTGAAGATGACAGTAAACTAGTGAAATTAGAAAGACTTAATCACACATCAAAATTCAGAGCACTATTTCATGAAAGGTAATAGATGTGTGTGAAGTGTGTGAAAGCTAATCATAGACGGATTGTGACGGATTGTGTCCTTTATTATTATGTAGACGTATTATGAAACAAAGATGATACATGTTACGTATTTTTAAATTAAACGCAGCATGCACATGCGCATTTATAAAACATTTGCATATTACGTGGACACGTTGCAAATGCATCTTACTTTATTGGTCCATATTAGCATATTTGAATGTATTCACCTCGTTTTCCCATAAAATATCCGTCCGTAGGGCTTTCTCTTGAGAATGTCGAGTTTTACATACAATTAAATGTCGATTTTTCTCCCATTGATTTATTTATACCTTCCACAGAATCGTGGATGTTAAGAACTCGTGCTTACGAGCCCAAAACAAATTGCCTTTAATCGAATCGTGATCGCTGTTCTTCGAGGGCCATTTTTCAAGCAGTTTCTTTAAAGGCCCCATATGGCAGGTAACAATTGCAGTGGTTGCCACGAGAGCGGCGGTTTACGAATCAGACTAAGATTAAACTGTTGTCAGTAAGTATATTTCATTCTTTAAACGATCGCTTAAGTTCATACCGAGAATAACTTCTCGCACTTTCAGTGTCTTCTATAGCAACTTTACAATTCTTTGAGGCAGTTGAACGCTATTCTTTTGCAATAATAATAATTACAATTTTGAAAGCGCCAAAATGAAAACAAAATGTTATCTAGATACTAATATTATGAAATCAAATATTTTTCTTTCTTTCTATGTGCCCAGCCCATTTCCAGTTAAGCTTTGCGACACTATATTCTGATGTGAAAAATAGGACATAGATAATAATAATTATATCAAGCTGCCAAGTCACAGAGCAATTCAATTTAAATAAAGCATAATTAATTAAGTAATTAAAACAGACGGACAGAGATAACAAACGATTTGAAATGTCTTTTGTACGCCAAGATCAGAGCAAGGTCGTAAGAGTGTACGGACGGCAAAATAGACAAAGGATTAAACTATAAAAAATGTCCACGCGTTCTTTGATCGTGGAAATAAAAAGCTATTTTTTGTGCGTAATTTTTACGCTCTGCTACGAGCTACTTTAGTCCCGCAGCTAGAGCACAAAGCTAAGAGTCTGGGCTCAAAATTCTTATTTTTTTATTATAAGAGACGAGACACCAAGTTCGCTGATTCACCTTGGTTGGAGTGAAGTGGCGTTGGAACTTTTGAAGTGATTGAGTAGGTACGTGTAGGTACTCGATATTTGCTGACTCTACATCTACAGGGTCACGCAAAAGAAGCACTGATCATGCAAATCCACTTACAGAGAAATGACCACTTTGTCAGCAAACGATTGCAGGACAGAATACAGAGAAAACAAAAAAGTTAATGAAACTATCAGCCGTTTTCACCAACAACGAAATAGGCAACGCGTAATTATGTAACGCTTAGCCTTAGTCTAAGGAGATCCCTAAGCATACATTTATCTTACACCAACCAATTTTTACTAGGCCACTCCTAAGCTATGAATTGCTTAAAAATTATTTAAACTTGTCTATGATTTTTAGTATCAAGCTGTAAATTGTGTTTGACGATAGTTTGACGTTTATCAAAGTTCAAACTGGCTTACTATTATAATTATAGAAGGGTGATGGTGGATATCTTACCTTAATCCAATCAGAGTTTGCAGTTTTCCAGGCACGCCACGGTCGTAGGGCGGAATAATATACGGCACTTTATGATTGCGCGGTTTTATTTTATCGTAAATTAAATGCACAATGCACAATATGAAAAGTGTGATAAAATACAATGAAACAATTTCTTTTACACAAAAACGAAAAGCGGTTGTCCATTGAATGGATTTCAAAATCTCTAGTAAACAAGTAACAGCTAGTTTCTTCATTGATTGATAGTAACAGCTAAAGTAATAGTTAAATATGGTGGTCTGACCCTTATTACTTACTTTTTGTTGTCCTAGTTGTAACCAAAGATTTAAATCGCTAGATGAGCCCTCCTGATGAACCTCCAAAAACGTCCACTTTTTTGTCTTGTGTGCGACGTGTAGTCATCTCACACACACAATGACATAAGACATGATGACATAGCGAAAATGTGTTAACGCAATTGCAATTTGCGCTCTCTGTCACACAATCGCACACTAGTCAGCTAAGAGCATGCTGAGAGCACTCACTCAGCATATTTGTGGACGTTTTCGATGTGCGCAATGTAGGCTTAGGGCGTATCCAGATTTAAATCTTTGGTTGTAACTTGTAATATATAATATCACGGTCATTCACAATTCAGACATCTTAACATGACTCTACCTACGTCGTTGCTTCAATAATACAATATCCTACCTACCTGGAGTTACTCACGCCCTTGTAGTGATCTATTGTTTGATACTGAGTACTCAATCAGTACATACTTTGGTACTTATAAACACAATAGCTTTATAAATATTGATTATTCCCACCAATTAACTAAACAATTAAAGTAATTATTATTAGTTCAAATGCTCCTATCGGTTATCTTATTTATTTACTCAAGTTCTAGAACGATTTTAGATATAAAAACATTTTAAAGATTTGATCGATAGAATATAATCAAAGCACACATTACAAACAAACTTTGTCGAAGCAACATTCCCGTCGATGTTTCGATGTCGGGGCGGAACGTGCACTAAGACCACCAACATTTTTGTCGCAGCTTTTTTGTGAGCCATACAGATTCTTTCGCCGAACTTAAACTATGTCGCAGGATGACTAGCGCAGTGCAGTGCGGCATAGGGCTAGGACGCACTGGATCCTACAAGGGAAAGTGTTATCACTTAACATCGTAACAAGGTGGTACTTATTGGTGGTCTCGTTATGTTATTCTATTAAAAAAAAAAAACATTCATTTGAAAGAGGTTTTTCTGCAGTCGGTACCACATAATCCACCGTTCTCTTTACCTGGACGCAGTTTATTACGACCTTAGCAAACAATCATAATCACCTTGATCATGTTCTCTGTACTCTGCAGTGTACACACTACAAACACACACACAGACCCCTGAGCGACTTATGAAAGGTACTCGCATGTACCTAACTACCTACTCTTTGTAGTACTAACAGGCTATGTTCACTTATCACGTGATCAAGAGCGCTACAGGTAGCCGTTAAGACGGACCAATTTCAGACGGCTGGCGCGCGCCGGCTAGGTTGCACGCGTTATTTCTTGTACGGTCCATTTCACGTGCTGCGTGCGCCCAATTACGAGGTAGCCCTAGTACGTAGAAAGAGATAAAGTTACGCGATAGAAGGAGAGCACAACTTTAGGTACGTAGCGGAGGCGGAGCCAGGCGCTATTGCGAACTGAATTGCACTATTTTGTGTCAGCGCTATGGTCACTATTTCTTTAAATCATCTTGTATTGTATACCGTGGTACTAATAATGTCGGCAGTAGGTACTTACCTACTCGGAAGGTACTTGTCGGGTGACATTTACCGACATTCCTAACATTATTGCAGTTGGTGGGTGAATTGCCCCTGCTCATTCTCCGTCATTATCTTTGCACGAATATTGGCCAATTAAACTGTTGTATTGGGGTCCCTAGTACCTCCTAGCCTCATTGTTAAGTGGAGGATAGACCAGCGCGATCCAAACAGCACTAGCGAAGCCTTCTGATATCTCGTATGCACTCCCGGAGTCGATATTTTGGCCCTGTGCTGTAATACTGTCTATGATTTGTTATACATTGCTGTTTGCACAACAAAATAAGTTCTACAATGGAGTAGAAACGACTGCATCGTCACTTACCATCAGATAAGCCTGCAGTCAAATTTTGCCTTGGAATCGATACGAAAATAAGATTTATCTACATGACCATCCTTTAAATTCTCTATTAAAGATCCTGAAACAGTTAGCTTTTGCCAACATTAGAACACCCAATTTTCTAATTTATTGTAGTTGTACTGAATTTTATATTAACACTCTTTTTTAAGGTTCTGTAGTCATTTTCTTACTGCTCGATGTGTGGTATCTGTATCAGTCAGTCAGACAGTCAATGAGTGAGTAGTAGTGAGTCAGTGTGAGAGTGAGTGAGGAGTGAGTGAGTAGTGAGTGAGTCAATGAGAATTAGTGAGTGAGTCAGTGAGTAATAGTGAGTGAGTCAGTACTCGGTTTCGCCTCGTATAATAAACCCACATTCGTGTTTTAATACCCGTTATTATGCAACAGTTGGTATTAGTCATAATCAATCCTTTTTTTCGTGACACAAACGTGATTAAAAAGTCACAAATTTTGAAGTTTGTAATGCGTGATTTATGGACTGCTTTTATACATGGATATTAATGCCTCTGACCACTATAAATAAGGACAAAGGTAAATAAAAAGCAAAGTAACTATAAAATATGCAACTCTGCCTAAATGCCTGCTCTGTTAAACTACTGCCTACGCTCTTTAAAGAAACCGCGCGGGTGGCGTAAACCACTTTCAAAATGACTAAGCTGACCATTTTTAGCCAAAGAAAGATATAACATAGATTTTAGTGTCCTTGATGACCACCTGATGGTAAGCGATCACCGCCGCCCATGGACATTTGCAGCATCAGGGGAACTGCAAATGTGTTGCCGGCGCTCTTTGTCCGCCCCTTGAATATCCCCATGTTATAGTAATCTCAGTGTGTAAGTCAGTCTAAAAAATCCTTTGTCACATTTTTTTAATCCGTTAAAATAAAGTATAGATACTCGACTGCGATTTCATCTGATGGGAAGTGATTATGCAGCCGAAGATGTTAACGTAACTTGAAAGGGGTAAGTAGCTCACCCATAACGGTTTCTACACACCATTGAGCCGGAACTCTAAATCGTTTAGGTGGTACGTCTTTGCTAGTAGGGTGGTAAATAGCCACGGCCGAAGCTTCCCATCGGATGAAGGTTCACGGTGGATGATGGACGTAAATGGGATACCTCCCTATTATCTAATTGGTATCACAGGACAACAGACGTCTGTAAAAAGCGAGAGGAGTCGCGGGTACCAGCTCGTTTCACAGTCTCATGGCATACGAATCGTTACGGTGTTGCAAAACGTTTGCGAAAAAAAGAAAAGAAGTTTTTACGGGGAGTCAAGGTGAAATTAGAATAGGTTTGCGAACTGCGCAAGAAATCCGATTCGAGGGTAAAAAATCAATTTACGCGAGAAAAAAAACCTTCGAATTTTAAAATTGTAGGCACTTCTTTCGCGATCAAGTTAACAGTTTTCTTTGATGGCAAGGTATAGCTAACTGCTTTTGTTGTTAGGTTGTTTTATGGAGAGCAGGTAGAGGTTATTCGGAGAACAGTTCATCGCCCATTGACGTATTTTTAAAACATATTATACAAGTCGCAACTCGCAATATCTCGCTGCACACGGTGCAGTAACATTAGGTCTGCCGGAGGTCCAGTGCGACAGACTCATTTTATTGCCCTGCGTGTAGTGCTATATTGCGAGTATATAGGTACGTGCTTATATATGAATATAAAGTTTATGAATCTACATTATTTTCATAAAAACTTTGGTCAAAAATGCTCAAAATCTGAGAAACTGCAAAAATATAATCTTTCGGGAACCAATTGGAGAGGATGGGATTTTTTGGGCAAAGGTAAAAAAAACCTGTAGATGCCTAAACGTTATGCTCACAAAACTCATTGCTATAAGCCCATGATGTATAATTTAGCCTTCTATTAGCGTAAAACTAAATTTAAATTTAAATTTTCGCGCCCGGATGGTACCGATCCCTCTTAATATTTCAAAGATTTAACTTTAGATTTAAGGTTTTGCATACTGCACGTCGCATGATGTTTGCCGCTTGCTATTATTCATTCACAAAAGGTAATTTACGATATAATTAGTACGCGGGCCGTGTGCTTGCGTGGCCCATTGTGTGCAAAGTGACCCAAACCGCGAGAGGCGGTTTTTTTGTCCTTATGGTGGTACATATTAAGATAAAAATGTTATTACTTATTGTAGGTACTGAGTACCAAGCAGATATACCTACATGACATGAGTTTGTTGTAGGCTTCTTCTCAGAACAAGGCGCGCTGAAAATTGGAACCCTCGTAAACTTGTTACTGTACAATCTCACATTCTGAAGTCAACATCTCCTGAGGATGTCCCGTAGTTGGGAACGAATGCATAACAGAATAATTATTATTGTTTTACTCGCAATATTTGTATGACATCTCACAGTAGGTAGGTATAATATTATGTAGATGCAACACAAATCTTCTTTACGTAAATTAATTTCGATGCTCAAAAGATCTGACTGGACAAAGTGTATATAAATTGTACAAGTAAAGCAATAGAAAAGAGCCTAATAGTTTTGAATTCGACAGAAAGTGTTTGTAATTTCAGTACAGAAAACATTAAAAAATATGACGAATAAGTCATACCTTTAATATTAAACTTTACATTATGTAGTGTTTACTTACTTACTAAGTTAGGTCTTTACTTAGTGTCGCTATTATCGATGGGAACTAGGTTAAACACATACATAATAGGTGTGCTATCAAGCTGGGAGTGTATTGACACGCTATTGTATCATTTGTATTGACTGTTATGCCTAGGCTATGTACCCTGTCTACCCATACTTATCTATTTTATTTGTTATTCCAATTAACAACTAAATTCAGTAGGAGCGGTATACAAATATTAAATATTTAACATTAAATGGAAGCAGGCGTTATTTTACGGAAATCCATAACTTAAAAGAAAGCAGATTAACTTGTTTTCTTAGATATATTGTTTTGTTAGATAATATGTTGAAGTATGGTTCAATATTTTTTTATAATAAATAATAAATAAATATATAGAGGACAACATCACATACATTGCTCCGATCCCATAGTAAGTAGCTTATGCACTTGTGTTATGGAAATCAGAAACAACGAAGGTACCACAACACCCAGACCCGAGACAATGTAGAAAAGTTATTTTTCTACATTGCCCGACCGGGAATCGAACCCGGAATCTCAGAGATGGCGGCGCCTTGAAAACCGGCACGCTAACCACTCAACCACGGAGGTCGTCAAATATGCAGGAACACCGCTCACATGAAACATCAACATATATTTTTTTCATTATTTAAATGATCTATTTTCAATAATATGGCGTCGCTGGCATCGTACGATTTGACGTAAACCACGAGTCTGTCAAAACATTGACATTTCTGTCAAAGTCAAATGTCAATTCACAATGAAATACATATTACCGCCATGTTGAATCTTTGTTAAGTGTTGCAATTATATGCAAAAACACTCGTTTTGTACAACCGAAAAAGCCATTTTTAAAGAAAATATGTGGGTAAAAACTGTTTTTTGTATATGGGCTACACCCCAGTATACCGTACATAGACCTGGCCCAGGGCTCATACATTGATGGAACGTCTCCTTTGTACGGTGCTCGGGTTTGCCAATTTGGGCGCACTAGGGCTCCCTCTTAGATCTCTGTGGTCACATGGCAAGACTGCTAGAGATGCTGTGATGTGTTTTTGTATTAGGTACGTAATATGAGTTTCGAAACTCCAACTCAACTGCCTCACAAAAGGAATAAAGAGTAAAAGGTCTACATCAACTATCTATCAGTATCAAGTAGGTGTAGAATGCAGATTAGTTGGAAGCCTTTAGCCGACTCAGGCAGTGAAGCAGCCACACAAGCGCATGTCTAGGATGGCTTCAGGTGTCTAATTATCTACAGATACGTAGGCGTTATAGATAATATTGTGATGGCCTACACCGGCAGCACAGTGTCGCTGCTCAAGGGGCAATAAAATGGGAAAGCAGGACGGCGTTCTAAAGCCCGAAAGTGTGATAGAGATTGCAACAGGCTGTGTTTTCCTATTTTACTAACCCACGGGGAGCGACTTACACAAAAATACTCATAACTTGGCTAAGTTAATAAAATTTGAATTCCGAGGGCTACTTTTGCCGAACCACCTCAAGAGGATTACTTATCTAGCTGTAAAGTTTGATACAAAAAGACTAATAACGTACCAGATAAACTAGTAAAGTGTAGTCCGATTTTCATAATATTTAGAAAACCACAGATTTTATCATTGTTCGCCATTAAAGTCTTATTAACAAGGTAAGTAGGTACCTATTTATAATTTAAATTCGTTTATTTGTTAAGAGATTTTTAGAAATGTTGCAGATAACTACAATGAAGTTTTTATGCTCGTTCGTTTCGCTTTTGTGGGGGGACAACGTTTTGTGGGGCTTTTATGGGGATCACCCAAAGCGATATTTCAGAAATAAAATGTAGCCTTATCCCCGGACTTGCAACTCTCTCTATACAGGTGTAGATAGCATTTTTGAAAACACCTATCAGCTAGCTAGACCGTATAAGACTTATCTGATCAGAGGTTTTTATATATTTAAGGAGAACACAACAGGTGTGCCCGCGAAATTCAAAATTTTTGTGGTTTTTCGCGATTTTTAAGCTATTGATACATAATAAGGCTTATGACAGTCAAATTGCGAGAATCCCAATATCATCTTCACGTGTTTATATAAAAATCTCTGCTTGAAAGTGTCGAGTTAAAGAAATTAGTCCGAGACTTGCGAGTTACTCAATAAAACTCGATACTCGGACTAATTTCCTAGGATACACATTTTTATGCAAATATTTTGATATAATCATGTAAAGATGATACTACCATTCCCGCAAATTAACTGCCATAAACCTCTGATGCGTAATTAGCGAACAAATTGCTAAAAAACCATGAAAATTTTGAATTTCGTGGGCAGAGTCGTTGATTTCGCCTTAAATAACGTATAGGTATGACGCGATTTGAACCACATACCTAACCTACCTATGTGGCACATATTATATATACGTTTACATAATAATAACACATAAGTTACTGCGATCTAGACTGACACGTTCCATCGAGTTTTTTTCATTAATAACACAACCATTAGACATCACCTATCTATGTAACACATCTCTAAGAAAATGATGTCTCAATGATTGCACGTTCGGTAGTTAGTACGGAAAGCCGGTCTTTCGTAAATTCGTTGATGTAACGTGAGGTAGGTAGAATATTATGAACATAATATTATATTTATGAGAAACTACGGGAAATGCCACGAAATATATATAATAAAGCACAGTAGGTATAATTGATAGCGTCCGTTCAAGTACAAAATATTATCTAGTAATTTATGTAACTAACCTAGACCTACGCACCTACCTGATTTTACCCAAGATGCCTTTTGCCTTCATAAATTAGTGTGGCTATGTTATTTCTGACCGATTATTGTTATTGTTGTAGTACACATCAATCTCCCTGGCGCAGTGGTGAGCGCACGGACTTGAGTCGTGGGAGGTCGTGGGTTCGATCACGGGCCACTGTAGACTTTCGGTATTATACTTATGTACGAATTGGCTTAATCTGGTCTGACGTGGGGAGGCTCAGCCGTGACTAGTTACAACCATACCAGCAAAGATGGTCAAGCGATTTAGCGTTCCGGTACGATGCTGTGTAGAAACCGTTAAGGGTTCCGTGCCCCCTTCATTCTATTTTTGTACGATTACAATCTTCGACTGCTTCGTCACTTACCATCAGGTGATATCGCAGTCAAGTAGGTAGGTACGCGTAGAGATAAAAAAAAATATTCCTCAGAACACTAAATTGCCTGCCCTACCCTCAGAGCCCTACCATAAACATGTTAAGATACCTAGGTTCTTTCCATTCCCGCAATTTCACTATTTGAATTTCGCGGGTAAACTCGCTAAAGGCACGGAATATCTACATAGGTACTAAAGGTTTCGTAAGGTTTTCTATCAACAAAATAGGTACAACTTAGAATTTGGAAATTGACGGTGATTCACCTCGGTAACTCAGAAAGCACGTTAGGTCGTCCTGCGCCTGAAATATAAATCGTGTCGAGCTGCCGTCATATCCGACGAAGCGAGTGAAGGAATAGAGAGTGCATCCATGATTGGGAACACAATTGTGCGCTTAGCTGCTAAATCTCCGTGGAAATTAGCCAAGGCCAAATAAATATTTTTATGTACAACCTACCTTTGTATGTCTTTCTACATCAGAACCGCAAGACGCCGAAAGAAGTGGCATCCTTATGTGGTTGACGTCCCTCGAACTCGAACGAAAGGTTTTTCTTCCTCTTTTCTGTTACATACCGCGGGGTTGCATTTGAAATACGCATCTAGATTTATGGGGTGGGAGTGGAGGGGGGGGTGAGGAGGGAGGGTAGAAACCCTCCCCACCATCCCCCGCGGCGCGGAAACCTATAATTTTTTTTTATTATTTTTTTTATTTTTTTAGGTTATGTGTTAACTTTATATAAGAATTTACGACTATAGCCTAAAAAAAGGGGGAGACCTAGGAAAACTCCTTAGCCGTCACCCTCTTCCCCTCCAAGAGCATGTCGACGGAGCCCCGCTTCGCGGGGCTCCTATTTCTGGGTGGTCAAAAAAGGAAAATAACCTTAACCTAATTACCTATAGGTGCACCTTGTTGGTTGGTTCTGAGATAGTAAAATAATATAACAAATATTTACATTTTTTTTTTTTATACGTTACTTTTTTACATTATATTTACCTATTAAAAATAAAAATAAATAAAGAAAATTACTACTTAAAATAAGGGTTAAAACAACATAAAAGTAATTACTATAACGCAAAATAACGTTCCGTTACACGTAACTTCAAACACGTGAAAGAAAAACCACGCATCTCCGCGGGATGGGGGGGTGTCGATTGAAAGGGGTAACCTACCCCTATAAAAATCAAGGATCACCAGTCGGCTGGTCACCTTCAGAGCGGGTTTCACCTACAAAATGATAATTTCATTATGAAATATAATAATAATAACGTTACCCCTATTCTCACTAAATTCCGGATGCGTATTAATAATACATTCTTATATCAGTAGGAAACACGAGCGTTGTATTCAAATTTCAAAAATTCGTATAAAAAAAACTATTGACTTCCGCGCGCTGGGGGTTGTTGGGGGTGACTCCCCTACCCCACCCCTACCCCTCCCCCCTAATTCCCCCCCTAAATTCGGGATGCGTATTTCTAATGCCAACCCCATACCGCTAAGATGTGGAACACCCTTTCAGCTCCTGTGTTCCCAGCCAAGTACATCCTGGGTGCCTTCAAGAGAAGAGTGAACAGGCATTTTCTATGCAAGCGCGCTCCATCTTAAGCCCAATCATATCTGGTCATCAGACATGATTGTAATCATCAAGCGCAAGCCTATCTGCAGTAAAAAAAAAAACAAACACACCGTGTCGTCAAAACATGGCCGATTTCGAGGCGGTTCCATGCAAAATCCGTAACATTACGATCTAAGCAGATGCCGACCTAGTTGTAAAGGCATTTCACACAAAAATAACGCCGTGGCCAATCATTTGAGACGACAGTTTTTTTTCCGCGAATACGCACCTAAGAAACAAGCGTAGCTCAGCCCGATCTACCGTCGTTCGAAAGTACAGTTAACGTGGGTTAAACTATGGAAATACTTACGTTTTTACAGCCGTACGTGAGCAGAAGAGATCGCGTTTATCGTTCGGCACGGTTAAAGCACAGGTTTAAGTCACAGTTTCAACAATTCGGCACAAATAACCACGTTTTTTTGACACAGTTCAGTTTTACACGCAGTCGTACTCCCAGCGTAACACACGTGTGGTTCACGCGACGGCGCGCGGCGGACTGCCGAGGGGGTCGGGTTCCGGGGAAGGGAGACGTTGCGTTCACGTAGTGATTATATACTCTTTGGTTGCGTTGCTACTTGCTCGGCGCGCGAGCGATTTGAGATTTCCCACTCACTGCGTTTGATCAGAAACTTCTCTTCTATCATAATAATAAAGAAAGACTGCATGACACCTGCGGACACCGGTGATTCGGGACCATTCGGGACATCAAGCACTGTGTTGAGATGAGAAGTGTCCTCTACAATCATTGTTCTCTATTCTATGGATTACTTAATCATTCCATACATCTTCCTTTTTTGATGCTTTTTTGTGCCGATTTGAAGCGCCAGATCACCATCCTCGAACGTTCACGGTAGGTAGTCTATTACTAAATTGACATTTGTTGTTGTTCGTTTTGAATTTCATTTTATTTTAGTTCCATGGACGCTCACGCCAGGTTACGCAACAATCAGCGCCAAAATGGCGAAAATCAAGTGTCTTCATTTTTACGTTGACAGTCATCGATCCATAGGACAGAGATCGGTGTCTACATCACAAAGGGCTCTCACCAGATCAAAGGGATCTCCAATCATCACTAAAGCCACTAAACTCCTTTGTTTATTGTTCGTTTCTTCGTTATCATTAGTGCTTTATTGCTTTAATCAGCGAAACAAAATCATATTTTAAGATCTTTATTGGATAAGGAATAGTGTACAGTCCCCGTTCCGAGTTACCTATATTATATAAAACCTAAATTCTCAAGCGGGTGAAGCCGCGGGCGTCTGATAGTATGTTACATTAGGTCATTCATAATGCGCAGGAGTTCAGAAGGCAGCGATGGTGATCAAAAACATGCAGACATGTCGATCACCTTGCGAAGGGAGTGGTTCGCACAACTAATGGGTTTACCTTAGTACTAACTATACATTTAATTAAGTTATGACACTGACCTTTATTATGCTAGTACGCTGGATCTCAGATTGTTAATGTTTTTTGCCATTTTGGCGCTGATTCCATGGACGCTCACGGCTCACGCAGTTATGAGCGTCCATAGAACTAAAATAAAATGACACTAGCAAACCCAGCCAACTCCGTTTCGCCACCAGATGGCTTCATTTTATGTAACATTTTTTTAATTTTTTTTTAATTTTTCCTGAATTTTCTTTGCTATAAACCTCACGGAGCCCGAGACCTTTCCAACGAATGCAAAACCGTGGAAATCGGTTCATGCGTTCTGGAGTTATAGCGTCAGGAAGGAAAACCCGACTTATTTTTATATAGTAGAAGATTAGTAAATTTTCAAAATGACGGTCACTTGCAACAAATATCAATTTAGTACCTTGGACCTTCGAGGAGGCGCTTCAAGTCGGCATAAAAAATGAAGATGTATAGAATGATTAATCCATAGAATCGAGATCAGTGATTGTAGAGGACACTAACCAGCGATCTAACATAATAGAGATCAGTGAGTTATGATGATTTATTGGAGGAGTGCCTCCATTTAAAACTATACTATGTCGGGGTTAGTAATAATTAATCTGCGTTAGATTGCATAACTTGATTGTTTCGGTTTGAAAGGCACTGTAGCCGGCGAGATCGTTCAATAACGGGTCGATTCTGAACATTGTTTTGTTTTGATTTTTTTTTTATTTGAGGGCACTTTTTAGCCGATACTGAAGCCAAAACTGTAATTTAATTTTGGTCTGTCTCTCTGTCTGTATCATGTCCGAGATCACGGCTAATCCACTGGATGGATTTAAATGAAACTTGGCATGATTTGAGTTTAAACTCCGAGGTAAGTAAGACAATAACATGGTTTCCCTGGAAGACTTCATAGAAGTCAAAATATGTATTTTAGTAATTATAATTCACTAACGCGCTGTCCAAAGAGGAGATGGATGGATTGTGTTAAAGAGGATTGCGCGTTGATAGCTGATAGGAGAAAATGGAAGAAAACTCCATTACTGGTCCGTCGAACCGAGGACCTGAGAAACGACGAACGAATTTTCACTCATTTATCAAGGGAAATAATCAAGGAATTACATGGGATTTGTAAAAAAAAACTTCTTTTTAAAAATTTTATAACAATTATAATATACAGATTCAGCTGTATAAACATGCGGGAAAAACCGCATAGAAAAGTTGTGGTGAATATTAACATTAAAATAATATCTAACAAATGGAGTATGCGGGTTGCGCAGGCGCAGCGTAAACAGCGCCGTAAATCATATTAGCGGCGCAATAATAGCTGCTAATGTGCACTCGCGCCGTGACAGACGGACAGACAGCGGGTGATCGATACACGCACTGATATTTAGAGGAAAGATAAAGTCGTCACAAAGCATTTCTCTTCGAATCCTCGTAAAATGGTGTTCTAAATTCCAGTCCACCAGTTCAGTTACCAGTCCTAAGGCAGCCCTGGGTCTAGAGGAGGCACACAGGGGCACATCCTGAGCCGCTGTTTTCGGGGGCGCCAAAATCACAGCCATAATATAGATATATATTTGCGATAAAAGATCATGGCAAAGACTACACTAAATTGACTGACACTAATTTCTAAAAGACTACATTAAATGGACTGACACTAAATGCTAAAACGCATGAAAATGTACGCTAAATGATTGATATATTGGTCACGTGACTCCACGCATTCTTAGAGGTACATTTTTTTATTTCGTTGAAAGCGATGCAAAAGCGATCCTAGTTTGTGGTCGGGGATCTGATTGAGTAAGGAAAACGTATTCATCATCATCGCACCTAATCGATAGCAAATTCTGCCCCGCGATTGGCTGACGTACATCAGGGACCGAATCAGCGGGCAGAATAAGTAAACGATTACGATAACGTGAATGAATCAGTTTTTCTTACACAATCTGGGGCTGGTTACGGTTGGCTTGTAAAAAAGGGGCGAAATCTAGAGAGAGAGGCGCCCCTGTCCAGTTTCCGCCCCAGTTCGAATTAATCCGGGGCCGCGTTTTCCACAAGGGACTTCTCTCAGAATGAGAACTCTCAGGTATGAGGTATTTAGGTTTCTTTATGATCTTTTCTTGACTATGAAGAAGCAGTATTATAGATTAGGTATGTATACTCGTAGATCGTAGTTCGTACTTTGTTGGACCATAGGTATAGATTCGTCGACCCCTCTGGCGCAGTGGGCAGCGCACTCCGATTAGACTGGGAGGTTTCGTGTTCCATTCCCATCACGGGCAACTTTGAATTTTATAAAAATCTGGTTTGGTGGGACGCTCGGCTCTGAACAAACAACGCTCCACCTAGAAAACAAACGCTAGGGTAGCTTTAGGGTTACTAACCCCTTCCAACCAAGTAGGTAATACGATCTTGGCTGCATCGTCACATAATCAGATTATTCTAAACAAGTCAAGAAATATAGTGTTTTTATTGGTCTTTATACGGCTTCCTTTCGAATTATATTACGATTTCCTGCCTTTTGTGCTGTATACCATTAATTTTCTATTTCATGCAATACTTATGAACACAAAATTAATTTGTTTGAACGTTTTGTTAAGGAAATGTGTAATGAACTAAGTACAAGAGAAGAGAGAGGTAGCAGTATTGAGCACTAGGAATTTGTTTCTCCAATCCAAAATGTACTTTTATATATAAAAAAGTTACTTTCTTTTCAAAAGAAGAGTGAATAGGCGTTTTCTAGGCAAGCGCGCTCTATCCTAGACCTCATCATTTCTGCCAATCAAATATGATTTTAGTCAAGCGCAAGCCTATCTATGAGAAAATGCACATTTCCAATTGACAATACAAGACTTCTGAGTTCTAAATTTGATCCAAGTCACAATAAATATTATATTAAAACCAATTGAGGTTTAAGGCAAACTTCATGCCAATTCATAAAACTGGGCACTTTTATAAAAACACGAGATCATCATTCAAAGTGTGAAAAACAACAGTCGAATGATAACTTTAAATTAATGCGTTGGAGACAAAAAGCTGCTTCGTCTGTAGCGAGAAAGAAGGTTTAGGCAACGTTTTTTTTTTCACCAAAATATCTGACCAAATGGTCAGTAAAACATATACGACGTTATCTAAAAATACATTAATTAATGAGTAATTTTGTTTATTTTGTCATAAATCTCATAGAAACCCGCTTCTTACCAATAATATGTATATAGGGCTTGCTGGTATGGTTTTCGCTTTATATAGAACTAATTACGTTTAAATGAATTATTCATTCCCAGAAGTCTTATACGGAATATTTGAACTATACCATTGGCTGTTTAATTCGGCGTTGGATGTCATCGTTAATCAATAATATCATCACCACTCCTCACAATGTTCTAATGCCTTTTTGAAGGGTGTCTATAAAAGTATAAATTGCGATAGAATATTTAAAAGAGATATATGTATACGTTGTTCGCACGAAATATCAGATAAAATTACAGGTGAAGTATAATATTCGAGAGCACTGTGAGTTAATGAGTGGCATATAGACGTATGTCCCAAATTATAACTAGGTGTCTCTCTCTGCATTTCCGGCAACTAATTTTATGACGTTGAAGGATAACATCGTAAATCGTAATGTTCCTTAGAATTCTCCATTATATTTTCCAACTTGTGTAAAGCTTGTCACCTAAGGAAGTAACCAAATCGTTTATCGTTTAGTTTTATCATTTCATCAGAACAAGTTGTGAAAATTAAAGATTTTCATTTTCAGCGGTGAAAAACGAGTTGACACTAATGTCTTCTTTTAGGCGTGTTGCTCGCTGATGAAAAAGCCATCCGAATGATAAGTGTAAATAAATACGCCGTGGGATGCCATTCGTCATCCGATAACTCGGCTCCGTCCCGCTCTTCTCTGATGTTTAATCTGCATCCGCGAGTGGACATGCACCTTTATACCGATCGCTATCATTTAATGCTGGAACGGAGTATTGCATTAATCAAATTACGAGTTAAGGCCAATAGTAGGTACACAAATCTGTAGTTTAATAAAAATAATTTTTCCTTTTGTCTCTGCCCTTTGTCGCTTAAGGGTGAAGAAAAACTTTCTCGTCTGAGAGTTCACTATAATATCCTCAATGGTGTGTAAAACCCACAAACCCGCACATGGCTAAGTTCGTGTGGCGTGCCTTTTGGATGGTTGAATAAATAAATGTTGATGATAATACATAGAGATACCTAATATAATATAGAGGACTTGCTGGTAAAGTGGTTATCGAGACCTGCCCCTTGATTGTGTAAGAAAAACTTATTTATCGTTATCGTAATCGTTAAAAATCGGCTCCCTGATTTACGTCAGCCAATTATTAGGGGGTCAGAATTTGAAAATGATTACGATAACAATGAATACGTTTTTCTAAGGCAATCAGACCCCTGACGGGAGCGCGGTGACACTATAGTGAATCCCGTAGTCACAGCTTTTAGTGGGTGCACTGCAAGTCCTAAATATAGCCCCCTACGGAGGGGTATGTGCTTGGCATTTTTTTATCTAAAAAAGGTCTGCGAGCGTTCATTCGTTCAACCGGGTGTAGGTGCTTTCTTGTAACGGAATATTTATAAAATAATAAAAACTATTCAAAAGTGGAAGTAATTTAAAATTACCTTTTCGAATAATGAGTATTCTGATTCTGGTTTAAGGTATCTAAATATCTGGGTGACCGAGCTTCGCTCGGTAGTATAACTACTGACTAATAGATGGCAGCAGGAGTTATTTTTTTTTTTTGTGAATTCGATATTTTCTAAAAATGAATCCTAGCTAGATCGAATTAATTCCCCCAAAACCCCCTTTATTCTAATATTTACTAAATTTCATGAAAATCGTTCGCGCCGTTTCCGAGATCCAGATTATATAGAAATATATATTTAAACAATAATTGCTCGTTTAAAGGTATAGGATATATTAGATTACCTACTCGTTCCCAAGTGTTTTGGTTTGTTGCTAATATTTTTGTTCAGGCATTCTAGGTTCTGACCTGACCTCTGCCTCTCATAAGGAGGTCGCGGGTTCGAATCCTGGGCACGCACCTCTGACTTTTTCGAGTTATGTGCATTTTTAGAAAACTAAATTTGAAGGAAAACTGCATGCCTGAGAGTTCTCAAAAATGTTCTCGAAGGTGTGTGAAGCCAATCCGCACTTGGCCAGCGTGGTGAGCTATGGCCAAACCCCTCTGAGTCTGAGAGGAGACCCGTGCCCAGCAGTGGGACATAACCTTCACACACTTGCTTGAGATGATTGTAGGTCCAAGGTGCAACTAAGTTATGATGCCAATAGTAAGTCGGTTGAGTCAGTTATACGTCGTGGGAGAACAATTTATAACTCCTAACGACGTCCGCATACCCGATGACTTGTTACTAGTTACTCAATAGAAAACTACTATAATTAAATTACTTACTAACTGCGCAGTGGTCGCTGTGTATCAGTGGTTAATATCCTTCATTTCCAGATGTCCAAGTTCAAATCCCGTGCACATTTCTATCGACTTTTCAAATTTCATATTGCATTACTAACTTACTCGGCCAACGTTGTTTTGCCATTAGGGATATAAAAAAATAGCTTACGACCTACTCTCAGAAAAAAATTCATAACAATCGGCCGAGGAGTTTGGTAACAAATGCGAGACGCGAGAATTCTATATATTAATAAAAAGGTCGTGACAGACAGACAGACGGACAACAAATTGATCTTATATGGGTTCCGTATTTTTCTTTTGAGGTACGGAACCCTAAAAACACTAAGTATTTTTTTCCCTACAATATTTTAGTTTGGTTCACGAGATAACTTGATACCACCTTCCATCGATATAATATTGCCACCTTCGGTCATTCTTTAAGAGTCCAAAATACGAAAAAACTATTCTGAATAAAAACCAATGTCGATGTAATTTGTTTTTTAAACACTCAATGTAAATAAGCTCGGAGAATGTTTATAAGTATCATTATTGTATTTTACAGGTCTTTTAAATTGATTTGATGGTAAAAGTCGGCTTCACTTTAATCCACTTTAGCTGTGGATTTTTGCAATAAGGTTAACTTTTTTTATCCCGGGTGGGCCTTATAAGGTACAATAATTAAATAACTTTGTATAAATGGCCCTTGGGCAATTAAAAGTGCATTCTTGGCACGGTTGTTTCGAATTATAATATTTTAAAAGCTTCATATTACGCGCATAATGGCCGCAGGTAATCTATAGTCATTTTTGTTGCGTTCTTTTAAGATGTACATTTTTCTTATGCATGTATGTAAAATATTCACCAATTATGTTTGTACGTCTTTTATAAGACAATAGACATTAAAAGCTTTTTTTATACCTACTGGTAACTTTAGGTTTAAATAAGGTGGGTGGACCTTGGAAGGCCACTCTAACAAATGAACAGTTATTATTCGTTTATTTACTGATTTAATGATACGAACAAATAATAAAGTAATACTTTGTTTTATTACGTAACATATAGACCACTTTTTTTAAATTTCAGATTTGATCAATATTGATTAAACTTAAGTTTCATTGAACTCTTCCAAATGGCGTTGCTAGGAACAAGGCTCCTTAGAAGGCCATTATAATAAAGCAGTCATTTAACACTCAACGTTATTAAATAGCGATTAAATCTACAATAAAAAGAATTGGTTTATATGTTACGTAATAAAACAAAGTATTACTCAAATATTTGTTAGTTTCATTTATCCTGTAAATAGATGAATAATAAATATTTATTTGTTAGGGTGGCCTTCTATGGTACTATGCGTGCCAAATGAGAATAGGACTGTCAAGACGCCATTTTGTTCAGAAATTCGCGCAAACTTCATTACTAAAGTGTATGGTGTGCAAAAAAATCAGTAAACAAATTATATTCCGTTTAAATGTTTAATGTACGCTTTTTTGGTATTTCTAATACATTTCACGCCAAATTAATTATAAATGAGTAGGAAATGACACGAAAAGCGACATATTAGGGTGACCAGTAACATTAATTATGTATTTGTTCATTTTTTAAAGTGTTTCCATACCTGTAGAATTAATTTATCCAAAATTATCCATTAATAAAATTCAAGAATAGTATTTTTAAATGAATATAATGATTATACAATAATTAAATCTATACTATAATATGAACAATAAAAAATATATGAAATTTCTGTTTTGCACTTTTTTTGCTGGCAGTACTATTTTGACAGTTATCGTGTGAAGTTGGCAGCAAGCGCGGTCCTATTCTTAGTTGGCACGCATAGTACACCCACCTTATTTTAACGTCGTCGATTTCCGATATCAATGAAGCGAGGGACCGTACTGCCAAAATAGTGGCGCGAGCGTTTCGCCGCCGCGTCTGTGATTTCTAGTTCGATGGATGTTTATGTAGATAGAAGGAATTTGTCATCACATGGCAATAACTACGAAATTTTAATAACTGGCCTTCGAAGGAGCATGGCCTTCCATGGTCCACCCACCTTATGTGGATGAAAATATAGTTCATAATTGATTATTTTTATTCGGTTAAAACTCGCCATCTAAAAGCCAGCGAACGTCAGCCTTACTTACCAAATAAGCGAGAAAAGTAAAGTAGAAGTTCAATGTCAAATTAAAAATTAACGAAATATCAGACACCTATGAAAAGGAGGATAGGTACCTACCAAATGCTTAGTCTGAGATGATAACCAGGCTCCCCATACGATTTTACGATTCTACGATCTATTCTACGATTGCTAATGAAACACTAATGAAATGAAATGCAGAAAAAATATTAGAATGACACCTGTCATCGATAAATCAAGTGATCCTTTTTCGGTCAGATATTAGTTTAAATTAATCTATTTAATTTATGAAGGTTCTGTTTAATAAATACGAGTACAAAAGCGAAATAAAACAGATTTGAGAGTTTGTTTTCTATATTCCAAGAATTGCGAATAGAACCGCAAAAAGAAATATGTTAAACTTGAAAAAATCCCGCTGTATAAGTTGTGTATTAAAAAGCCGTATACTACCATTAAACCGGTGCGCGACGAATCAAACGGTAGCTCGCTCATAAATATGCTAATTTCACTGAAGACCAAAAATAAAGGAAGATCAACTGGATACTATGTCAATAGCATCTTTTGATCAAAATGTAGGATAAGATAGGATATTTAATACTTAGCTGATCCGTCCTTGGTTTTTTTTAACCGACCCAATAAAAATTATTTTTTTCAGGTTCATTTTTTTTTAAGTTATAAGCACTTGATCGCATCTGATGGTAAGTGACAATGCAGTATTAGGAACGTAAACGGCATTATCGTACTAACTTGAAAGGTGGTAAGCAACCCCTAGTTTTTACACAGCATCGCGCCGGAACGCTGAGTCGCTTGGCGGTGCGTCTGTTGGTAGGTGATCCCGGAGGAATTTCTTGCCACTTGTCTACTTTACGGAGGGAACCTGTGAGTAAGTTTTCAGCTTTCTAGAGCAAAGAGTTGAGTCAGAGAGTTATTTTAATTTGGTGCATATTTTTTTTACAAATCAGAATGAACGATTCATTAAGAAATGTTTAGTTTGAACTCATCAGGTGTTAAAATTATTTAACACACAGTATAAGTAGAGAGTATTGAAAAATGAAAAAATGAAAAAAATATTTATTTCGTCATCCAAGTTGTATTAATAACATTATATAAAATCATACAACATTATATTGTGTTTTGGGACCAACCCAATAAGTGCCTAGTTAAAAACTAGTATTGAGCATAAAATCTGTTATTGAGCACTGAAAAAAAGCAAATAACTATAACCTTACTACTTCGATCTGTGATCTTTAAATAAATATTTAAAAAAATAAGTCGGGTGCCGCCAACGCACAAACAAGTATGAAAAATAAAATACCGCATACCTTCCTGCAGCAAATACCAACCGTTACAAGTCAACTATTACTGATTACGTAATTAAGCGAGTCTAGGTCACCTTGATGTGACAAAAATAAGTCTGTTAATACCTACTTATTTAATGCCTAGTATTCTAAGCAATGATTCAAAAAATTCCTACCCAAAAAAACTCCTCCAAAACGGCTTGACCGATTTCGATGATTTTTTTTATCTATTATCGCTAGGTCTGAGAATAGGAGAAATAATTAATATGGCAAAACAATGTTTGCCGGGTCAGCTAGTTTATATAACGAGATATGCAAAACGAGAACCTTTTTACCATTACCTCCTTTCTATTTACCAACCTTATGAGGTTGAAATCCAATAAATTCGCTCGAGACTGTCTTTCAACGAAACCGCCAAGTTGTGGAAGGATTTCAAGCCTCCTTGTTTCTAGCCAATTAGGTACAATCTGGGTGCTTTCAAGAGACAATTGAATACATAGAACTCATCTTCTTTATTATATCAATGTCAAAAATAAAAAAAATCTATAAAAAAATAATAGTTTCAATGCTAATTCAACATTAGTCCAAAAGGTCGGCTGTACTTTGTTCGTATAAATTGGTATGAATAACTTCGTATACGGAAGCTAGGACAAAGTAATTAGGGTTAGCCCCGCGGTACCTCAAAACAGGAAAATTATAATAAACAAAGTAGAAAACGCATCTCAGAGAAATATAATTTCCACAATCCAGACTGGAATGTGTCTATTCGTTGCCCCTGCTATTCTGTACTCGCTACTCCTTACAACGTTGACGAAATTTCGACGTTGCTAAATACAACTTGAAAAGTAACCATATCCATCCTTTGATCTATTATAATTTATAAGTGATCAAGTTTCCCATCGCATGTCATAAGAAATGATGTGTCCTGTGTATGAAACCTCCTGCCCTTAGACTGTCTAAGAAAAACGTATTCATCGTTATCGTATTCGTTTACTAATTCTGCCCCCTGATTGGGTTCCTGATTTGCGTCAGTCAATCGCGGGGCAGAATTCGCTAGCGATTATCACGTTTGAAATATCACGTGCGTGATATTTCAAAAAGTCATTAAAAAGTTCTGCTATTTTTCGATACATGGTAAACTAAAAACTAAAAAGTTGTGGAGTTGCGCTCCGTGCTTTCATGGTAGCCTAGTACCAAAAGCTCTACTTTAGGAGTGCCAGGTTATTTTCGTTACGAAATTTCTGGATTCGGTCTGCACCGTCAAAGCCCGCGATAGAAGCTATGCAATAGCTTAAAAATAATAACTACCCAAAATACGTTTTTAATAAACATAGTTTGTTTGTTTAATTTATGTGTACAATATTATGGCAAACGTGTATAATGGATGTTTCAAATTTTGATAAGACGAACTCAACGATGAACACTTAGTTTTACAGAATAACATTGCGTAACCCATACAGCAACCGTCGCTTCTGATCTTCTTACCTTACATTGCTCGGAAAGTACGCAAAGTGACCATAAGTCCGTCTCAATTGTCATATTAGGCCTGTTATGTAGACCATCTCGTTGATTTATTATTTTACGTCTTCATAGGTCAAAGCATAAACTGAAGCGATATTGATTAAATAAATAAAAAAAAATTCAAGCTTTATTTAATCCAAAATTGTTCAAAAAATATATTTTGAAACTTTCTTAAAAAATCAACTTTCAGGGGACACCCGGATTTGAACCGGGGACCTATCGATCTGCAGTCGATTGCTCTACCACTGAGCTATATCCCCTACAACTACACTGTTGAAAATTGTGTATTTTCTCTATTATGATGTAATATGTGTGACGAATTTTTTGCGTCTTTAGGTATAACCTTTCCAAGCGCGTACCACACATGTTATACATATTCTGTAAGCTTTCTTTCTAACACTGTCTAACGTCCTGCATGCGATTACTAGGTAATAACAAACTTGATCGCTGCGGTCCACCAACTTTAATCTATAATATCTGGGTGACCGAGCTTCGCTCGGTGGCCAATAGATGGCAGCAGTAGTCATTTTTTTTTTGGTAAATTCGACATTTTATAAAAATGAATCCTAGCTAGATCGATTTATCACCCCCAAAACCCCCTGTATACCAAATTTCATGAAAATCGTTCGAGCCGTTTCCGAGATCCAGATTATATAGAAATATATATACAAGAATTGCTCGTTTAAAGGTATAAGATCAGGGGGTCTGTATTTCTGCAACTTGGTTCGGTTCCGTAATCAAGATCAAGATCATTTTTGCGAGCTAAGTTTTCATTGCCGTTGTATCCTAAATTTTCATTTTTCGCATGTGACGCATCTCTACAGTATATGACTTAAACCCCACCCTGTCCATGGACGTCGGTCTGTCAGCAAGGTATATTGCTTTGAACTTAGCACCATCGCTGAAATTCTAACGAGCCAGCATTCTTCAAGGCTCACTAGGATGCAGATTCCTTGAGTTTGTACCTAGTGACATAATCTTTAAAGTATTTCTGGTTCAACGGTGTAATAGTTAGACTAAGTCTGTAAGGTCGTCGATTTACTTACTTTTTAGACTAAAGGCGTCCACATTATTTTCTGTACCGAAGTTGAATAGAGGAGGACAGTAGGTACTCTCCTTTTCTCATCTATATTTTTAAAGAACCTAGTTAAATGATTGCGACGTGATAGTAGTAACTAATACATACAGACAATCGTGGTATTATTTCATCAATAAGTACCATAATATAATCAAAACAAAACCTTTCTTTTGAATACTGAGAAGAAAATAAGCCTTATTTAACGAATGATAGAGTAGCAAAATTGGAGCAATTCACTATCACTCCCAAGGGTTGAGTCATCTGCGCGCATCGTTAGGAAACAGTGCAAAAACACTGTCATACCCTGGTAATTAAATTTTAAATGACGTCAGATTTTAATTTAAAATAGAATTATTATAATTGGATATTAAAAACCATATTATGTGTTCACGAGCAGTTTGCGAGATTCATTAAGCGTGTGATGAATTTAAGGTACACTCTGCCACTCAGCTGATGCTAATACCGGAGAATTATGAGCCTTAGTCTTCAGTAGAAATATCGATAACTTCAAAAAGCAAAAGGAATGTGGTTCACTATACAAATGAGAAACGATAAACTTTAATTAAAGTAAGTACCTACTCGGTTAGTCTTATTCGTAACCACCCGGAAGAGCAAAGTAATATGCTGTTATATTGCTTTTATTATATACTATTCATACATTACGGTAAGTAATTATTGATCTAGCTATGACAAGAATACGAATTAGTTGTACTGATTTAAATTATTGGTTTGAATTTGCATGAAAGTTACGATGTTAACAAGTGTAAATAGACTCTATAATATCTACGTATATAAAGCTTTATATGAAAGCACTGGTTTTTTTACCGATTTTATATGCTGGGATCTTTGAATTGAAATGGAGCCTATTTGTTAATCAAAGTTAGATTATCATTTATCACGTCGATCACTTCACAATGTCAATTTTGTGGTGTGATAGACAGAAACATCCAAAATCTTAATATATATAAATCTCGTGTCACAATGTTTGTCCTCAATGGACTTCTAAACTACTGAACCGATTTAGTTCAAACTTCGTGAATATCTGTCATTTGGTCCAACTTAAAAGATAGAATAGTTTTTATCCCACGTGGACGAAGTCGCGGGCATCAGCTAGTGTATTATAAATTATAATTAGGTACGGTTCAAACTTTTGTTTTTGGGTGCAAGAGCCGATTTCTTGGGTTGATGTAGCATATTCCAAAAGAAAATTACTGGGATTTTCAGAAATATCCCTGTGTTTTAAACTTAACATTCACGAAGTCTTCCTGTAATTTTCAAATTTCAGAGACCTGGGCAATACGTATCAATAAAGCTTTTATAAATGGGCTTGGGCAAGTTTCTTTTCCAAATGGACTTGTCGAAGTCAAAAATGAAGTTACACTCTTATCACCGTCTGATACAAAATCTATTGGTGACAAAAAATCCGATAAAATAAATCCACTAACTGTCAAACATGTAAGAGCAATGAAAAATGGGATTAGGAAAGAAGTCAAAAGTTTGGTGAATCACTTAATTTTTAAAGGAAATCTTAAACTTGTGGCCCAAGTTAAATATTTCAAAACAGAATTAGAATATCGTAATGATCTAACGAAATTAGTGTATGATATCAACAAAAATTATTCCACAACGTTACAAGAGTATAGTGAGAACTTATTAAATGATGCGAACCCGGTTTATGATGTAGATAAACAGTTTGTAATGCTTGACCTGATTGAAACCGCAAGTCAAGTACTTTTGAACGATTGTAGAGTTATTTTGAATACTATACAGCACGGCCAGTCTTTGTTTAGTAAATACAAGAGTTACCAAGCCAAAATCATACATCTCTTAGAATCACTTCAACAATTCATACACGGAATCAAGAATGAGGAGATAGCATATATTTGCGAGCAATATGAAATATGCCGAAAATTTCCTGCGTATTCTGATTTCATAACAGATTTAATTAAAGAAACATTAATAATACCCGATGGCAAATTAAATTATTTGATAAAAGATCTAAAACTACTATTCAATGAACAGTATAACTTCATTGAAGAAGTCTTAACTGATGAATTAACTGACATAGTTATTAGACAATTGAAAGAAGTGTTTAATGATAACTTGGCAAAAGTAAGAAACACTCTCGATGAACTGAGAAATATTTTGAATAGAAGACATAAAATGATAAGGAGTGGAGATGAAAAAAATGTCACAAAAGCTAGAGCTGTTACAATGTTAATTGATATTGTAGATAAAGCGTTTGACAAAAGCGATGATGAAATGTTGGTAATATTTATGGACAACACGTTGACAGCCTTGAAAAAATGGGCTGCATGGGAAAATACTGATCAGGACTTGGCCATGAGTAGATCATTGGGAAACTTTGTACGTTATTTTGCTGACACAATAGAATACAGTTGGAAACTAGAGACAAGAGAAGAAGTGAAGGTGTTACTCGAAATTATTTTAACAGGGAATGCAACCAATGAAAATGTTTTTGAGTATCTGTTTACAAAAGGCTCTAAATATTTAAATTCTAAACCTGGATACGATCTAAATAGTTCTTTATGAAAATATTTAGTTGCCTGGTACCATATTGTTTTCTTCAATTTTGAGTTAAAAGTTTAATTTGAAATTGGTTTTCTATTTACATCTGTACAATCTGTTTTATAACTATCTCGAAATTTTATTAGGACCTTTCATTACTGCAGTGATTTGTGAGTTTGTAAAGTGCTTTGGTAATTTGAGATATATGACTGCCAATTTCATCTTTGCTCTAACAGTGCTGGTCTTTGGTGCTGAGCTATCTTGACCTAGAAGGACTTAGTGGACTTTGAGGTTCTTCTAAGGTTAAAAAATGAGAATTTAAAGTAAAACTAGAACATACTTAGCTAACTGATGAGCATCCAAAAAAGTCAATAAATTAAAGTTGTAAGAATTTACCTCTATCAAAATCAATTCGTAAAAGACACTACTGTTTCCTTACCAAAAATGGCTCAAAGGCCAGCACACTTATAAGGCGAAATAAAAGGCATGAAACTTCCCGAGTTGTTTTTAATACTATACAAAAGGAAAAAAGGAACAATCGGTTGTAAATCGGTTTCCAATCAGGAGCCAACATTCCTACGCCATTCTTGACTCGGGTATAAAGTTTTAACGCTTCTGATAAGGGCGTTGCCACATTACGCTACTAATTTTCATTTTTGGGTCAAGAGTACAAAACAGAACACAGAACTACTTTGTTGTCCGTCTTTCCGTCTGTCACTACCCTTTATAGGGAAAAAACATCTGTTGTAAAAAAAAAAAATTGGCGCCATTCAATCACAAAAGCTCCCAAGCAATCAATACAAGCACCACATGCCACACCACACAATATACACTATTCTTCACACACAACACTTTGACGAAACTTTCGTCCCTAAACCAGAAAATCCTCAGAAGAAAATCCAAAAATTAACGTCTGCTTCTATTCAATAGGTTAGAATGAAAAATGTTTACGTAAAACGTACAGATTTCAAATTACCGCATCCTTCAACCACCAGCTACAGTGTTCCCTCAAAACTATAACATGTGGCTATTCAAGGGGCGGATTCTCAAATTTCTTAAGAGCCGGCAACGCATTAGCTGTTACTCTGGTGCTTCCAATGTCCATGGGCGGCGGTGATCGCTTACCATCAGGTGACCCGCACGCTTGATTGCTCGTGTTAATTATAAAAATAATCTTTAGATCCATACTGGTGATGTGACCACACCTTTTCAATCGCAGGCGCATGCAAGTAGTGAGTAAATCTCGCAATAAACCGCTATTGTTGGGACTCCCAGCAGTGGGCACGTGCCTGAATCGGTATTTATTGGCTTGACCTTTGCAGGCCGCAATGGATGCCTTGTTGACTGCGCCGGGAATTGACGCTTGATTCAATGAACTCCCTTCATTGTGTTAAGCTTGATATAATGAAAGGATTATTGCAGGACTTTTCTTTAAAGTATCGAATTTATTTTGATTTTCATTGAAGTGAGGAAGTTTTTTATAATTCGGTATTTAAATGAGAGACTGCAAGTATACTATTTCTTGCTCTGAAAAATTGTTGAGGCGCGGACACTTAGAATAAAGTGAGTTAGAAATAATGTCGGTGATAATAAGTTTTACGGCAGAATATCTACTAAATCTCTGGTGGTAGCGGCCTTCCGAACATTTTACGTAAATAAACCTATTTCAAACAAGAAAACAGTAGTGCCAACTGCAATCAAAATTCTATAGGTAGCTGCTGAACAAACTACATGGTACTTTTATACTGGCGTCAAAAGAAACATTTTTGACGGCAGTTAACGGCGACCAACAATTAAAGTAAGCATCTTTTCGCGCGATTCGTAGCCTCCAGTGGATTAAAATAGTGGTTCGTAGTTCGTACCCACCCGGGCCAAATCTGAAAACAAGTACTATAGTTACTACAAATAATAACCTACTATATGTGTAGTATATCAAAGGAATTCATCATTAGCTAGTAACCAATCCCATTATTTTTCTTATTCTATATTCAAAGCTTTCACTATAGATCATGCTTTTCGGTCAATTAAATCTAGCCAAGGACGTGACGCGTTTGACCTGAATTTTGAAAGAGTGATAATATTAAATAGTGATAGTTCCTGGAGCAGGCGCTGCTATCGCTATTCTAATTGCTCCAAAGTCCCAAGTGACGAAATGGCACTTTACAACTGCTGATATTGACACTTTCATTCACGACTTGTTAATTTAAAGTACATACATAGATTATTATTGGAAGTTAATATTTATGAGTTGACTGTGGTAGCTTGTCATGCTTGATCCTTTTGATTTATTGGGCAAAATGCTAAAAAAATACCGTTCTCCTCGTTATCTCCGAAGTTTACCAATAAAAAAATCTGAAATAATAATGATTACCTACTAGGGATAAACATACTAAATTTTACAGGAGATATAGAAATAACTCTCTATCTAAAAACCTCAAAAAACAAAGATAAGTTTGCTATTTGCTTTATTTATTTATTTATTTATTATGCTCCCCTTTTTAAATAAAAATAAATACGATTTCAAGTTTTTAAGATGTTTTTCTTGTTCTGTACCTAGTACAGAACCCGCGGTGCGTGAGTCCGATTCACACTTGGCAGGTTTTATTTATTATTTCGTTACATTTAGCGATCGGTAAACTTCTACGACGTAGATAAGCCATTGGCTAAGGCTTCTGAGGGGTTAGTACAGGTTTTTCGTACGAATTTCGAGTCACTCGCATCGAACAAGCGAATCGAATTCCTCATACATTTACAGCCAGTACCATCTATTGACAGCCGCAGGTCCGTGACTTTCCCGAGATGGCGTTCGCTGTAAATGTATGAGGAATTCGATTCGCTTGTTCGATGCGAGTGACTCGAATATCATCCACAAACCCATACTAACCTCTCAGGACTTGTCCAATGCGTATTCGCATCGAACAAGTCTTTCATTACATCAAACGTAATTAATAAACATTAACTACCGTAAAGATGAACAGCCTCCCGCAATCTGAGATCTGTTGAGATGCGACACGGCGATAATGTAGCTCTGACCCTGATTGGTTCATCGAGATTGTTAATTAACTAATGAACAGTTGACAGCCATTTTACATAAGGACGTAGTTATGCTTACGGTGGACTAAGTTGCCATAAACGTTGCAATATTCACGACCGTATACCGTATTAGTTAGGATGTTTCAAAGATAATATGATGACAAGTATTCAGAATAGTAATGGACTTGATAAGAAAGCTATTTTATCTAGTCTTAAACTTGAAATATGTAGGTTCTTACCTTAAAAATGTTAGCTTAAATGTATTTAGTGGTTACAAATTTTTCCAACACGTACCTACGAGTATGTAGTAGTGTGAAGTGCCGGTTTTCGTTTTTGGTTTTCATTAACCTTTTGTAAATCGAATTGAAGCAATTCTTTCCTTTCCCAAGAGCCTTTGTCACTTACATGAAATCTTGTTACTGAGCGATATTATCTGTATCGCCCAATATTCTAAGTTACCTACTCTAGTGACAAGAAACTTAGTTCAACCTGCTCAGCTTCGTTGTCTCTTTTAGGTTCGACTTCGGTCACAGTTGGCTACCATCTTGTAGTCAAAGATGTGCATCCATTGCCCATCAGCAAAGACGCGCCCATTACTTCCCTCCTTACGCATCGCAGTCGGATTTGCATGTAAATTTGACTCTACTCGAAATTTGTATAATTTCGAGTCGACTCGCATCGCACTAACAATATCAGCTGATCGCTTCAAACAGACTTGACGTTTCAAAAGAGCCAAGCCCGTTTGAAATATAATAGTAAATATTCCGTACCCGCACATTATTTTATGGAAATAGTTCCCTTATTAATGTTCCCTTATTTAAATAGGACCTTAACAAGTTAGGTACACCGTATACAAGCTAGGTTCTCGCTGTTATCTGACGTGCAAGATATATAGCCGCTAAGCACAGACTTGTATACTAAAGACAAGGCGAACAGCGCGAAAAAATGTCGCCAGTTTAAGGGAGCAAGTATGACTATTTTGCACCCCCCGGCCGTAGTCAGTATAGGTAGATAGGTGAAGATCTATTTCTTTTTTTTTAATTAATAATAATAATGCAGGCAAGGTGACCACAGACACATAGACAAAAAAAATATAAAAAAATAAACATGTATTTCGCAGGAGTTTCGACAGATGGCGCTACATTTTCTTGTATGAAGAACGTTTACGTAAAATGTTCGGATGGGCCTATCTTGACTATTTTTATCTTTGCCGCTAAGTGATGACCCATTCGTCATTGTAGGGA
Organism: Coenonympha glycerion; assembly: GCA_963855885.1. Taxonomy (NCBI): domain Eukaryota; kingdom Metazoa; phylum Arthropoda; class Insecta; order Lepidoptera; family Nymphalidae; genus Coenonympha; species Coenonympha glycerion. The sequence goes on from OY979647.1 coordinate 1,241,434, forward strand.
CGTTTATATCTCGTAATTTCTATCATTTCCTCTCAACTTACTGGGAAGAGCATAATTAATGTGTTCAATACTGACCCATAAATACTGCTTCCTTTATATCGATCTGCGGAATATAGATTGGATAGTTTATCTGTGCAAAAGACTGCAAGGATGCTGTTGAACAGATCTGATCAATTAAATTAATTATTAGTATTTTTATTGAAGTGAGATGTAACGTCGGAAACTGGTTATAATTAACTGAGAGGAATAAATTCTAAATTCTAGGTAATGACCATGGATGTATGGAATCTCGTACAAACTTTATTGCTTTGACGACCTCCGTGGTTGAGTGGTCATCGTGCCGGTTTACAAGGCGCCGCCATCTCTGAGGTTCCGGGTTCGATCCTCGGTTGGGGCAATGTAGAAAAATAAGTTTTCTACATTGTCTCGGGTCTGGGTGTTGTGATTTCTGATTTCCTTAACATAAGTGCATAAGCTACTTACTAAGGGATCGGAGCAATGTGTGTGATGTTGTCCACTATTTATTTATTTATTTATTTTTATAGACCACGGTCTCCACATTAACTCCTAAAATTATTATAATCCAATTATTATTATTTGTTAATAACATCCGGATTCTAAAGTTATAGGCAAATAAACAAGTTGTAGGTACTTCTCAATAAAATCTGTTCCTGTTGTGACAGGAAATGTGCATTGAAAAGAATATTACCCTTGATTCTTACGAGTAAGAACACTAGGTATTTCATTTTCCTAGAATATTTTGGTTTTGGTTCATAAGAAAATTTGATACCATCTTTGGTCATTCTTGTTTACGTACAGATGTGTTGAACTTATCCCTAGATTGTATAAGAATACGTATTCATCGTTATCGAAATCATTTATTTATTCCGCCCGTTGATTGGGTCTCTGATTTACGTTAGCCAATCAGTGGGCAGAATTTGTAAACGGTTACGATAACGATGAATACGTTTTTCTTACACACTCAGACCCCAGGTCAGTAACCATGTGTATTGTGGTTTCTATTTCTACATTCGCTTCCGCTACCGGTAGATACCGCTTTACAAAATAACCAAATGTAAAGGTATATCTATGATGCCATAAAATCTACGCATATAAAAGAATGGGATTACGCGACTTATAATTAATTACTTTTTTTCTCCTTATTATAAAGTAACATTGCCAAATGGATACTGTACAATATTATACTACAATCTACCTTATGAGCTAATTAGTAATATTATTCTAACTTAAATTTCCTATAAGTAATTGATTATTTTCTTAAATCTAAGTTGCAGTCCAATAACTGTCCCTAGTTTTTTCTATTTTACTTAGAGTCCGCTATTAATATAATAATTAATAACTACTAAATAATAATTAATTATTACTTTAATTTCCGTAAAAACATAATTATTTTTCTAATGCTCCCTACTTAGAACACCAATCATACACGCAAATCTTTGACCCTGTAATGTTTATTTAAATGTATTTATGTGATTTATTTAAATCCTTTGATGCTCAATAATACAAACATTCACACTCTGACAGTGATTGCCGAGAAGATGTTAAACAAGTAACATCAAACGTTAAAGTTTATTGAATTGAAAAACATATTTTTTGTTATTATACGACTTTATACGATGCTCTGCACTTTTGTTATGCATCTGGTAAACTCCCAGACAACAGATTTTTTTATATTTATGCTTATAACCGTTCGCAGAAGCTTTGCCAATGACTTCCCCTCCCACTTAAGACGACCGCGACCCGCGCTTGTCGTGTCAGACACAATTATTAGACGAGCGCAAGTCACGGTCGTAGCTTTTGCAAACGAGTTACAGACATAAGTACAACGTTTCCTGCTTTTCCCTGACTTATGCTATTAATACCTAGAAAAGGAAAGTGTCCTCTTACTTTTGATTCAAGACCTCGTAGTATAGAATATAAGTAATCTGCCCAAGTAACATTTTATTTGGACCTAGGTTGTGAAAAATACCTTTGGGTTTTATGAGGGTCGTAAAAAGGTTAATGCTTTGCTATCTGGTCATATCAAGTACTTGAGAATGATTAGAAAGTCCTAAAACTAATTATTTATTGCTACAACCTTAGAGACCTTGACAAGAGTTTAAATTAACGTTATTTAGACCTATGTTTCAAGAGCTTATAGTCCTAGGATCTTATAGTTGTCGTAGACTCCTTATTTAGTTCTGAAAAGGCTACCATTATGCTAAAGTGAGATCTAAAGGTTTAATTTTTAACTTAGATATAACCTTATAGTATTGGAATGTTGAAATTGCTCATAAGTAATTTTTAAAACCTACCTAAAACCTTTAGGCTCTATTTGAGTTGTCTATTTAAACAAATTGGGACTGCGTTGTGAAAACCCAAACCAATAAGTTATTTTTATGATTTGTAGGAATAATTCAAGTCTTACGAGAATATTTTAAAGCTTTAGAGGCATCCTCCAAAAATGTTAGTTGGCCTTGCAACTTCAAAGCAACATTACGCTCGCAAGTATAAACTAATACAGGATGATGTCAAAAAAACGGAGTGGAAATTTTAAACGTAAAGTTCGTAAAAAATACTTGCAAATAGTTAATACATCGGTAAGTTTTTTTTTATTATTATTATTTCACTGTCTCACCATAAGTTATTTTGTTATCAAATGTGATGGACCGCCAAGAACACCACTGTGGCCAAACTTCATATCACCTTTCATAGGTACTACTTTCATATTTAATCTGCACCCCTGCACTTTACCCTCTTATGTATATGTACCTAATTTTGTTTAATCCTTTCTTAGCTGATGCATAAGGTCTTGTACCTACTGTTAAAGACTACTTAGGGCTCTTACGAGTCGGTGATCATTGTCAACGACCGCGTCGCAGATCGGGGCTTGCGAGAGGTCAAGTGGCTTGACGTCAAACACGTAGATTTTTGCTAAAGCCAAGCATTTGGACCGTTTACAGTGTTTGCTTGGTGCTTGCATTTAATGCTTGACGGTGATTGATGCGTTTTTATAATATTTTGCGTGTCACAACGTTCGTATAGTAGATACAGAGCTATGCTTAGTTAAGTAATTTTCGTACGCGGCTTTACTAAGCATAGCTCAGTCAAGCCACCGACAAACTCTATCAACCGTTGACCGTCTCCGAACCCGTTAAGAGCCTTGGTTCATCTTAACATGGGGTTTTATGGATTAAAAATAATGTCTGTTCAGCTGATCAATTTTCAGTAAGTAAGCACCTATATTTACAGATCATTGACCACATTGAAGATGTACGACTGCCTGAAACTCCTTCAGTTTCAACCATAGATGACCCGACACCGTCTGAAATATTTGTGGAATTGCAAAACAGTTTATCTGATGATAGTGAAGACTTTGAAGCTCATACAGTAGAAACAAGTGTTGATATTACAAAAGATTTGAGAATGTGGTCTTTGAAACATAAAATTAATCATGTTGCTCTGAAAGACCTTTTGGATATATTAAACGAACGGACGAATCTGAAACTTCCTAAAGATCCTAGGACCTTACTACATACTCCCATTGCTGATATACACATAAAAAATGTTAAAGGCGGCAATACTGGCACTATGGGCTTGAAGTATGCCTTAGGGACTTTTTCCAGGATATTAAAGATGATCACGAAATATCAATTACGATAAACATTGATGGATTACCCATATTTAATTCTTCAAAAAACGAATTTTGGCCAATACTTTTTACAATTGAAAATTTGTGCCCCAAACCAATGATTATTGGTATTTACTATGGAAAAGGAAAACCACAAAACCTCGAAGAATTTCTGTCACCCTTAGTTGAGGAACTCAATACAATTTTAAAACAGGGCATCAAAATTGGGAATTATACAATAGCAGTGACATTAAAATGTTTCGTATGTGATTCCCCAGCAAGGTCATTCATCAAAGGTAAGGTATAACCATGTAACTGATAGGAATTGTAAAATTATTAGCTTGTTTTTTGTCAGTACTAAGACAGTATAATATTGGTATTCCTGGTAGGTAACAATTATGATTTAATTTTAGGCCAAGTTAAACAGAAATTAACACTTGAAAAGCCGGTGCGTTATTCATTAACTTAAATGATTTTGAAGTGTAATCAACTTCTATGTGGTGATTAGTGAGTAAAGTTGCGAAAGACATTAAGTTGTTGTAAATATAAATGCAGTGCATTCCGTGTCAGGTTTCAGAGTCGCTTAAATACTAGGTAGGTACTTACCCTAATTTTTTTTCTTACAGGAGTGGCAAACTTCAATTCTCAACATGGCTGCCATAAATGCTCTATAGAGGGTGAGTACTCGCCATAGAGCAAACTTTGGAGTGGGAGGATCTTCTATCCCTTTCTCGCAAAACGAAAATTTGTATGAAGCCGCACGAAGCTACTATGGCATTGGTACGGTGTGACGTCACAATGTCTCTGTTGCTATCTCTGTCTAATCACAAATCTTTAAATGCTTATAACTTTTTTGTTATTTGATCGATTTAATTAGTTCTTTCAGTGCACGTCATTATTTTAATTCTACTTTATAATAAAGTAATAAAAAAATTGGAGTCAAATACCCTATTATTACCCGAACAAAATCTTCGCGAAAAGGACTAACGATACATTCCGCAATAAAGTAGATGAATATCACCATAAGATAGATTCCCCACTTTTGAAACTTCCGATCAACATGATTGACGCTTTTCCAGTAGGGGACTCATTGCACTTAATAGATCTGGGCATCGTAAAAAGACTTCTTACTGGATGGCGCGATGGATATTTCAAAAATAAGTTGTTGAAATGGCCGAGTAAAACAACTGAAGACTTGTCTTTAAAAATGCAATCCATTAAATTGCCTAAAGAGCTACACAGAACTATAAGAGGGTTGGATTGTTTATCATTCTGGAAAGCATTAGAATACCGAATTTTTTTATTATATTACGGAATTGTTGTACTCAAAGACGTGTTACGAGCTGACGTGTTTGAACATTTTCTGATTTTGTTTTGTGCAATTACAATTTGTTCGACAGATTATTACAAACGATTTTATGTCTTTGCAACTAAACTTTTGAAACACTTTGTAGATCAATATTGCGTAATTTACGGAGAGCATTATCTTACAAGTAATATCCATAACTTGCTCCATTTAAAAGAAGATGTTCAAAATTTGGGAAATCTAACAAAATTCAGTGCGTATCCTTTCGAGTCAAAATTGTATGAGATCAAAAATATGTTGCGTAGCGGTAATAAGCCTCTAGCTCAAATAGCAAACAGGCTAACAGAGATTCAAAAAGCTCAGTACGATGGGCAAAATTATGTAAAAAGTTATACCTATCCACAATTGAAATACGTCACCAGCAATTCTCATCTTAGTAGTGTGATTAAGGATAATTCAACGCCTATTTACTTACCATATGCTAATATTAAAGGATGTTTGTTTTGGAAGAAAGGAAGAAAATTGTTGGATACTTACGAAAAATAATCGTGTTGTTCGAGTGAATGCATTTTGTAAACTTAACGAAGAATTTATTTTCAGTGGAAGAGAGATGAAACACTGCTCGGACTTCTTTAGAACACCTATTGATTCATCTAAACTAAATATTTACTGTGTCCTTATATCTATTGTAGATTCAAATGATATAATGTCTTGCGAAAGTACCTTTAAATTGTCAGACATAAAATGCAAATTAGTCAAAGTTTCATGTAATGATCATATTGTGTTTATTCCACTACTGCATACTTTAAACCCATAAAATTAAAGGCATTTAAAAGTACACTCATAATCTTTTTATTCATAATTGTAATAAAACTTACACAAATTGTTTAAATCAAAAATACAATCACTTTCTTTCTGAAGTGTTCCAGTGGCATCTTCCTCTGTATCTGTTTCGTTTTGCATTCTTCTCATCTCACGCTGAGCCGCCTTATACGTATCAAAAGTGCGTTTTACTATACATGGATACGTTGCCCAACTGTTTGAGGGGACTGAGTTTTCATCCAGCATGCTGCTGGCTTCAGACCTGGGGGGCCACGATAAAGTGCCCTCTTTTTCCCACTTGCTGGGAACTACGGAAAGGCATATTTTGCCTCCTTCAATGGTTTGTACTATTTTATACGGCATACTGAAAACAGAACACAACTTTATGAAGTAGCCGATATATGAGTACCTATGTAATGTGGGTACTTAGAGTTTACCGCTCGGCATTTCTAGGTTTTTATCAGGAGTTCAGAAGTCAAAATAATAATAAAAGAATCGTGTTGTGAAACACTCGGACCTCGGTTAGAACTAAGTTTTTTTGTAGTATATTTTACCACGGTTTCGCTCACGATGAGCAGAGTTTAATTTTCAAAATTCCTTTCTAAAAGGCTTCTTTTTAAAATTTTGATTACGAATCATTTCTATAAGCTTGCTGACACGATCAGGGGACCTAGACAAAGTTTATTCTATTAGAGATATCGGCTACATCATACATGTTGCGATATAGAATGCCAAAAATGTACGGGATTGACATTAGCTAACTCTATGGCGTAACGTAGGCTAACGTCAATACCGTACATATTTGGCGTTCTATATCGCTGAATATAGCGATATAGCTACTAGAATACCGATTTTGAAAGAATTCGGTCCAATATCAAAAAAAGTTCAAAATACCTACGAATCGAATAAATAGACAAACGCCATTGTGCTTGAATAAATTATTACTATTATGGGTAAGTCCCGACATACTTAAGTAAGGTAAGGTAAGGTAAAGTAACGGATAAAGTTAGGTAAATAGGTACCTACTACCTACCTAGCAAACATAATTGAAAAAAATAAGTAGGTACTTTAAATCGAAAGAGCAGCCTGTATCTGTACGTTAATAAGTCGATCCGTCGAACGTCGCACGTCCGCCTCTAACCAGAACTCGTAAGCAACTAATTGTGCTCAGTGGTTGTTATTGCGACTGGCAAGTCTTGAACTACTCTTGGCAATAACCTTAGAGCTGCGAAAACAGCTTTTTCGTTTTAAATAGCTCCGCGAGATTACCTTTAGCTCATATTTTGGCAAACATTAAGATCTTTCAGTTGTTACAGTTCTGAAAAGGTTAATTTTAATTCTTTCTAGTAATTTCCTAACGCCGGCCATATTTTTCAATGAAATAAAAAAAATCGATACAAAAAGAAACATTTTAATTTGATAAAGTAAACTTATATACACGATGTGCTATGCGATTTTTTATATAACATGTTTTATATAAGAAAAGAAGTTTTATTTATAATGTGACTAACGATAAAATAATTAAGTTTACATTTCTTATTGTAATTACTTAATTAATTATCTTTAAAATTTTTAACTTACGTAAGGCCCGTCTCGTATATAGCACTATTATCCTAAAGTTTCACGATAAAGTGCCAGTTGCATTATGTTTTAGTTTTCCTGACTAAAACAAGCTGCTTATTATTTTAAATGAACAAATTTACCTATTTAGCCATTTTGAAACTTTGTATAATAACAGAGAATGGCGCCATCATTTTAATGTCTTTAATTTTAATATTTCTTTATTAAAAACCTTAACAGTATCATTTTATAACCTGAAAGTCTTAGAAAGGCATTTATTCATATCCATCAAGATGTTATAAGTTGTCATAAAGTTAAATCCAAGACTACTTTAAAACTCAAAAGCTGCCTCGCAAGGTTATATTTACGTTAAATTAAAGTTATGAAGGTTATATTTGGGTTCTGTGTAAGTAGTTCAAAAGGTTCTGGATTTGAGCTAAAGGTTTTGCTGTAGCTCTCAGAAAGGTGCTGAAACGTGGGCCCTTTTAGCACTCAGGAGGTTAATATAACGTTATTGTGACGTTGTTGTGCCTACTAAGACTTACGATCGGATTGTCATACAAAGGTTCTAGAACCTTTTTATAACCTTTCTATAACCTAAAATGTTACTTGGGTGGAAAGTCTGAATACGTTTTCACTCGGCGATCGTGATTATCATCATTATATTACGGCACCTCATTAATGCGCCGATAGTACGCGCCAATGAGCACTGGACTAGTTATAAAGATGTTTATAGTGTACGACTGTTTAGAAGAAATATTACTTGCAAAATGTAAGCCTAATATGATGAAATTAGCTGAACTCTGCTATTATGAAGTTCTTAAAAAAATTAAACAAAAATATAAACCGATCATTTTGTCTCTTAGCCCTGAATACTTAGCAGTCCTCTGTCCTTCCCTAATAGTTTCTAATTTAAACAGGACACTGACTAAATTAATTTGTTAAAGATTTGTTTGATGCTGACTTTCCAATAGTGTCCGAGTAAAAAGGCTGTGCCATACATACACACGGAGAGACGGAGGTGATGAAGTACAAGAGTCCATTTTTAGAGGACTTTAGACTTCTAAAGTGGGCAATAAATACTAAGCTTAAGTTGGCTTAACCGAATCAGTCTCACGAGCGTTGTGCGTGTCCAATGTTTCTAATAATTATCGTCACAAACCGTTCTGTAGTGAAACTATCTATGTACCTAAACATACTACAAGAAAAAGGAAAGACACTGTTTTGGATAAAACATTTGGATTCAGTACCATAAAAATTAAAAATACGGTTACGAAGCAAAAGATCGTATCGCTCGGTGTAAAACACCTCCAACTTTCCATATACCGAGATTAACAAATAAAACAGTTGGTGCATTGCCAGATCTGAGGCAGCTTCAAACGAGGTACTTAGCCGCTCGCAATGCGCCGGAAAACGAAGCGTTACAACACATTACGCGTATAATTAACACGAGTAATTACTGCCCCTCTGTACTCCCAGTAATGGAACTGATCTAATTAATAAAGTTGTTAAATCTGACTGCCAGAAAACGCAGAGTTTTAACGGCTTGAACCACTGGATCTGCATGATATAAAATAGTACCTGGCTATTCCTTACAACTCATGTATCCTTAATAATCTTGATGCCATAGATTTATAAGGTCGTCGCTCACGCTCTTCCTAGATATAGCCCTTCATAGCTAGCATATATTGTAAACTGTAGACAATACTTGAAAAAGATTAATTATTTATGCTCTGTAAGATGACATTGACGTCTTTGCTCTTTGTTAACCTGTCAATGCCTAGTCTATACGCTCTTTGTCTCTGTCCTTACCGATTGTGCTATGTGATGTATAGTGATAAACGTTTAATTAAAATCGGAATTAATCACAAAACCGCCGTACTTATAACCGTCATAGCAACATTCCTTCATAGCGACGACAGCTCCGTGAGTGCGGCAACTTTTTTTGTAGTGTGAGTGTGTCAATTTGAGATTTGTATGATACTACACTGAAAAAAAGGATCAACCAAACTAGTTTAGTTGCTTAAATTTTAAGCAAACTTTAGTTATTAATAAATAAACTTTGACTAGTTATTACATTACTAGTTTAGTGTCTGTTGGCAAAGGCAGTTGGGTTAATTTAGTAGGTTAATACGTTACAAAACGTTTGGTTACTAGTAACTGAAATAACGTAAACCAATTCGTTTTTCTAAAGCTACAAAACCGATCTCTTATACATAACATAACTAATTATTTGTTATTTACTTAAACCTTTGACCATATTTTACAAAACATGCACATTTAATGAATTACCAAACTTTTGTAGACATTAAAAAGCTTAATAAGTTTGTTATTAACATATTACTTTATTTATTATCTACAAAGGTTTTACAGATAACGCCCTATTTATTTGACCGATAACTACCGTACTAAGTGTTGTATTAATATGGTCAAACTTTAATTACTGATAATCTAAGTAGTAAGTAAGAAAATATCAATCAAACTTTGATATTTAGCCTATACATTGTCTGTGGGACGAACGAAGCGCTGGTCACTGCGTGTCATAAACGAAAAGATATTATGGCTGAAAAACTGTGTGTGCGACTCATGAGAAATGGTTGAACAATACTGGACCATTACCTACCACAAAATATAACTTGGACATTCGAAACCGTCGAAAGATTCAACTACCTATTCAGCAATATTACGATGAGTTCAAAGCAGCAAGGGGGCATTTTCTAGGTAGGTAAGCATTCTAATATTGTACTAAGTAATGGTTTAAATGCTCCTAAATATTTAAAACAAAAGCATTGCCACGTATTTGAGAACCGAAAAAACAGTATTCAATCTATTATGTCTTCTCATTATTATTGTTACCATATAGGAAACTAAATTTAAAACATTATTGTAAAACTTATGGGTACTTTATATTATTTCAGTTTAATAAAGGCTATTTTATTTATTTATTTATTTTATTTATGTCTTCTCATTCTAATATTCTACTAACCCCACACAAATTATATTATTGCAACAGTTTTCGAAGCCATCCAGGTTTAAAGTGATGGTTCTTCAAGCTTCTATAGTATTGTTTGTAAATATTATTCTGGTGATTTGTCTTACAGATATTAAAGTACGAGTACTACAAAAGTATCTACCCGGATTGTACCCGAAAAATAATTTAAAATTGGCTTACAAATTAGTATCGATCTAGATGTTAAAACATTTAATGAAAGACACCGTAAGTATTATCAATAATGTAACTTCGTCAATAATATTTTTATCATTATTATGTGATGAAGATCCTGTATAACACTTTTTTTGCTTACAGCTAGCGATGGCTTGATGAGGTGATGAACGTAGCTGCTTTTATGGCCATTCCCATTCTGACCACTGCGAATATTACTAAGAAAAATTAAAAAATCTAAGAGTCTGTGGTCCACTGTGGCGGCCATCAAAACAGGAGGTGCAAGAAGAGAAGCTACTGCTTATTTGAAGACGTATGAAACTGCCCTTTTTTATTCTGAAAAATATCTCATAGTACGAGTACCTAAAAGCTATATTTATAAGTAACACTTTGATCTTTGTAAGTTTTATAGGTATTCTTTTTAATTTTGGTATTTTTAAATATGTATATTAAGTATAGGTACTCTTATCTATCTATGTATGTGAGAGGGAAAATAAATAAGTACAAAAATAATGCATAATTTTAATTTATATCGGTAACATTAGCCAATAGTAATTACCTAAACTGTTCAGTAATAAATAAGAAACCTAGTTGAGTAATGGTCTTATGGTTAATGAAATCTAGCTTATAGTAGTTACATATTTATTTTTCGGCAGTACTAGATATAATTTGTAAGCCAAAATGTAAATGTACCCACATGTGTTTGTTGGTTTTTGAACAAACAGACACAATATTTGTATAGACTTACATTTTGCCTTACAAATTATATACAGTACTGCCGAAAAATAACTATGTAACTACTATAAGCTAGATTTCATTAACCATAAGACCATTACTCAACTAGGTTTCTTATTTATTACTGAACAGTTCCCTACCATTACTCAACTAGTTTACTTACTTATTACCAAACAGTTTGGTAACTAATAACACACAAAAATATCTTAATAACAATCACACTGTTCACATATCAGTAACAATACAAAATAGTAATCCGTTGACAAAGCGTTTTGTGACCAATAGACACATCGTTAGGTTACCAGTAGGTAAATAGTTTGTTAAATTGATACAAAATCGAATAGTACTTGATAACAAAATGGAATGTTATGCGTTCGTAAACTGGTTGCTTAAAAACAGAACAGTTCAATTAATTTCAACAAATAACTTTAGCAACTGGTACCTCAACTAAAATAGCAAAACTCTGTTTTGTAGCTAATAAGACATAGTTTGCAAGTCACTTTTTTTGTGTAAACAGTAACCAAAACTTTTGTAACTGTATACAAAACATTTCTTTCAGTGTATTGGACCTCTATGATTGAATTCTTAATCGGCCTATAGAGGTCCACAGCTGGGCACAGGCCTTTCCGAGAGCGTGCCATCACCTTTATCCACCCTACCAGCGATCTTTTCTCAGATCGAGGGCCCAGTGGTCGGTTGGAGATCGTCCTACACTGCGCTTATCGGTAGGCATGCGGTCTCGACTTCAGAACAAATCTGCACCAATGAAATGTACTATAGGTTCTCGGTAGACGCAAATCTGAACAATTAACTGGTACAAGGGGATTGGGGGGTAGATTTTAATCGGGGTCATGACTGACCTCGTAACCGCAGTTACGTTGCCTTTTTTAGCGATAGTAGTTACAGTTAGCAGCTGTAGTCATACAACGAAATATAAACAAAAAATATCTGGGTGACCGAGCTTCGCTCGGTGGCCAATAGATGGCAGCAGTAGTCATATTTTTATTTTTTTTTGGTAAATTCGGCATTTTCTAAAAATGAATCGTAGCTAGATCGATTTATCGCTCCCAAAACCCCCTGTATACTAAATTTCATGAAAATCGTTCGAGCCGTTTCCGAGATCCAGATTATATAGAAATATATACAAGAATTGCTCGTTTAAAGGTATAGGATAATGAATTTCGTGAGAAAGCGTTGCGTTAGCAATCTCAGAAATCGAAGAGATGAGTCACATAAGTGCTGATCACATGAGAACGTCTTGCTTGTCTTGTATTTCATTACCCATCCCGGAAAATTGAAGCCAATATAGAACTCCAACAAGTGAAGAGGAAAATTCCAACTTTCACCCTTTGACTTAACAACTAGCGCGTACTTCGATAACCGTCTGGTCGCATTAGTTCGCGTGGAGGGCCCTCGAGTCTACGTCACACGCATTATTCCGCGCGTCAGTGCCAAGTTCACGCACCTCACTCTTATCGACGCTGCCATCGGTGACAATCTGTCCTGCCCGCCCGAGCGCGGCATTGGATTGACGCCTGATAGGACGCTTTACTCCTGACGACCTCAGGACTGCTTGCGATATCGTCAAGTGTCTTGTTACAGTTCACGATAGAGATGTCGCTTTTTATAGTAGTACTAGCTGTTGCCCGCGGCTCCGCCCGCGTGAATTACGATTTTTTTACATAATATACCTTCCTACTGGAATTCCTTGATTTTTCGCGGGATTCTGGTGTGATGTTGTACAGAAACCTGTTCTTACTTTGCACGGGTTATCTTGTGGTGATTTTGAAAACTCCCTTTTCTTAATAATAATATAAAGTTTCATTAATACGTAGTTGACAGATCAAAAGGATTTTCATTGTGATTTTTATTCTGAAACCACGAAATATGTCAAAAATTATTAAACCATGTGAAAAGTTGTACTGGTGGTAGAACTCTTCTTTCAGAGTTCGGCCGGGTAGGTACCACTGGGATAAATTACTCTACTAACAATATTCCCCAGCCCAACATAATATAAGAGTCTTTTAAAAATCTTTGCTTCATCTCAATACAATCCAAAACATCAGAATGGACAGTGGCTATATATTTCCTTACGTATAAAAAGACCTTAGATGACTGTCAGTCGGTTAGGATCCATAAGACCTAAGAGTTAAAAATATTTGTGAACCATTATCTTACCCTTTCCATATTGCGGATGATAAAGTTTAAATCTGTTCATGTCTGTCTTAACAGTGCCATCTTAATATAAAGTCAGGAAACAGTAAATAACATGACAGTTAATTTTTATTTAAAAAGATTCGGTAGTACCTATCTCAGAGTTTTACATTCAAGTTCCACATAAATTGTAGAGATGGCGCTATACGGTATAACGTAGCGATAACGCCAGTCACATGATTTTTGTTCACCCTAAAAGTGAAAAATTTTAAATCATACAAAATCTCCTGCTAAGCCTATTTATTTACGGCTGTAAGGGTACTCCAGTCTTACTTGAGCCCTACGTCCTAGCCCTAGGTTCTTTGTGCCTTCCGAGTTTCAAGTCACCTACCTACTTGAACTTAAAGGTTCTGATGTCTGTAATTTCTGAACTACAAAAGTGATGATGATAAGATTCGTATGGAATAATCTTTAAAGAACCTCCTTTCTAACAAAAAAAGAATGAATGGAATCGGACAACGCGTTAATGAATTATAACTAAAAAACGTTTGGACTTTGATGCCGTCTTTCAGGGAAACCATGATGAATTTCGGGACAAAAAGTATCCTATGTCCTACTTCGGGGTATGAACTATAATCATGTCAAGTTTCATTTAAATCCATCCAGCGGATTAGCCGTGATACCCGGTCGTGAAACAGACAGACAGACAGACAGACAGACAGACAGACAAAAATTAAACAAATTACAGTTTTGGCTTCAGTATCGACTAAATAGTGTCCTCCAACAAAAATTTTCAAAATATCTTCAATGTACAGAATTCGACCCTTTACAGTTTTATTATAAGTATAGATTATAAGTTTTACTAAGTTCACGCATATACTTAAGACATCAGGCTCATCGACACTGCCATCGGTGACAATCTGTCCTGCCCGCCCGAGCGCGGCATTGGATTGACGCCTGATAGGACGCTTTACTCCTGACGACCTCAGGACTGCTTGCGATATCGTCTAGTGTCTTGTTACAATTCACGATTATGATAATGCTTCACATACGTATTTTATAGTTGTATTATAAGTAATGCTCAGTTTAGGTATAACAGACATCAGGTTTATGGACGCTGCCATCAGTGACAATCTGTCTTGCCCGCCCGAGCGCAGCATTGGGCTGATAGGACGTGATAGAGGGCTGATAGAGGCCTGACGACCTCAGGACTGCTTGCGATATCGTCAAGTGTCTTGTTACAGTTCACGATAGAGATGTCGCTTTTTATAGTAGTACTAGCTGTTGCCCGCGGCTCCGCCCGCGTGCAGTTCGTTTTTTTTACAAAAATGTTTCCCGTGGAATTTCTTAATTTTTCCCAAGATTTCCCGTACAAAATGAGTGGTCCTTGGGTTCGATGGACCCGTAAAGGAGTCTTCTTCCAATCTCTCCTGTCAACGTGCTATCTTCTTTTACACAATTTACCTATATCTTCTTTGGTCTTCCTCTACTTATACACTCTGTCGAAATCGCTTATGTTACTCAATTTGCATGGAGTAAGATAGAGTGGGGCGTGTCATCGTGGATTGTAATATCTATACTAACCAAACTTATCTTATTCTGAGATGATACCAACGCCCAGATATTGTAATTAAGCATTCTGATGCGCTACTGTGTACGTAGCAACCCGTTCCTGCTACGTACGGGTTATCTTGTATCGTTATACCTAGTTGTACGATCAAAAGGACGATTTAAACTGTCGATATTTCGACCCCGTTTTGATTGTGCTAGGGAGAGAAGTAGCTATAGGTTTTTTTGAACATCCCACGGGTGCTCTCAAATTTTTCAGGATGAAAAGTATCTTAAATGTTGACCGGGCATATATATAAAGTAGGATCATAAAATCCGTTACTTGAAAGACGCCTGCTAACTGTTTTTGTAATGTTTTCTTTCCCGCGGGAACTCGATTGGATTAATAAGTTTTACTATATATATATTTTGTTAAAAAGGCAACATAAGGTATCAGCATAACCAATTTTACTAAATTAAGTTCATTAGTTGTTGTTTACAAAGCTGTTAAATTAATTGCAGTTTTTTAACTATCCCACGGGAACTCTTTATTTTACCGGGATGAAAAGTATCCTATATGTTGACCAGGGACATAGGCTACCACCACACAAAATTTCATTGGAATCGGTTCAGCCGTTCCAAAGATTAGCCCGTACAAACAGACAGACAAACAGACAAACAGACAAACAACAGATTTATTATATGTATTGATTATAAGTTTTATTAAGTTCACGCATATAATATGACATCACGCTCATCGACACTGCCATCGGTGACAATCTGTCCTGCCCGCCCGAGCGCGGCATTGGATTGACGCCTGATAGGACGCTTTACTCCTGACGACCTCAGGACTGCTTGCGATATCGTCTAGTGTCTTGTTACGATTCACGATTATGATAATGCTTCACATACGTATTTTATAGTTGTATTATAAGTAATGCTCAGTTTAGGTATAACAGACATCAGGCTTATGGACGCTGCCATCAGTGACAATCTGTCTTGCCCGCCCGAGCGCGGCATTGGGCTGATAGGACGTGATAGAGGGCTGATAGAGGCCTGACGACCTCAGGACTGCTTGCGATATCGTCAAGTGACTTGTTACAGTTCACGATAGAGATGTCGCTTTTTATAGTCTTAATATATATAAATCTCGTGTCACAATGTTTGTCCTCAATGGACTCCTAAACCACTTAACCGATTATAATAAAATTCGCACACCATGTGCAGTTCGATCCAACTTGAGAGATAGGATAGTTTAAATCTCAATTTATCTATTTTTTAGTACCCCTAAGGGCAAAACAACGTTTGCCAGGTCAGCTAGTAGTATTATAAGTTTTACTAAGTTCACGCATATAAGATATCAGGCTCATCGACACTGCCATCGGTGACAATCGGCGACAATCTGTCCTGCCCGCCCGAGCGCGGCATTGGATTGACGCCTGATAGGACGCTTTACTCCTGACGACCTCAGGACTGTTTGCTTTGTTTGATATCGTCTAGTGTCTTGTTACAATTCACGATTATGATATTGCTTCACATACGTATTTTATAGTTGTATTATAAGTTATGCTAAGTTCAGGTATAACAGAAATCAGGCTTATGGACGCTGCCATCAGTGACAATCTGTCTTGCCCGTCCGAGCGCGGCTTTGGTCTGATAGGACGCTTAACGCCTGACGACCTCAGGACTGCTTGCGATATCGTCTTGTGTCTTGTTACAGCTCACGATAACGATGTCGCTTCACATACGTACTTATTTTATATAGTACATGTATATCAGAAATCAGGACCATCGACACTGCCATACAGCCAGCTTGGCAATATTGCCTTGTTGAGGAAAACATCGAGTAAGCATGTTTCCTCACGACATGCTTACTTGTACTCCATATCAACGGTGCTTATAATCTGCCAACTCGCCATTTTCATGCATTAAAAATTCTTCAATGGGAGGTATAGTAATCCTGATTTATTAGATGTTTTTTGACAGTGACTTAAGAATTTGCAACCTGTGCAAAAGTAAGTCCAAGACGGCATTCGCGATCATATTATTGTAGAACCGTATACTCAACCCCACAAAGCACATCTGTACTCTGTCCTCCACTACTAATTGGACCAATTACTAGGCTGATGATGACAGTGTTATGAAGATAGGGGTCAAAACCCTGGCCAGCAGCAGTCATGACAGCCGTGACAGAGCAAACAAGTTGACAACAATACAAAGGTATCGCGCGCGCAAATATTTGTGAGTCTGCCTTTATCTTACATGTGGGTTGACGTACCTACTGTCAGCCAGGTAAGGGGGTTTCACACGGACAGCGTTTGACGCGCGTTTAATCGCGCGTTTAATTAAAAAACCCAGCAGGCATTTCATTTGAAATATCGCCACAGTGGCAGAAACCAGGCGATTGCTCAAATAGAACTAAAAATTAAAGAAATACTAGCTGACCTGGCAAACGTTGTTTTGCCCTTAGGGGTAATAAAAAATAGATAAATTGAGATTTAAACTATCCTATCTCTCAAGTTGGATCGAACTGCACATGGTGTGCGAATTTTATTATAATCGGTTAAGTGGTTTAGGAGTCCATTGAGGACAAACATTGTGACACGAGATTTATATATAGATTGATACATCCGATCCGATCGCTGAATAGGTCACGTGACATCAACGCAGACAACTGTCATACAAAAATACGCGTGCATAAATGCTTGGTAGTGACTATCTACTCTATATGCTAAATTGGTACTCAACACATAAAAACATAGTCTGCATATAGATTTTGTTTTGAAAATCATTAATTAAAAAAAGGTTTGCAAGCAATGTTTTCAGAAGACAGAAAAAGGGAAATATTTTTTCACAGAGCCTAACAGATAATTGCAATAGAAAAAAATATTATGTTCAAAAGGTATAGAAAAATTAACATCTGGTATCTATAGCTAGAAATCCATTTAAACCATTATGAATATTATTCATGTCAAAACTGTGTTGTTACATTATTCAGATAGTTGATATCACACAAAAATCACGAGATTTTCCAACACTGTCAAACTCGAACTTTTGCGGTTCCTATCGATTTGGAACAAATCGGCCGAGATTTAAAAATCTTAAAAAAAAATCTAAGCGTTTTGTATTTCAGTGTGGAGTGTAGTGATACCTTTATTCTTGTAATATTCTACTTGCTATTTTAGTATGCACAGCAATTATAAATTATAAAATAGTGTAAGTAGGTACTGGCGGTTCCACGGCACTGAAGGCTAGAGATTGTTTAATGTTTTCTAAGAAACACATTATAATAATTATGGTAATAGGAAAATGGTAACAAAATATTCTGAATATTATATGAACTCTTTTATGTAAGAAGGTTTTTGATTGTCCTGTCTGTAAATAATAACAGGCAAAATGACGTACAGGCCGCTCTTCTTGCATATTATAAATCGTCAGTACTTTATATAAAAATAAATAAAATAAAATAAAAAAGCTTTTTATTTCTTGCTTACAATAACAAAGTACGTAGGTATTACACTTATGTTGAAAACACTTAATTAGAAGATAAGATATATACATAAATAAACCTATTTTACATATTTTAAAATTTTACCTAAATAAAAGCAAGAACCCCTCTAGTTGAGAGTAAAAGCCTCCTCCAGAGAAGACCACCTATCCCTATCTTTGGCTATTTGTAGCCAGTTTTTGCCCGCGCATTTCTGTAGGTCGTCCGACCATCGTGCAAACGGCCTGCCTACCCTTCTGTGACCTGCAGGTCCTGGCCAGGATGTCAGCCTTAACGGCCATCGATCGTCGCTCATCCGTGCTATATGGCCGGCCCATCGCCATTTTAGTTTATGAGCGTATTGGAGAGCATCTGTGACTTTTGTTTTTTGTCGTATGGTGTCATGGCGAATTTTTTGTATTTTCCTTATTTTCATAACACTTCTCTCCATGCTTCTTTGACAAGATTTGATTTTGTGTTTAATGCGATAGGTATATTTCCATGTTTGGCAAGCATAGGTAATTGAAGGTAGGTAATAGGCAAGTATCCAGCACCCTTGTCTTTATTTTCAATGGCATGTTGCTCTTAAGAACTTCTTTAAGACTCCAATATTTTTTCCATCCACCATTAATTCTTCTTTCCACCTCCAAATCATTATTCTGACAGTTGAAAGAAATTTGCTTGCCCAAGTAAATGTAACTATCTACGTATTCTATTGATATATTCTCGAGATAAACAGGAGTTTCAATAAAATTTGTCATAATTTTGGTTTTGCTTAGGTTTAGTTCCAAGCCAACGTCCCTGCTTGCTAGTAGAGTCTCCATCATATGTTTTAGTTCATTACAGTTTTCTGAGAGCAAGACAATGTCGTCAGCAAACCTCAGATGATTGAGGTATCTACCGTTTATGTTAATTCCGCAGTTTCGCCAGTTCAATTTCCTAAACACCATCTCGAGTACCGCTATAAAAATTCTAGGAGAGCAGGGATCTCCCTGTCTCACGCCTCTCTTTATGGGTATAGTTGGCCCTAAGCGCTCCAGTTTTACTCTACTAGTGCATTCTTTATAGAGGTACTGTAATACTCTTACATAAGTGTGCTCTACATTTTGTGAGAGTAGAGTAGTTTTGTGTTGTGTGAGTAGTACTTTATATTAACAGAATTCATTTGGTTCAAACTTCAAAGGAACTAAAAATACTGCAACTAAAAAAAACAAAAAACGTTTCATACACTGTCGCATAGGTATCATTACGACAACGGTGGTCCCACTAAAATTTTTGGTATAAAATGCTCCAATTTAATAAAATCCGTAGGGTCTGATTTTGTAATAAAAACCCATAGAGATACTATGGTTACTCAATGTAAATACCCGTCGTTAATCGTCGGCTACAATTGAACTCATGTACATGCGAGTATATTGCTGTTTCACTATTTGACACACAAAAAATAGTTCATAGAAATCCACCAATGGATTGAAATGAGCTCTTTTTTTTTTTCAAGGTGCAAGAATTACCAGATTAGGGGCCAAGGAGAAGTGATCGTGATCAAGAAAGACTTTAGACTGCTATCGATAAAACGTGATAATTACCATTTATTAATATTGTATCAACATTAGCGGCTCCACATGGTATTTACTCCGCAAACTCTTTTAACCACGACATTGATAAAAAGATGCTGCAAAATTATCATTGAATAAACATTTTTATCTGGTTTTTAGAGATTTTTGCGCAAAATTTAACTCGGTATTTAAGAAGAAACTGAAATATGTGGAGTAAAGTATATAGTGAAAATAACTTGCACAAAATGCTTTTGTGCTAAAATAATTAAGAAAAAAAAGATAAATCATAGGTGGGTGCGAGTTTTTGATTTTTAGTAACGCCAAAATAAAATTTTACAAATTATACGAAGTAAAAATATGCAGCGTAATAAATCACGGAGTCAAACAAGATTTCGTTTGCCAAGCGAGATAAGATATCACCGGGCCCGCAGTCAGTCGCAGTTCGACTATGGACAACTTCGGTTACCGCGAGATGGGGTGGCCTGCACCCCTCAAAACTCCGACCAGCACCCCCACTAGATCCCGATTCTCTCGAAGTTATAGTTCGCGGTCAAAAGAGCCAGAAGAGTACCCCCTGAAAGGCATTAAAAATGTCCGCAGCATCGATTTGCTCGAAGCAGCGCAAGAACCCGGCCAAGCTAAGGAATACCTCTTCGTTGGACCTTCACCTCCGGCAGAAAATGCCCCTAACATGTACCAAAGTTTCGACATCCTCGCCCCTGATCCTGATGCAAGGTTAACCGAAGAAATAATACGAAGAGCTTTATGTGAAAGAGCGTTAACGTTGGGAGCTGTTAGATTTTTCGATGACGTCGAGTGCGGCTTGATCACAGCCGATAACATAGAAGAGCACATTTCTTCAGCACCAGAAGTTGTTGTTAATTTGACTCTGTTATGGGCAGCATTTCTTACTAGAGATGAATTATTACCACCCATCGTAGAAGCGGGAGCGGATATACACTACTCAGAACCTATCGGATTGACAGTGCTACACATAGCAGCTTTTAGTAACGCAACTAGATCTGTAGGTTATTTACTATCAATTGGTGCAGATGTTGATTACGCTCCTAAATATTTTGCTCCGTTACATTGTGCAGCTTTTGGAAATTCATTGGAAGTAGCTGAGTTACTGATAGCAAATGGTGCGTCGTTGCACGCGGTTGTACAGAGAGCCGGATGTGAAGACAATCTCGTCCATTGTGCTGTGAGAAACGATGCGCTAGAATGCATGGAGCTGTTCATCGAGAAGGGTGTAGATCCAGCGTATATCACATCAGGCGGACTTAATGCGTTACATTTAGCAGCAGAAATAGGAGCAACGAGATGTCTCGCGTTCCTATTAAAAGAGACGAAGCTAAGTGTTAACGGTGGAACGAAACAAAGAGATAAGGAATGCACGGCGTTACATCTTGCTGCTTCCAGAGCTAACACGGAATGCGTTGAGCTTTTACTCGCAGAGGGAGCTAAAGCGAATACAAAGAACTATCGAGGTTTTACTGCTCTACACTTAGCTGCTAGATGTTCAAATTTGGAGTGTGTTGAAGTCTTATTACGAGATGGAAATGCAGATCCCAATGCTGAAGACCATGATAAAAGAACACCGCTACACGCTGCTGTGTGCAATTCGGATCGTGCTTGTGATATTATAGACATGCTCGTAAGTTGGGGGGCCCATGTAAACAAAAAGGATGAATACGGATACTCAGCCTTGCACTTGGCAGCCATGGATGGTCTTACACAATGTGTCGAGACTCTCATATTTTTGGGAGCAGACGTAACTTCCAAATCAAAGAAAGGTCACACAGCATTGAGTGTAATTGTACGGAAAACACCAAAATCACTAGCTATTTTGAGACATAATTTAGATAACGGTATCTCGGTTAGTAGGGTTACCGAAGCCAACGAGGAGGTTCAAATAGAATTTGATTTTGGGAAATTAGTAAAATATTCTTATCCCCGTGAAATCACATATTTGAACAGTTTGATCGATGAGGGCCAGAAGGACATTTTACAACATCCGCTGTGTTCAGCGTTCCTGTTTATGAAGTGGCGTAAAATTCGAAAATTTTATTTGGCGAGACTCATATTTTGTTTCTTGTTCGTTTCTTTTCTTTCAATTTACGTTTTGACAGCGGTTGTGAAGACTTGCAAAGGAAAGAACTCTAAAAAGTACGGTATACTGAACGAGCTCTGTCAAAGACAATCAATACTCGGCGATCTTCTAGAGGATAATCCTATAGAGTTCGAAAGGTGGGTGCTGATTGCTATCACAGCGTTTGAAATAGTCAGAAAGCTGACGGGTATAACAGGATACTCGAGTATATATCAGTATTTCACGACGTTCGAAAACCTAATGGAATGGTTTGTTCTTCTTTCGGTATTTTCTTTGTATAACATACAGAAGGAATACGGTTGGCAGAATCATGTGGGTGGTTACGCTGTTTTGGGTGCATGGACAAATCTGATGTTGATGATGGGACAGCTTCCTATGTTCGGCGATTACGTGGCGATGTACCAGAAAGTGTTGAGTGAGTTTCTGAAATTATTGTTAGCCTATATTTGCCTTCTATTGGGTTTTGCGATATGCTTTTGTGTGCTATTTCCCAACGAGGAGATGTTTTCTAATCCTTTAATGGGTTTTATTAGTACACTGGCTATGATGGTTGGCGAATTGAATCTAAATATTTTAATAAATGACCCAACTCTCGACGATCCACCGCTTATTTGGGAACTCTCATCACAAACTGTTTACATCTTTTTTGTTATGTTCGTAACTATTATACTTATGAATCTACTCGTCGGTATTGCGGTCCACGATATCCAAGGTTTGCGCAAAACTGCTGGACTCTCAAAACTCGTTCGTCAAACAAAACTGATTCTCTTCGTTGAGATGGGTATGTTTAGTGCTTTGCTCCCGAAATGTTTGCACAAATACGTGTACAGAACCGCTTTAGTATCACCAGATGTTGGCAAGGTGATCCTGAGTGTAAAACCGCTGAATCCTAATGAGAAAAGATTGCCAACTGACATAATGATGGCGGCATATGAGTTGGCGCAGTTGAACAAATTGAAATCTGGGAAATCAATCAAAGAGCTGTTACATAAAAACCGATATTCGTCAAAGTTTAAGAACGGGGAATCGAACGAACAGAACGTAAACATAGAATTACGTGGCATGCAAGAGAAGATAGACCAAGCTACTTTCAACCTGAAGAAAATAGACCAGGAGATGCGGCATTTGAACACGCTGCTGATTGAACAAAGCAATATGTTCCATTCGTTAGTTAAGACAATGGACAGGTCGTTTGTTCAGAATCAAAACAGTAGTATGGCGCAATTTTATCCTGAATCTCCCGTTTTCTTTTCCAGCAATGTATCGGATGTAACTTCTATTGCGAAATAAAATAAAGCTTCTATTTGTGTAAGAAAGAAATAATTTAACTTTACCTACACGACGTAACTTAATAAACGTTAAATATTTGATTAGATGTATGGTAGTCATTATTTCAACCAGGGTACTTATTTTATAATAAAAAAAAATTATGTACTTAAAATGTTTTTGTACTTAAAAATTATGTACTTTTTTTATTTTTGTTTTAGTTTTGGTAGAAAACCCTATTTAGTTAGCTACTAACTACTAAGCACGTTGTAAAACTCATTTTCATCTAGCTATTGCCTGTTGTGACTTCTTTTGTTAAATTAAATATTTTTAACTCCCAACTCCTTGATGCTCTTTCATTATAATATCAACTATTACCAAGCCAAGAGTATCGTTAAGTTTTTTCGTGCACGATTCGAATAAATTAGGCCTGTAAATAAAAATATAATACCGCTTTCATAATTTCAGTACATTGAAAACATGATGTGTTTTGTGTTAGATATCTAAGGCTCTGTTTGCGAAGAGTGACGCAAGTTGACAGTCAAGGACTTTCGACAATGATTTTTGTTTGTACTAACAAACTGTTTAGGTAATTTTTAGCAACAACATTTTACATCTCCTTTATAGACCATTTTTTATTATCAGTAATTCTCAGTTAAAATCTACTTGGGTATGGTTTTGTTTATTTTTTTCTTGCTCCTTAAAGTTTGAATACATGATCATAACTTTTTTGGGTTGATTTTAATGCTTATAGTTTTTATTTACTTCAAAAACCCATAGACTTTTGTCATGTCTGCAAGTTCTTGCGTAAATGGGATCAATGACTCATGAATGACCACGTTGTGAATGACAGACAAACAGGCAACAGGACAAAAAATGAATGACGACCGAAAGGCGCACCGATAGAGGTCCTGCCATCTAAATCAGAGGTCGTGGGCTCTATTCCTACAATCGGAAAATGTTTGAGATGAATGTGATATTTATGTACTTTGGGGCTACATTAGGATTAGCGACTAGGGTGATGCCTACATATTAATTTATTTATCAATTAAATCTTTTTTGGTCTTTTGGAGTAAGTACGGGAACTTAAAAACCAAAGCAGAAAAAGTTATACAGCATTTATAAGGCCGGGGTTGCTCCCATTTCGCCCGGTGCATCTACCCGGTACCGGGCAGGATGGCACAAAAAATTCCAATCCTGTCCGTTGCGCACCGTGCAATCGTTTGCCGGGCAGGATGGGAATCTTTTCTATAAAAAATCCCATCTGGCCCGGTAACAGTTAGTTATGAAAAAGAAGCCTTTAAATGAAATAAGGATAGTGTAACTTATTTGTATTTATTAATTCGAGGAGGTGGCGTGCCCTGTTCAGGACGCGCCTCCCAGGAGGAGTCTGCAGCGGCCAGACTACCGGCAGCAGCGAAGGGACCTGCCGCTCAGGTAGTGGGTCGAGGCCTGGCAGAAGCGCGGTGAATACGCAAGTGAATCCTGTACTCCCGCCAACGAGGTCCGTCGTGGCAAGCGACAGGTTTTAGTGGGTGCAAGCCTGAGCGGTATGCGTTAGGCATTTCCTGTTATTAAAAAGAGAGCGAATTGTTTTTTTTATATGGACCATGTACTCGTATAAACCAGTTTATCCGGGGTTCATCATTAATATAGGTAGCCATAGTTTAAGTCTGACAACGGATTAACATTGGAATTGGGTATTTGACTCCAATTTTTTTATTACTTTATTATAAAGTAGAATTAAAATAATGACGTGCACTGAAAGAACTAATTAAATCGATCAAATAACAAAAAAGTTATAAGCATTTAAAGATTTGTGATTAGACAGAGATAGCAACATGACATTGTGACGTCACACCTTACCAATGCCATAGTAGCTTCGTGCGGCTTCATACAAATTTTCGTTTTGCGAGAAAGGGATAGAAGATCCCCCCACTCCAAAGTTTAAACGCCTGTAACTTTGTAAATCTTCGTTGGATTTTAATATTTCTTTCACTGCACGTTATTATTTTTATCCTAGTTTATAATAAAGTAATATTTTTTATCAAATTCAAAGTAGTGTAAGACCCAATTGAGCCAGTAAAGTGGGTTCAAGAGGAAGTGGCTGCAGTTCAAATTCGCTCATTGAGTCTGCATATTTAAGCGGTTTATCTGCAACTTTGTAACGTCTAGAGTCAACACCCGAGCGCGTATTATAAAGTCGATTGATTTATAAATGTGCATGAGTATATCTTGTAGTCTCCACTCCACATAAATACATCTTCTTTGCATGGGATTAGACGAAGTTCGATGATCTTAGTGCAAATACTTCTATCGATAAATTAATCAATTAAATATGAAAATAGTTTTCATCTCGCAATGCTACTACCTGGCTATCTTTATTATAGATAGCGTGACCGCTTTGAAATTCAAACGTGACAAAGTCTATTCTATTCCTACGACTACTTCTCAGTGCAGGGTGCGATGCAACTTGCAAGCCTCGTAAACTTAACTTTAAGTCGACTTGTAGTTTATAGTTATCACCATACGCGACAAATGTCATAGTGACATTTTACAAGTGCCTATGTGAAATAAAGAAATGTTGAATCTTGAATTTAAAATTTTTACTTTTGGTACGCTTTCGCAATGATATTTAAAAAAATATATAAAAATATGGTTATCTATACTTATAATAAAACTGTAAAGGGTCGAATTCTGTACATTGAAGATATTTTGAAAATTTTTGTTGGAGGACACTATTTAGTCGATACTGAAGCCAAAACTGTAATTTGTTTAATTTTTGTCTGTCTGTCTGTCTGTCTGTCTGTCTGTCTGTCTGTCTGTCTGTCTGTTTCACGACCGGGCATCACGGCTAATCCGCTGGATGGATTTAAATGAAACTTGACATGATTATAGTTCATACCCCGAGGTAGGACATAGGATACTTTTTGTCCCGAAATTCATCATGGTTTCCCTGGAAGACGGCATCAAAGTCCAAACGTTTTTTAGTTATAATTCATTAACGCGTTGTCCGATTCCATTCATTCTTTTTTTGTTAGAAAGGAGGTTCTTTAAAGATTATTCCATACAAATCTTATCATCATCACTTTTGTAGTTCAGAAATTACAGACATCAGAACCTTTAAGTTCAAGTAGGTAGGTGACTTGAAACTCGGAATGCACAAAGAACCTAGGGCTAGGACGTAGGGCTCAAGTAAGACTGGAGTACCCTTACAGCCGTAAATAAATAGGCTTAGCAGGAGATTTTGTATGGTTTAAAATTTTTCACTTTTAGGGTGAACAAAAATCATGTAACTGGCGTCATCGCTACGTTATACCGTATAGCGCCATCTCTACAATTTATGTGGAACTTGAATGTAAAACTCTGAGATAGGTACTACCGAATTTTTTTAAATAAGAATTAACTGTCATGTTATTTACTGTTTCCTGACTTTATATTAAGATGGCACTGTTAACACATGAACAGATTTAAACTTTATCATCCGCAATATGGAAAGGGTAAGATAATGGTTCACAAATATTTTTAACTCTTAGGTCTTATCGATCCTAACCGACTGACTGATCTAAGGTCTTTTTATACGTAAAGAAATATATAGCCATTGTCCATTCTGATGTTTTGGATTGTATTGAGATGAAGCAAAGATTTTTAAAAGACTCTTATATTATGTTGGGCTGGGGAATATTGTTAGTAGAGTAATTTATCCCAGTGGTACCTACCCGGCCGAACTCTGAAAGAAGAGTTCTACCACCAGTACAACTTTTCACATAGTTTAATAATTTTTGACATATTTCGTGGTTTCAGAATAAAGATCACAATGAAAAGGACGATTTTAACTGTCGATATTTCGATACATTGGTACAAGTCGTGGTCACGTAGTGACCACGACCTGTGCCACTGGGTCGAAATATCGACAGTTAAAATCGTCCTTTTTATCTTTCAACTACGTATTAATGAAACTTTATATTATTATTAAGAAAAAGGAGTTTTCAAAATCACCACAAGATAACCCGTGCAAAGGAGGAACAGGTTTCTGTACAACATCACACCAGAATCCCGCGAAAAATCAAGGAATTCCAGTAGGAAGGTATATTATGTAAAAAATCGTAATTCACGCGGGCGGAGCCGCGGGCAACAGCTAGTCATCAATAAGACACGTAACAAATTTGTGTGTAGGATATGCTATTCCCATCTTTTTGAGGCGAATCACATATCGAGTATAATTTCAGAATATCTGGGTGACCGAGCTTCGCTCGGTGGCCAATAGATGGCAGCAGGAGTCATATTTCTTTTTTTGGTAAATTCGACATTTTCTAAAAATGAATCCTGGCTAAATCGATTTATCGCCCCCAAACCCCCCGTATACTAAATTTCATGAAAATCGTTCGAGCCGTTTCCGAGATTGAGATTATATAGAAATATATATATACAAGAATTGGTCTAAAGGTATAAGATTACATCGTTTACTTATCACAGTACGTTTCGAGACTCCGGTCTAACTGCAGTACGTCAAAGGAGTCTGGTCTAGAAGGCGGCAGGGGCAACGCGGCGGCGCGGCGGCGGCGTCGAGAGTCTGTGCTAGACGATAAGTGATAACAATTAAACAGTAATGCAGGTGGCGCCCTGTTGCATAAAGCCGACCGTGCCTTGAGCTTCTTGTACTGGCTGCAACAAAAGTGATTCAAAAGTGGTTCATGAGCCGTGTGACGAATGACGAGGAATGGTATGGAACGAAATCAGATTAGATTTATATGCGAATTGCGGTAACATACAAGGTGAAAAAAATAAGCGTCCTACACAAAAAATATGAAAATATATGCTAAATTGGTACGTCACGTGATAATGATTCCCGTACACTTTTTGAAGGTTTAAATTTCGTTCCATAACATTTCATCTATTAAATCGCAATATGTCATAATGTGTTTGCAGGTGATTTGATTACAGCAAAATAATTTAATCCTTGTGTTATTGTCTGAGAAAATAAAATAAAAGTCCAATAGGCTTTAAGATATTCGTACAGTCAGGTCCTGTGTACCCGACAGTACCACTCAGCAATACAATACACCTCAGTGGCGCCACGCGACATCGCGCTTTTTACCGCCCTGGCACAAAACATTGCGCGCGCGCAGGTGCCTCACTCACTAGTGCCGCCATTTTCTTTCTGCCACGGCTGGAGTCACTGGAGCACTAGGATCTTTCCTGAAATTAATTTGAAATTATAAAAACCGCATCGGAATCGGTCCATCCGATTGAGAGCTGCTATGCCACAGACAGACACACACACACATCGACGTCAATCTTATACACCCCACTTTTTGCGTTTGGGTTAAAAGTATATCTAATGCTTCGTGATACGTCGTGGAAAGTCCTACCATCATACTTCTGGTATATAGTCGTACTGTAGTTATTTTAATATTTCAATTACAAATAAACTGATGCGTTACAGTATGTTACGAGTTAACCTTCACAGAAATAACTAAAGGCAGTTAACCCCTCGCGCGTCACTGCAGCGACGTGAATGTCTATTTATAAGTGTCCTATCGTTAGACAAATAACGTTTTACAAACTGTTTATTTGACTACCAAAGTTTTACAATTTATGAATAAACATCGTTATTTTTAAGAACTCCTTCGTTTATTACGAGAAGCGAACGTTTCATTTCATTAAAATATATAATGTTGTTAGACAACTATCTTGCACAAACATAAGAATAGGTAAACTAAATACTTAGGTATTATTTTTTTATATTTATAAACCTAGTTGTTGCCCTGTATCTTCCCTTTCGTGAATTTTAGTCTTTAATAAAATTCTTAGAGAAAAGTAAATTGTGTTTCGGGTAGGCATCGAAAACAGAGGAATTTTTTTCATTCTATATTCTCATGTAGGAATTTCTTACAAAGCACAGACTGACTGTCTTCTATGTTACGACTCATATTACAGTTTGGGAAACTATACCTTCCCATGATTTGGTATCCTGTTGTGATCCTACTGCTTATACAAAAATATTCCTTTTTTTTATTCACCAAAATTTTATAAGTAGGTAACTTCATAAAGTTGAATTATATTTGTCAAACAATTTTATTTTTTAGTTTAATAATTTTTGGTTGTCAAATGTATAGTTTGTCGAAAGTTGTTTGTCAAATGCTATTTATAGTATGCCCACTCGCTGCAGGTCGCAACCCAGGTGCAAGAGTACTAATTGCGTCTTGATCTCATGTAGAGTGATCTGAATTCCTGTTAACTCACTGACTAAACGTGCTTTATTACTCATAATCATCATCAGTCATCACCCTACCAGCAAAGACGTACCGCCAAGCGTTCCGGTGCGATGCTGTGTAGAAACCGTTGGGGGTAACATCCCCCTTTCAAGTTAGTACGTTAACATCTTCGACTTTATCATCACTTACCATTAAGTGAAGTCAAGTACTAACTTGTATAGTGTGAAAAAGAAATACTGTTCATTATCATTTATAGTCATTGCTGATGGCTGACGACGGAGTGCCGGTTAAACCTTCAGAATAAAATGGGCTTAAGGCCATAAACAAATTACTGGTCTAGTGAGATTGACAAATTTAACAGTACACACACTTTTTATTAGAATACTATCGAAAACCCCAGTGGAAATCTTAGAGATTTGCAAAGCTAAAAAACACGACTACCATGTTGCAAAACGACTTTTTACGAAAACAAATTATTAGCCTACCATACCATATGTCCAAATTTATCCAGCCGTCATTATGGTGGAATAAAGAAACTCACATACATACATACATGAACACTAAAACATTACACTCCTTTTTTTGGCAGTCGTGTAGTAGTTTCTATACCTACTTACCTAATATAAATAAGTAGTTAATTATTCGCCAAAGAACCAAAATGACAATATCTACTTACGCCGTGTAGACCAACAATAGAATTTATTATAGTGAGGACATGAAACATGACGTGCTATGACAACGCACGACTCTACTTCGTAATGCGTAACTATGAAAATAGATTACCTCTGCTGTCAACAGAAGCGGTGCAGTAACAATATCATTACAGACAGGAATCGTTAAACTCATCGACATTATTCAAACAGGCATGCTCTGGGATCAAACATAACTAGAACATACCTCAAAGTGGCTAGGGTTATCGAGAAATGTCATCATTACCAATCGCAGTTTTCAGCATTGTATAATATGGAACGCTTCCACCATTGACAGAAGCAGTGTAGTAATAGTATCATAACAGACAGGAATCGTAAAAATGAGCGGCATTATTCATAATAGGCATGCTTTGGGATCAAACATAACTAGAACGTACCTCAAAGTGAGTGGAGTTATCCAGAAATGTTATCATTACCAATATCAGTATTTACCTTAGTAAATGTATGGATAATTCGCTGCCAATGAGGACAGAAGCAGTGAAATAACAGTATCATTACAGACAGGAATCGTTAAGCTCATTGTCAAACAAGTATGCTCTGGGATCAAACATAACTAGAACATACCTCACTCAGTGGCTAGGGTTACCCAGAAGTGTCATCACTACCAATGGCAGACTTAGCTTTGTATATGGAACGCTTCTGCTGTCAACAGAAGCGGTGCAGTAACAATATCGTTACAGACAGGAATCTTTAAACTCATCGGCATTATTGAAACAGGCAAGCTCTGGGATCAAACATAACTAGAACATACCTCACTCAGTGGCTAGGGTTACCCAGAAGTGTCATCATTACTAATAGCAGTTTTTAGCTTTGTATAAGTACAATGGAACGCTTCTACTGTTGACAGAAGCAGTGCAGTAACAGTATCATTACATACAGGTATCGTTAAACTCAGCGGCATTATTCAAAGAGGCATGCTCTGGGATCAAACATAACTAGAACGTACCTCAAAGTGAGTGGAGTTATCCAGAAATGTTATCATTACCAATATCAGTATTTACCTTAGTAAATGTATGGATAATTCGCTGCCAATGAGGACAGAAGCAGTGAAATAACAGTATCATTACAGACAGGAATCGTTAAGCTCATTGTCAAACAAGCATGCTCTGGGATCAAACATAACTGGAACATACCTCACTCAGTGGCTAGGTTTACCCAGAAGTGTCATCATTACTAATGTCAGACTTTAGCTTTGTATATGGAACGCTTCTGCTATCGAAACAAGCAGTGTAGTAGCAGTATCATTACAGAGAGGAATCTTGATACTTACTCAGCGAAATTATTCGAATAGATAGTGAGTAGGTAGATGACATCAAAAAAAGTTGCAGACGAAGTACAAAAGTACAAAAGATGTTATAGAATATAGACATTCATGAATAATTCAGTGATGAAGTTCAGTCGTACGGAGCAAATGATACGCAATAGATATTTTGCTTTTCAAATTCCGTAGGCGCTCTCAATATCTCAGAATCTTGCTGCAGGGATGCTGGCGTCCTGGTGACCAACCTACTTTAATTTCAGCTGAAAATATGCAGTTTTGCAGATAAAAATAATGTCGGGTTAAGTGACCTTCACAAGGAAAGGAAAATACCATCTGTCCCGGAAATCGGTCACACCAAGACTATCGGAGACGATGACTCTCTCTTCCCATCTGCCACGTCGTAAGGGCACCAGGATAGCTAAAGTTAAGGGGTTAGGGGACTAGCTAAAGATGCGGCTTATATACGTTCTTTATAAAGTACGTTCAAGAGCTTACGTCTGATTTTTCCAGTGCAGGCGGCAACCCTGATTGGTCACTTGTACAGTGTACAGGTAGACGAAGGTATGCGTGGCGCCATCTATTTCTGGGCCGCATTAATCAGCGCGATGGACGATTTATTAAGATCTGACGACGGCAAGTGGTATGCGTCGAACATATCTGTCCCGCGCCACACAGGAATTTGGCCAACTGGATTTCTATTCAGGCCTTACATTGAAAAAAACTCATTTCAGTTTTTACGAGTACTTCGGAAAAAGGGGCGTGTCTTCAATATAGCACGCCGTTTGGCAATATGCGGCGAATTTCGGTACTTTTACGTACGAACACTAGCACAACGGCAGAAAGCGGTATTAATACGTAAAAAAAACTATCACTAATGCCTATAGATGGCGCGGAAAGAATACAATACTTTAAAAGTAGGTACCTACGTGATTGAAGTTGAAGCTGATTGTGCAAATAATAATAAATTTGGTAGGTATATAGATATAATTTCACTCCACGAAGACGAATCGAATAAACACAAGCGATTTTGACAGACCGGGGGGGGTTATTACCGATCTTGCCACAGGTTTGCCACAGGCATAAATCGCGTACTATCCGCTGTCAAACGGCATTTTTGTATTATGTAAACACCGATTAACAGCCGACAGCGGGCGATCAATCTGTGGTACAATCTGTGTTGTAAAAAGTTATGTCGTCTGTGGTTAAAAGTGCATTCAATCCATTGTCGTGCTAACAAGCTGGTATTATGTATGCTAAATTTGACAGCGGCTCGACAGCGACAGCCGCGAAAAATTGGCCGCAAAAGCGACAGCCTAAATACCTGTCGCTCTCCTGTCGCTAAACGATTTTTTGCTATTTTGTCTGGTGGAGTTATAATATAATTATGAGAAAAAATGAGATATTTAATAATAGAAAGGAAGTTTAAAATATGTAAGTATATTATATTGTCTCTATTAACGTGAAAAGGTATAATTTTACCTATTTATATAAAAAATAAAGAGTTTAGAGCCCAATGTACTATGTTCATGTTTGTTTTATAAGTTTTTAAGGGAAAACTTTTTTCTTTTAGAGGAAGCGCTTAATGAGGAAGAGAGCGTGGCCCAATTCTTGGAGAAGGCTCGTTTACGGTGAAATTACATTTGAGAGATCAAGCAAATCCACTAACCAGCAAGCATCGCCTGACGCAGAGTTAAAATTCATTATAGGCTCACGAAAGAACTATTTCAAAAACTGTGTAAATACTGTCGAAAGTGAAGAGCAACAAAAGCGGCCTTGGAATGGTGATATATGGCTTCCATACTTGTTTATGAAATGAATATTTAAGATTTAATTATTATTACAGGTTATGCCACTGGTTCATATCAAAACCCAGTTGGCATGAATTTTCTTCATGGATTGAGCCAATCCAGTGTATCAAATGCTATCAAAGAAGCCACTAAGGCACTCAACAGCATTGATATTTTGCAAATATACATTAGGCTTCCAGAGGTGCAAGAGAACAGACAAATTAAATTAAAGAGGTGATTAATTTATAGCTATTCTATTTTATTGCAAATAATAAAAATGTTAATATTTACGAATTATACAAATTAACCCTGTGATTTAAATCTTGCAAGCAATTAGTGACCTGTGGCCATTAAGAACCTATCTAAAGATGACCAAAGGTGATGTATAACTATAAAACTGCATGAGGATTAAAAGCGAGATAATACCAAGCACAACAGAAATAAAAATAAATAAATAAAAAATACAACTGCCCTGTTAAAAACAAACTAAGAATAAGAAGTAAAAAACAAGTAATTTTAGTTGATTTGAATATTAACAAAGAGAAAAGTGTTAAAATTTATTACTGAACGAATGCCATATGAACAGATAAATTCATATGGCGTCTATTCTGTGGAACACCTTTTATTCTTAGAGGCCATACCACTGCCATATGAATTTATATGTTAATCAATGATAAATTTTATTACTAACTAACTAAACTAACAAACAGCTATTTATTTCTCTATTTTCTATACTGTTATATGATTTGTTAATATTTTAGAGATTTGTGACAGTGATTTAATCAATTTTAATGTCGTAAACAATAAATTATTTGCACATTTCAGATATTGAGATAACAATGAAGGCAGAGCAGCCGTTGTGAAAATGCAAATGAACTTCAAAATTCCCTCAAGGCACTGAAGGACTCGAGGGAGCACTGCCACCACTTGATGAGGAAATGTTCAAGTGGAAGACCAGACATATCCCATAAGGGAAGTGCATGAAGTAGCATTAAGGTTACTTGAGGTACCCACAACGTAACCTAACCGTAAAATATGAAAACCAGTTGACAGACAGACAGACCAGTCACCAGACTGAGTTTGCTGTGGGTTTCTTGTTAGGTCAGGGCATCTTAGAACCCTCATTAGTTTTAAGTTCGTTCAGCCGACGGACGTTCACTGCTGGACATAGGCCTTCTGCAATGATTTCCAGCCTGGTCCTGCGCCACTTGTATCCAGCGCCTTCCCGCGACTCTTTTAATGTCGTCAGTCCATCTGGTTGGAGGTCGCCATTCCAGCACTTTGGGTCCCCAACGTCCATCGGTCCTACGAGCTATGTTCTGAGCCCATTGCCACTTCAGCTTCGTGATACGTTGAGCTATGTCGGTGACTCTGGTTCGTCTACGAATCTCATTTCTGATTTGATCACGTAGAGAAACTCCGAGCATAGCTCTTTCCATCGCCCGCTGAGTGACTCTGAGCCTTCTCCTTGAGTTTTAAGTTATTAAATAGTAATAACTATTGCTACCCCAGTGGTTGTGGAGGAACAGAATAGAAAATAAAAAATTACACAAAAATGATAAAAATGAGTTTTATTTCAAGACTTGATTAACTTCCATTCAACAATAAAATTTCATTAGAGATCCAAAATAAAAATCTTTATTTTTCTCATAAGCCAGGCTCTTATAAAAAGTCTAAGTATGGCCAATTTCGAAAAGCACTGGAAGGAACTAGCAAGAAACTCTGCACTTGCTTTTTTTAAAAAAATGTATTTATATATATACAACTTTTCTTACATAATTAAATTAACTTTTATACTATCTTGTGAGGAGCCGGAAGCATATTCTATCCATTCCAAGAATCCTACTGTTAAGGAGTTTTTCAAAGGTGTAACTTGACAAATTACTAATCTTAATATATATAAATCTCGTGTCACAATGTTTGTCCTCAATGGACTCCTAAACCACTTAACCGATTATAATAAAATTCGCACACCATGTGCAGTTCGATCCAACTTGAGAGATAGGATAGTTTAAATCTCAATTTATCTATTTTTTATTAACCCTAAGGGCAAAACAACGTTTGCCAGGTCAGCTAGTATTATATAATAATTTCTCTCATTTATTTTTACAATAAATAAATTAATATTTTTTAATTGTTAAATATTTTACACAATAAGTCAAAAAGCTTATTCAAGGCCTTTGCCAGCATGCATTCGCTGTAATAGAAGCAGCTTCAGCCAGTCTGCTCTCTGCGCCCACCCTTTGTCTCTCCTGTTCGAAAACCGTTGTCTCTCCATGATGGCTCAAACCTTTGGTCTGTGAAATATAAAACATCTATTAAACACTAATTCTATCATTGATGTTACCAAGAGGCTGATTCAACAGGCCTCCTGCCTGTATTGTATTCTATGCTTACATTTTGTGATAGTTATGTAGTGCTAAACTATTAAAAGTTTAAGAATTAGTTAAGTGTTAATATTACTAAATCTAAACAAAAAAGGTACCATTTGTACTCATTCTGGTAACGGTAGAGCTGCTGCTCAGTGTGGGCTGCTGAAACCGTCTTTGAGAAACTGGACTTTCTGAAAAGTCTCTCCAGTCACAACGTCTTCGTCTCTCCATGATGGCTCTACCCTTTGGTCTGTAAAATATAAAACATCTATTAAACACTAATTCTATCATCAATGTTCGATTTTTTTTTTTTGACCAAGAGGCTGATTCAGCAGGCAGGAGTTGTATTCTCTTGCTTAAATTTTGTGATAGTTATATAGTGCTAAAAGCTATTGAAAGTTTAATAAGTAGTAAAGTATTAATATTACTAAATCTAAACAGAAAAGACTTACCATTTGTACTCTTTCTGGTAACGGTGGAGCTGCTGCTCAGTGTGGGCTGCTGAAACCGTCTTTGAGAAACTGGACTTTCTGTAAAGGAAAAAAATATATGAATTAGTTTGAGAATAAGAGTACATTGTAATATGTTCTATATAATTTAGTCTGAATCCTTGTTTCTATAATACTACTATTCGGCACTGGTTTCCTTTCCTATAAAGCCTGCCGACCTTTTCACCTTAATGTTTTCATATGGTGTAAACATTACGATGACCTCTTAGACATGCAGGTTTTCTTACTACGCAAACCTTCAACACTAGCTGCTTTCCACAACTGTACACCACTCAAACGAGAGAGAGGTGCATGCTGGGAAGTGGTATTCAAACCCCAACCCATCATTATATAGCCCTAAAGTAAACCAGCTATAACCCTCTAAGGTCCACTTGTGCGAATCGGAGGTTAAATATTTTCTTTTTAACCCTTGAGTCAACGTCTGTCATTGGAAAATTTTGAAAACTTACTCTGGGTGAGCGTGTTAACCCTGAGTTAACACACTAACCGTTGACGCAAGTGGACCTAAGATAGCCAACAGAGGTTGATGTAATGGTCGTTTATGCTACGGGCTATCAGTGTTGCAAATAATATAGTTGCAGAAAGCTGTGGAAATGGCCTGCTTGAAATGGCTGCAGTGGCCTCAGAATAAACTGAAAATTGTATACATTTATGCTGTTGTAAGAGGTCGACCTACCGCAGTGGCCTCAGCAGTATCTAAAAATTGTATGCATCTATTCACAGCAGTAAAATGCAGCTGACCACCAGCCGGTTTCATATAAGAAATGTAGTTACATAACTCTTTCATTTTGAAATCGAGAGCATAAAAGAAGGATATTCAAACTCACTTCCTCCGCTGGACTGACTGGTCCCTGGCAATCCCTGCTGGAGGCATTGAATCTGGAACCAATACTATTGTTCCATTCTCGATCGATGGCCTCCTTCACTCTCACTCCCAAACCAACTCCTTTAGCTAGGATTGGGTGCGCCATTAGGTGCTCCAGCAACTCGTTCAGCTGGCTGGTAGATACTCGATGATCCTATTGATGTACAAAAACATGTTAGCAAATAGCAACAGGAAAGCAGGTACACATGTTTACTTAGTAAAATAACAAAGAAGTATTTTAAACTTACTGGCAGATGATAATAATTTCATAAAATAACCTAACAAAAGAAAAAAGTACTCTGTGGCTCAAACTATAGGTACCGCAGAATCACAGAATGACCGCAGATTTATTCGATGTACCACAGAATGACCATGGAATAACCACAGATGACAATAAAAACTGTGTATTTTGTTTACATCTTTTGCCGTCTGATCGCAAGTGGCGCTAGTGATCGATTGCTAAAAGTGCATTCCACAGACCACAAAAGTGCACTTTGCGACCGGGGAGCAGACGACGCGCGATCGGCTTAGGTAATGCGAATAAACAATGACATTTAGCGACCGGTCGCTGTGGCTCTGCGTCTGCTGTCGCTACTGCTATGTTATACGTAATCAGGCGGCGGGGCGCGTCGTAGGTACCTACTGATTTCCTTATTTTTAGGGTTCCATACCAAAATGGTAAAAATGGAACCCTTATGGTGAGACTTTCTCCATCCGTCCGTCCGTCCGTCCGTCCGTCCGTCCGTCCGTCCGTCTGTCACACTCGATTATTTCAGTAACTATTAAAGCTATGGACTTGAAATTTGGAATGGTTTTAATGGTAAGTGATGATGCAGTCGAAGATGTTAGCGTACTAACTTGGAAGGGGTAAGAAAAGTCACCCCAACAGTTTCTACACAGCATCGTACAGGAAAACTAAATCGCTTGGCGGTACGTCTTTGCTGGTAGGGTGGTAACTAGCCACGGCCGAAGCCTCCCACCAGACCAAACCTGAGCCAATTTAGAAAAACCGGCCAAGTGCGAGTCGGACTCGCGCACCGAGGGTTCCATACCATAGAAGAAGTAAAACATTGAAAGAATCACTTTTGTTCATGAATTTACGAGTATAATTTACATGTAGGTACTTTTGTTGGCAAACCGCAAACGTAACTTTGTTTTTGGCGGTTTATTGTTATTATCAAAAAAAGTATAATAGTTACGGAGTTGATTTTATTTTTCCTGTAAAATATACGTTTATTTTTATTGATCATAATTATTTCAGATTTTTCGATTGGTAATCTTCGGAGATAAGGGGGGGGGAACGGTATTTTTTCGCCAGTTTGCCCAATAAATCAAAAACTATCAGGCATAAAAATAAATAAAAATCAATTTTAGAATACACAAGTAACGCCCTTTCATACGATACCCCACTCAATATTGTTATCTCATTTTGAAATTTTGCCGACCCGGTTTTCCCCCCTTTTTAAATAAAAATAAAAACAATTTTAAATTTTTACGATTGTTATGACGTCGGGTCACTATTTCCTATAACTATTCTAAATTTCAAGTCGATAGCTTGAATAGTTACTGAAATAATCGAGTGTGCTGTGTGACAGACGGACGGACGGACGGACGGAGAAAGTCTCACCATAAGGGTTCCATTTTTACCATTTTGGTATGGAACCCTAAAAATATAAAATTCCAAAGTGGCCCGTGGCGGGATCGAACCCGCGACCTCCCATTCGAATCCGAGCGTGCGTCCACTGCGCCACGGAGGTCGTCGCATTGTCTTTATAATTTCGCATTGTCACTCGATTTACCGATTTATCGGTAGCCATGAAGTGGATTTTTGATTAGTTACAACAATTTGGCAAACAAACAAACATCGGGACATGTGAAACTAAATAAAAGCTTGTAATAATAATAATAAATTATCGTCTTCAACCTGCAGGGCAACAGGCGACGTCCTGTTTCCCCTTTTTATTGCATCGCGAGCAGCGAGGTATTTACTCATAGATCTTCGACCAACTAAATTTCTTAATTTTTATAATAATTAAAAATAATATTTCTTAATTTTCTCATTTTTTTATAAAATAATAAACCGAAGTTTTAATAAAATAGGTAAATAACAACATATAAAATTAAAATATTATCAAAGTACATATCAAAACCACGTGGGTTTCCTGCGCACATAATCGTTCAGCGACATACTAACAGATGGCGTGTTTGACAGTATATAATATAACCATTCAGCCGCTTAATAGAGGGCGTTATTTCAGCGGTTATTGCCACAGACCAAGGAATAACTTTCTATATTACGATCAGAAATCTACGGCTGCGAAATATACATTCACGCGCACGTCCGACTCTCGCATTAGCGCAGGACAGACTAACGCCTATGAGGCGTTTCAGAAAGACAATGATGTCAATATACATGCATCAAACGTCCGAAAGAGTTAACCATATGCTTATCACTTACGTAATTTGGGGGCGGAATAATGAGTTTTCACTTGAATAGGTTTTAATTGTATTGTGAATAATGTATAGTCCTGATTTCAAAAAAACTTCACGTCGATTTGAGTACTCATCAATAAGGACCCAAAAAAAAAAAAAGAACAGAAAACTGTTGAATCGTTTCCGATAAATCTGAATAAATATGAGAAGATTGGAGCAACTTTTGGGAAAACTTTCTATCGAGGAAAGTTTTTCCAATCGTGTTTCTGCGTCTTAACGTTTTGAGGTTAAAGATCCAAAATACATGACGTTCAAATTTGAAACTAATTGTCTCTATAGTTTTCAACTGAGAGGCCGGTCAAAATCGCATAAATAGGCCTTCTATGCCGTTCATGAAAGTGTCATACGTTCACGCGAGAACCGACCTTGTTTGCATCTCCATGAAATTACACCAGTACTCAGTAGGTATTCATAGCTCTAGTAGACTAGCTGACTAGCACAAGGTTGTTGGCTTGTAAGGTAAGAGGGGTTTCTCCATAGTTCTTGACATTGGCCAAGTGCGACTTCCCAGTCTTGATACCATAGTTATACGTGGGTCTCGAGGGTGATCTTTTTAAAACACGGATTTTAAGAAAGAAAGTTATTTATTCTACAAGATTATAAATTTTGGTTTTGTGCCCACGACCGAGTCTAGATCAGAATTGAAATTATATAATTCAGTGTTATAGGAAACCTTAAATTGTTTGTGTGTGTGTCGATATTCGCCGTCAAAGCACGAATGCTCTACTAAAAATTACGTAGATCAACAACCTACACATGTGTGTCACTAAACTGCAAGATCGAATATAATATAACAGTACGCCATTAGGAACATAACATAGTTGAACCCTCAGGCAGGTATGTTTCCAAGAGTTTCCACACAGTGTTTTCCTTAGCTACGAGCATATTGAACTACTGATAACTAGTGATTTTTAGTCTCCTAAAATGTAAATAAGGCCTCAAAGTCAGAGATGTCTCTGATATCCTGCATTTAATGAGGCAATTACTCTCTGATGAGAGGCAAAGGCCTGAACTTTTTACGATCTGGGAGATCCTGATGCTGTGGCAGTTGGCACGAGCTCGGATTCGAGTTGGAGGCCGCAGATTCGATTTCCACCGTGGGCCTTATAATTTCTAAATTGTCGCAGACCGTGGGGTCTGGTAGGAAGCTTTGACCGTTGCTAATTACCACCCTACCAGCAAACAAGCGCATCAAATCTATGACCGCAAAGCGATTAAGTATTCTAGCGAGAAGCTGTGTAGAAAACGAATTTACCTGCTTAGTGCTTATCCCTTTCAAGCCATGATATATAATATACTTATAAAAAGGAGCAGATATGTGACAAGCGCGCGCGTTGTGAAGACTCAATAATCCTACAATTGTAAGTTTCGTATACTTAGTTAGTCTGCGTCGAGCGCAAGCATTATTGTTGTCTCTTTCGTTTGCGTGCTGTTTCGTATCTTTTGTTCTATTTATCAGTGAGTGGCAGTTCGGCACAGATTTAAAACGCAATTTACTATGAACGTAACGTATCTTGGTGATCTATACTTCCAAGTCAATACCTACGATAGCATCTTTGGCTGCATCATCACTTACGACCAGATGAGATCGCAGTACCTACAAAAAAATTCAAAACCAATGGCCTATCACTCCGGCTAATAGTTAATAATGACATAATGAGCTGATGCTATAAACGGATCGTACAAAAATAGTCTGGTGCGATTGACGAGTGCCTGTAATTAGAATTTCAAAATGGCGCCGCGACATGCGTGGGCGCAGACGACGCCTGCACACCGAAACGGGTATTGACTGTGGTCATGATATACGAAAATACTTCCATTCAAATCGACTTATTGACCATTGACAATTAATGTCAACCCAATACAAATAAACCCTAGAGGTATGGAACCCTAAAACGCTATAAAACTAAAATAACGTGTGCACCTGAATCGGTACCTTAGCGAGTTATGATTAAGAAGGTAAGTACAAAATATCAGTAGTTAAATTAGTTTATTACCTGATTGTAGAGCTATTAAACTATTTGGAAAATACGATTCAATAAACAAATAATCTTATCAGACTTCCCGCTAAATTAGTTTTCGGTAACGCACATTAAAGATGCCGACTTAATAAATAAACAAATAAACATTTATAATTATGACTGAATTTGGGCGTTACTCACATTAAAATATGAGCTACCTATGTTCCAATTCCCCAACCTGTATTAAAAAACAATGTTTACAAAAACGAGTTATTAAACGTTAAACTTATTAATTCAACTAAGTAGTCCATACTTACCTATCTTGAAAATTACTGAAGCTATTTGCATGAAACTTGCGTTATTGAGGACTGAATTTCAATACATTCATTTATTAGGAATCTTTGTTGTTGTTGTTTGTGTGGTTAGGACTCTTTGATGACTAAGTTAGGACTACTTATTGTTAAAATCACTAACGACCGTTTTCACCAACGTCTTTAAGAAACGCCTGAGTCCTGTAACAGTTGTTGTAAGTGAAAACTGTCAACTATCGGCTTAGGCGTTTCTTATAGTGTTGGTGAAAACGGGCATAAGTTTATTTTTTAGATGTAGGAAAATACAAAAAATAAACTTAACGATTTTAACAATAAAAAGTCTTAACTTAGAGGCAACGTCAGGATTTCAGTCAGGAGGGGTACTTAGCTGTATTTACACATAATACAGCCTGAAAATATATTAGGTAAAATGCTGATTTGTGAGTGAGTTGTGTGGTATTAAAAATGAAAAAAACTAATAAAATTATTAGTAGTATTATTTTGTACTTTGGTTTCCAATGGGGACTAAATAAATGTATCTTTTTTCTGTCTTTTCCTTCCTGCCAAGGGGGTGCAAGACAGGGGTGTCTTGCAAGGGGTTTCACTCTGTTGTCGACGTCCATGTATAAATTCCGACATAATAAAAACTTATTAATATGTTTGAAAATATTTACATGTTGAATATGTGTATTACTATCATAACTGAACCGAAAATAAATGGTCATTGGTAATATACACATTTATCCATTCAAATTAACCATGAGCCTTTAGGTGTCATTGAAAATTAGATTATTTTTTAATCATCACGTTAATCTTCGATTGTGTATCAATGTAATAAAGTTTTATAGGTGCATTATAAAGTAAACTGTAGGTATATAAACAGTAGAGAGGGATGTGGAAGGTTTAGCTGTTAGAAGTACAAACTGCAACATGGAGCCCACTTGGATTGTAGCGTTATTACTTTTTGCAGGTAGGTTCTCTATTAAGAGTTCTAAACAAGTGCCCGATACCCAATTGATATAATAAACTAAGGATTTCGAGTCAGCGCTAAAAAGTGTCCGAATTCAATGAACGCCAAAACGCGAAAGGGTTCCAATCGCAGTTAAGCAAAGTTAGGCTGTATAATAATGGTTTAAGACATAAATTACAATGTTTTAGTTTGTTTATAAAAATATATACATTACCCACGTTTATATAGGTTTTCTCGAATCTCAGGACACTTTTTTCGTGAATTTTGTATTACACCCGGGGTCCATAGATTTATATGTCAATGGCGACACCATTTGTCTTTTAAGATTAAACTCATTATATTCGTGCGGGCGGAGCTGCGTGCAACGGCTAGTTATGAACAATCGGCTGTTTTCTATGTCATCAACACTTGAGCTGTGTGTGACATTGAGGCTTCTACGCGGCTAGCTACTGTACACCCGATCAGTCATCTGCAAATCCATGCCGCACAATAATCTCTGTTCCATAATAATCGAGTCGCCACTGGCTCATGTGATCTAATTCTAAGGTACTTGTTTCAGGGTCCGCAACATGTGTCCCGAACCGAATAGTAGGCGGGTCACCGACCACGATCGACCAGTACCCATCAATAGTTCAGGTTATTTTTTTATTTTTTCAACCTCCCTTTTTCGAGTGAGAGGTCCCGGGTTCGAGACTGCCGCACGGTAGTATAACTGAAACTACGGTGGTACCTATCCGGATGAACTCCGCAAGAGGAGTCCACGACCAGGAAGTCTGTACCAGTTAAGTTTTACAAACATCGGTTAAAATTAAAAGCGTTAGGGTAGGAAATTAACATTTTCATAGAGACGGATATTTCACTAAATTTTCAAAATCTTTATTTCACATACGCCTAACCTCTTGATTTTTTAAATAAAATTGATAGTCTTGCGCTTGACTTCAATCATGTCTGATGGGCAGAAATAATGAGGTCTAGGATGGAGCGCGCTTGCCTGGAAAATGTATATTCACTCTTCTCTTAAAGGCGCCCAGATTGTACTTGGCTGGGAACACGGAAGCTATACAAGGGTGTACCATACCTTAGCGCTTCGTATCAGAAACGTAGAAAAATATACAGGCACTTAGAGTCGATATATATCTATGTAATTAAGTGCCTATTTTAGATCGATGTAATTTTAGCTCAATACGCTCGCAATGTTTTCTAAGGATTTCGAAAATTCACTACTCTTGGGAAATATATGTGAAAAAAAGAATTTACTGTTATATTCAGAATATAAAAGAAAATTGTTTATTTCACATATACTTATTTTCATAAATCACACAAACCTTTACAATCAAAGGGGTTGAAATTTCCAGGTTGAAATGAACTTTCCGTGGTCGGAAGGGTGGAGTCAATCGTGCGGTGCCAGCATCATCACTGCGAGGACAGCTATTTCTGCAGCACATTGTTTCGAAGGATAGTTAGTACCTACAATCTACATAATTATTCTTAATATATATAAATCTCGTGTCACAATGTTTGTCCTCAATGGACTCCTAAACCACTTAACCGATTTTAATAAAATTCGCACACCATGTGCAGTTTGCTCTAACTTAAAAGATAGGATAGCTTAAATCTCAATTTATCTATTTTTTTTTTTATATCCTTAAGGGCAAAACAACGTTAGCCAGGTCAGCTAGTATATTATAATATTATACTCGCTGTTTCTAGCGGCTCTGCCCACGTGAATTTTGGTTTTTCATATCATTTTGGTTCTTTTGCGA
The DNA here is from genome assembly GCA_963855885.1 of Coenonympha glycerion. Classification (NCBI taxonomy): domain Eukaryota; kingdom Metazoa; phylum Arthropoda; class Insecta; order Lepidoptera; family Nymphalidae; genus Coenonympha; species Coenonympha glycerion. Next base: position 1,285,995 of record OY979647.1, read on the forward strand.
ATCTTTTCATTTCTGATTCGATCGCGCAAAGATACTTCGAGCATAAGCTCTCTCCATCGCTCGCTGAGTGACCTGGAGCCTTCTTATGGGGCCCATAGTTAGCGACCGTGTCTCTGATTCGTAAGTCATCACTGGTTTTACTCTGGGTTTTACCATAATAACTAATTATAAACTTCAAATAGGCTTATGTTAAGGGAACATTATAATATTGCTGTGCCCTTATGTGCACGCATTTGCTCTGTACTATAAAGATATAGTCTCCTCGACCTCTAAGCATGTGCACACATGATTGCAATATTAAATATATAAGTATAAGTAGTATAAGTAGGTAAAAAACACCTGAAGCATTTGGTGAATGCTCTAATTATTCAAACGGTCTCGGTTTCGATTGCTGGCATGGACGAATTTAAGTTGTTACACTCTCACAGTGTCCAATGTGAAGACATCAAACGCACCAAGTGACCTCCCTACAGAAGAGCATGTAGGTACATAACACGTGCATTGACGTTTTTAATACATTTGCGAAAAAAAAGTGTTAAAAACGTCTTTCAATGCACGTCTATTTGCTCGTAAATAAATAACATACTTTCTGCACTTATATTGAAATGTACTATTTCTAGCCTCGGCGGACCAAAGTACCGCCGCCTCCGCGCTGGTGCGACATACAGGAACTACGGCGGAGTCGTCGCTTACCTCGAGGATGTGTTCAACCATCCTACGTACGGTGTTAACGGTTTCGATGGCGATATCTGCGTAGCGAGAATTCAACTAAAGTACGCCCTGGTTTACTCTCCTGTGATCCAGCGCACCGCCATACCACCACAGGGTGCCGACATACCAGACAACCTGCCTGTCAAACATGCCGGCTGGGGCGCGACTTCGGTGAGTGGAATACGTAAAGTGGTGTACCTACTTGTAGTTCGTCGTATATTGCCGATGCCCCTTCGGTTGTATTGGCGTCTTCCATAATATAAACGAGAACGAACAGCTGCTCCCGCCAACCCCTCTCGCAGTTCGACGAGTGAATCAAAATTTGAAAAATACTCGAATGCGGCAACTATTCCATATTGCTAGTGGCTAGTTACCACCCTACCAGCAAAGACGTACCGCCAAGCGATTTAGCGTTCCGGTACGATGCTGTGTAGAAACCGTTGGGGTGACATAACTTACCCCTTCCAAGTTAGTACGCTAACATCTTCGGCTGCATCTTCACTTACCATCAGGTGAAATCGCAGTCAAGTACTAACTTGTATAGCGTAAAAAAAAATTCAACAACAGCTTAATAAAATAATACACTGTTATCATCCTCATATTGGAATCTTAGGACCACATATTTCTACGACAAAGCTTTGAACCGTGTTCAACGCAAGTAGTCCCACATCAACAGATATCTCGTTGAACGGTCCTACAGTGTGCTATAAAATGGACTGAATCGGTCCGAGAATGTAAAATACGGTGCATTTTTCAACAAACGAATAATTTAGGTCTAACGAAGAGAGTCCAAGGTTATCTGGCTCCATAAGTGCGCTTGCTCGGGAATAATTTTGTTCTTATTTTCCATTTGAACTAACTCGCAATTCTCAAATAGACAAACTCGATTGTTGTCTTTTCCTTGACAACAATCTTGCCGTGTCAAGCAATTATGAGTTCTGAGTAGCGTTTGCGAAGATGCATACTAACTTCTTCTTTGCCATTCAATTCTACTAACTATTTAAAGGTTATTTTGTTCGAACAGCAAGGTGGATCCTTGTCGGAAGTCCTCCTCGACGTCTCGCTCTACACCATCAACAACCAACTCTGCAGTGAGCGCTACGCTTCTCTTCCCAACCGCCCTGCCGTCACCACCAACATGATCTGCGCTGGACTCCTCGACGTGGGCGGCAGAGACGCATGCCAGGGCGACTCCGGCGGTCCGCTCTACTACGGCAACATCACCATCGGGGTGGTCTCCTGGGGTGAAGGCTGCGCTAACGACACCTTCCCCGGAGTCAGCACCTCTGTTGCCTCATACACAGACTGGATCGTTTATCATGCGATTTAAGGAGTTAAATTAGTACCTAGTTTATGTCACAAAAACGAATAATATCAGCATTTCACCCTAGTACCTACATTAAAATCTAATTATATTTGATTTCTGTTAGATGGGCTCAAATATAATATAATACAGTATTCTCTGAGTGAGATTTAGAAAATAAATTTTGAGCAAAAATGTTGTTTTAAAAAACCGTGCAAGTAACAATGTTAAAACTTGTAAAATATAAAAGTATTTGACTGATTGTGTTTGATTTATTGTACTGTTATACACTGTACACCGTTTTTAGGGTTCCGTATCTCAAAAAAAAAACGGAACCCTTATGAGATCACTTTGTTGTCCATCTGTCTGACTGTCTGTATGTCTTTCTGTCACCACCATTAATTTCAGTAACGATTAAAGCTCTCGACATTTTATTCAAAAGGGGGGAAAACCGGGGCGCCAAAATTTCAAAATGAGTTAACTATATTGAGTGGGGTATCATATTAAAGGGCGTTACTTGTGTATTCTACAACTAATTTTTATTTATTTTTATGCCTGATAGTTTTTGATTTATTGGGCAAACTGTCGAAAAAAATACCGTTCCCCTCCGCTTATCTCCGAAGTTTACCAATAAAAAAATCAAGGCAAGCCTGTCGGTATTTTATAGGATATATTTCGGAGAGTGTGCACAAGAGCTGTTCGATCTGGTTCTTCCCTCTCCATTTTACCACCGCACCGCAAGACACCGGGTGGGCTTTCATCCCTATGTCGTCGACATACCACCAGTGCGTACAAAGCGGTTTGCTTCGTCCTTTCTCATTCGCATGGCGAGGTTGGCGGGTTTGGAATGGTCTCCCGAAATCTGTGTTACAACCCGGGTACCTTTAAGAAAAGAGTGAATAGGCATCTTCTAGGTAAACGCGCTCCATCTTCGACCACATCGTCACTTTCCATCAGGTGAGATTGTGGTCAAGCGTAAGCCTATATTGAATAAAAAAAAAATCTGAAATTATGTACATTTTACGGAAAAATAAAATGAACTCTGTAATACTTTTTTTGGTACTAACAATTAACCTCAAAAAACCAAGTTAAGTTTGCGGTTTGGTTAAAAAAGGGATTTTTATAATTTTACATTTTCCATAGTAGTACCAACGAATATATAATATTACTAAGTAGTACAGAACCCTCAGTGCGTAAGCCCGGCTCGCACTTGACCAATTATTTGCTATGCTTAAATTCCTAAAAGTTCACGGTTATGTTCTTACAGCAGTTTTCACTAAACCTGGGAAACGCCATCGAATGCTTAGCTGATAAGTGACAGTTTTCACCTACAACAACTGTCACCTTAGGGCTAAGCATTCGATTTAGGCGTTTCCTAAGTTTAGTGAAAACGGCTGTTAGAGGTTTTGTAGTCAGGTTAGTTACGTCTGACAAACAAATAATACTTTCCAACCATCTCCTTAGTAGAACGGTACAATTAGCTCACAAAACGACCGAACCCGGACATCCAAAGTGAAAGTACTATTGCAATCCACATATTGCTTGGTAAAAAGTTATACCCCTAAAAGCGTTGGGTTTGGGGGGTAAAGTGGGGAGAAGTTTTTCATATTACAAAAACAAAAATCATCCCAGCATAATCTTGATATTGAACTATATTAGCGACACAAGCCCTTGGAATTGATCGATAATGAATTGCTCTGTTGTTGCGAGCCTATTTAGTATTTACTATTTATACTACTTGTTGTTAAATGGTGATAACATAAAAAAGATACCCGGCTGAGTTTGTTGTGGGCTTCTTCTCAGCGGCAGGGCGCGTTTGGAACCCTCGTAAACTTAGTTTTAAGTCGTGAATGGTTATCACCATTAAAGTGACCATGTAAAACAAAACGACGTGTCATAAGTGCCTTTGTATGCTAGGCCTATATGAAATAAAGAATTTTTCTATTTCTATTTCTATTTCAGAACGATCCTAAAGTTATGAAACTGTCTCCATGATAAGTAAAGGGTTGTTAACTATCGAAACATTTCTTATTTTTTAATTACAATAAAAGAAAGACGAGATATTCATTTCTTCTTTTTTTCCTGGAGTTATCATGAGCAGGTCCACGCTCTGGTGCTAGATAATCGTTAAATTTCGTACATGGCTTAGTCCTGAGGAAGTCTCTTGGGTCACTGGGCTCCTTGGTGGTTTCTTTTCTTTGGTGAAGTCTTGGATTGCACGTTATGCTATTGCTTCCCATCACAACCTGATTAAAACTGTGTTTAGCAACCTCCTAAATCCTGACAAGGAAACAGTAGTAGTTTATTGTACAAGTGAGTAAAGTTGGTGATTACCGTTGAGACGCCATTGAGACCCGAGCCGTTAAGTGAGATAGCCGAGGTTGAAATAGTATGTTTCATTACAAGTGCGGAAAGACTGTTATTGCAGAGTTCCGACAAATGTCTACCCGAGCCGAGGCGCAGCCGAAAGCAAGGGTTGACAGTCGGAACAAGTTGCAATGACGGTTCCGCACGTGTACTGAACGATTATTTTTAATACAGTTGCGAAAAAATTAAGCAATTTAATAAAATAATAAAAACACAATAAACTCAACTAACTTAACATTTTCTGAAAAACTATCTATATTCAATGTACTCTGTGAAAACTATTTGCTTTTTTCTCTTCTCTCCACGCAATAAATTCATCGTATGTAGATATGTAGCGACTTTTTGACTTTTCCGGTAAAATGTTCTCCGAAGCATTTTGTGCAACAAACAACTAAACTCGCAAAGAAAATTTCTGAAAAATGGCGCCAACCGTAGAATATAAGCAGTTCTTTTTCTTCACAAAAAAAAAATAAAAAAAAAAATTGGTCATAGACTAAATAATATTCTGGTACGCAAAGGGAACTATGCCCATACAGCCAAGTCTTCAGTAGAATTTTTTTATTGATATGAAATGAAATGAGATGAAATGAAACCTAACCAAACTCATTCAATCAAATCTGATCTTGAAACAAATTAGTAGCTTCTTTTTAGAAATATACGTATTTGCATGAATCATAAAAACTTCTATGAATTTTTTTTGTAAAAACTTCATGGTTGGTTTTTCTTTTTAATAGACATTATTTTGACAGTTGGGAAAGATAGCGCACGAGTTCGGGAAAGGTAAAAAAAAAGCACGAGTATGTAATAGCCCACATCCCGAACGCTATACGTCCCTGCAATACGCCACTTTTTGAGCAACTGTATTAAAAAACTCTTTATTTGAATGCGGACAAAAACTAATCTAATGTAGAATATAAAACGTGAAATGAAAACAGAGTTAAGTTAAAACGGTGGGCAGTGGGCACGGCCGGGCCATTTCTTTACTAATACGATTAATAAATTAATTGATCATTTAGCTATCGAGCTGTGTAATTAAATTTTTAAACGACATGCTTGTAGCTAGAGTGTAGCTGCAACAATCAACTATGTCCTCAGATTAGGTAATCAATAACTTTCTGTTTTTTGTCCTGTAAGAAAGAATTAAGAGAGGAACAGGAACGTTTACCTGATATTAAGTGGTACGCCTAAGATATTTAGTTATTAGGCATTTAGGTCTCAATTTGACCTAATCTCGTCGGTTACAGTGCCCTTAAAAACTGAAACACTATATTATACAACATTACTGCATCACGGTAGACTAACTCACACCGCAGTGATACCGTAAGGTCTTATGCTCGTTTTCACCAACATTTTAAGAGTCACCTAAGCCCTTAAGTGACAAACTTTCACTTACAACAACTGTCACCTAAATAAAACGAGCATTACCACCTTAGCTTTTTGAATTATGGAAACACAAAAATTTACCTACCCAGCCCTCCATTGACCTTGAAATTCAAGGATATAAGCGAGGGCATTATAGCTGACCCTGGCATAGGCGGGGATAAAAGCTAAGAAAAAGAAGACGTTTGTCTTCTTCTTCTTCTTATAGGAGGGCATAATGTCCAAGTGTTAATTTGGAGTTTTCAGTTGGGGGCAGCTTGGCGATTATAACTCTGTACCTCTCTTTACCAAGAGATAAACTTTGGTCAAGCGCAAGTATATCTTTAAAAAAATTTGTTAGATATGTACATGGAAGTTTCAAAATTCCACTGCCTAGTCACTGTGATAATAAGCAGTAATCTTTGATTGTTTTATTATTTCTATCAGATAGTAAAATATAATCCCGTAATAAAGATGGAATACATTTAAATAGTTGAGTTGGTAGTTATAGGCTTTTCGAAGTTAATGAAGAGGCCAGAATGACGTCAACTTGGTATTTGCTAGTACTGTTCGTTGCAGGTATTTCACCTTTTTTTTAATCTGCTTCATCAGAAACGCCCTTTTGAACTTCTCTTTGGTCTCTCTCTCTCTCTCTCTCTTTTCTCCAGAGTCCAGTAATTGTTTCACTCAAACCACTTTTCGAGTTCTATTAGAGCGACAGATCACTGCCGAGCGTTCCAACGGAACGAAATTAAAAAAAATGTGTGAGAGTCACAGTTGTCTACGCAGAAGTCCCGTGATAAATTTAGCGATCGCATATGTCATATTCATACATTTTTAGAGTTGCAATCCATTTAAGGTATCGTCTGATTTCTGCGACATCAAAACTAGTGGCCCGTCCCGGCTTCGCAGTGGGGAAACGGACATTTTTTTTTATATTTTACATTTTATTAAATTTTTCTCTTAGTTATTGACATGTTCTTTAATAATGTAGAACTTATTATGGTTCTATCATCAATAGTTTCTGCAGCGCATGCATTTTTTACACCTTGGGTTACGTTACAAAAGTTTTAGTAGGGATTCCTCATCTTTTCTAGCATTAAATTTAACCTGTTACCAGAATGAATGTAGCTTTCTAATGGAAAAAAAAAATTGAAATCGGCACAGCAGATTTTCAGTCAGCAGCACTATTCATTACAAACACACACACATAGACACACAAAAATACAAATCTTTTCTCTTTATAATTATGGTGTACATGTAGATTATCATTTTCAGTCCTTGCAAGTGTGGATTCAAAACGCATAGTGGGAGGGTCACCGACGACGATAGAGAAGTACCCGTCGCTAGTCCAGGTGGAGAGACTGAACGCCGACACGGAAGTGTGGTCTCAGTCATGCGCCGCCAACATCCTCACAGCGCGCTCTGTGCTCTCCGCTGCGCATTGCTTTGATGGACCGTGAGTGACCTCTATAATTATACTAGCACGCTGGACCTCAGACTGTCAACGTGAAAATGGAGTCACTTGATTTTCATATAATATTTTTCCAGAGTAATGTCATATTTTTCCTACAATTGCTACTTTACACCCCCCGTAACTCTGGAACCATTCACTATAGTAAGATTATACTTACCATCATTTTTGCCTGCAATTAACGTAGATTACTTTTGTCTTTCACATTTTTGCGCTAGGTTGTGTAGTTTTAGAAATATATAAGAAAAACTAAAAAAGCACAACTTCTGAGGGTACGAGTCGAAGTGAGCATATTGTGTTTCGCTCACGCGCGCGGATTGGTCCCTTATCTATTTCCGCAGAAATCATCTCCTCATGATTAGGTTCAAATTCAATGGGTATGAAGTTCGCAGTAATGCTCTTAAGGGCGATGGGTACCATCCGGGCGCGAAAATTCAAATTTTATTTAGTTTTTCGCTCATAATGGGCTAATTATACATCGAAGGTTACTGACAATGAGTTTTGCGGGCATAACGTTTATGCATCTACATGTTTTTAACAAAAACTCTGCTCAACAATGCTCATTTACTTCATATTGGTTCCCGATAGCTCGAAATCTGGGAAACTGCAAAAAATCATCTTTCGGGAACCAATATGAGCTGAGTGGGAACTTTTGAGCAAAGTTTCTATTAAAAACATGTAGATGCTTAGAAAGTAGGCCCGCAAAATGCATTGCCATAAATCTACAATCTAATATTTGCGAAAAATTAAATAAAATTTGAATTTGGCGGGCTGGTAGGGCCGCAAAATTTGCAAAAAAATAAGTGCATCTGAGGCACTTCACCTCGTTCCGCACCAGAGAGCAAAAAAATTTGTTTGTCATTGGGCAAAATAGACCCCGTACCTCACTTTGAAGTCGTTTATTGTCAAATAGACATAATGTTGAACAGTTCAAACATTCTTTTACAGCTCTTACGAACCAAGATTCCGCCGCATCAGAGCCGGTACCACGTATCGCAACACTGGCGGCCAGATCGTCTACGTGCAGCACGCCTTCAACCATCCCTCCTACAACGTGGCTTCGCGGTGGGACGGCGACATCTGCGTGATCAGGCTGTTCGACCCGCTGGTGTACTCTGACGTCATCCAGAGGACGGCGATCCCGCCCCAGGGCTCGAGCATACCGGACAACTTGCCCGTAGTTCACGCTGGCTGGGGGACTACTCAAGTGAGTGAACTTTCTAATTTTATTTAGTAACTAGCGGACCCGACAGACTTCGTCCTGTCAAAAAAGATTTTTATTGTGGTAGTTTTTTGCTCGTACCTATTTTATAGTCGGGGCAAAAAATTCTCCTCTACAGAACCGACCCTGTGCTCCAACGCACACACGCACACTGTTTTGATAGACATTATTGACTTTGAACTTTGTAAAGCGGTAATAAAGTGCAAATTGACTCTTTGACGTAAGGAACATTGCATAGACAACAGTGAGTGCTTGTAATTTAATATGAAATTTATGCAATAGCTATAAAGCTCAAATTGACTCTACGTTTTAGTTAGAAAACGTTTGTATGGGAAAAAGGAAAGGGCTGTTTTTAGGGGTTTTACGGCAATTATTCGAATTTTCTCGCCGTAAAAACCATCCTTAAGCTCCTGACTCAATGCATTTTCATCATGGCCTTTGTAGTCTTATGGTCGACTCTACAAAGAGGTTGCACATGTTTGACGCTGGCTTCAAATATCACCTGGCTGTTTCGGAGAGTAAATTAGCGCCCGTTTAAAATGCGATCCGAGCGATTCTTTTTCTGAACAATATCATATCTCGAGTCTTCATATTTAAATGGGCCGATCGAAACATCAAATGGCAGGCACATAGTCAGACTTCAAGAAACTAACACACAAAAATTTATAATATCAATTTAGTTTTCGATTTTGAACAAACTATTGGATGTGCCCATTGACAGCACTTACTGACGGCACGCATACAATTTTAGGCTCCACCCTGAAGCCGGATTTTTCATTTGTCAAAACTGTAAAATGGCGCTAATATATGTGACCGACAGCGGTACGCGCTGTCAGCGGTATCGAAAAGTACGACGCGCGATGCCATATTAAATTTTGAGAAACTTTTGGCTTCAACATACGTCACCTCATTCCTGTCCTCTTAGCGTAGCGTATTTCTTCATTGAATGTGCCCTATACAAGAATATTGCATGAGTATGTACGTGAGCTCAGTTTCTATAATTTCCATAATACCATTGAGTTGACTGGTCCTCTTTTATAATGATTCCTCTATCTATATCCTAACAGCAAGGAGGCAGTCCATCGGAGGTCCTCCTCGACGTCCAAATCTACACGATCAACAACGACCTCTGCCGCGAGCGATACGAGACCCTCCCCAACCGAGCCAACGTCACTGCCAACATGATCTGCGCTGGACTCCTGGACGTGGGTGGCAGAGACGCGTGCCAGGGCGACTCCGGCGGTCCGCTCTACTACGGCAACATCACCATCGGGGTGGTCTCCTGGGGAGAGGGCTGCGCCAACGGCACGTTCCCCGGGCTCAGTGCTGCCGTGCCGCCGTACACCGACTGGATTATTGAACATGTTATTTAAAAAGAATAATATTAAATTAATCAATCAGTTTCTTTATTTATCATCATTATCATAACGTGCCATTTCCTTAAATTTGTGGTCGATAATCGAAAAGCCGTTTTGCTAACTGCCGCTTTCTTTAGGTCTGGGTAACTAAGAGCCGTTTTCACTAAACCTAGGAAACGTCTAAATCGAATGCTTAGCCCTAAGGTGACAGTTGTTGTAGGTGAAAACTGTCACCTATCGGCTAAGCATTCGATTTAGGAGTTTCCTAGGTTTAGTGAAAACGGCCGTTAGGCTCGTTTTCACCAACATTTTAAGTGACACCTAAGCCCTTAGGTGACAGTTGTTGTAAGTGAAAACTGTCACCTATCGGCTTAGGCGTTTCTTAAAGTATTGGTGAAAAGGAGCTTAAGACCGATCCTGTCCCTGGACTTTGGAAGTTTGGATTTCAATGTCTCGGATATACTCCGCGTTCCGATGCTCCGGTTCTAAAGATTTTTGCAGTAATAACTTCTTTACAGGCTTTGAGCCTTTTTTGGATCGGTAAAAACCATTTAACATGCAACACTGTTACCGTTACCGACACTTTCGTATGTGTAGTGTACTTTGTTGATATTCATATTGTCAGTTTTTGCTTCTGTCGGCTCCGGGAGTTGTACTACTGTCGTGTACACTATACTGTTTTGGCGAGACTCTCTCCATCCTTTCTCATTCCTTTCTGTCCGTCTTTCTATCCGTTGGGTTTGCTTGTTTCATTCTAAAATTAAACAAAGTGCAATCATTCCTAAAGTCATCATTTCAATATATTTAATTAGGTCTTTATCATTCCAGTAAGATCTAGATGTTTGTCGATATCTTTTGCGGATATCGAAATTCCAGTGAATAAATAATGATAACATCTTGATGCAAAATTCAATCGGAGTGGAAAAAATACAAAGTGATAAATAAACCCTTCTAAACATCATTTTCAACAGAAAATTAAAACGTAGTTAATGATATTGGACGATTAAAAATTGCCCATGAGACGCGGTGCATAACAAGTTTATTTATTTATTTATTTATTTAACACTTTATTTGTACACCACAAAACATAATACTAAAACTACGAAGTAAAAAAATTAATTAGTACAAAAGGCGGCCTTATCGCTAGGTAGCGATCTCTGCCAGGCAACCTACAGATTAGGAAAATACAGAGAAACCACGGATTGCAGGTGGTGCAACACTACAATAATTATACCTAAATTCAAATAAGTACATACTACTACATACACTAGATTACACAACTAAAAATAATAAAATAAATATAAATATTAATAAATCCTATCCTACTAATATTATAAACGCGAAAGTTTGTAATAATGTGTGGATGTATGTTTGTAACTCTTTCACGAAAAAACTACTGAATGGATTTTGATGAAACTTTACAACAATATAGCTTACACATCAGAATAACACATAGGCTATTATTTATAAAGATATAGTGTGAATTATCCAAAATATATAACGATAAGTGTCACGTAAATAGGAAAAAATTGCAATCTGCGACCTTTACTGACGTACGCCGCGAAAACCGTTGGAGTTACACGTATATAATGTATGATGGAAATGTTTATCTTAAATAGTTCTAAAAAAAAGCCCGCGATAGCATATATCCAACTCTTATGTGTAAGCCATTATCGCCAAAATAGTGAACCCCGAGTGCCCGATACTAGGCGTTCCGGCGCGGACGGCGACTGCGGCCGGGACGGGGAGGCGGCATTTATGAGTGCGCGAAAAAAAATACTTACTACCATCATTATTACAATTTTCCATCACCGTCATCATTTTTTGAAACCGCGGCGCGGCAATATAGCCTAAAGATAGATAGATAGCTCTGATGACATAACATCCACTACAAAAGGATTTTTAAAAATCTCGAAATTCACGCGGGCGAAGCCGCGGGCAAAAGCTAGTATTAAATAAAATAAAAAAAACTAATATATATATACTGAATACCAATACTAATAATACAATAATTATAATATATTATGTATATAATATATTATGTTACAAATAAAGAAATAATACTTAGGCTCGTTAGGCTTACAAGTTCCGATAAGAAACCTCAGGATAAGAAACCTTAGGATTTACGGAAACGACTAAGTACTTGACCTTTCATAAGTGCTAACACATGCAATAAATGATTTCAATCTTCAATCTTTGAAACCTTTTTCGTAGAAGCAAACAGTAGCGCCATCTGTCAAAATTCTATAAGTGGCTGCTGAGTGAAATACAGCGTGGCCTTACACAACAAGAATTGGTGGCACCGATAAATTGGTGTCATTTTTTTCGCACTGTTCGTTCTGTATATACAATATGCAATTCTATAACTATTATATTATGGCTATGTCTATTATAACAAGACATATCATTGTAATTTCGTACGTTGGATTCTGCAACATCACATTTTCTTAAGTCCACATTAAGGTCAATGCAAGGGTGCGACCGTCAAATTCTATTTTAATTGGTGGTCAGAATTAGTAGGCTTATGACATAGAATTGCGTTTATGTTATCATATTTAATTGTGATATTTCTCGTTAGGAAATTAGTCTGCAAATCGATCGTTTTGGATGTATTCACGTCTAACTTGTTTCTCGAACTAATTTCTTAAAATAAGCACCTCTAAATAAAGATTGCAATATAAATATATGAAGAGAAAACCGCAGCAGTTAACACATTGCGAAAAACGAAATGAAATAGGTATCTATTTTGTGGGTAGACCTGTTTAGGTCCAGTTATGAAATATCTGACACAGTTGTAGTACCCGTCCTTAAGGGCTTTATAAAAGGAGAGTCCACTCTACTTCGGAAGAAAATTTCGGCTGGGTGGATCATAGCTATCTGCCATCACTTCAGCTCAAACAACACAATAAATTATGTAATTAATTTGAATTTCGTTCGGTCATAAATACCTAAAAGCGGCTTATTTTAATTTATTTTGTCAATCAACAAGCATCATATCAGCGATAATGTTATATCAGTTTAGTTATCAGATTGTTTTAAACGGAAGCCGAGCCGCTAAAACAAAATATTATACAGGGTGTGCAAGAGAGGAAACGAGGAAAACCACTTTGATGTTTCACAATGAATATTTCGTAAGGGTATTATGAGATAACTCAAAAAAGATTAAAACCCTTGGTAGTTATGGCGCATACTTCCTTTGGCATGTTTTTGAAATAAGACTCAAGTTAAACCCTAATAATTTAAAAAAAGATGATAAATGTTGTATTATTTTCACCGCTAATGAAACGTTCCCCAAAACCTTCATAGGGCTCTTCTCAGGGCATGTTGAGACCCTCGTGCTTGTAAAATTGTTTTCTTACAATATTCATCACTTTTAAAAAGTGTAAAAAATATCTATTCATTTTGGAGTTTAGACTTTCTACTATATTCTTCATTGAATTATAAGAAAAATCATCATCATTAAAAAAATGATGATGAATTTTACAGAATATATTTGGATAAAACCGTAGCTAGTTCTAATACTTGAAAGCGAGGAATGCTAAGATAATGGAAAGGTAAATTAAGATAATCAAATGATATGAAAAATCAATAAGAAGCTAATGCGACCTAAGAATGTAAAAAGCCAATGAGGATAAAAAATCATCCTGTAAATTTAATGGCAATTAAATATGTTCTAGATAGATAAAAAGTAATCGATTGCTTATAAATTTTAAAATAGGTAATTTCAAGATCATTGCAAAGTTTCAGTTCGTAGTGTCAAAATGATGTTGTGGATTTTGTGTCTGGCGCTATTTGCAGGTACATTTTAAGTATTTCAGTGACTATCTTACTTAGGTACTAATTTTCCTTACAATATATTTGCGATCGTATAGAATTAACTATCACTTTTTAATATCACTGACAAAAACTAATATTACAAACGCAAAAAGTTTGTAAGTATGGATGAATGGAACTTTGCTACTCATTCATGCCGCAACTACTGAACCGGTTTGGCTGTAATTTGGAACATAGATAGCTTATAACCCGGATTAACACATAAAAAATAGGCCACTTTTTACCCCAGGAAAATTCATCTTTACCACGGGATTAGCGAAAACCGAAAAAGCGGAGCCGCGGGCAATAACTCGTGAAAAATAAAATCTGAATTGAATAAAACAATATTTTTTTGTTTCGCCTTCCATACAAGAAACGTGATTTTTTGCTCGTTTTTGAATTTGGTGGGCAGGGCTTATTAGTTTCTGTTAATACAATTGAAAATGGAGTCTTGATATTACTGCGCGAGCCCGACTCGAACTTGTTTTTTTTTTTTTGTTTCCAGGTACCACTGCCTCAGTGATACCCGAGCAAGCGCTCCAAGCCGCCGAGATCCAGCCGAAGAACATCACGGTCCTGCAAAGGTTTCCGTCCATCGTCCAAATCGAATTCTACCTCTTCTGGTCCATCATCGACTGGTCCCAAGAGTGCGCGGGCAGCATTCTCACCAGCAGGTTTATTTTGTCTGCTGCCAGCTGTTTCGATGGATGGTAATATTCTGAACTATTTACAATGAGGTATAGAAGAGCCCGCCCTCGACTTCAAAAATGAGGCAAAAAATACTTTGCCTAAGTTGGCAAACCCAATTACACAATTTTTCACGCACACTAGCATCCGCGCACCATACAAATTACAAATTAACACACTCACACTACAAGAAAAAGTTGCCGCACTCACGGAGCTGTCGTTGTTAGGAAGGGCTCTATCTAGTCGGAGCGCAAGCGACGACCTATTATAAATCTATGGTAGGAGTATAATATAATCTAAATCCACAGGGTTGGATATAATCGCAGTGCCAGAAATCCTGCCATAATTTTGTTTCGAAAGGTGGACATAACAGAGTATAATAAGGCATTAGATCTAGTGTCTCAGGATAGCAAATTCAGTGCAGTGTTTTGTTGGCATTGCAATGCAAAGTTCTGGAACAAATTGCCCCATCGTTCTCTGACACGATTCGCCTACCCATCAGCTTACAAAGCATACGGAGCGCGAGCGACGACGTCTTATAAACCTGTGCATATGAGTATGTTAAGTCTGTAGTTTTCCCATCATGGTGAAAATATCCCAATAACGCCACATTGTAAACCTCACCTCATAGTCCAAGATAAGGTACGCAGGGTACACTACACTACCATCTAGTACACTAGTACACTAATGATGGGCCGTAGAAAAAATTGAAATGACAAAGGACATGGCCGAAACTTGTATGGAGCTGTGCCCTGGAAAAAAAATATTCATGGCCATCGACAAACAGTACGTCATATTAAAGCTTATAATTATGTCTTTACAATCGTTTAAGTTTTATGATTTAAAAACTTGCGAGAGACATAATATCAGCATAACAACTTGCAACAAAATGCGCCTAAATAATTTTAATAGCAATGCTTTTTATTAAAAAATGATGTGTATTGGTTATGAACTAATTATTTTTTTATATTACAAAGCTTAGAAAATGCGAGTAAACATTTTGAACAGCATTTATTTAGTAAAAAAATCATTGCTATTAAAATTATTTAGGCGCATTTTGTTGCATGTTGTAATGCTGATATTATGTCTCTCGCAAGTTTTCTTATCATAAAAATTAAACGATCGTAAAGACATAATTATAAGCTTTAATATGACGTACTGTTTGTCAATGGCCATGAATATTTTTTTTCGAGGGCAGAATCCGGCCATGTCATTTAAGTCCACGTTTTGCTTTGCTGAAGAATTATCCTGAAATAGAACATACGAATCAAACTTGTCCCGCGTCATACGCATAAGATATCATCTCAACAACTTTTCTATATCCCACTTCTGGGCAAGGGTCTCCTTTCCTAACAAAAGATATATTCTTCACAATATTTTCAACCACCGTTATGCAAGTAATATTTAGTTTCCACAAACGCATAAGAACCCGAAAAGGAAGTAATAGTGCATATAAATATTTCCCATAAAATTTTCAGGTACTATGAACCCAGATTCCGTCGCATCAGAGCCGGTTCCTGGTCGCGGCGCACCGGCGGCGTGGTCATCTACGTGCAGGACAGGATTAACCACCCTCGCTGGGCAGCCAACGACTACTCCGGAGACGTCAGCCTCGTCAGGACCATTAGCGCCATCGTGTACAGCCCCGTCATCGCACAAGCGTCGGTCGCGAGTCCTGGCTCCTGGATCCCTAATGGACTCCAGCTCTCGCAGCCTGGTTGGCGACGTGTACGATTGTTTTCTTCTAAAATTCGTGATATTATTCCCGAAATTATATTTACGTAAACTAAAAAATCGCCTGTGTTGCCTTGAAATTATAATGCCAGATTTTTTTCAGCAAAATGTGACCAAAAATTCAAAGTATTAGCCGTAAGCTACTATTATGGTATATATGTGGTATTAAGTCAAAATATGCATAAAAAGTGGTATGATATTCAAGCTCAACTTCAAAAATCACACTAATATTATAAAGGCAAAAGTTTGTGTGTGTGTGTGTGTGTGTGTGTGTGTGTGTGTGTGTGTGTGTGTGTGTGTGTGTGTGTGTGTGTGTGTGTGTGTGTAAATATAGATAGCTTATAACCCGGATTAAAACATAAACTTTTTATCCCGGAAAAATGCATAGTTCCCATGGGATTTTAAAAACCCCTTATTTTCAACAGTAATTTATAGCTACACCTATAGATAGAATGTTTAGCAAACTTCCTTGAAGTAGATATAAAGGTTTTGAGCGGGAACGTGAACAGGGGACCTAGACAAAGTGACATTCTTTTAGCGAATTTGCGAATAGAATGCCAAAAATGTACGGTATTGACGTTAGCTACATCCCATACATACTTTTCTATACGAAACTTCGCTAATAGATTGTCACTGTGTCTACAGGTGCAGGACGTTACCCTCGGGATTTGTGAAAAACCGAATTTTACGCGACCGGAGCCGCGGGCAAAAGCTAGTAGTACAATAATTTTACTACATGAAAGAGTCAGTCAGAATTTCTGCACCCAACCTACCTTTCTTTATGTTTACGTAGGTAACTGCAAATACTGTTTCTGCACCAGTGAACATATCATGTTTTCCAGGAACCAGCCCTCAATCATCAGCTTGTCGTCACCGCCGCCAGAAGCAACTGCAACAGGATCGACGGCAACTTCTCCACCTTGTTGAACGCGACGCAGAACATCCTGTGCGTCATCCCACCACCACCATCAGCGAACGCATCCAACGCGGACGTGGGATCCCCTTGGATCTTCAACAACACTACAGTTGGGATTGTCGGCGGAGTCAATACCTTAGATATTTACAGGGTACGTTCTGTTTTTTTACGCTATACAAGTTAGTACTTGACTGCGATCTCACCTGATGGTAAGTGATGATGCAGTCGAAGATGTTAGCGTGCTAACTTGGAAGGGGTAAGTTACCCAACCCAACGGTTTCTACACAGCATCGTACCGGAACGCTAAATCGCTTGGCGGTACGTCTTTGCTGGTAGGGTGGTAACTAGCCACGGCCAACGCCTCCCACCAGACCAGACCTGAGCCAATTTAGAAATTATAAAATTCCAAAGTGGGCCCCGTTGCGGGAATCGAACCCGCGACCTTCCACTCGAATCCGAGCGTGCGTCCCCTGCGCCACGGAGGTCGTCATGTTTATAGGCCAGAAACAAGATTTTAAATCTGGATACGCACTAAGCTAAGCCTACATTGCGCACATCGAAAACGTCCACAAACATTCTGAGTGAGTGCTCTCAGCATTATGTGACACAGAACGCAAGTCCAGATTTCGTTTAAGAGTAAATGAGACCTCGCTATATCACCATATCTTATGTCGCTTTGTGTGTAAGATGACAACGTGTCGCACATAAGACAAAAACGCGGACGTTTTTGAAGGTTTAGGGCTCATCTAGCGATTTAAATCTATGACCAGAAATATCTTGCGTAAATCTATACCCTGGACGCGGCGGACCGCGAGAAAAAGTGTCGCCAGTTTACCGGTGTCAAAGACGTTTTGTTCAGACACCGACAGCGTCAGTAGACAGCCAAAAGCAGTAACAGTCTGTAGACCGAAGTCAAAACCTAGTCAAAATAGTCTGCACAGCACACACGTTTCATTGGAGACGGTTTCCACTATATTGGGTATTAGTTCAAAATGTTGACAGACGGATCTATTATTTTCTTGTATGAAGAAGGTTTGCGTAAAATGTTCTGATGACCATATCCTCAGGTTCCTTTATGGGTGTACTGTTCGCTAATTTATATTCATCCTTTAAGGCTCGGTTGCTTGACTTGACTTTAACCGAAACGTTATAGTTAAATATGGCGGTCTGACTCTTATGTCTTTCGAAATAAGAATCAGGCCGCCATATTTAACTATAACGTTTCGGTTAAAGTCAAGTCAAGCAACCGAGCCTAAGTCAGGCATGTCAACACTACGGCCCACTACCCACGTCAGTCCCTCAGGCAATTTCAATACGGCCCGCCTGAACGCACCATCACAATCTAACCAGTGAAGATTTTATACGGTCGGCACTAGATGCCACCGCGCATGCTTACAATTTACTCGCGATTTGCAAGGTGTATTCTCTTCAGTACCTTTAAATACAAGAATCTGTGCTTGCTATTTCTCTAAATAGAGAATTTATTAACAAATAAATAACATTTAAATTGAATTTCGTTTTTAAATTTGACTCTGGCTCGTTAACACGCCCTTAATCTTAAAGATGGCCCTTTAGGAAAGTCAGTTTGACACCCCATCACTAAGAGATGAATCGGGTGTCCAAAGTTATGAAGAGATGTATGGATAGAGAAACACTTTATTACGCCGCAACTACTGAACCGATTTGGATGAAGTTTGAAATAGTATTATGAAATATATTAATCATTATAGAATACGTCCGCAACGTAAGAAATCAATCCTGCGGGATGTCGATCAATTAAGTCCAGATGTGCGTTTGTGAACCCTCGTAAACTTAGTTTTAAGTCGACTTGTAGTCATTACCATACTTATGCAAGAAATATCATATTGACATTTTACAACAGCCGGTACGTTAGGTCTAGATGTGAAATAAAGATAATTTGACTTTGATGAATGCTCATTCGTGCATCTTAAAGTCTCTCAAGCAAATGCCACCTTTTGAAACTCCTATTGATTGCTATCTTTCCACCAATTTAATATTACGATATTTTTATTTTTTTAGGGCTTGATAGGCGCCGACGTCGGCCAATACACCGAATGGATCATCAACACAGTCAGTACATGGTGGTGAAGACCTGGAACTATCGACAGAGAGCCGTGCAGTCGAAGGGGCGGGGTACAACAGTAACTTAATTAACAATTTGACGGCTTCTGAGTGTTATAGACGTCACTCGAGATTTTTAATAACCATCAAAGTTTATTTTAGATGGTCCACTTGCGACATTTGCTACGACAGAATAATCTACCGTTTGAAATTTTGATAATTTTAATTCCACGTGAACTCGGAGTTAGGCCAGTTGCCGTAAGGGACTATTACGGTATTCTTTGCAAGTGGATCGTGATTGTTTAGTTTAGTGACATAAATAATCAGTGTCCAGGGTTATACAAAGTAAGCGTTGACGACAATAGAAAAACCACGTGACCGAATGAAAAAAAATGAAAGTAGAATCGTGGTTTTTCTGCAGTCATGTGGTTTGTCCATACATTTAAATATCTACTGTCGTGAAAGCTAATAAACGACTAAGTATTAGTTTGTATAGCCCTGCTGAGGCTTGAACGATAGGATTGTTGCTACCATACCATACCATAGTTACTAGTAACCGACTCCAAAAAAAGGAGGCGGTTCTCAATTCGTCGGATTCTTTATTTTATTTTTTTACTATACTACTTCTTACTATGGTAACTGGCAACAAAACCGTTGTATATTTATTACATCCATTATATTTTGACTTATTACGATTTAAGAGTATAATGCTCGTTTTCACCAACACTTTAAGAAACGCTTAAGCCGATAGGTGCCAGTTTTCACTTACAGCAACTGTCACCTAAGGGCTTAGATGTCGCTTAAAATGTTGGTGAAAACGAGCATTAGTATCTGTTGTTGATAGAGCGTTTAATTAAATTCGTCAATATAATATAAGAGTTACACGAACATTACCACGTGTTTATTATCTTACTGTACGGCTCTGTGTATTTAAACCTTAATTTATATTATAAGCATACAATAAAATGTATATAATAATTAATAAAACATTAAGATTTCTGCGTTGTGTGATTTCATATCCCTGTATTGTTTTTACTTATAATAAGGTACTTACTCGGTAAGCTGAAATTTTGTTAGGTTGAAGTCAGGAGTTTGAATCCCAGACGCGTTTGGAACCAACCCAAATTAACTGCTTTGATCGACACGTACGAAGCGGTTTGATTCCTCGTTCCTGATACGCATTGCAAAGTTCTGGAATACCCTACCTTGAGCGCTTTCAAATCAAGAGTGAATAGGTATCTCATAAGCTTTCCATCAGGTGTGATCACAGCCAAGCGTTATCCCATATAGTTAAAAAAAACCGGCCAAGTGCGAGTCGGACTCGCGCACCGAGGGTTCCATACTATAAAAGAAGTAAAATATTAAAAGAATCACTTTTGTTCATGAATTTACGAGTATAATTTACATGTAGGTACCTTTGTTGGCGAACCGCAAACGTAACTTTGTTTTTGGTGGTTTATTGTTATTATCAAAAAAAGTATAATAACTAGGGAGTTGATTTTATTTTTTCTGTAAAATATACATTAATGTCTATTGATCATAATTATTTCAGATTTTTCGATTGATAAACTTCGGAGATAAAGGGGGGGGACGGTATTTTTTTCGACAGATTGCTCAATAAATCAAAAACTCTCAGGCATATAAATAAAAAAAATCGGTTTTAGAATACACAAGTAACGCCATTTCATATGATACCACACTCAATATTTTTATTTCATTTTGAAAATTTGAAGCCCCGGTTTTCCCCCCTTTTTAAATAAAAATGAAAACAATTTTCAATGTTTTATGATTGCAATGGCGTTGGGTCACTATTACCTAAAACTATTCTAAATTTCAAGTCGATATCTTTGATAGTTACTGAAATAATCGAGTGTGACAGACGGACGGATGGACGGACGGACGGACGGACGGACGGACTGACGGATGGAGAAAGTCTCACCATAAGGGTTCCATTTTTACCAAATTGGTACGGAACCCTAAAAACGATCGTCATTGGTGGCAACTGCATGTGCATATCACTTGCATGCCTGAGAGATCTCCTTAACGTTTTAAATTGTGTGTAAAGTCTCCTAATCCGCGTGATGGACTGAAGCAACATTCTTACCATTTTGCAATAGAACTGAGGTCTAAGACGCTGAGAGCAATTTACATTCTTATGTACAAGAAACTCGCACGAAACAATCATCTTCCAAGTTTCTGATACGAACCGTTAAGAGTCCGCTTACCCACGATTGCTCCCATACTTTCGTAATACCAAAATCATTTGTAATTCGTGCAAATTTCGATCATGTTGTTGTGTTATTCGAGCTCGTATATTAATAATCTATGCTCCTGGCCACATCTGGTTCCGAAATACTTTTGTCAAACGAAATTGTAAGTGAATTTAGTTTTATTTATTTTTAAATGTCTAAGAGGACATATATTATTTGTTTTGTAATAAAAACAACACTATCTCACGTCGCATTAGTTCAGGAGCACGGTTTTTATTGTACAGCTAAAGAAAAACACCAGTTAATAAAGAAAGTTACAAGTTTTCATTCATAATTTTTGGTATTACGGAACTCGACCAAAGTTATAATGATCAAAATTGATTATTATTTCGTTTTAAAGAAGTATTTCCGAACATAATATGGCCATTTTTATTATATGAACCCGAATAACACCACAACATGATCGAAATATGCACGAAATACGAATTACAAATGATTTGGTATTTTGAATGAATAGAGACATCGTACTCGTAGTTCACAGGACTTTTAAGTTGTAGAAAACAAGAGTCTCCGACTTCTATGTTCTGTATGGAAGCTTTCAAGAAAAAGTGAATAGACATTTTCTAGGCAAGCGCGTTCCAACCCAGACCTCATCATTGTTTTCTATCAGGCATGATTGACCGCGCAAAGCGCAAGTAGATATTTTTTATCATTTCCAAAGTAACCAAATCTTGATAAGTAGACAAATATCAACACCGGGTGCGATTTGGTCCAATTATTATATTACGAATATTTTTAATATGAAAAGCGTATCTTTTTATCTGGTCCAATAAATAGTATCTATTTATTGTCTTTATCTTCCATAATTATTATCAAAACAATAGTAATAATTATGGATTAAGACCAGCAGCCATATGACATATTGAAATCGTATCGAAATAGGCTATGTCTGCTAATATTTAAAAATTAAAACTTTTTAATTTCTTGGATAAGTAATTGAAATAATAATAGATCAACTTAGTTTCATTTGATGTATTAGTTGTTTAATTTTTGATTACTTTTATTAGTGTTAGTTTGATTATTATGCAAAAACTTCTTATTGGTAATACTTGGTATAGATATACCATTAATGGTCCCATTTCTAGTATCTACTACCAAAATAAAGTTCATTATAACATGGAAGAAAAATCTGGGTGCTTCCAAGAGAAGATTATTAGTAATAATAAAAAATAGTTTAACTAGAAATGCCACCATTATAACGTGGAAGGAAAATCTGGGTTCCTCCAAGAGAAGGGCATTTTCTAGACAAGCGCTCTACAACCCAGACCTCATCATTACCATTACATAACTCTTTTACACAGCAAACTGACATTTTTTAGGTAAGAAAAAAGATTGCCAGCAACGTAAATAGTAAGATGACACTAAGGGATAGAGGGGTTCAAAGCTTAGAAGGAATAGCCGTAGGTTAAAAGATCTTCAGGTTGCCAACGTTGACGTTAGTAATAAAATGAGACTAGAGAATGAATTGGTCTAAAGCTTAGACAGAATATTAGTGTGGAAGAATATATCTGGGTTGCCAGTGACTTAAATGGTAAGAGGACTAGGAATTAAATTGGTCTAAAGTTTAGAGAGAATAATATCTCCAGGTTGCCAGCGACGTGAATGGACGTGAATGACACTAGGGGGTGGATATAAGACAGGTCTAAACTACCCACGCGAAAAGAGAAGGCAAAAGACATTAACTAGTACCTAGTAAGAATAACTAATAACACAGGATTTTCTAGTACGGACGACAAAGCACTCTATCAGGTTAAACATTTTTTGTATCTAATTGCGAAACGATAGATGGGATGGAAATGGAAGGGAAATCAAAATATGTATGAAAATTATTTTTATATGGGTTACGTGACCCACACGCATTTTTTGGATTTCGTTACATTTGCAATCCATCTATAGTATCCCAATATTTTCAATTCTTCTTACAGTAAATACATATTCTTCATTCCCCGTCACCACTCCCACTAACTAGGATCACTGGCAGAAATCTCTAACCGTTTTTTAAATATTAATTTATTGGTACTAAATAAATAAATATGTCATATGGCCTAGCGCTTCGGGAGCAGAAACAGAGATATACTCGTATCATATGCAATCTATATCTCTCACAGAATCTGTTAACAAAATCAAAATCCACGCGAGTAAAGCTACGGGGAACCGAAGCTAAAATAGTGACATAGTAACTGCTAATCTTTTTTTATCGAATGTTTTAAAAATAATCGTTTATTCATCGGTGGATTTCCCAATTTAGTGTTCACTAGAAAAAGTAAATCAATAAAACAAAATCAGTGATAATAACGAATTTTATCGGCATTTAATATTACCATAAGCCATCTCTGTTTCTAAGTAACGAAGACTGCACAAACATTGCAAAAAATATGATAATACGAAAATACCTTCAAATGAAGAGTCAAAATGCACTATGCATTAAACCTAGGCAAGTTCGCTCTACCTTAGACTGTATCACCGCTTTCCATCAGGCGTGCTTCAAGCCTTTAAAAATTAATGCTTTGCAGTGATAACTTATCAGGGAGACTCTCAACAGTGGTCGGAGATTCTAATCTTTGTCACGCACCTCTTATTTTTCGAAGCCATGTACATTTGTATATACTAAAATTAGCTTATATTGTAATAAGGATTACACAAACGTTGGAAAAATTATGATATACGGTAATACCTCCAAAACAGGAGTGAATAGGCCGGCTTGTTTTTCACCAAAGATGTGCTATGCGACGTTGCTATGGATGCGTTTGATATCCACCAATCTTGTTCATTGGTGCACATAGCTTAGTACAGCCGTGCTATTCTGCAAAACAGCGACGAGCGTACATCTATGCATCTATGAAATTGTCAGTTGTAATAGAGTACAATTTTGCATGCCATATTCGGGTTGGCAGCTGTCTGGCAGCTATTTCAAAAATGGACATTTTGTAGAATAGCACAGCTGGTGACAACGGATTCAACTAAAGATATGTTTTATATGGAAAAATGCGTGCTATGGATGTCTGCTATGGGCCATCACAAGTGATGTAGCTACAAGCTATGTGCAGAGTAGAATTCTTACAGTATGGGTATCGATACATCGCATCTTTCTTGCACAGCTACATAGCTTCGCTTTGGTGGAAACGATCATATATTTTCGTAGCGTTGATTTCACATCTTCGCAGCATAGCTGCCTAACACCCTTAGACTGTATCATCGATTTCCATAAGGTGTGTTCACATTCAAACCTTTAAGATAAATGCTTATCACGGGGCACTCACCAGGGGTCGGAGGTTCTAATCTCGGTCACGTACCTCTTACTTTTCTGAGCTATGTGCGTTTGTGGAATATAAATAACCACTTGCTTAGCGGTGAAGGGACTTATCGTGAGGATATCTGCATGCTGAGTGTTCACTATAATATGATGTGTATGAAACCCACCAATACGCATCTGGCCAGCATGGTTGGAAAAGGCCAAACCTGAAATTCTGGAAGGTGATCTGGATGATGCCCAGCTGTGGGACATAAAAAAGGGGATGAGCTGTTGCAAGCATGTGTTCAGTCCATTTACTTGATGTATAAGGGGATGGGTAGTAAAAAAATTGGACCAATATGTACATCCAGATTCATAATCTACATGCTTTTCTGAGTTCAAAACTATCCACAGAATGCGGTCCTCGGATTTTGCATACTCAAGTCCACCGAGCGCCTGGACTAATTCTAAGATTTCCAATGTCTGGGTGACCGAGCTTTGCTCGGTATAGTTTTTTTTTTTGATAATTACGAAATTTCCTAAAAAATAAATCCTAGCTAGATCGATATATCGCCCCAAAACCCTCTGGGTACTTTTTTCATTTTGCCCAATAAATCAAAAAGTATCATCAAGGTCTGTTTCACGAGAAGTTCTTATAAATCTTAATCTATTGATTCTGGGTTTATACTAATTGGATTGTACTTGATTTCTTACTGAAAAATACTCGTAAAGAGATTTAGATAAAACTTGTGATAAAAAAATATTCAATAGTATAAAAGCTAAGGAACGCACAAATTAAATTATATTGACATTGGACATAAAAGGATATTACTACCATATCAAAAATATATTTAAAAAAAAACTTTTAGCAAAAATGGTGGCAATCCTTATTTTGAGTTTAGCCCTTTTATCAGGTAAATATCTCGTCTTTTTTTTGAATTGAAGTGAATTAAGATATGGCATAGTAAAATATAATAATGATAGGTATAGTGTTATTTAAATAGTTTATTGCCATAAAAAATAATATAATGTCCAACTTTATGTCTAGGTGCTGCATCAGCATTCAGATTGGAGGATGTCAAAGTCGCGTCCGACGTCGAGAGTCGGAACGGCACGACCAACGCCACTGTACTGTTGGAGCGTTTCCCAACGATAGTGCAAGTGGACTTCCTCAACCAGTGGGGTTGGTGGGGCTGGACGCAGGGCTGTGCCGCCTCTATCCTCAACCAACGCAACGTGCTGACAGCAGCTAGCTGCTTCTCTGGACTGTAAGCTAAATAAATCATCACTAATAGTCTAATAATGTTCTGATTGTGTCCAACTGCAACCGTTGGATCGGAATGACCAACACCAGACTATTGGGACGATTCCACGATAGTGCAAGTAAACCCATTCAATTAGTGGGACTGATTGGGACTATAAGCTAATTAAAGCATCACCGTAAGTCCAATACTATCCTTATGTGCCATCAGGTTCAACAGCGAGCGTTGGTCTGAATGACCAGCACCACTCTGTTGGAGCGGTTCCCCAAGATAGTGCAAGTGAACAACCTCTTCAATTAATGGGATTGTTTAGAGTCCCTGAACCAACGCAACGTGCTCTATGCAGCTAGCTGCTTTTCAATCACAAATTGCTGAACTGACAAATTTTGACAACCACTGTTGACACACTCTTCCAACCGACGACGTATAATTTTCAGGGTGTAGAGGAGGTCTATTCAACTAATCTCATATTCAGCAATGAGAACAACATTATCAATTGATTTTTGTGCCTTATTTTTCCAGATGATGGGGCCATTTTTGACGACCTCCGTGGCGCAGGGGGCGCACGCTCGGATTCGAGTGGGAGGTCGCGGGTTCGATTCCCGCCATGGGCCACTTTGGAATTTTTATAATTTCTAAATTGGTTCAGGTCTGGTCTGGTGTGAGGCTTTGGCCGTGGCTAGTTACCACCCTACCAGCAAAGACGTACCACCAAGCGATTTTGCGTTCCGGATGATGCTGTGTAAAAACCGTTGGGGTGACTTAACTTACCCCTTCTAAGTTAGTACGCTAACATATTCGACTGCATCATCACTTACCATCAGGTGAGATCGCAGTCAAGTACTAACTTGTATAGCATAAAAAAAATATGAGTGTATAGGCATTAAAAAATCCTCGGATCTATATGGGAAACACATCAGCTAAGGACAACTTACTCGTTAATCTTTCTAGTAACAGAAATACTAATGTTTCCTTCGTCCCCTTCCAGTTCTTACGGCGGCACAAGTACTCGCCGAGTCCGCGCAGGCGCCAACTATCGCCACGTGGGTGGTGTGATTGCTTACGTGGATAGAGTGTTAAATCACCATGGATTCAGTAACTACACCGTTGGCAATGGCACCGCCTCTGTGATCAGATTCGTCCATGACATCTCCGTGGTCAGGCTGAGCAGCTTCCTGCCGTTCACCAACCTCATCAGGCAGGCGCCCATCCTCGCCCAGGGCTCAACCGTCCCTGGCAACATGTGGCTAAACCAAGTTGGTTGGGGACAACGATTTGTAAGTTCAGTTATTAATTGTATTGTAATGAATATCTACTGGCAACGAGGAAGGTTTGGTTTTGGTGTTCGTTATACGCCACAGCTACTAAACCGTTGGCCTATTTGAAAGTAGTTCGGATTAAGAGAAACGTAGAAAAGAAATAAAAAATAGAACATAATCAGAAAATACGTGTCAAGCTCAACAGTCTCAGATGCCTAAAACTTGCTACAAAGTTTATCATTGAACCAATGTTGACCTTGATTTAGTGCCATCGTTAATTCATTGATTTTCTTAGAAATAATGCCCGAGTCCCTATCAGATGAGTTCCTTTCTGGTCCTTTAGGACTTATAGATCTTTCCTGTCTCAATACGAAAATCAACCAGATTTTTGACGATTGAGGTACAACATATTTCAACTTACGGTTTCATAATTTCAGGAGGGCTTCCCGCTCAGCGTAGCTCTGGTCAGAACCATCGCGACGTGGAACAACCAGAGTCAACCGGTAAACTCGTCGGGCATCATCTCTGCCTTCGGAACAAATGACGCCATTTACAACGTTGACGTCGGCAGCCCCTGGATTTGGAGTGACGTCACCGTTGGAGTGGTGCCCACCAACAACGCCTATTGGAACGGCACTCTCGTTGCCGCGAGTGTCTCCCATTACACCAACTGGATCATGGCTACTGCGCTTTGATTTGTCGATGCAAATATAGTCATTAGGATTACCATAACAGTTACGAATGTACTATGTATGTATGCTTAGATTTAGAACTTAGGTAAAATGTTAATAAAGCCTGATATGAAGGTATTGTTATTTTTACTTATTTTACCAACCTGTTAACTTTATTCTTTGGAATTTATGTATAGATTGTTTTTGCAATTTTTTTTAATACCCGTAGAATCCGTACATTGACCCGGGATGAAAAGTTGTCATAGTTATGTATTTATTCAGCAATTATATTTACATTTCGTGTATATGTACACAAGCATAAGTTCATACTGGATAAAGCATCTGTTAACCTTTCATCATTTTATGGATGAAATATATCAGATAAAATTATTATATACTTGTTTGATAAAACTGATAGGTGTATTACATAAGAAAAGCTTGCATATTAGTCATTGTAAAGTACATGTGTGTAGACGAAGTCTTTCAACTAATTTAATAATTTTGATACAAATTCAATATGTGTAAGCTTGTGCTTTTCTAGAACCGGTTCAAAATGAAAATACTATGGATATTGTTAACGTCATACATTGGGGGTAAGTTACTTTATTTTGATTCAAAAACAATAAATTGAAAAAACCTTTATCTACCAACTTTATTTATGAAGTGTCGGGATGAGGCTGCCTAATCCCAAAGAGACACACCAGTTCTACACATGGATTAATGGATGATTTTGGATGATTGGATGACTGGGTGAATTTATTTAATTAATTTTTAATTTAGCAACTTGTTACAAATCCAACACTACTCTAAAACATCGCTATATCATTTTATCATTAGATATACCTAATATTATATTTACCGCCTAATAAAACATGATACGAGTACGTAGTTAATTGCTATGATAAACTGTGTAAAAATATATAATGGTGATAATGCATATTGCAACATTTATACCACATTATTATGAAATTTAATAATCTCCATATTGTTCGTATCCTCCGTTGTTTTTCTTGTTTATTTAATTAATTATTAAGGTGTTTCAGCCCTACCAGCCCGCGAAGTTCAAATTTTATTTAGTTTTTCGCAAATATTGGGCTAACTACACATTGTAGGTTTATGGCAATGAACTTTGCGGGCATAATATTTATGCATCTACATGTTTTTAATAGAAACTTTGCTTGAAAATTGCAACTCACCTCATATTGTTTCCGAAAGATAATTTTTTGCAGTACCTATCCCAGATTTCGAGCTATCGGGAACCAATATGAAGCAAATGAATATTGTTGAGCAGTGTTTTATTAAAAACATGTAGATGCATGAATGTTGTGCCCGCATAACTCATTGTTATAAGCTTACGATATATAATTAGCTTACTATTAGCGAAAAACCAAATAAAATTTGAATTTTCGCGCCCGGATGGTACCCATACCCCTTAAATAGCACACCACGGGTGTGCCCGCGAAATTAAAATTTTTGTGGTTTTTCGCGATTTTCAAGCTAATGAGACATAATAGGCTGATGGCAGTCAAATTGCGATAATCCCAATATCTTCTCCACGTGTTTATATAAAAACCTCTGCTTGAAAGTGTCGAGTTAAAGAAATTAGTCCGAGATTTGCGAGCTAGTCACATAAAACTCGATACTCGGACTAATTTCCCAGGATACATATTTATATGCAAAGATTTTGATATAATCATGTAAAGATGATACTGCCATTCTCCAGACTAATATATAGTGATCTGTGAAATTGACTGCCATAAACCTCTGATGTGTAAGTAAGTAGCGAACAAATTGCAAAAAACCATGAAAATTTTGAATTTCGCGGGCAGAGTCGTTAATTTTTTTTGGACGACATAGCATAGTTACAAGTAGGTGTGTGATATTATTCTAAATCTGACATGGTGGAATACCCAAGACGGTGGGCTAGTTATTAGTTAATGCACTCTTTATCACAATATGGGTATCACATAAAACGGTTAGCTGAGAAAAAAATTGACATACTTATTATAAAAGCTTGTCCTGGGAACATTTCATGACCACTTACCAATATCACTACCTATTTCAGTTGTTTTACCATTTGATACTGCTCGGATAGTGGGAGGGCATCCCACCACGATAGAGAACTACCCATCGATGGTGCAAGTGGAGTTGCTGAACCAAATCACCCACGCCTGGTCTCAGAACTGCGCTGGAAGCATACTTACTTCCAGGTTCATCTTGTCTGCAGCACAATGCTTCACTAGATGGTATAGTATAGTTCTTTGCATCGTTAATTATCTTGGATGGTTAGATAAAGCTGATGTTGGTGATAGTTTAATTAGAAGAACAGATTAATTTGTTTTGCTATAATCCGCTACTTGAAAAGATTCTGTATGGTACAATATGCAGGAACACTAAATACATAAAACACCACACACAATTTTCCAACACTCTTTTCGACGCACGTAGAGTAAGATTTCGCATTGTGAAGTCAACATCTCCTGACGATGTACCGGTGTCAGGACGAAACGAGCGTAGTCAGTGTTCCTTGTTGTACCATACAGAATCTTTTCAAGTAGCGGATTATAGGAAGACAAATTAATCTGTCCTACTAATTATGGATTTCCGCAAAATAACGACTGCTTCCATTCAAGATAGTTTAATATTATATGGAATGGTTCATCTAATAGAAACTCGAAAATCATTTAGATATCTGCTGGAGGCGACAGCCAAACGCTGTTAGATTGAATCTAACACACGGATAGAGTAAGTGGGTGTGCCGTAAAAAAAATAGTTGGCTGGATGAAGTAATGTTATAAAAATATGTGATTTTGCTCTGGAGAAGGTTATCTACACCAGCCTGGTCTAACTGGTGCAGTCAAACCTGGTTAAGTATCAGCTCAAGGGACCGAGATCTCTTTTTCTCATAGAAGTTTCTCACTAACCTGAATTTCAGATTTACCTGGCACATACTCTCACTAATAGAGTTTTCTCCCTTCCCCCTTTCGTACTAACTCAGGTTCGACTGTATTTGTAAAGTAGATTGAAACTGAATTGTTCCCTAGTAGAACTAGGGTATGAAGTGGCAATGGGCGGGGCACATGGTTCGTAAGACCTATGGACGTTGGGGATCCAAAGTGACGGCTACGTAGCGAGATTATGATGGTACCATTTTATTTTCCAGGAGTTTGGAATTTCCCTACCGCCGGATCCGTGCTGGTGCCACCTACCGCAACTTTGGTGGTAGCCTTTCCTACGCCGATGCGGCTGTCAACCACCCTTCGTATGGCTCCAATGGACTAGGGGCAGATGTCAGCGTGGTCAGGCTGTTGACCCCTCTGACCTATGGCCCTACGATCAGCCAGGCTACTATACTGATGGCTGGCGCTGTGGTGCCTGATAATACAAGGGTGGTCCTCGCTGGATGGGGACGCATCTCTGTAAGCAGCACCCTCATACCATATACCGTTATAGCTGGAGCATTGAAAACAATAACACGGGTACTTATATTATGTTACAGAACTAACGGCCTTAAGATCAAATATGATGAATGGAAAGAATATTACATCGGTCAACCTTCAGGAAAAAGAAGGAATGTACTTAACTTACATCTCCTTATGTTTATGTACCCACAGCTATATTGTTGCGTAACTTGTACTCTCAAAATTCATGATATATTCCCTGGGAATAAAAAACCTAAGTTCAGCCACGGAAAACAATATTAGTTGGTTCAGCATCGGTTTGTCGATCACAACGGAGCAATTTTGCATACAAATAGTTGAAAGCACGGAAAGTGGCATTGGCTACTTTGTACCTACTATTATCTTTTCTATTTTTTTAGGGTTCCATACCAATTTGGAAAAAATGGAAGCCTTATGGTGAGACTTTCTCCGTCCGTCCGTCCGTCCGTCCGTCTGTCAAACTCGATTATTTCAGTAACTATTCAAGCTATCGACTTGAAATTTAGAATAGTTATAGGTAATAGTGACGCGACGTCATAACAATCGTAAATATTTGAAAATTGTTTTTATTTTCATTAAAAAAGGGGAAAAACCGGGTCGACAAATTTTCAAAATGAGATAACAATATTGAGTGGGGTATCATATGAAAGGGCGTTACTTGTGTATACTAAAACTATTTTTTATTTATTTTTATGCCTGATAGTTTTTAATTTATTGGGCAAACTGTCGAAAAAAATACCGTTCCCCCCCTTATCTCCGAAGTTTACCAATCGAAAAATCTGAAATAATTATGATCAATAGAAGTTAATGTATATTTTACAGGAAAAATAAAATCAACTCACTGAGTTATGTACTTTTTTTGATAATAGTAATTATTATTTCATACATTTTATTCTTCATATAATAAACACAATCAGGTATACTTTCATTGTACTGGCA
Source organism: Coenonympha glycerion (assembly GCA_963855885.1). Taxonomy (NCBI): domain Eukaryota; kingdom Metazoa; phylum Arthropoda; class Insecta; order Lepidoptera; family Nymphalidae; genus Coenonympha; species Coenonympha glycerion. Next base: position 1,318,094 of record OY979647.1, read on the forward strand.
ATTTCGCACTTTTATTTATTTTGTTTTTTAAAACTGACCACCCTGATGGACACGCGTTCCCAGCCTACCTCCACGCCAAGCTTCATTCTTTTATTGTGCGCGGCAATGAGCACTCGACTACAAAAACACGTCTCGTTTTTGTTAATTTAGGTTCAAAGTAAAAAAAAATTAAGTGTTCAGTGTTAAAACTTGCTTAATTTTCTATACTGATAATGCTTAGACGCTAGTAAAATTTATTATTATAACAAAAATAAAATCAAACCAAATCATATAATTGTGCATTCATCTTCGTCAGACTCCGAGGAAAGAGGGTAAGTGAAAATTAACCTTTTTTCCCAGATATCACATCAACTCAAATATCAACTCAAATATCAATGCTGACGAAAGTGTGTCCAAAAATTGAAATCCTAAGGCATCTCTAAGCTAACTTGGAGGGTATCACATTGAGGTTATCACGAAAGTATAGCATGATGCGCGAAATAGTCCAGGCATCTCTAAGCTAGCTTGGAGGGTATCACGTTGAGGGTACCACGAAAGCATAGCATGATGCGTCAATGCTCCTGGAGGTTGACTGCGGGTCAACACGAAGGATTTTAAAAAACCTCAAAGGACTTTGCGGATACCAACGGGGGACGATGTCGGTGTGGCGCTGTCCTCGGCTTCACTACAAGTGGCTCCGCATGACCTCCCGGACTTTGATCCCGAATTGCTATCGGCGCTCAGTCACAAGAACTATATTAATGGTTAGTCCCGACAGTTGTAAAATTCTAGCCGACCTTCATTGCAAAGAATCAAATAGTTTATTTGATATACTTGCCTGGCTTATGAATAGCCAGTTAAATGTGTGCCTTTTATCAGTGATAACTATTTCACGACTTAAAAACTAATTCCACGAGGGTAACAACGCGTCAAACTTTTCTAACTATGTACCTACAACAATAATGTTTAGATTTTGTGGTGGAAAATAATTTTACTTTCTTTCGAAAATTAATGTTCAGATTGTGTAATGAGATGATAATTTAACTGTTAGCTCAAAACTCAATAAGTTAACAATATTATGTATAATGTACCATTAGTCTGAAAGTTTCATTGAAGTGAATTGTTAAATTCTTTCTGAAACTAATAAAAATCTTAAACCACAACGCGTCCTGAACTGAGAAGAAGCTTAAGTATTGACAAATGACATTTTGTTTCGACAAATGACAAGTAATTAAAGTTCACGAACGGGACCAGATGTTTTTTCGGAGAAATAGTTTCGGGCATTATACTAGTTTCAATGGTTACTGATCGTCAGGTGTTGTAAATAAAGAAACCAGCAGGGCGCGGCGGGCGACTTTGCTATCGACACCCACCGCTGGGACAGCGCAATCTCGTTTCTCGAGAAACTAGCTGGCCCCCTCTCGTTACGGCTCGGCCAGCAGGGGGGGCGTGACACACTTGAGTATTGGCGATCAGCCGCGAGGAAGATGCGACGTGACAGCGAGTTTCCAGCATCAGCCACAACATGGACCAGGTTCATCGACGACGCTAGACATTAAGGTACCTATATGCCAGTTATCTTCAACATTTTGAAGTTTATTGGTTACATATCACTGACAAGGAATCCGTCACGATCTATAACATGATCTAGAATTTCGGGAGTTATAATAAGTGAAGACTATTTTTTGACTTTCACTAGGTGTACAAATGTACGTACATTCAATAAAATATTTTAATGAATTGAACAAATTAAGGAACTAGCTCCAAAAAATTATTATTACATAATACCATTTTAAAAATCGTACACTAACACAGTGTACCGCCTTACACGTTCACAACAAAGAAAAAGCGACAAATGTCTTTGACAATCGACATTTCTTTTTTGGATGAGATAATGTGGGAGTGAGTCACTGCATGTTCGATTATAGTTAAGATGTGTCTAACCTCAAAATCTTACGTGGTAAAAGATACATTCTAAATTTAAAGGCGTTGAATGAATTTGTAGTTCAAAATCCTTTGAAATTGATAGTTTATAGAACAGCTTACAAGCGAATACCTAAAAAGGGTTTTATGCCTATGAACTGAAGAATCTTATTTTAAAGTACCGATTCATCCTTGGTAAAATACATAAAGAAGTTGTGACTCATCTCAGATACTTACCGCGGTTTTTTTCATGAAGATTTGTTAGGTGTTAGAGTGTTAAAGTTATTTACTACCCTCAAAACATGCTCAGTTTCCTGGTTTTATTTTAATTTCTGACGATATGGCAGTATCGTTACCCAACCGCAAACTATGACGTGAATTATGTAACAATTCAAATTCAGTAAAGAATTTTATACTCTTAACTCGTTGTATCATATAAGAGTTAAGCTTAATTCCGATTAAAAGTCCTAAAGTCCACTTCTCCAGCTATTAGGTATGGATGGGGTTACACAGAACAGAACGTCTGTAGAAACAAAAAATGTAGTAAGAAAAATTTGACTTTAGACGCAGCTGTTCGTCCATCATCGGTTATCCTATCAGATGGCCAGTGGTTACAAAACATTTTTTAAGTCATCTAACTCCCTTAAACCTAAAAGGTTGAACTAGTGATTCACACGATTTCCCGGTCTAGATGAAGACTAATTCTTTTCATTAGAGGGATTTTTGTTTTTGTAATAATTAACGTTAAGATGAATCGAAATACCTCTTTACAGAGTTGATGGCCATATTTTTCGATACATCTATTTTGATACACATGATTTACATCAGTTGCATAGAGGATATCAAATATCCTCATTTAAACGATTGGGTTAATTGTTTCTTATATGGAAATTAAAGATAATCAAAAGCTGACCAAGAGTTACATCCAGTTAATGGGATTAAGCTATCGCTGTAAAATTATATAATTCAAAGTTATTCAAAGAGTTCAATCCAGTTATTGAATTTATCGCTTCTTACAATAATGCGAAATGTAATCAATACGAACCCAGACGTCTTAGAAACAGACGCATTCTGAACATTTTGGAACACCAAGTTTACCTTTGCTCTTCTATACATTCTTCTAGAGGTAGAATGCTTAAAAATACTATTATAGACAATGCTTTAGACATACATCGTCTAAGGACCTTTACAACTTTGGATTTTCTTCTTTTACATAAGGTGTCAAAAGACTTACTTCTTATAGTACATTTATTGATGATAAATAAATAAATATGGTCTTTCACTAGAGAACCACAATTCATAGGAATTACTGGAGGAAGTATGTAGTAGCAGTAACTTAATAATTTATATGTTTCAAAAATTTTGTGTTATTTACAAAGTTTTGTGGCAATACTGCTTTAATAACGACTGAGATCCGTACAATACGTACATTATAAGTCAACCTCGTAATTTCCAACAGAACAACTTGTTAACGACGTAGCATATAGTACGATTACTTGTTATCATTCGGCATTGAGTTTAATTTCTGCTGATGATTTTGGGTCAAATAAAAAAAAAAAAAAATATATATATATATATTATATTGCGAAAATGAATAGATAAATTAACATCAAACACCACATAGTAGCACACAATATAGTATGCTAACACATTGCTCAATGGGCCTTAATAAGAGTTTATTCATTCCGTAACTTTGCTTTGCTGATCTTGTAACTTTTTTAGCTTTAGGCAGTAAACAGAGCACAGAATGAAAACATTAGCATTAGTTAAAGTTAGTATTATTGTTTTTATATAATTCAAGGGAATTATTGAGTTTATACAACGCCAGCTACTACTCAGGGCGAACCAGTTTTAATTATACCATAATTAAAACTGAAGAGAAAGTATAAAAATTTGCCACAGCTTTGAAAAACAAATCGATATGTCGTTTACAAAATCTTAGACCAAGATATATAATAGACAACCTCCTGATAATGTTGAAGCGACCTCATAAGGTCGCCTGCAGGCAGACCACCGTGAGAACGTGTCTGCCGAGGAATATAATCTCTCACGAGAGAGGTCTGCGTTTCAGTGCACTCAGCACCAAGTACGCAACACTTCCTCGGCGAGCACGTAGTTTGTTGCTTGACCTCATCAGAAAAGCAGTCTGCTGGTAACAACCATTACGGACGTTACCTAAGTTTTATAACCTCTTATTGAGCGATGATGCTTCTGTCGCAATAGCTCTTTTGCCCTCTAATCATTAATCATTATAATCTATCTAAATATAAATTAAACCTATTTATAATGTGACTGGTTTATTGATCCAGGAATTGAACGAAAAGATTGTGTTAATTAAATACTTCTGTGGTATAAAGAGGACCTATTTCCTATTATAATAGGAAACAATTTACTATCTGTTAATGTCCATAATTTAACAAAAATTTTCATCTCTAAACATCTACCTGATTGTGTTTATTATATGAAGAATAAAATGTATGAAATAATAATTGATGATTAAACGAACTTACCTGTAAGTGAAGTTCTATCACAATTATGTGAATACATTTTATTCGAATATAATAATATAAGGTCCCTCCCATACCCAAAACCCATGAGTATAATACGAAAATTTTGTTAAATATTCTCTAAAGAATGAAGCTTGGCGTGGAGGTAGGCTGGGAACGCGTGTCCATCAGGGTGGTCAGTTTTAAAAAACAAAATAAATAAAAGTGCGAAATTGCCAGTACAATGAAAGTATACCTGATTGTGTTTATTATATTCGAATAAAATGTATTCACATAATTGTGATAGAACTTCACTTACAGGTAAGTTCGTTTAATCATCAATAATCCGCCAAAAACAAAGTTACGTTTGCGGTTTGCCAACAAAATTACCTACATGTAAATTTTACTCGTAAATTCATGAACAAAAGTGATTCTTTCAATGTTTTACTTCTTTTATGGTATGGAACCCTCGGTGCGCGAGTCCGACTCGCACTTGGCCGGTTTTTTTATTTTCTATTTTCCTTACAGCCTACCGGTCCGGTCTCCCACACCCTTCGCGACGTATCGGTCTACACGATCAACAACCGCCTATGCGCCGAGAGGTACTCCGCATTAGGGTTGCCAATAGCCGTCACTCCCAACATGATCTGCTCAGGAGTCCTCGACGTGGGGGGCCGGGACGCCTGCCACGGGGACTCTGGGGGTCCCATGTACCTGTCCTATGTGGTTGTTGGCATCATATCTGGTGGATACAGTTGTGCCAACTGCACTTACCCTGGAATTAGTACCGCTGTCGCGTCTTACACTGACTGGATCATTGATACTGTTTATGGATGGCCTTAATTGAAATTACTGAATAAAAGAATGTGAATCATCATGGCTTAATTTTGTGTTTAATTTGAGTGTATACTAAGTATATTAATATTGTACAAAGAAAGCAAATATTTCTATAAAGTAACTAGCTGATGCCCGCGACTTCGTCCACGTGGGATAAAACTATTCTATCTTTTAAGTTGGACCAAATGACAGATATTCACGAAGTTTGAACTAAATCGGTTCAGTAGTTTAGGAGTCCATTGAGGACAAACATTGTGACACGAGATTTATATATATTAAGATTAATAAAAAATACTGGGTCAATTCTGATGAACTTTATATGGAAAATATCGATATCATCCATAAAAAAAAGACTTAGAATCCTCGGAGATAACGATGTGCATATTTGAAAAACTTTTGATTTTTAATTTGGTCAAAGTAATACAATTATACATCTTGAAACATATTATAAGAACTAAATTAGTTAAAATCCGAGCGGGTTTAATGGATTTCCCACTTTTCGTTCAACGATTAAATAGTTCAAGACTCAAAGCTACTAGCTGAGGCACCCGTTTTCAATGACAACCATTATTGTTATAGGGACACCTAAAACAACCTTGAGCCAGCAAAATGAACATTAGTGACATCTGTTTGAATCTTTATGAAATATGTTGAAGTCAGACCCTCGTGTGAGCTTTAACACAGTTTTCACCCGGAAAAATACCTCAAGTCTTACTTTAACATTACCACAACAGATGGCGTTCGTTTTTGTTAAAACTGAAACCCGTGTGTATGTTTATTTACATCCAATAAGAACCATATCTTAGGTATATCTTTTTAAACATTTGACGCAACGTTTCGAGTCAAAATATTACTCCTTCCTATCCATGCTTTCCTCGGGGGCTTCCGTTGGACTTAATAAAAAACCTTCCTCTATCTGAACTCTACATTATATTATCTAATGGAAAAAAAAATTAAAATTTGACCTTTTTATACACTCTACAAGTCTACAAGTTAGTACTTGACTATGGTGTCACCTAAACATAAGTGATGATACAGTCAAAGATGTTATCGTACTAATTTGGAAAGAGTATCTAAGTAGATCACCAGCCATCACTGTTTCTATACAGAATCGCGCCAGAACGCTAAATCGCTTGGTGGTGCGACATTTTTGGTGGTGGCAACTAGCCACAGCCGAAACCTCCTAGCAGACAGCTTTCGAGGAACGAAGATTTTGGCTGGATAAGTTCAAAATTGAAGTCTTCACTTTATAATTATATTAGTACCTAAGATTTCGTTGTTTGTAGTGCCTCCGTATGAAAACGATCCTTTCTAAGCTAGACGGTAGATAATGAAATTATTATTTTCATTATTCCTTTTAAAGATAACTTTAATATTTATTAAAATACTGTTTTCATAGAAAGTCTAAGTACTGTTTCCCTTCGTGTATTTGATGAGAAAGAAAACATTGGATCATTAGCGATAAAATAAAGTACGATAATTTAAAAGGCAAATGATAAAGCCATGACAGTATTGGACAAAAGAAAAATATTCTCTAAAGTCAACGTTAATGAAATAGAACATTAGAATAATTATTATAACTAAGGCTTCCAAATACAAACATTACATTTATATCTTCAATTAATAAGTAGACATTAATTTACTATCTCCAAGAAATAATAACATAAATGTGATGTTTAGAAATAATAATGACGTAAAAAAACGTAGCGTAGGGAGGCGTAAATTGGAAATAGATACACCAAATTGAATCTTGATACTCGTGCCAGATAGAAAAATTATAAAAACCCCTCAATCTCCTTACAAGAAGGTGCTGCGTGATAAGTAGATACCTACCTACATAAATAAACCGAGACGCGATTAAATAATATTTTCATAAATGTGCTGACCAGACATTGTTATAAAATTAAATTCTTTAAATTTATTTTTGAGGTACTCTATGGGATCCGATGAGATAAGTAGCGCAATTAGCCCTCTTCTACAGTACAAATATGATATTGATATCAGAAGCATTACCCCATAATAAGATACTATATGACATAATGTCGTGAAAATAACTAAAATACACTAGTCTAACAGTCTGAACGTCGGTCAGCTGCCGTATCTTTTTATCTTTAGTTCAGCTAGTTACAATAGTAAAAGATAGTTTTGTACCGTCATTTTGTCCTCCTGAATTTGAAACTCGGATAAGTGAGAAACCTCTATAAGAGAAAATGAGATCTCGGTCCCTTGAGCTCTCACTTAAACAGGTTTGACTGAATTTTCGGCAATGACTATCATTTTCATCAACGGCGCTACCCTTTGTAAGTCCGCAAATCTGCTCAAAATCTGTCCATGTCTCTGTAAGTACCAAGAGTAAATCATTTATTTATTGGCAACTTTCTCTTAGGCTATAATATAATATTTGTATCAATCTAGATTTAGCTGAGCTAGGTATTCCCGGGCCTCGGGATCAATATTCCACCTTCCCCGGAATTGCAGCGCATGCGTGGCGGCCATCTTTAAAAAAATATTTACCTCGACATCATCTGTGGGTTGTAAAAACAAAACTCTGTGATAAATATTCTAAAAACATGAGTCCGGAAAGAGAAACTCAAGGTAAATTATTATTTTTTTAATACTCACTTGTGTGTGCAACAGTTTCATTGAAACAGTTAATCTAGTTACGTTTAAGACAATTTTAAATATGAGTAGGTGTAAAAATTAAGTAACTATCCAACAATTGTTTGAAAATGGCATTGATTGTTTTATTTACTTATAAGTTTATGATATATTCGTTAAACACTTTAAATACGTATTCAACTTCATCTTTAACTTCGTGAGTTATTTATATTATTTATCATTTTCAGACAAAATTATCTCCTATTAAGGAAAATAATTATTTATTGATTACGCTCTCATAAAAATAGATAAAAACACCATATTTCCTCCATTTTAAATCATTTTTCTAGAATTATCGTTTTTTTTACTCTTGCAGAAACAGAAGACGTGTTGGAGTCAATAGACGAACTAAAAGAGCGGTTGTCATCCATGAAACGGATGATGGAAGAACGCAAAGCAGCCGGCTCTGGTACAAAAGACCTTTTCCAAGGACAGGCAAGGAGTCTCCACGGCACAAACATGATAGATGGACACTTCCTTTCCTTTGTGTTTGGCGGTTCTTTGCTGGTCATCATAAGTGTATCAGTTTACGCCTTTTATAATCTGTATAACGCAGTTCTGAAGAAATTTCCTTCGCCACATACGGAATTGTAAATTGTGCTCATCACCGCCTGGCCACGGAAAACCGATCGTTTCTGCAGTCGCTGATTCCAGTGGAATACTTAGTGATGTTTCCATACATTTGTTTGCCCCGCCTAACGTGTTTGCAGCGATTTATAAACGCAGCAAGTTTTGGAGATAAATAAGCATGCCATAGGCATCGGTTATTCGTTTTATTATTCGTGATTTTTTGCTTGTTTTAGAATTTGGTGGGCAGAGGTGTTAAGTTTACTTTAATAATATTGAGAATTGGTCTTGACAGTACGGAACCCACAGTACGTGAGACCGACTCGCACTTCACCAATTTTTAATTTGTCATGTAACTTGTAAGCGTAATTAACTGGCATTTTGAAAAGTCAAAATTCCGCAGCCAAGTTTGGAAAGCAGATTTGCACCAAGAGAACTGTCAAAAAATCGGTGCCTGCTCTTTTCAGAATATCAAGATCTCCGTTTTTTTAAAGTTATTACATGATTTCTTATCTGTCTTGCCGTAAACATTCCCATATATTTTGTTTATTCGCGCGATCTGTCGCTACGATTTATTTTTATCGACGCGGTGACTTTTGCCATGGCCAGGCAGTTAATAGTTATAGAATATAGAATAGGATAAATTGTTGCAACCAAGATGGTCTGAATATGGTATTTTCTCAATATTTGCTCAGTGTTTATGTTTTAGGAATGAAAACCTAAAAAAATGAATGTTAAGTAAAACGATTCTGTAAAGCTTCATAACACCTGGTGCCGCTAACGACATTTTGTGGAATTAAGTGGAAATTCTGTAGTTTCTTTTAAAGATAAGTACATAATATAAGGGTTACAGGAATACAGAAAGCGAGTCAACGTTTCTCTTCCATTTTTCATATTTTATTGAAACCTTATACTGATAATAATATTTTGTAATTTCTTAAGCAATGTAGGAATTAGCTCATTAATTTGTGCCACAATGTTGATGTGACTATTTGGAAGGGTGGCTAGTAATTACCACTTAAAAGTTGAAAAGCGTTCATGTAAGTTCTGTGAATTTTGTTTACATTTGATTAATGAAAGGGACTACTTGAGATGATTTTAAACAGGCAAGAAGTATACTAGTACATAAAATTTACTTGATTATCATTGAATAAACGACTTCTTTAATCCTTTGTTAAAATTTATCTTTTATTTATCCTCTTACAGAATCAGACAGAAATAAACGGGGGTTTTTCTAGAAATAAAAATATCAAGTAGCTCGCAAATTTAAAATTTTATTTAGTTTTTAGGGTTCCATACCAAAATGGTAAAAATGGAACCCTTATGGTGAGACTTTCTTCGTCCGTCTGTCTGTCTGTCACACTCGATTATTTCAGAAACTATAATAGCTATTGACCTGAAATTTGGAATAGTTATAGACTATAGTTACCCAACGTCATCGTAATCAATAATATACAATGAGATGACAATATTGAGTGGGGTATCTTAAAAGGGCGCTACTTGTGTATTCTAAAACCAATTTTTATTTATTTTTTTCGATAGTTTTTGATTTATTGGGCAAACTGACAAAAAAAATACCCCTTTTCTCCGCAGTTTATCATTCGAAAAATCTGAAAAAAATTATGATTAATAGAGATTAATGTATAATTTACAGGAAAAATAAAATCAACACTCTAACTATTATAGTATTTTTGATAATAACAATAAACCGCCAAAAACAAAGCAAGATTTGCGGTTCGCCAACAAAAGCACCTACATGTAAATTATACTCGTAAATTCATGAACTAAAGTGATTCTTTTCAATATTTTACTTCTTTTATAGTACGGAACCCTCGGTGCGCGAGTCCGACTCGCACTTGGCCAGTTTTTTAAGTATTTCAGTAATCATTACGGAACCCTAAAAATTTAAATTGTAGGTAACATGTACTCATGTGCCTAAGAATTATATTTAAAAAGTAAGTAAGCTTTTTTTACAGGAAATAGGCTTTTAAAATAATGGGAATTCAGGTTGCGTGATCATAAATTGAAATTGAATTCATTTGAATTAAGTGACACGGCTGTCGTCAGCCATTGTCTTTTTGCGAATTAGATTATTTATTTGGCATTTGACCCTTTTACTAGGAATTTTACGTTTCGTAGCTTAACTATATCATCGCTATCTAATTTCCTTTTTACTTGTAAATTTCTGTTTTAGAAATGTCTATAGCTAACAACAGGTCAAACAAATAATTGAGTGCGACTTTGTTTAGGTTTGTTGTTCTTTTATTTTGGGATTCTTGACATTCTGGGCTTATGTACTGGGAACTCGTATTATGTAATAGTTATAAACTTTTAAAACCAGGGTCTGATTGCGTAAGAAAAACGTAGTCATCGTTATCGTAATCGTTAGCGAATTCTGCCCCGCGATTGGCTGACGCAAATCAAGTAACCAATCAGCGGGCAGAATTGGTGAACGACGATAACGATGAATACGTTTTTCTTAGACAATCTTGGGGCTGTTCAGAACATTCAAAGATATAAACATACTCGTACATGAGTAAATACCGAAATGAAGGTAAGGATGAGCCAATTGAAATATTTTACGTCAACTTTCTTTATACAAGAGAAAAGTAGAGATATCGTCTGCTTATACGTAAATGCCAAGAGCTTTTTACACGACTTTCCAAAAAAGGAGTGGCTTTAGGGTTCATGTATGTATGTGAGTTTCTTTATTCCACCATAACTTCTGAACGGCTGAATAGATTTGGACAAATTGGGTATCGTTAGAATCCTTACATCATTCCGAGTAACATAGGCTATATTTTTTTTGGAAAAAGTCATTTAAGCACAGGGCAGTCGTGTTTTTTAATGTTTAAATTATTTACTTTTTAAACATTTCACATCACGAAATGTAGTCGACGCGTTAGGTGAATAGCCCCCCGGAGCTATATTAATTTCGGTTTCTACTGCAAACGAGCCTGTCCGTTAAAACGAACGGACTACTAATTACTTCATAACTAGGTACGTCGTCATTAGTCGTTGCATTTGCAAACTAAATTTATGTTCCGGTTAAATAATAATTTCCTTTATACCCCGCGAAATTGTATCAATTTAAGGAAGGTAATTTTCTTTTTAACTTAGGTCTTAGGTAATTTTTTACTACTGATCTACGACTCTTCATGCAGATTCCGGGCAAAAACTCTAGCCTAGATATTATAAGGGTTCCATTTTTACCATTTTGGTATGGAACCTAAAAAAAACGGGAACCTATTACTAAGAGTTCGCTCTCCGTCCGTCCGTCTGTCACCAGGCTGTATCTCTTGAACCGTGATAACTACAGACTTGAAATTTTCACAGATGATGTATTTCTGTTGCCAGTATAACAAAAAATACTAAAAAATTGAACAAAATAAATATTTAAGGGAATTCCCATACAACAAACGTGATTATTTTTGCTTGTTTATGAATTTGGTGGTCAAGGGTGCAGTTGGTCACTCACTTAAGTCATTCACTCAGGTTGGTCTTTCCTGGGTCATTCGGTTGGTTAGATTATGACGTGACCAAGCGAATACAATTCATGTGACAGATAATTCAGCCGGTGGTACGGCAACCGCAAATTACACAGGTGGGTGGTGAAATATGCTAGAGCACTAACAGCCGTTTTCACTAAACCTAGGAAACGCCTAAATCGAATGCTTAGCCGATAAGTGACAGTTTTCACCTACAACAACTGTCACCTTAGGGCTAAGCATTCGATTTAGGCGTTTCCTAGGTTTAGTGAAAACGGCTGTAAGTGTCGGACTTAGTGCTCTAGCATATTTCAAAATTCAGCCGCCCGCGCTGGTGTTACGGCAACAGCAAATTACACAGGTGGGCTCCGACACTTAGTGCTCTAGCATATTTCAAATTTGGAGCTCTTCATAAATTATACACGTTTTTCATTTTTCATATTTTAAATGAAAGTGTTCGTTCAAAATTAGGTTTTAACACAATTAAATAGAGTCATAATTAGGTTGCGCCGAACAACCTCCTGGGATCTGACGGAAGTGGGTGTGAAAGTCCTTATAAATGCACAATGCAATTTGCAAATTGCTCTATCGTAAGTACAGTCAGCAAATAATAATAACCAACCTGAATTTAATTCAATTAGTAATTCAATTCGGCTAAATACCTGAGGGCTCTTCTCTGAGGAACAGCGTAGGCACCTTAATAATCTTAGTTTTAAGTCTACAAATATTTATCATCACCAATTTAAGCAAATATTTATAAACATTAGCAAATTACCTTTTTTTGACTATATAAAGGACATGGCCGAAACTTGCATGGAGCTGTGCCCTGGGAAAAAAATATTCATGGCCATCGACAAACAGTACGTCATATTAAAGCTTATAATTGTGTCTTTTTTATTTTAGTTATATATTGTCTTTACAATCGTTTAATTTTTATGATCAGGAAACAGGCGGGAGACATAATATCAGCATAACAAGTTTCAACAAAATGCGCCTCAATATTTTTAATAGCAATGATATTTTATTAAAAAAAATAATGCGTATTGGTTATCAACTAATTATTTTTTCATTACAAGCTTAGAAATTCGAGTAAACATTTTGAATACTATTTTTTTAATAAAAAGAACATTGCTACTAAAAAGATTTGGGCGAATTTTGTTGCAAGTTTTTGACTCTCGCCTGTTTTCTGATTATAAAAATTAAACAATTGTAAAGACAGAATTATAAGCTTTAATATGACGTACTGTTTGTCAATGGCCGTTAATATTTTTTTCAAAATCCAAGTGTAATAGTTAGTTTATAGTTATTTATAATATTGCATAGTTAAATACAGAAAGACCTGCTATGTGAAATAAAGGATATTGAATAATTAAATCATTAGAATTTTTTTTGTAGACTGTATACTTTGAAGACAGCACAGAGCTTTGTTACGTGCTACTAAAATGATTTTGATATAATTACCTCGCCAGACACCTTTGTTATGCGCGGTTTCTGTATTTTTATAAAATTCTCTTTTGAGAGTTAAAATATTTTTTGAAAATCCAAAGTTTTAATTCATAATCGTTTCCTTATTTATATTTACTTTTTTTATAATAATGTGCAAATTTTACGGGTGGTATAGTTTTTATTAAATTTCATTAATTAAGAAAATATACAGTTGTCACTTTATGATACTTAATCACTGTTAATAGTCAACTCTATAGAAGTTATCTACTTTATTATACTATATAAATATATAAATAAGTGATTTTCGCGTAGAATAATTAATACATAGAATATTTTTTGAATAAATAGCAAGCCTGATTCATTTAATAAATTATAAAGAAGCTGAATAGCTTCTTTATAATTAAATAAACTAATCAATTAAACTAATAAATAAAAAAAATAATAGCTTAATAATTAGCTTTTTAATAATAAACATTTTTGCCGCAACTCCAGCTACAAATTAATGTATTTTTGTTTATCAGGGAAAAAACGAGTAGGAAAGCTTTTCTTATAAAAATGCTTTTTTTAAGAATCTATAAAATATAAACGTATTAAACTTTATAGGTACTGAAAAAAGTTCGTGTTTAAAAGAATATTACATAAGTATACTATTTAACTTAAAATGAACTTGTAATAAATCTCTTTACTTAAATTGTTAGAACTTCTCCTCACTAAGTTAATATTTGAAGCTAATTAAGAGAGTACGGTCATTTTATATTTAAGTGCTTCTCTTTTACGCGACTCCTCAGTTCTAAGTAGTGATGTACTCGAGTACTAAGTACTAAATAAAACAAGTAAAAACAATAATTTTCAAGTTACGAAATATTTGAAGATTTTTTTCGTGGGTTCAATTTTAACCCACTGTGCACTGGTTTAATACTAATGGAAAGATTAATTATTTTTAAACTTAATTCTGTACAATACGTGAAATTTTAAAAGTAAAATTGTTTTTTACTTTTTCATGTCACAACCGCTTCTGATTCGATTTTGGATGATGTGCTTATAGGTAGATAAAACCTTGAACATATAATCTTACAAATATTCTTAATATACTTAAGTAAATAAATAAAATAAACCGATTAATAGAGTAAGTGAGAACTGGGTAACCGAGAAAACTCTATTAGTGAGAGAGTATTTGCCAGGTCCCGTAATTTTGTCCTCCTTACTCTGAAACTCGGGAAACCACCACAAGAGAAAAAGAGATTTCTCTCTCAGAGAGAGGTCTCTTGAGGTCTCACTTAACAAGGTTTGACTGTATGTTGTATGAGGCACTGTCCTATGCTCACCATCCTGAGATATTTCTCTTAAGGTTTCAGGACAGTTTTAAGGGTCTACGCTAGGCGAATCGAGCACGAACCGAGCACGAGCGGAGCCGTTTTGCTTCGTCGTTCGCGGCGTCACGTGTGGACGCACAACGAACCTATACGATCCATCCATAACCAACTAACGATCACTGTCCTCCAATCCCTTTGTGTTCGTCAAAAAACCGACAACAGGCGGAACCCAGCCGAGCACGAACGAAATGCTCGCAGCGCACTCGTTCGAGGCTTATAAGTCGGTCCACAGCTATACACGAATTGGGTTCGGCTCTTGCTCGGCTCGTGCTCGATTCGCCTAGCGGAGACCCACCTTTAGGTCTCATTTTGCCCATTTAGGCTTCGGTGATCTTAAAACAGAGACATAGTAATATAAATTACCTTTTCACGGTAGAATTAACAGATACTGCGGTGGTACCTACCCAGACGAACTCCGGAAAAAGGGTAGAGTAAGTACATAACGTACCTAGTACTCACGTACCTACGTAAGAACTTAAAGGTTTCGTTTTCTCGATTTCACCAGGATAAAATCGGTTTTGTCTGTACCGAAATACGCGTAAAATCAGTAGGTAGCATCCCTACCTCCTACGTCGAAAACAGGCGCAACTTCCAAAGTAAGTTCCAACAAAAACCGTGGGACGTAAATTACTTTAGTAATAAACTTGCTAATAATGTATGAGCTGAGAGGAAACCTACTGCGTCAAATAAACGTATAAGGGTGTAATTAAACGAATAGGCCAGGGTTTCATTACGTTTGTTGATGAATATCTGTGTGCCAATGAGTAAAGGTTTAAGAAAAAGTAATTTTCCGTCTATAATCAGGATAATAATAACAATGATATAATTAGTTTTCATTAATGCTCGACCTACCTATACCTAGTACCTAGGGCTTAAACTATAGTCTACCCGAGAGATAAAAGGTAAAGTCTTTACCACAATCATATTATTACTGCTTGTGAATGTGTAATTACATGCCTTAATTTCCCGTCAGAAATAGAGGATTATAATAAACAGACGTAGCTAATTTGAAAATAAAACTTGATTCCAAAGTCTAAATATTCCTTCGTAGGAAAGTAAAAACGTTCCTTCTAGTTTGGAGTTTTGTCGACGTTTTTTTTATGGGTTTGACACTTTGACAGCGAGCAATTAACTTTTGAGTCAACTGTTGTACAATTTGTTCGAGTAGCGTCAAAATAAAAGGACTGAAGTAACCCATTGATCTACTCTACTGTTAGGTACCTCATAGCAGTAACCTCCATGACATGACAAATCACTTGAAATTTGTATGTCATAGCACTGTCGTAAGTATATATTATTTTTATAATTATAATAGCGTATCGAACTAAGTATAATACAATAATTGCTTTGTGATCACTGATAAGGAACCTCAGGATATGGGCATCGGAACAATTTACGTAAACCTTTTTCTTCTTTTTTTTACAAGCAAACAGTATCGCCAGTAGCGCCATCTGTCAAAATTCTATAGGTGGCTGCTGAGCGAACTAAAGCGTGGCTTTACTCTTGGTGACAAAACGAGCAATTTTTGGCACCGGTGATATTGCGACATTTTTAACACCATCCGCCTGTCCAGGGTTTATGTCTATTTTTGTGATAATGCTATGAAAATATCTGCTAAATTCGATAAATTCGTAAAGTGCTTTTCGAATCGGAGTTAAATTACGCTTTCAGAGTTCATTCGGCTCATTAAGTGCGATTACCATAATTGTTATACTATTGAAAACCCATTCAGATACCGGCGCACTCCGAAAATCATGGCCGTAAATACTGCACCTACACACGTCGCGAGGAAACCTGAACTTTCATTGAAAATTATACCTGAAACTGTGTGGGTCTACGCTAGCAGTTTACATCTCTGTTACTCTACCGAGCTTGCCATATGTCTATCCTTGTCTGAGCTAGACGAATATTGGACGCAGAGGTGTGGAGACAGCTTTAAACTCCGCTGTCTCCACCCCTAGGGTGTTGCTGTAACAGGTAAAGGTACAAAGGCTGAAGCTTTCAGTCGAGCTTTGGCGGCCGAGTCAAGCGGACGTGACATCTGGCGTCACAAAACTTATTTCCTTTGAATGTTTTCAAAAATATTGTGATAAATTCCTCAGAGCTGTTTCGACGTATCCAATCAAGGTAAGTAATATTTTTTATAATTTTTTTCTTATTAATTCTGTTCATAGAATTTTTAAAGTATTGTAATAATAAGCTTTGTTACCTAATAATATCAACCATATTTTTAAATTTCGTGAGTGGTGGTCGTATTGGACGGCCAGTAATTGTAAATTATTGACTTTAGTAACGTTGGTTTTTTGTTGGCGTATGTCCGAGCAATTTAAAAAAACATTCTCATGACCGTTAGATTGTAATTTAAAAGAAAAAAGAACCTGTAAATATTTAATCATATATTTGGCGTTTAAGTATGTTTCTTAACTTACTTTCTAGTTCAGAGTTTAGAATTTTTTTCATCAAAAGATCTTAAGAATTCTTTCTCTTTTATAAGAGCTATTAGACACATACCTATTTACATAATCGTAATCATAATTATAAAGAGATAGAATTTTTTATTTTCTCTTTTATGGACAAACATCAGATCAAAAGAAACGATAAAGAAACGATATTTATTTTAATCCTATACCTTTAAACGAGCAATTCTTGTATAAATGTATATATTTCTATATAATCTGGATTTAGGAAACGGCTCAAACGATTTTCATGAAATTAAGTATACAGGGGGTTTTGGGGGCGATAAATCGATCTAGCCAGGAAAATGTCGAATTTACCAAAAAAAAAAAAAAATATGACCTCTGCTGCCATCTATTAGCCAGTAGTTAAACTACCGAGCGAAGCTCGGTCACCCAGATATGATTTTTAAAAAGAGCTACAGCTACTCTGTCGCCATTAAACACACGAGTAGCTTATATCGGACAGGGATAGATATTTATGGTTCCCCAAACGTTTTGGTATACCAGGGAATTTGCGGGTTTTTGTAGAGAATATAACAAAGGAATATGTACTAAGCTGTTGCGCGTAGTTTAAGGTGTTGCGGCCCTACCAACCCGCGAAATTCAAATTTTATTTAGTTTTTCGCAAATATTAGACTAACTAAACATTGTAGATTTATGGCAATGCATTTTGCGGGCCTACTTTTTATGCATCTACATGTTTTTAATAGAAACTTTGCTTGAAAGTTCCCACTCATCTCATATTGGTTCCCGAAAGATAATTTTTTGCAGTTTCCCAGATTTCGAGCTATCGGGAACCAATATGAAGTAAATGAGTATTGTTGAGCAGAGTTTTTATTAAAAACATGTAGATGCATAAATTCTGTGCTCGCAAAACACATTGCCATTAACCTTCGATGTATAATTAGCCCACCATGAGCAAAAAACTAAATAAAATTTGAATTTTCGCGCCCGGATGTTACCCATTGCCCTTAATCAACAAGTGAGAGTTGCGACGGGCTTTACTGAAATAAATGCCCTCAAAGCTTTGTGACGTCGGGGAAAAGGGACAAGGGATGTGAGTCGTGCGTTTACCCTTTGATATAAGAAATGTGGCACAAAGGAAAAAGTCTTTTTTCAATATTTAAGTAGGTAAGGAATGCCGTCGGCTCTGAGATTTGTATCAGAACATTGAATATTTCTTTCTAAGTACGCTGTTTAAACATACGTGGATTCAAATTATTGATACGTGAAAATATAACAGTGTATACACACAGTTAAGACTATTTTTTTACTACCAGTCATAATTAATATCTAATTTTTATCTATTTCTTTAGACATAAATCATTGTCTATACAAACTCATTGTCTACTGGTTTTTCTTTATTCTTAAAATTTTGTAAGGAATACCCTTTTAGGTACAGCAGGAACGATAAAAGTCCAATGGAACAGAGCGTTTTTAACCTGAAGCTCGCGGATTTCAAACCAATTTCTTAACTTTTACACCACTGGCATTTATTTTTGTTCGCATAACCCTTTTTTCAAGCTTACAAACGTTTGGAGTGTTTGAAAATAGAACCCAAAAGTAGTGAATTCACACAAAGAAAACATTATTTCGGAAGCCGTAAAAAGGGTGTCGTATGTCGTATAGTATTAACTCATAAAAGCCGTAACGCTTAAGGCTTTTTACGACCGGCCCTTTTTGTACCCTTTGCTTGCTTATTTGTAACACTGTACATACAAATTATGGCAACGTGACGTGTATTTAATAATCTAGGTGTTACTTGTGACTTGACATTATTCTATATCTATCCACTCCAAAGAAAGGAACTTTGTCTTTAACTTTGTTATCGTAACTCATTATTAGGGTAAATTTTACATGAAAGAATCTAAAGAGAGTGGTAAAGTCTGACATTTTATAAGTTGCTGTAAGTTAGGGCCATGTGAAGGAACATACATTTAGATTTTTTGATTGAAGTTAAAATCGCTATCAAAAACTAAGGGCTATGGTCCATTGGTAGTGAAAAGTTGTGGAAAAGTCACACACCTTTCAGAACATAATGGAAATGAACATTATAATCATATGAAGTGAGTAAACGTTAGGAAAGTTGCAACTATCTTCACGATTATTTCCGTAAGGTACATCTAAGCAAGTAATAGTGATCAAGTTTTGAGTTTTTGACGACCTCCCTGGCGAAGTGGTGCGTTTGGATTTGAGTTGGAGGTTGCGGGTTCGATTATCTTATAGAATTTTTTAATTCCTAAATTGGCTAAGTTCTGAACTGGTGTGAGCAGCTACCAGCAAAGATGCACCGCCAAACGACTTAGCGTTCCGGCGCGATTCTGTGTAGATGTTGCTTAAACCCTTTTCCAAGTTAGTACGATAATATCTTCGACTATATTAACTTATTTACAGTGTAACTGTTTTAAAAATAGGAAATATAAATAAGAGTGTTTCAAAGCTAAAAAAGGTTTATTAATTTTATCGATAACAAAACCGTACTAGAGTCAAATGTTATGTTGACATTGGGTATTCGGGTAAACATAACGAACAAAGGTCGGCCCTCACAAAGGGTAGACGTGAAGTCAAAACCGCCTGGGCTTTGTTAGAGAAATAATAATAATCAATACAGCCCAACGTTTTACGTCTTTTGTAAATACTAATGATGCCTTCTTATTCATACAATAACTGATTTTAATGAAGTTTTATTTTAATTTTTCAAAGTTTTATTCCGGTAAGTCTGATAAGAAGTCGATAGCGGCTTATTATGTATGGTTGCATGGAGGGGAAGCGAAGCAGAGGCAGAGCACCAACCCGGTGGATAGCCAGCATCTGCAAGGCAACCGGCGTAAACATCCAAGGTTCGTTCCACAAGGCTCAAAACTGTACCACCTGGCGAGCTTTGATCAACAAGCTGGTCTCGTAGACGGTCACGACCCTCAGTCATGAGGCTACGACTAAGAAGAAGAAGAAGAAGATAAGAAGTCTATTTTTCATATTCCTACGTCACCTAACTGAGTAAAAATTTATATCCAAAAAAACGTTTTCCAAGTCACCTAGTACTCCTATATATTTATAAACCTCCTTGGAGTAATGGCATGCTAGTATTTATACGGATAGTCTCGTATCGGACATAAATTTTGAATTATCTGAGGACCTATGAGATGAAGTAGGCTTAGCAAAACTACATGTATTTTTTATCGGTGAGTTGATAACTGGCAAAACTTGAGAAAAATACAGAAGTAAAAGTTCACCCAATCAGATGGACAGACAGCGAGATCAAAGCAACTGCCATTTTCCCTTCAATATCAAATGACGTAATAACATTGCCGACATAATAATTGGCTGTTTTTCTTCACTATCATTTCACTATCATTTGCAAGCTTGATAAAGAAGAAAAATCTAAAGAAACATTAAAACTAGACATCTATCATCCTAATTTCGATACATTTTTTGATAACACTCAAAAATAACTTAATAATCTAAACATTTGATGTAAAGACGTGCAACCACAGCTTAATCTCAATTAAAATAGAGCACATTTGCATTCAGAGACTCCCAAGAGGCAACTCCGTCATCGCTCGCGATTCAGAAAATAAAACAGGGTAAGGCGTTTACAAAAGGCGTAAAAAAGAATGTGACGTGGTTGCAACGGGGTCACAACCTTGTCCTGAAAGCGACAGAAAATAAGTTGAAATGAATCAAAACATTTTTAAATGAGCTTTTATACGTCAGCTTATTCATATTTTTCTCAGCAAACCCTTTCATTTGATACCCATAATTATCATGGGGTAGCACAAGAAATAACCAGTCCGCCATCTTAGCCGATCCGCTATATTGGATTTAGAATGACGCCACTTAGATAACATCCAAATTAAACGTGTAAACAAAATTTTAGCTCAATCAGTAAAGTAAACTGCTTTAAAATTACCTTTTACCAAGCATGCTTTTACCAAAACATATACACCTTGCAAGTTACAATATTATAAAAGCTGGTAACAATAAAAACAGTTGAAATTGATTTTTAAGGGCAGTTACTTCGCACTCGTATCTTACATCATAGCATTGCAAGTTTACAAGCAAACCTCGGCAAGCCAACATATACCTATGATACAGTGTTGGGGTGAAATGTACGTGGAGAGAACATTTTTGAAAGACTGAAAGAATTTCACTTATTACAAATGGATTAGAAAATATAGAACCTGCTTCAGATTTTGAAGAATGCGACATTCGTCAACAAAATAGTCACACACAATTTTTTATGTCTACCGATCCCTGGTACTAAGTATCAGACTCTACAGGATCAAAAGACTAAGCCTTCTTGAGAAATCGCTAATATACTTTTCCATCTTGGCTTCGCCCCGATAAAAACAACCATTTGTACTAATGACTTTTTTCTATGATATATACATAGATCTTATCATAGATTCCCGTGCTAACAGCAACCCTTTCGAATAAAAACCAATTTCGTTTAGTTTCTTTTAAATAACGCAAAACGAAAGAAACATCGAAATCGTTTTTACAGAAATAGCCAACGCTTTACTGTCATTCAGAGCTTTTCCAGTAAAACGCGTGGGATTCCGTTTGGAATGGGAAAAACATTTTCCATCGTGACATTCTAGGTAAGTAGCGTAATTTGTCTTGGCAAAGTACTGAGGAAGGTTTAGTATTCAATGAAAAATGTACTGACGTTGGCGTATGGATGGAGTTAGGAGAAATGTATTGCCCCGACTCCTGCATAAAATATAGGTAAGTATTTCTTCAGATTTTCGTGACTGATACGTAGCCCAAGTAATTCGTCTTACCAAAGCTGATATTATTCGTACTATTTATACTCAAAAGTCACATTATTTATGAATGTAGAATATTATTGGAAGAAGTTATTATTTGGAAGATGTTGCTGACATGACATAATATAATCTACGAAGTTATAGGCATGTTATAGGCATCTGGTACTTTTGATTAATGATCGAATATGACCTCTTTGATGATTAATCATATTAGCATATTACGCAGGGTCGATCAAACTGTTTTCCCCATATACCGGAAAATTTAATTATTAAAGGTTTAAGGATTAAAGCGACTGTCCTTAAACCTTTATAGAAATTTCAGTTTCCACAAAATTTTACATCATAATAATAGGTTTATTTATGCTTCCACCTTTACATAGTAGACGTATCAAAGACACGTACGAAGCGGTTCGATTTCTTGTTCCTATTACGCACTCCAAGAGTCTAGACTCTAGAATACCCTCCCGGCCTCCGTCTTTACTCTTTACCACCTATAACTTGTGCACCTTGAAATCAAGAGTGAATAAACATTTCCTAGACAAGCGCGCATTTCCTTATACTAAGTTTTCATCAGAACAGTCAAACACTTGTCTATATTGTTAAAAAATGCAAATCTGCTGGTTAAAAGCTTTCTCTCATACGTGTCAGCAAATATTTTATACAATTTATTTTATACAGCATAGCAAAGTAGCACATCCCTAGTGGACAAACACGCAGGTGTGTGCCGAGTTTCTTGCCAGTTCTTCTCGGTGCTGACATGTTTTCTGAACCTGGCGGTAGAGTTCTGACTCTTCATTTGTGAAAAATAAAGATTTTTATTTGACTTTCTTTGACTTTCTGCCATCCCACACATTTTGTATGTTTCGCTCATTGCAGGCAGGCAAAATGTCGAGTGTCACATTACAAGTCAGGATTGCCCCTAATAGAATTAGTGATCACGGAAAATCATTTTTCAAGGAGTCACATCACGTGTTAAGAGGGAAAACTCGTACAACCGGAGACGTGGCTCCATTTGTCTTTCCGAGAAGCCCTCATCAAGCGGTAACGTATGACGCGAGTGAAAAGGTAAATCTTACGTCACCTGATTGAAGGTAAATGATTTATCTTGGTGAGAACTTGAATGTATACTTACACTAGCTGACCCGGCAAACGTTGTTGCCATTAGGGATATAATGAAAATGAAAAAATGAAAATGAAAAAATCTTTATTGACAAATACCTTACAATTTTATATAAGTATATCCGGTGGGCCCCACACTAGGATACCTGTATTGTGGGAACCCCTTATATGATATAACAGTAAACACTTTACATTAGATACGCTCGGAAAGTAGTTTTGACAGCAAATATACATGAATTAACAATAATTATATAAATTAAATACAAATAAAATTCCTTAGGTTATTTGAATGAAAAGCTGCTCAGACAAATCATACGTTAGTGTTGCGAGCCAAGAGGTAATCTTAATTTTTGCTTCTTTTACTGAGCAATATTTTATATCGCAATGGCTATTAACTTTGTTGTACACAAGTGAATCGATAAAAGGGCTAAAACGCTTAGCAAAGCAAGAGTTTACGACGGGAAAAGAAAGTTTAAAAACGCGACGCTTGAGTAAATTCTCGTAATCCTCTGGTGACGTAATAACAGACTGGTGGACCTTAAGTCCACCAGTCTGTTATTACGTCACCAGTCTGTTATTACGTCTTTAAAATAAATAACTGGCGCACGTTAAGTACTTTACTTTCTTTGTAAAGTTCTGTTGTCGAATATCTAAACGGCTTTTTTAGCATAGTTTTGAGAACTGCCCTTTCCAATTGCAACATATGAGTTTTTGATGCACTTCCCCAAGAGGTCAAACAATATGTGATCATAGACTGACAAAGAGCAAGATATACAGCCCGCAGTGTTTCTGATGATGCAGAATCCCAAAGAAGCTTCATGATATTGACTATCTTGCGAACTCGGCCTGAGAGAGATTTAATATGTGCCTTAAAGTTGATGTTTTGGTCAATAAGAATTCCTAAATATTTTCAGCTTTGTTTAACGCTTCGCAATTACACTGATGTAGTGTGCGTTTACAGGAATGAAGCTGAAGCTGCAAGTTTGGGTTTGGTGCTGTCATAGCCGTTTTATGAAAACAAACAAAATTTGTCTTAAAAAAATAACTTACGGCCATTGATTTATAAACTAAGAATTTGGGGTCAGCCCTAAAAAGTCTCCAAACCGAATGACATACAAAACGCGAAAATACATACAATCGCACTTCAGTCTCGTGTTTGAAAATTCGGCTGTATAGTAATGGTTTAAGATATAAATTACAATGTTTTAGTTTGTTTATAAAAATACTCATGTACCCTCGTCTATATAGGTTTTCACTTTTTTCGTGAATTTTGTATTACACCCGTCGTCCATTGATTTATAAGCCTATGCTTACGGCCTACTCTGAGATCTACCGAATATACTCAGAAAATTTCATAACAATCGTTTGCGCAGTTTTGGAGGAGTTTTGACAAAAAAAATCGGCAAGACAATTTTATATATTATTAGAGAAGATATATAAAACGGAATTTATGTTTTATGCACTTTCGGCAGGTCTGAGAATAGAACGTTAATAAATTAATTTTCATATTCCTAGCTGACAAATAATTTAAATAGCAAAACAATGTTTGCCGGGTCCGATAGTGTATATTTCTATAATTAAAACTTTAAACATAATAAACCAACGAGACCGCTAGAACGGTATTGTCCCCATTCTACCCGTTTTCACAAGCCCATATTTCACCCAATTAGGGCCAGCCCACTGAGCTTAGAAAGGTTACGTGATACTTTAAATGTCACCGATTATTATTCTTGACACAAAATTCAAAAGTTTGTCACTGAAAAAAAAAGAAAAAACAAGCATTTTTGGCACCGATAAACTGGCGACATTTTTTTGCTTCGTGTCCAAGGTATATGACCTTGGACACGAAGCAAAAAAATGTCGCCAGTTTATCGGTGCCAAAAATGCTTGTTTTTTCACCAGCAGTAGGTAAGGCTACGCTGTATAGTTCGTTCAGCACCCACCTACAGAATTTTGACAGATACTGTTTGCTTGTACGAATAAGGTTTACGTAAATTGTTCGGATGCCCATATCCGGAGTTTTTTTTCCAGTAATCTGAAATGAAATTGTTTTTACGAAAAAACTGACAGTACCTACGTTACAAATAATGTCAATTTTACAACGGATCGGTTTTTCCCATCAACTGCTCTACAAGTTTTGAACTAACATGGTGATCTTATCTGTAAAGTGGTGATGTAGTTGAAGACCACAACAAAACGGAAGGAAATTGCTACACAGCATCGCACAAGAACGTTTAATCGCTTGGCTGTTACTAGTACTACGTCTTTGCCAGTAGCTACTTGGCATTACAGAATACCTCAAGCCTAACCCGAGTCCCGGTTTCGAACAAAGCGGAGCGGAGCAGTGTTCGAGCAACCAATCAGATTTCGTCGTTTTGACATCTCCGAAACTGAGGGGAGAGGTCCGCTCAAATACAACTCCACTCCGCTCCGGTTTGGTGGAAACCGGGCCTAACCTATTAGACCTGGGTCAGGGTCAACCCGGCCCACAAACCTCCCATGGCCTTCTTGGCATCCTTGCCAAATCTTCTGTTCTCGCTTTGGAGTCTGGGTGTTATCCAGGTGCCTTTTTAGATAAGAACTGTCATTTTCGTAAATTTTCAACCGACTTCAACTAAAGGAGGTTCTCAATTCGAATTGATAGTACTTGACTGCGATCTCACCTGATAGTAAGTGATGATGCAGCCGAAGATGTTAGCGTACTAACTTGGAGGGGGTAAGTTATGTCACCCCAACGGTTTCTACACAGCATCGTACCGGAACACTAAATCGCTTGGCTGTACGTCTCTGCTGGTAGGGTGGTAACTAGCCCACGGCCAAAGCCTCCCACAAGACCAGACCTGAGCCAATTTAGAAATTATAAAATTCCAAAGTGGACCCCGTGGCGAGAATCGAACCCGCGACCTCCCACTCGAATCCGAGCGTGCGTCCCCTGCGCCACGGAGGTCGTCGATATATTTTTTGTTTGTTACCTATCTGAAATCTTTCGGCTGGGTGAACCGATCTCAATGACTTTTTTTATATTTAAAGCTGTTTTTTTTTGTTAATCGTAGACATAGGGAAAGTTTAAAGCTGTTAGAAGTTATGAGGTCTTGGCAACCTTCATAAAAATATGGATCGGATCTCCCTAGTCAACATCAGTATGGATTATGTTCAGCATACGCAAGCGGTCTCCTTGACCTATGGGGGTATGAAAACACAGCTGTTTGCCGAGCACCCTCCGTCTGCAAAGCTAACATTGCTCCTGAATAATATCGCTCCTGAATATATTTCTTCAATCTCGTTGAGCAAACATTATTATTATAATGAGAACTGGAATTATGAATAACAAAATATAGCAAGGAACGATTAAAAGAACTAAAAGGTTCTCTCAAACGTATTTTTATTCTGAATTCTCATATTTTTTATGACTAAAATATTTAGAAATTCCCCTCTCGAGAAGATACCCGTGCGCTGCAATGGTACGGTCTATAATAACTGTCCAAGTGCGAGTCGGAATCGTGCACTGAGGGTTCTGTATCATTAAGACAAATTCCAACCAAAGCACATCTCACTATACCAAGCAAATTCAAAAACGAGCAAAAAAACACGTTTGTTTTATAGGACTAGACTATCCATTAAATAATTCATTCTAGGAGCTTCATTATTTTTTTGTATTTGATATTATAGCGGCAACAGAAATATCTGTGAAAATTTCGAGTGTTTAGCTATCACGGTTCAAGAGATACAGCCTGGTGACAGACGGACGGCGAAGGCTTAGTAATAGGTCCCCCGTTTTTACCCTTTCCATACGTAACCCTAAAAATGATTCCCATGGATGTTGGAGAAAATGTTCTACAGTATAAAACATAAGTACATTGTATAATTTTACTATAATCTAATTAATACTTCGTGCGGTTAATACAGTGACATTATTGAATATAATATTCACTTTATTAAATTTATTAGATGTTTGGATAAAGATAAAGCCATCTATATCGTGTTGGAGAAGGCCTTATTTAAACGACTCATGTTGTACAATTTTACTGCGAGTTCGAAATTCAAATTAACCTAATCGTCAATCGACCCGTACTAGGTGTATTGTGGATCTGTTACCGACGCAGATATGAATTTTAAATAGGGTTAATGAATTTTAGATACAAGCCTTATCCGGTTTAATAGTTAATTAGTTTTGTTATGAATGTTAGGGAATCAATTAATATTGTAATTTTGTCAGTCCGTCCTTTATGTACTTTTATGCCATTAATTAACGTTTTAGTATTATCACAAAGGAAGTTTACATTACGACACCATGCCAATTATTCTGTAAAGTCAAGAATTCTTTGACCAAACTGTCACTGACATAATATCAAAGATATATTACAGCTACAGTGAGTAATATTAGATTAAATTAAAAAAAAAAATAATCTAACGGAAAATGATATTGATATTTATCAATACATGGTTTAAATTTTAAAAAAGAAGGAATATTCGGTTTAATTAAAAAATATTCGTGTGTGACGGATGTAGAAACTTCATTTTGGTATAGAACCCAAATACAGAGCATCTTGCATCTGGCCCTATTAGGGTTTAATATAAAATATCCGTACCTAAGTACGTTTAGGAATAAGTAGTTAGAGTAAAGTATAGAGTATGCTTTATTTCAAGTTATAAACTACACAGAAGAAACTAAAATAAAACTATAATTAGCGTGTGAAATAATAAGTAAGCAGTCACGGAATAATTTAAACCGAGTTCACCAACATTTTATCAAAACGAATAAAAAGAATACAGATTGACATATACAAGATTTTTGTAATAAACTAACGGACCCATAGGCCATAACTCATAAGTCAATGCTTCGCTCGAGCCATTTCAAAAATCATTTCCTAGTATCCATCATAAGGAAAACCTCTGTAACCTAAAAATTTTAGCTTTCTAGGACAAAAGTTTTGGATGAGTGAATGGATAAATTATTTCAGGAATTCTATTTCTAAATATATAAAAGAAGAAACTGACTGACATATCAACGCACAGCCCAAACCGCTGGGTCTAGAGACTCCAAATTTGGCACACAGGTTCCTTATGAGGCCTAGGGGTGCACTAAGAAAGGATTTTTCAAAATTCACCCTCTAAGGGGGTGAAACGGGGGTCCGAAGTTTGGATTTTATCAAGTTAAAATACGTCTTCACGCCGCAACTAATGAACCGATTTAGCTAAAATTTGGAACAGAGGTATATTATATCTTGCATTACCACATAGGCTAAATTTCATCCCGAAAAAATTCATGGTTCCCTTGGGATAAGTTAAAAACTGAAATTCACGCGGAAAAAAAATCTCACGCCGCAAGTACACAGCCGATTTGGATGAAATTTGGAATGGAGATAGATTATATCCTGAGTTAATAAATAGGGTACTTTTGATCCCCGAAAAATCCATGGGTTTTGCAGGAGAAGGGAAAAACAGATATTCACGCGGGAAAAATACTACTTCCCGCCGTAATTACTGAACTGATATGGCTGGAATTATGAATAAAGATAGATTATATACTGGATTAAAACGAAGGCTACTTTTCATCGCGAAAAAATTCATGGTTCCCGTGGGATTAGTAAAAAACCGAACTTCACGCGGAAAAAAATCTTCATGCCGCAAGTGCACAACCGATTTGGCTGGAATTTGGAACGGAGATAGATTATATCCTGGGTTAATATATAGGCTAATTTTTATCCCGGAAAAATTCATAGTTTTTGCAGGAAAAATGAAAAACAGATATTCATACGCGAAAAATACTACTTCACGCCGTAATTACTGAACTGATATGGCTGAAATTCGGAGTAAAGATAGATTGTATCCTGGATTAATATAAAGGCTACTTTTCATCCCGGAAAAATCCATTGTTTTCACGGGAAACCTGAAACATTGATGTTCACGCGCGAAAAATACTACTTTACGCTGTAATTACTGAACTGATATGACTGAAATTCGGAGAGGAGATAGATTTTATCCCGGATTATTACAAAGCCTACTTTTCATCCCGGAAAATTTCATGGTTTCTATGATAATAGTGAAAAACAGAAATCCACGCGTGAAAAATATTCCTTCATGTCGTAATTACTAAACTGATTTGGCTGAAATTTGGAATCGAGATAGATTATATCCTGGTTTAATACAACAGCTATATTTCATCTCGGAAAGATCTATGACGTCCGCGGGAAAACTGAAAAACTGATATTCACGCGGTAAAAATACTACTTTACGCTGTAATTACTGAACTGATATGACTGAAATTCGGAAAAAGATAGATTTTATCCTGGATTAATACGTAGGCTACTTTTCATCTCGGAAAATTTTATAACTTCTACGAATATGATCATAGTGAAAAACAGAAATCCACGCGGGAAAAATATTCGTTTACGCCGCAACTACTGAACCGATTTAGCTCTAATTTAGAATTGAGATAAATTATATCCTGTATTAACACATAAACTACATTTTATCCCGAAAAATTCAAGGTTCCCGTGGGATTAGTTAAAAACCGAAATTCACGCGCAAAAAATTATTCACGCCGCAACTACTGAATCGATTTGGCTGAAATTTGTAATAGAGATAGTTTATATCCTGAATTAATGCCTAGGCTACTTTTTATCCTGGAAAAAATCCATGGTTTCCGCGGGGAAACTTTAAAAAAGATATGCACGCGGGAAAAATACTACTACACGCTGTAATTACTGAACGGATATGACTGAAATTCAAAAAAGGATTCCTGGATTAATACATAGGCAAATTTTTATCCCGAGAAAATCCATGCTTTCTGAGAAAATTGTTAAATAGCAGATATTCATGCGGGAAAAATACTCCATCGTGCCGTCACTTCTGAACCGATTTGGCTGAAATTTGGAATGGAGATAGATTATATCCTAGAATCAACTACTTTTTTTCTCGGGAAAATCCATTGTTTTCCTGATAACAGGGAAAAACAGACATTCATGCGGGAGAAAATTTATTCCTTCACGCACAACTACTGAAAATTTTTGGTTTTAAGTTGAAATGAAGATAGCTTTCATGTAAATTAACACAAAGGGTACTTTTAATTCCGGAAAATTGATGGTTCCCGTAGAATAGTTAAAACTAAAATTTACGCGTGCGAAGCCGCGGGTATCTGCTAGTATATTTATATACGAGTTAATATTCTAGCTTGACCTACCTAACCTGGTGTCAAATTAAAATACCTACTATAAAAACCTTGACCTTGTATTGTTTTGAAGATACCTATGTCCAGCACTGGACCGCTTCGTTGGCAAATACTTTGTACCGAACTTATAAGTCTCAATATTCTCATACAAATTAGCTCCAAAACTTAATATTAAGTCTAAATAATTATATTCATTTGTATTCAAAATAAACTGCTCCGCTTTTTTCTTTTCCCTACTTTAATTCCCTTTTCATCCGCCGAGGGTAAGTGCTAATTATGTGTTAGTTGGCTTAACTCTTTGTTAGTGCTAAGGCCTAATTGAATTACGAGAACATAGTTTTTGAGGCAACTGAATAAACGCTGCTAGGATTATGTGGGCTTGGCTGGTTTAAGTGACATTTATGTAAAGGTTTTTATGTGGTATTTTAGTTGAGCTGAAAGGAACGTGTATTAACCACAAGTTACGGCCACGACAATTTTTTTTTTACTTAACGGCGCAGACGGCGTATTTTAAAGCGAATTTTAGTGGCCTGTAGTTTAAAAACTATAAAGACAATTCAAGTTTAAACATCATGTATTTTGGGCCTCTATTCTAAAATCGCTGTGAAGCAAAAAAAACTATTGGATTACATTTTTTCGATAGAATTTTCTTCCAAGAATCTCTATTTTTCTAATTTTTATCAGAAACTCCAATGGATGCAATTGTAATTTTTAGGGTTCCATACCAAAATGGTATAAATGGAACCCTTATGGTGAGACTTTCTCCGTCCGTCCGTCTGTCACACTCGATTATTTCAGCAACTATCGAAGCTATCGGTTAGAAATTTGGAATAGTTATAGGTAATAGTGACCCAACGTCATTTCAGTCATCAAATTTTGAAAATCATTTTTATTTTTATTTAAAAAGGGGGGTAAACCGGGTTGTTAAAACTCACATACATACATACATAAATACATACATTCATGAATCCTATAACATTGTACTCTTTTTTTGGGCAGTCGTGTAAAAAGTAAAGCAAAGTCGATATGTACAATGAACACAGCTCCAATATTTCATTCTATATCGAAAGTATTAACCTCGAACCTTTGAGAAATTTGATATAGTGGCGAAACTATTACAAGATTAAATTCAAAGCCTGAAAAACAACAAATGCGCAGAGAGTTGAACAGAAATGTTATATTTTATAGAGGGTCTGATATTTAGGCGGGGTTTGCAGAGATTTATATCCATCGGCTTGAGCACGAGCGAGGGTTAACATTTCCAGGGCGATTAATCCTGAAATATTTGAGCTACGAGCATAGGCTTATAAATCTATGGACGACGGGTGTAATACGAAATTCACGAAAAAACCTATATAAACGAGGGTAAATGAGTACTTTTTTTAAACAAACTAAAGCATTGTAATTTATGTCTTAAAACATTACTATACAGCCTGATTTTGAAACACGAGACTGAAGTGCGATTGTATGTATTTTTGCGTTTTGTATGTCATTCGGTTCGGACACTTTTCAGCCCAAATCCTTAGTTTATAAATCAATGGCTACGAGTAATGAGTTATGACTATCATAGTATAAGCTCCGAATGTGGGTACATAATATTACTGTTTGACTCATTACGTGAAAGGATACCTAGCCTGTGTATGTGTATGGATGTGTATGGATGTATGGAATCTTGTACTAAGCTGATTCAAATCCAAATTTTATTTTTCATTGTCTACAGTCTCCTCATTAACTCCTTCAATTATATTTTTTTTAATTAACATACGTATTCCACAGTTATCATGTATAAACAATTTGCACTTCTCAAGAAAATGTGTATGTGAGAAAATGTGCATTGATATGAAAGTAACTTTTTGTATGCAAAATTAAATTCCGAATATGAAAAACAAATTCCTAGTGCTAATTGTTCTTAGAAGCACTATTTTATGTTCCTATAATATTTTGGTTTTGGTTCATTAGAAAACTTAATACCATTTTGGTCATTCTTCTTTAGTTCATTATGAATATGAAGACCATTTATATCCAATTGGAAAAAGCCTCTACCTCTCATCAAGGCAGGGGTTGGGGGTTCAAATCCCAGACACTCACTTCTTAAAAATTAATGTCACTAGATTGGCTGTGAAGGTTACCATCGTGAGGGAACCTTCATACCTGAAAGTGCACCAAAATTTTCTCAAACTTATATGAAGCTTGCCAACCTGTTCATGGTCTAATCTTGCGAGGAAACTCGTACCCGGCAATGAGACCTTATTTTTTTTGAAATTGCAGATATGATAATATTCATATCATTTCTGCGTATAATTGCCCACATTAACTGAACTAGAATCGACAGTGGCGCCTCCATATTTGCTATTCTTTTTTGGTAAACTATACACCGTCTAATTACAGCAAAACCAAAAAACGCTGCGGGCGCGTCTGTCAAGCGTCAAGTTGTCATCAAAAAGTACTCGACTCAACGACGCTTCAACGCAGAGTTCCCATTTACTACGATGGTAATAGAAAGTAGGTATTTTTTAAGAGTCCTGTGAACTACAATTGTCCCTATACATTGGAAATACCAAATCATTTCTAATTCGATCATATTTCGATCATGTTGTGGTGTTATTCGGGTTCATATTGTAATAATCTATGCTTGTGGCCATATTTGGTTCAGAAATCAATCAATTTTAAGAATTTTATATACTAAAAAAAAGTACTATAATCTGGATCTCGGAAACTGCTCGAACGATTTTCATGAAATTTAGTATACAGGGGGTTTTGGGGGCGATCAATCGATCTAGCTAGGATTCATTTTTAGAAAATGTCAAATTTACCAAAAAAATGACTCCTGCTGCCATCTATTGGCCAGTAGTTAAACTACCGAGCGAAGCTCGGTCACCCAGATCGAAAAGATTTAAATCTTTTATGATACCTATACAGGTAACTGGGCCTGCAGAACCCAATGAAATTGAAGTAAAAGATTTTTCAAGTTTTGTTACCCATCTTACGATTTCGTGCAAAACCGTGTAGCAAACTTATACATGTAAAAAATCAAAAATAGTGTTATTCGTGCTGCGCCCTAATATTTTTTTTTTCGAATAAAAGAATGCAAAGATATCGGAAGCCTGCTATTCCAGAACTTATGTATTTTTAGAGCATGCTTTATCGAGCATAAAAATTTCGGGTATGCAGTATGCACATTGCACGATACAAAAGCCAAACTATCTCCTTTATAGGTCGGAACTTTACGAGTCTTTTTTATGAGAGTGCAGATTCGTACAGAAATTGTGAAATACTGTACCTATATACCTGTATATTTTTGCTGGATTTGAAGAAGACGTTTTTTCAACAATCTTCAAAAAAGTAGGGGGTTCTCAAATTGACTATTTTTTTGAAAATTGTTTACTTGAGAACTCTTGAAAATCGATTTTAATGATTCTTATTTTATTTGAAAACTGGATCCTATGTAGTCCAATTTAAATTTTATCCGGCTAGGAGTTTGTGTAAGAGAAACGTATTTATTGTTATCGTAATCGTATACAAATTCTGTACACTGATTACAACAACCTATTGTTTAAAGGTTTTCTAGCTAATAAGTTGGCACAATTTATTTGGTATCACGACATCAATCTATACGTTTTTCTTATGGTAATTTATAAATAACTTATATGTTATTTGATGATAAAAAATAAGCAATTTTATTCAGTAAATTATTATCATTTCTATGAATAATAATAGTATATGAAAGACTCCCATCAATCGCGTAACCCATCTATCCTTCTTCCCACCCCACTACCATGTCTGGTAGGATACCTACTTGAGAGAACTTTTAACTAGTTTACAAAGCGAGACCAAGTTTGGTCAAGTAATTTGTCACTCCATGTCCAACTTCGATACTTCAGCTCGTTGGGAAGACAGTTTGAAAGTAAACTTGTACTAATGTTTAGGCGAATTGGGCATAAATGGTTTCGAGTAACTCGGCTCTTATGTGGGATTGCTTAAAGTTTAACCCTTATTTATTTAACCCAAATTTAATCCTTTAAAGGGTAACAGTGCACTTTACGAATAGTTTTTATTAAATTGCGTAGTTCCATAATAAAGATAGTTTATCATTACAAAGGTTACGTCATAGGTAGTTTAATTGTTTTGATGAAATAAGACGCATTATTTAGGAATAGTGTACCTACCCTGATATCGGAAAAAACGTATGAAAAAAAGTTTTGTTCTAAATCCAAATTAATAGTACTTGACTGACAACTCGTCTGATGGTAGATGATGCAGCTAAAGATATTATAGTATTCTTGGAAGGGGTAGGTAAGTAACCCCTAACGGTTGCTAAACGGCATCGCACCGGAACGCTAAAATACTTAGCGATGCGTCTTTGCCAGTAGGATGGTAAGCAGCCGAACTAAAGATAATCCTATACCTTTAAACGAGCAATTCTTTTATATATATATATATATATATATATATATATATATATATATATTTATATATATATATATATATATATATAGAGATCTCTTCCCGCTAAATGTTGATCATTCGCGACGTCACGCGAGTACTTTGTTGATCCGAAAACACATGTTGATCCGACGCCTTTTGTTGATCCAATATGCATCTCTGGTAACTAATGTGGCTCCAACCGGATCAACATCTACACTCATGGAACTTTTTACTAGCGTTCGCAGAAGTTGATCCGATATACAAATCCACCTTGCGATGGTTACGGAAAATGTTGATCCAATTCAAATGAGCCAATCAGAGCACGGCAAACGATCGGATTGGCTAAAAGCATCCGCGACGTTGCCGCTTCGTAGGTTTATACAAATATCTTTATTTGAAAGTATCCAGTTTAAGAAATTAGTTTGAGTATAGAGCTTGGTGAGTAACTTTGCGACTAATTCGCTAAGTTGGACTTTTTCGACTATGATTTTTATATAAACCTGTGAAGATACTACTGCCATTGTCGCAATTTGAATGTTGCAAGTAGGCGGCAGAGCGTTAGATGGAAATGCAGGTCACGCAGCCCTCTCGAAGGATACCCACTAGGTGACTAGGCGTTGCCGTGTGCCATCCATAAGTTGCCGGCCTGCGGATGACAGACGTTAGGAGCCGTCCGTCGTCAAAACCGGTGGGTTATGACCTGGCGGGAGCGTAGTGCATACAAAAGTGAATCCCGTACTCCCGCCAGCGGGTCCGTCGTGGACACAGACAGTTTTAGTGGGTGCAACTTAACCCATATGTTTCCCCTTGCCGGAGTGGTATGCTTTAGGCATTTTCTGTCTATAAATAAAAAAAAACCGGCCAAATGCGAGTCGGACTCGCGCACCGAGGGTTCCATACTGCAAAAGAAGTAAAATTTTTTAAAGAATTACTTTTGTTCATGAATTTACGAGTATAATTTACATGTAAGTACTTTTTTTGGCGAACCGCAAACATAACTTTGTTTTTGGCGGTTTATTGTTTTTATTAAAAAAAGTATAATAGTTAGAGAGTTAATTTTATTTTTCCTGTAAAATATACGTTAATTTCTATTAATCATAATTATTTCAGATTTTTCGATTGAAATTTTGACGACCCGGTATTCCCCCCTTTTTAAATAAAAACAAAAATGATTTTCAATTTGATTTTCGAGTGTGACAGGCAGACGGACGGACGGACGGACGGACGGAGAAAGTCACACCATAAGGGTTCCATTTTTACCATTATGGTATGGAACCCTAAAAAGGTCCTATCGATATTTGAAACGCATAGTTAGTTAAAACTTATTTTCGTGCGAAGTTAAAAACTGGTAGCCAAGTAAGTCCTTAGTCCTTGGTATCATAATATGAATACCCTATTTATTACCATACGTATCCATCACGGAAAAGGGAGTACCTACGTTTCCACTTTCCACTGAAGCGGTCTACTCCGCCCGCTCCTCTTCAATCGTTAACATAATACCTACATAATATCGAGTTTCTAAATAGATAATCTAATATGGATTACTAGCAGATACCCGCGGCTTCGCTCGCGTAAATTTTAGATTTCCTATTCTGACGGGAAGCCATGAATTTTACCGGAATAAAAAGTAGCCTTTGTGTTAGTTTAGAACGAACTCTATCTCCATTCCAACTTTCAGCAAAAAAATTTCTTAGTTGCAGTTTGAAGGAATGTTTTTCCACATGAATAAACATTTTTCACTATTTCCGCGGAAACCATTGATTTTCCCGGAATAAAAAAATTAATAAAAACCCATCAAAATACACGATATTTCAAATTGTTTTTTAAAAAACGAGCCAAGCGCGAGTACGAGTCGCGCACCGAGGGTTCCACACTATTAAAGAAGAAAAACATTAAAAGAATCACTTTAGTTCATGAATTTACGAGTATAATATACATGTAGGTACTTTTGTTGCCAAACCGCAAACCTAACTTTGATTTTGGTGGTTTATTGTTATTATCAAAAAAAGTACAATAGTTAGAGAGTTGTTTTTTTTCAACTGTAAAATATACGTTTATTCCTATTGATCATAATTATTTCAGATTTTTCGATTGGTAAACTTCGGAGACAAGGGGGGGGGGGGGACGTTATTTTTTTCGACAATTTGCCCAATAACTCAAAAAAACTATCAGGCATAAAACTAAATAAAAATTGTTGTTAGAATACACAAGTAACGCCCTTTCATATGATACTCCATTCAATATTGTTGTTTCATTTTGAAATTTCGACGACCCAGTTTTCCCCCCTTTTTTAATAAAAATAAAATAGATTTTCAATTTGTTATGATTGCAATGGCGGCGCACCGCAATTACCTTAATTATTGGACGGACGGACGGACGCACGGACGGTCGGACGGAGAAAGTCTCACCATAAGGGTTCCATTTTTACCATTTTGGTATGGAACCCTAAAAAGGGAACCGCCTTCAAAAAAACCCACTGAAAAGCACAAAATAATTTTCTAATAAATCTGGGTACACCTACTTAGTTTTCGATTAAATAAGTTCGATTCACAAAGGCAGTAGCTAACGCATCTTTCTTACCTTATTTCTCTAACGAAGTAGTCTAGTGGGTTCTTTGTCACACGTAGAACGCGACGTTGCCGCTCTGTGTAAGATGCCAATTCGTCAGTTTTGGCTCCGGATCCACTTATTTTAAGTAAATGTCGCATATAAGTTTAATATATTCTGGATCTAGGAAAGCTTTTTCAGTATGATTTTTTCGGCCGTTTTTGGATCAACAAATATTGGTTAAATCGCTGACGAGTATGTCGAAAATCTGTTCGTGCAGATCCACTGACGTCACACGTACATTAGGGGCGGATCAAAGTATATCAGTTGGCCCGAGGTAGAGCTGAGTAAACACGTGAAATAGGTGGATCAACATTTGTTCTAGCTTCTCACTGGAGCAACATTTACCGTGAACGGATCTATATATATATATATATATATATATTTCTATATAATCTGGATCTCGGAATTGGCTTGAACGATTTTCATGTTTTGTTCAAAATTAAATATACAGGGGGTTTTGGGGGCGATAAATCGATCTAGCTAGGATTCATTTTGAGAAAATGTCGAATTTACCAAAAAAAAATTTGACTCCTGCTGCCATCTATTGGCCACCGAGCGACGCTCGGTCACCCAGATATTTTAGAATTTAAATAATATAAAAGGACATAAATTCTTATGGCAACGACGAGCTAACTTCTATGCGCTGATTGGTTATTGCTTGCGTCAGTTATGCATCCAAGGCGACAATTGGCTACTGATGGCTGAATTGTTATGGTTACAATTTGAAAATTTCAAGAATCACATCGCTGGAATTGAATCCAAGAATCCCGCTAAGATAAAGCTCCAAGTGCCACAAACAAAAGTCAGACAAGAGTGTTTTACTCTAGTACATATTGCCTCTTGCCAAAACATTGAAATAGGTAAATGTTAGCAGCTACTTTAGAATAGTAAACTAAACTAAACTTCTCTCATGAATACAACATTATTCAGTATGCTAGGTCACATTTACATTAATTTACATTACACTTAAGCCCTTGGTTATATTTGTGTCAAGGTTCGAAATACAACCCCGCTGATATTAAGAGACGTCCTGAGAATCCCCTTCGTCAAATAACAGGTCCAATGTACCACAAATCGCCACACATTAATGCCCTTAGTAGTACCTACGTATTGAAATAAGTGTGATGTTACTTTGTTTATTTTGTTAAAATCCATGCCTTCGACTTAAAATTCGTACTGGATCATTATAACTACAAAACAACTATTCATATGTTATCCGTCTTTCTAAGCACTTAAAGGCAATGATGACATTTATGCGAAATATTAGATATATTTTTAAAGTTTCAATGGATACTTAACAGTCTCTCTCGATGCCCGAAAGTCTGGCAGTATAGTATATAGAATAAGCATTCAAGCATTAATAAAGCATTCAAATTCTGCCTCGATCAGTGATATTTAGGATGTTTTTTTTTTAAATTTCCTGTCATTATAAGGATAAGAAAATATTACAGTTTTCTCTAAAATAAAGTATCAGATTTTAATTATAACTTCGCTTACAATAAACGTGTAAGAAACATGTGACCTTATACAAGTGCAAGAAAATTGTTTTCGTCCAAAAGTTTTAAGTCTACTCTTCGGCGTGTGACTCGACGAAGTAAGTACGCGTGTACTGAACTTATGCAGAATAATCTCCTCAGAAGTTCTGCCAACAAATTGCTTGTGCAAAGCAAAGTTGTACTACAGAACAAAGTACACAATAAGACTACTTCTACTTCTGCTGTTCTTAAGAATTATCTACATTTTATTATTATTTGCTATGTAACACTGGTCAAATCACTACAACTCATTCTATTTCCCTCCCTCAGTAAAGCCCTCCTCTAGCCACACGTTTCTATACCACAAAGGACCTGTGAATTCTACAATATCGTCTCTCCATCCGTAGACTGGTCTTCTCTTTCTAATATTATAGTTACGGCACCAAGCAGCTTCGACTAACAAACCAGGACTCGTGAAATATTGTCATATTTCCGCACTTGAATCGCAATTAATAAAAGTATAATTGAATTGAAGCAGACATTATTTTGCGGGACGAAACGTTCGTCGAAGAAAGTGTTGGAAAATTGTGTGTCGTGTTTCATGTGGGTAGTGTTCCTGCATATTGACCATACAGAATCTTTTCAAGTGGCGGATTATAGCAAATCAAATTCATCTGTTCTACTAAAGTAATCTCCAAAAATTTAATTAGTCCTGCGATTGAATTTATTGAAGTATCTACAACTTAAACTTTCTTTTTTTCGAACAACGAAGGATTAAACCTAATAAAGTGAGAACCTCCTCCTTTTGTTTTCATTAAAAATACAAAGGTTCCTCTGAGCAATTTCATGTTTATATCTGGTATTTTTAAAGCTCTGTCATGTCGTATATTGTTCACATCAATATAAAGTTATTCCCTGGTCTGTGGTTCACATCCTAGACAAATGACAAGTCGCAAGAAGTGTTCCGTTTTCTAATGGAAATTCAGTGGCACAGTATACGAGTATAAACTTCAGAGCACTCAACTATTTAACAAGGATTTTTTCCCTAATATATTTATAAAATTCTCGTGTCACAGTGTTTATAAAAAAATCTCTCTACGATTTCGCATTGTGAAGTCAACACAATTTATTGTGGTGTCGGGACTAAACGTGCGTCGATGAACGTGTTAAAAAATCGTGTGTGGTGTTGCATGTGCGTAGTGTTCCTGCATATTGTACCATACAGAATCTTTTCAAGTAGCCGATTATAGCAAAGCAAATTAATCTGTGCTGCTAGGAAAATCTATTTCAAGAGCGTAGCCAACAAAAGCGTTCAGCACGTGTAATCCAAGTTGTTGCAAAGTTGCACCTTGCAACTTGAGCAATCAAAAACTAGTTACACTTCGGTCGCCCACCTTACCTGCTCTATTTCAATCTGGGGCAACTGAAACTGGATGTTGCAAGATGCCGTGGGCGTTATTTGATGTTGTTGCAAGTTGCAAGTTGCCGTGGGCGTTACTTGATGTGCAAATAATTGCTTGCTTAACGTAAAATGTAGAACTACGTTCTCCATTTCATAAACTGAACTTAACTGAAACCTCTGTTAAACATAAACTGAATCGTGTGTGTTATTTTTGTATTCGTTCGATAGAAAATCTTGTATTAGGTACTATAGGAAACAATTACGCTAAACATATCCGATCATCAATAGTTGAAGATCTGGGTTGAATTTTCAAAAATTCTGATTATTATAGTTTCAACGAATTGAAAAAATCAATAATTTGATTT
The DNA here is from genome assembly GCA_963855885.1 of Coenonympha glycerion. Classification (NCBI taxonomy): domain Eukaryota; kingdom Metazoa; phylum Arthropoda; class Insecta; order Lepidoptera; family Nymphalidae; genus Coenonympha; species Coenonympha glycerion. The sequence continues at coordinate 1,358,643 of OY979647.1, forward strand.
ACGAGTATAAGTAAAATACCCAGTTACAAGATACCTACAGAATGGCATAGGTACCTACTTTAATATTTTGAAATGGAAATATTACTATTTACCTTATGCGTCAAATTGTCCACATCATTTCAATCGATATGGTTTTAAATACATGGTCTGAGTTGGCATCTACAAATGTAGCTTATTTAGCAAAACGAAGTAGAAAATCTCACTCTGTTTTGCTAAATATTTATCCCAAAAACAGTTGGTATCGGAAAGACGAAAGAGTGAACAATAATCTAATCGATATTCGGTACAAAAGGCCGCGCGGAATACTAACGAGCATCGATTTCACTGATTCACTGATTGCTTTTCCGAGAGCGAGAACAGATTCCGTATCTACCATTGTGAAATCTATATTTCCGAATTAATCACCGTTTCTGTATAATTGGTAGATTTTTGAGACCGGAATAAGGGAAAACATTATAAAATGGATTAAATCGATTTTTTAGAGTTCCTTACTCTAACGGTAAAAAACGGAACCCTATTACTGAGACTCCGCCGTCCGTCCGTCTATCACCAGGCTGTATTTCGTGAACACTTCCACACTTGATGTATTTCTGTTGCCGCTGTAACAAAAACTACTTACTAAAATTAGAATAAAATGGGATATATTGAAGGGGGCTCTCATAAGTCATACAACAAACGTGATTGTTTGCTAGTTTTTGTTCATTGACCCAGTAGACCCATTATAACTCTAATTGTATATTAAAAGGTAAAGGTTGTGTATCATCATCTCGTGATAACAATCAAATGAAAACACAACATTTTACTTAATATCCATTGTTTAACTGCTTGACCATAGAACTAATCGATTCATCATGATATCTGTCCTCAGAGTTTTCAAATTGACATTTACCCTATGCGTTCTGAAATTAACAAACCTTGACAGCCGTCTGTGCAATAATTTAAATCAATTACAGATTGTCTCATATTATTGAGAATCTAACACTCGTTATAAAATCGCTTATTTATAAAAATGTACAGAACCCTTCGTGTGCGAGTCACGCTCGCTCTTGGCCGATTATTTATTTTTCTTTATACCAAAGAATGATGGGACGACTACAACGTTCACCTAATGTTTTCATTGAATGGACAGTGTCCTATTATTATTATACCTACGATCATTATTATCCATTTTAGTCTTAAAAGTCATGCTGTAAAGATAATAATTATTCTGTTTTAGCCTCATGAATAATTCAAACTGAAAGGTGCGTCGAAGTTATAAATCAATAGCAAGCACGCACCTAGTTGTCAACGCTGAATGCTAACGATATCCATTGATTCCTCACTCACTCACTCGTTCACTCGCTCACCCACTCACAGTTGAGAGCGATGTTGATAATCGAATAATAAATACGGCAAAAATTCCTTGCATAATTTTGGAAAAGAGCTGATACTCTTACACTGCTGAACCTATATTAAAAAAATAGCTAAGAAGCATCGAAAGGAATAAAGGCTTTCAAATAAAAAAAACTGCATCGAAATCGGTCCATCCGTTTTGGAGCTACAGTCAGACACAAATCAACGTCAAACTTATAAAACTTCTCTTTGTTGTTGGACGATAAAAACCGAATGCCGGGAATCGAACTCTGAACGTTGCTTAAGGAATAGCGTAGCAATCGTCAGAGAGGTCGTCAAAAGCTACGGCGTAGCATCTCTACTCGGCGTAGCATACTACGAACAAAACCAAATTATTGATTCAAGAGTTATTTTTAGATCTTTAAAGCTAAGCCAGACTTAGGCCACAGTTTACATCCATATACCTAATGCGTCGTATAAAAAAGGTTTGTACCAACTGTTGATGCAAAAAAAATATGTTTTTTTTGTTAATTTTCTCGAGGCACGAGCTTTGATGTTAGCTAGCTGAGCGCCCTGACTGACATATGACTTATCTATGATCTACATTATAGAAATCTGTTGCTCATTCCATACCAAAATGGATCGGAATTCAAAAATATATAAGAGTGACAGATTCCATAGACCAATTGATCGCGTGACTTATCGATCATAGAGCCAACGTTCTCAAATTTTTCAAATGAGGGATCGATAGCTTTCTATGATCACATATAAATCATATAAGCATTGCCATAGGAAAACATGATATGTATTAAAGTTTTATATTACATCGAACAGGTTACAAACCCGTCAGGTTAGATATATCGATCGGTTAAATTTGAACCGTCGCCCTTGGCCCGGTTACCCAGGCGTTAACAGCACAGCGCTGGGCGAATTTAATTTATTGAGCATCCATCTCTCTGCTCACCCATCTTTTGAGCTATAAAAACTTATACGATGCCAACTATTGCCAAGTTTAGAGTAGCAAGTAAAATCTTTTCGGGTGCCTTTTATGGATACCTCAAAAGAGGATACATAGATGTATAAATTAGGGTTTTGTGCTTAAAAATAAAAAAATTTTTCTTTTCAACAATAATTTTTCTTTAACTTTAAATGAGTATATAACTAATACATTGAGGTAAATAATCAGTTGTAGTCACCGATATGAACCTGAGGATCAGCCTATCGGAACATTTTACATGAACTTTCTTCATACAACAAAAAAGTAGCGACATGTGAAAAATTTTCCGCTCATACGTCGCAACATGGTGGAAATCGTTCCTGGGGAAACTCGGCCTGCGGGCTAATAACAAGTATAGTGCACAAGGAGCCCTCGACTTCAAAAGTGCGGCAAAAATACTTTTCCCGAATTGGCAAACCCGTCTCTATACATATTCTCACGCACACTAGCATCCGCGCACCATACAAATTAGCGATGACCTATTATAAATTTATGCTTTACTTGTTGACAATTTTTATTTTTATAAAAACATACTGTAGCAAGTACTACGTAAGCCTTGGTTATCTCTGAATTATCTTATAATTCCCTTTCACTAGTTTATAAAGTCATATCTAGCTTTCAGCTATGTCTTTTTAAATCGGATTTGTCGTAGCAAAAGTTTTAAAATAAACTCATTGTTAATTCAGGCCGTATGTTTGCTGTCTCGAAAGGCTGGCTGCAAGCTAAAATAAACCACATCGATCTGTCTGCGACTAAAATGTTCAGCTTGGCTTAGCTTCGCTTGGCTTAGCGAGGAATTATGGATTTTCATACAAAATTTCCATGACTATTATGGGTTAAAAAAAAAGAACATTTTACATGCAGTAAGTATGTTATTTCTTTACGAGACCCGTTTTGTTAATCCAAGCTAAAGGAGTTAACAATAGAGACGTGTGAAAATTATAAGCTCGCACGTACATTGAACGATGCGAAAAAATAAAATTTCACAAGGAAATCATCGAAAATTAATATGCTTTACACTATTTTTTTTTATAAATAAATAAATAAATAGTGGACATTATTGTTGTAAGGTATTTGTTGCTTTTTCGAAAATCGACAGTTATTTATGAGCTACAATTTTCTGCACTCCTTCACTATCACTATATAAGGGAAGTATACAAAATCCGTTACCACATTAATATTAAGATAACTATTCCCTTCATACAGATACGGGCATCAATATACCTAAACTCAAACACCTACGCATTTTGTCCTTATCTCTTCTAGTTCTCCTTATATCTTAAAATAGAGGTAGGGTCGTAGGGAATATTTCCCGAGGCAATTCCTAGCAAAATAATAACGGCCGAAATATAAATCGACCTTTTCCGAGCGCAATAAAATGTTTCACCTTCAAATTTGGTACTTAACTAGGTTTTCAATTGCCAGAAATATCGACACTAAAACCGACCAGGCCTTTTTCCATCTCAAACAATGTTTTAGAATCATCACGGTTCAAGTCACGAATCTGAATAATTTCTGGCCCAGTCCTGTTGTTTTATTCATTTAATTTTATTACGTCGACCGTGGCCTACGCTCAGAGTTTTCAGTATTTCTGAAAAGAAATTGAATTCGAGGGTCGTTTTAGATGATGTTGTTTTGCACAAAGGCACGTATGTTACTTAGGTAGAAATTTCGCACATTTGAAGCAACAGGACACGTTTGAATTATCAGGACTCATTTAAAATAATAGTAAGTACAGTCAGTTTTAGTAACTAGTAGCAAACCCGGCGAACTCCGTTTCGCCACCAGATGGCTTCCTTTTATGTAACAATTTTTTTCCTGAATTTTCTTTGCTATAAGCCTCACGGAGCACGAGACCTTTCCAACGAATGCAAAACCGAGGAAATCGGTTCGTGCGTTCTGGAGTTATAGCGTCAGGAAGGAAAACCCGACTTATTTTTATATAGTAGATTAAGTTTCAGTCGACAGTACTCATTTGAATCAGTAGGACACAATTGAATCAACATGATACATTTAAATCAATAGGACACAACTGAATCAACGCACTCCTTTGAATCAACACGACACATTTGAGTCAATAGGACTCATTTGAATCAACAAAACAAGTTAATTATTGGCAGGAATGGATTTAAATGTTGTTGCTAAAATCCATAATAGAGAAAAATAACTGATACTGATCTCAGGATGATGAGTTTAGTGCATTATGATAATGCAATGTAAAGTCCTGTAATGCACTGCATTTGACAGTTGACATAGGCAGTATAACGTACCATCGGGTGAATATCTGGCTTTTTTTTCATTCTTTCCGCTTAAAAATATACCTTTACCTTTACAAAAGGTTAAAAATTTAAAAGAGTATTTTACACATAATTTATAGTCACACAGGTCTCAGGTAATTAAATACTGCTTGAGAACTTGGCCATGTTTTTACAAAGGTCAAGTGTGTAATGAAATTTATCCAGTTGATAAATTGCGGCTGGGTTCTTGGAACGGCCTTGTTTTTCCTTCTCACTGAAATATTTTCCTTCTAAAAATAGCATGCAATTTTCATCGTACGTTCTAATATTTTAAATAGGCGAAGAATGAATTCTAATAACATTGTAAAAATTTCGCTTGATCACCTTTGGTTATTTTATCTTCAAGAATTTTCAATTCGATAAGTACCTATAGTCTAGTCGCTTGGTAGTTTTACCGGGAATTCTGAAAATCTTTATATTTTAGGAAAGGAAGAAGACACCCTTCATACGTTACCCATCCATACACTCTATATCTTGGCCCTGGTTGCCCACTCTTATAAACCTGTATGGGCTGAGTGCACTTTGAACAAGGAATGAGATACTAATTTTAGAGATTTTAGACTTCCCTCGTGGTTTGAAGACATAATATTATAATATTTTTCGGGTACATACAAAATAAAATGAAGTAAATAGGGTAGGTAAATATCGGCAAAAAACATCATATTTAATCGTGGTATGCACTTGAAGGAATGAGATAAGGAATAAGTTTCAAAAGTACACTATGAAGCCACGGTTTTTGAATTTAGTAGGTACTTAACCCAAGTTAGTGCTGGGGTTTTCGTGAGAAGCGGGTGCGATATCCATATTAAGGTTGTGTGTTAAAATATTTCTATGAGAAAGGAAATTTTGTCTTTAAAGTGGTGTTCATTACCATTTTTCGTGTTGGCACGAGCGGCGAAGATAGATACGAGAAACTATAAAATTATTCAGTTTCAAAACTCCCGGAAAACTCACCAGGTAACCTCTTTTTCTTTCGAACCAAATGACGGGACTAAAGCAGATTGTACGAAACCTCTACACTCAGCAGGCCTTCCTAACTTATATTGCCCTAAAACTTTTATTTCAACCCGTGTTAAGAATATCTCCAGCAAAGTTTTACCGTCCAATCATACTAACTTATTCATACGATATTAAGCTTCACTAAGTTCTAAATATTTCCCCTCTTTTTTTCTGAAATAATTCCCTAACTGGTGCTTAGGCTTCGTAATTAACCAAAAGGGGGTTTTTTTAACTATAATTATTATTATAAAGAAGAAATGGGACAAATTGTTATTTAATATTTTAATAATAATAGTTGTTATTTGTAAAGCTTTTTTCAATAAAAAATATTATTTGTATTATAACTGCTTCAATGTTCCATTGCCGGCTGCGGTTGTGGACTGACCTAGCGGCAGGATCAAAGAGCTTGTTTATTAAAGGCTTATGGCTATGTGAAGCTCGGATAGCTGGTTAGCAAGCTGTCATATAAATTTATGCCGTAGGAAAGCTAGCGTAGCGAAGCGTAGTGTACCGTAAGCGTAGCGTTACAGTAGTTAGGTTTGTTAGTGGGTTTTATGTTGTGCATCAGGCTGCGTTTCCACAAGAGATATACTAAACTATGGATATGCTCTGACAAACCTACCATTATAAGTTACTATAACATTCTTATTTGCTCACAAATCCCACAATATTCATGCTGACAAAAGTAAGCAAAACTTTTTATTTTTTCTATTTACCCTTTTTTGAGGACATATTGGTATATCACAACCACCAATACATCAAAAACCATAAGGGCAGAACAGCATTTCGCGAAGTAGTGAAATGAAATGAAATTAAATTAAATTCTTTATTTCACATAGGCTTAGATATAAGCTCTCATGAAATGTCGATGGTAATGCCTACAATTAATTATTTCCATCATTACACACACCTACCTAGTCTTACCTAATTTCATATTGATATAATTAATAAATAGTCACTGAAATAAACGACAAAATAATGAACCTCTTTTAAGATATGGAACCCTAAAAAGAACTAAGACCCAAACTCCGTTTGTACAGAATTGTAAATTATGTGTACACTCCTAACTTCGTAAATGTTTGTTATAATATTCAGTCCACGTTTTTGTCGACATGTGCCCTCAACCATTGTTCTATTCTACGTAAGTAATCGAAACCCAAGACCAGACGCGAGCGTTTGAGCAATACTGTTTGAGCAAACTTGATAAATATTCAGAGAGTTTTCTTTGCGGTCAAAATATTTTCTCAAGTACCACTTTTTTCGCTCAGTGCTCTCTCGTTTTATTATTCTATTCTTTGGAGAATTAAGTACGAGTACGTTAGAATATAAAACCTTTTTTCTACCGATAAAAATAGAATTGATGGGTTTTTGTATCTGCTCATACCCATTTTAAAATGAATTCTAAAATACTGCCAATTCACTGAGTGAACTTACGGTATATTGTTCATCTCTCGGAAACCTCTTAAAGTGCCCGTTAAGATGGTTAACTTTATAAAATTAATTAAGCGGTTATCTCAAGATAAACTAAGATAATTGATAGCTAAACGTACACTTTAATCTTCGCTTGAATCTTAATTAAAGCAGACATAGAGCGCTCGCTTTATACTTGGTTTTAATAAAACACGAAACAATATTGCACTCATAAAAAACTTTATACCTTCCTGTCATGAAGAAATAAAGACTGCTAATAAGTTTTGCATTTAAAAGTTTTTGTGTAAGAGACAGATTTAAAATTAATTATATTTCATACATTTTATTCTTCAATAATAATAAACACAATCAGGTACACTTTCATTGTACTGGCAATTTCGCACTTTTATCTATTTTGTTTTTTAAAACTGACCACCCTGATGGACACGCTGTCCCAGCCTACGTCCGTGCCAAGCTTCATTCTTTTATTGTGCGCGGCAATGAGCACTCGACTACAAAAACACGTCTCGTTTTTGTTAATTTAGGTTCAAAGTAAAAAAAAAATAAGTGTTCAGTGTTAAAACTTGCTTAATTTTCTATACTGATAATGCTTAGACGCTAGTAAAATTTATTATTATAACAAAAATAAAATCAAATCAAAACATATAATTGTGCATTCATCTTCGTCAGACTCCGAGGAAAGAGGGTAAGTGAAAATTAACCTTTTTTCCCAGATATCACATCAACTCAAATATCAATGCCGACGAAAGTGTGTCCAAAAATTGAAATCCTAAGGCATCTCTAAGCTAACTTGGAGGGTATCACATTGAGGTTATCACGAAAGTATAGCATGATGCGCGAAATAGTCCAGGCATCTCTAAGCTAGCTTGGAGGGTATCACGTTGAGGATACCACGAAAGCATAGCATGATGCGTCAATGCTCCTGGAGGTTGACTGCGGGTCAACACGAAGGATTTTAAAAATACCTCAAAGGACTTTGCGGATACCAACGGGGGACGATGTCGGTGTGGCGCTGTTCTCGGCTTCACTACAAGTGGCTCCGCATGACCTCCCGGACTTTGATCCCGAATTGCTATCGGCGCTCAGTCACAAGAACTATATTAATGGTTAGTCCCGACAGTTGTAAAATTCTAGCCGACCTTCATTGCAAAGAATCAAATAGTTTATTTGATATACTTGCCTGGCTTATGAATAGCCAGTTAAACGTTATAGCCTTTTATCAGTGATAACTATTTCACGACTTAAAAACTAATTCCACGAGGGTACCAACGCGTCGAACTTTTCTAACTATGTACCTACAACAATAATGTTTAGATTTTGTGGTGGAAAATAATTTTACTTACTTTCGAAAATTAATGTTCAGATTGTGTAATGGGATGATAATTTAACTATTAGCTCAAAACTCAATAAGTTAACAATATTATGTATAATGTACCATTAGTCTGAAAGTTTCATTGAAGTGAATTGTTAAATTCTTTCTAAAACTAATAAAAATCTTAAACCACAACGCGTCCTGAACTGAGAAGAAGCTTAAGTATTGACAAATGACATTTTGTTTCGACAAATGACAAGTAATTAAAGTTCACGAACGGGACCAGATGTTTTTTCGGAGAAATAGTTTCGGGCATTATACTAGTTTCAATGGTTACTGATCGTCAGGTGTTGTAAATAAAGAAACCAGCAGGGCGCGGCGGGCGACTTTGCTATCGACACCCACCGCTGGGACAGCGCAATCTCGTTTCTCGAGAAACTAGCTGGCCCCCTCTCGTTACGGCTCGGCCAGCAGGGGGGGCGTGACACACTTGAGTATTGGCGATCAGCCGCGAGGAAGATGCGACGTGGCAGCGAGTCTCCACCAGGTTCATCGACGACGCTAGACATTAAGGTACCTATATGCCAGTTGTCTTCAACATTTTGAAGTTTATTGGTTACATATCACTGACAAGGAATCCGTCACGATCTATAACATGATCTAGAATTTCGGGAGTTATAATAAGTGAAGACTATTTTTTTACTTTCACTAGGTGTACAAATGTACGTACATTCAATAAAATATTTTAATGAATTGAACAAATTAAGGAACTAGCTCCAAAAAATTATTATTACATAATACCATTTTAAAAATCGTACACTAACACAGTGTACCGTCTTACACGTTCACAACAAAGAAAAAGCGACAAATGTCTTTGACAATCGACATTTCTTTTTTGGGTGAGATAATGTGGGAGTGAGTCACTGCATGTTCGATTATAGTTAAGATGTGTCTAACCTCAAAATCTTACGTGGTAAAAGATACATTCTAAATTTAAAGGCGTTGAATGAACTTGTAGTTCAAAATCCTTTGAAATTGATAGTTCATAGAACAGCTTACAAGCGAATACTTAAAAAGGGTTTTATGCCTATGAACTGAAGAATCTTATTTTAAAGTACCGATTCATCCTTGGTAAAATACATAAAGAAGTTGTGACTCATCTCAGATACTTACCGCGGTTTTTTCATGAAGATTTGTTAGGTGTTAGAGTGTTAAAGTTATTTACTACCCTCAAAACATGCTCAGTTTCCTGGTTTTATTTTAATTTCTGACGATATGGCAGTATCGTTACCCAACCGCAAACTATGACGTGAATTATGTAACAATTCAAATTCTGTAAAAAAATTTATACGCTTAACTCGTTGTATCATCAGATGATACAACGAGTTAAGCGTATAAATTTTTAGATTCTAAGAGTTAAGCTTAATTCCGATTAAAAGTCCTAAAGTCCACTTCTCCAGCTATTAGGTATGGATGGGGTTACACAGAACGTCTGTAGAAACAAAAAATGTAGCCCGTAAGAAAAATTAGACTTTAGACGCAGCTGTTCGTCCATCATCGGTTATCCTATCAGATGGCCAGTGGTTACAAAACATTTTTTAAGTCATCTAACTCCCTTAAACCTAAAAGGTTGAACTAGTGATTCACACGATTTCCCGGTCTAGATGAAGACTAATTCTTTTCATTAGAGGGATTTTTGTTTTTGTAATAATTAACGTTAAGATGAATCGAAATACCTCTTTACAGAGTTGATGGCCATATTTTTTTCGATACATCTATTTTGATACACATGATTTACATCAGTTGCATAGAGGATATCAAATATCCTCATTTAAACGATTGGGTTAATTGTTTCTTATATGGAAATTAAAGATAATCAAAAGCTGACCAAGAGTTACATCCAGTTAATGGGATTAAGCTACCGCTGTAAAATTATATACTTCAAAGTTATTCAAAGAGTTCAATCCAGTTATTGAATTTATCGCTTCTTGCAATAATGCACAATGTAATCAATATGAACCCAGACGTCTTAGAAACAGACGCATTCTGAACATTTTGGAACACCAAGTTTACCTTTGCTCTTCTATACATTCTTCTAGAGGTAGAATGCTTAAAAATACTATTATAGACAATGCTTTAGACATACATCGTCTAAGGACCTTTACAACTTTGGATTTTCTTCTTTTACATAAGGTGTCAAAACACTTACTTCTTATAGTACATTTATTGATGATAAATAAATAAATATGGTCTTTCCCTAGAGAACCACAATTCATAGGAATTACTGGAGGAAGTTCTCTGAAGGCATTAAAAAAAAAAAAAAAAAAAAAAAAAAAAAAAAAAAAAAAAAAAAAGGACATTTTGTTGGAATTTTTAATAATCTATATGTTTCAAAAATTTTGTGTTATTTACAAAGTTTTGTGGCAATACTGCTTTAATAACGACTGAGATCCGTACAATCCGTACATTATAAGTCAACCTCGTAATTTCCAACAGAACAACTTGTTAACGACGTAGCATATGGTACGATTACTTGTTATCATTCGGCATTGAGTTTAATTTCTGCTGATGATTTTGGGTCAAATAAAAAAAAAAAAAAAATAATAATAAAAAAAAAAAATATGCGAAAATGAATAGATAAATTAACATCAAACACCACATAGTAGCACACAATATAGTATGCTAACACATTGCTCAATGGGCCTTAATAAGAGTTTATTCATTCCGTAACTTTGCTTTGCTGATCTTGTAACTTTTTTAGCTTAAGGCAGTAGACACAGCACAGAATGAAAACATTAGCATTAGTTAAAGTTAGTATTATTGTTTTTATATAATTCAAGGGAATTATTGAGTTTATACAACGCCAGCTACTACTCAGGGCGAACCAGTTTTAATTATACCATAATCAAAACTGAAGAGAAAGTATAAAAATTTGCCACAGCTTTGAAAAACAAATCGATATGTCGTTTACAAAATCTTAGACCAAGATATATAATAGACAACCTCCTGATAATGTTGAAGCGACCTCATAAGGTCGCCTGCAGGCAGACCACCGTGAGAACGTGTCTGCCGAGGAATATAATCTCTCACGAGAGAGGTCTGCGTTTCAGTGTACTCAGCACCAAGTACGCAACACTTCCTCGGCGAGCACGTAGTTTGTTGCTTGACCTCATCAGAAAAGCAGTCTGCTGGTAACAACCATTACGGACGTTACCTAAGTTTTATAACCTCTTATTGAGCGATGATGCTTCTGTCGCAATAGCTCTTTTGCTCTCTAATCATTAATCATTATAATCTATCTAAATATAAATTAAACCTATTTGTAATGTGACTGGTTTATTGATCCAGGAATTGAACGAAAAGATTGTGTTAATTAAATACTTCTGTGGTATAAAGAGGACCTATTTCCTATTATAATAGGAAACAATTTACTATCTGTTAATGTCCATAATTTAACAAAAATTTTCATCTCTAAACATCTACCTGATTGTGTTTATTATTATTGAAGAATAAAATGTATGAAATATAATTGATGATTAAACGAACTTACCTGTAAGTGAAGTTCTATCACAATTATGTGAATACATTTTATTCGAAAATAATAATATAAGGTCCCTCCCATACCCAAAACCCATGAGTATAATACGAAAATTTTGTTAAATATTCTCTAAAGAATGAAGCTTGGCACGGACGTAGGCTGGGACAGCGTGTCCATCAGGGTGGTCAGTTTTAAAAAACAAAATAGATAAAAGTGCGAAATTGCCAGTACAATGAAAGTGTACCTGATTGTGTTTATTATTATTTTCGAATAAAATGTATTCACATAATTGTGATAGAACTTCACTTACAGGTAAGTTCGTTTAATCATCAATTTGAAAACATTATCATAAATAAAAAAATTGTTAATATAATTAATTATTTCTTTATTTCTCATAATATAACATCCCTATTTTTTGTAATAGTTTGCCTTATAATAATTATTGATTTGATTTTAAAAGGGAAATGGAAAATAATTTACAATATGTTAAGCAACAGTTAATACACACGTATTGCAAATGCTATACTTATTATTATTAATCTGTAAGAAATTGAATTCAACTAACGTCTATATTATAAAATCCAAATCAATGTCAAGCTCTGAGTTACAATATTTAATTCAGTTCAAGTATCAGCTTCTTTTACAATATAAACTTATTATTAGCTTATTCTAATTACTATACAAATCTTGCCCGCGTATCAGCTTGGACCCTTCTTCATGTCCATAGAGACCTAGTGCTTCCTAAAGGGTTATCCAACTTCTTTGTCATAGCTCTTAAAAACTGTACACTTTACAGTACTTTCATCATTATGGCATGGGAGTCATCTGTGTGAGCCTCAGCAAACATCTGCGACTCACAGCACCTACGCCGTAGCATTCACATAACGCGTGGGCTAAAATTTGTGAAGTGAAATGTTTGAAAAAGTCTTGGCATATACATGCGATATTGAAACCAAAACATTTTTTTTAAAACACTGAAAATTTTATTTTACTGCTATTGATATAGAGCGTAAAATTGAATGTAGTTCAAAACGCAAGATGGTCGAGAATGATGAAATTAAATTTAATCGAATCGGCCCCAGTTCCCTGAAACCATTGTTGTCGCGTATGGTACCTACTTACCGTATGATATTGCAATACCCATGCACTGGGCAAGCGTATCACTTACCAATAGGCGACCGTCTAGTCATTATTTACCTTTATTTTACCCTACAAGTTAGTACTTGACTGCGATCTCACCTGATGGTAAGTGATGATGCAGCCGTACCAAGTTAGCGTACTAACTTGGAAGGGGTAACTTATGTCACCCCAACGGTTTCTAGACAGCATCGTACCGGAACGCTAAATCGCTTGGCGGTACGTCTTTGCTGGTAGGGTGGTAACTAGCCACAACCAAAGCCTCCCACCAGACCAGACCTAAGCCAATTAGAAATTATAAAATTCCAAAGTGGCCCGTGGAGGGAATCGAACCCGCGACCTCCCACTCGAATCTGAGCGTGCGTCCCCTGCGCCATGGAGGTCGTCAAAACCTTAAGCAAATCCTAATATCAAAACAAATAAAATAAACCTCAACGTTTAAAAGGTTTGTAATTAATTAAAACTTCAGCCACCAAAGCAACTCGGCTTGATTATAGTAGTAATTAAATTACAACTTTGTATAGCCTTGCCATTAATACCTAACTTGAATAACTTGTATAAATCTTCTATTAATTATCACTTTTAAAACTCGTGGGCAAAGTAACTTTTTTGTTTTTTTGCTTGTAGGAAAGAAATTTTACTGATATCAATTCTTTATATCAATTAACTTAAAATAATAATGATTTCCGGAGACTAGACTTGACGAGTTCCAACCTCCGGAACAAGCCGGGTTTCGAAAAGGCTACAGCACCGTAGACCACATCCACACTCTAAGGCAGATTATGCAGAAGACCCAGGAGTATAATCTACCTTTATGCCTCGCATTTGTGGACTACGAGAAAGCCTTCGACTCCATCGAAACTTGGGCGGTTTTGGACTCACTGCAGCGATGCCAAGTCGATTGGCGATATATCGAAGTGTTGAGATGTCTATACGACGCTGCCACAATGACCGTTCAGGTACAAAACCATGCAACACATCCGATACCAATTCGAAGAGGAGTAAGACAGGGGGATGTTATCTCTCCGAAACTGTTCACTTCCGCTCTCGAAGATGTGTTCAAGGTTTTGGACTGGAAAGGTTGCGGTATAAACATTAATGGCGAATACATCTCACACTTACGATTTGCAGACGACATAGTCATATTGGCAGGAACGCTGCAGGAACTTGAGCAAATGCTGTCCGACCTTAGCGCTTCTTCCAGACGGGTGGGCCTCAAGATGAACGTGGACAAAACGAAGATAATGTTTAATGAATACGTCATCGCAAGGCCCATCGTTGTCGAAAATGTCAGCATCGAAGTTGTACGAGAATACAACTACCTGGGACAGCTTATACAGTTGGGTAGGAACAACTTCGACAAGGAAGCTGACAGAAGAATTCAGCTGGGATGGGCAGCATTTGGAAAACTGCGTCAAGTCTTCAACTCGCCGATACCCCAATGCCTAAAGACAAAAGTCTTCAACGCCTGCGTCTTACCGGTAATGACATACGGAGCAGAAACGTGGACACTCACAGTAGGTCTTGTCCACAAGTTCAAAGTCGCTCAGCGTGCTATGGAGAGGGCTATGCTGGGTGTCTCTCTAAGGGATAAAATCCGCAACGAGGACATCCGTAGGAGAACCAAAGTAACCGACATAGCCCAACGGATTAGCAAGCTGAAGTGGCAGTGGGCGGGCCATATCTGTCGCAGAACCGACGGCCGTTGGGGCAGACGTGTTCTGGAGTGGAGACCGCGTACCGGTAAGCGCAGCGTGGGACGACCTCCTGCCCGCTGGACCGACGACCTGAAAAAGGTCGCTGGTAGCGGGTGGATGAGGAAGGCGGAGGACCGTGTGTGGTGGCGCGCTCTCGGAAAGGCCTATGTCCAGCAGTGGACGTCCATAGGCTGATAATATAATAATAATAATAATGATTTCAATACCCAGCTAATAAATACAATAGTACCAATAATAAGAGGTACAATATTAGTAAAAAATAGCCTTTGTCCGGGTCATCCCTGCGTAAATACATTTTTCCTAATTTCTAGTAAAGTATCTAACAATTTCAGCCCATTCGGTTTTTAATTTGAGAAGTTACGATGTGATAAAGTAACACGCATACAAACTCATAACATTATAGGAATAAGATTAATAATTCGAAGTATAATATTCAGTTAGAGCAACCCACTTTAGTATAGTACTCTCGTAGTTACTATAAAAATAGATTTCTACGTATAGGTACGTATTTAGCTCTATTTAAAAAAAATGAGTAATGATTAAGCACTTTGACGTCAATTACTTTGACGTGATATTTAATGCTATACATTTATAGATAGCGCCATCTATTGACACGAGCATGTCAGCGGCCGTCCATAGATGGCGCTGGCTGTAATTGTATGAAGAAATTCGATTCGTTTACACGAAGTGATTCGACTCGAAATTTGTAGAAAAACCTGTACTAACTCTACATGTCTTAACAAACTATTGTTCTATGATCTATAACCTCGTGCTAATGAATCGTGAAAGCTATTAAGAACTACTCCAAGTCGGTATAACATGACATAAATCACTTTAATTTAAAGTAATTTGTCAGACTACCCCAGTTTTTGCGCCGCGTCGTCCTCGGAGCTAACTCTATTATAAAACACTTTGAGTAATGAAGCGACTGCTGTCTGCTGTCACCTTTGACCTCGATTACTTTGACGTGACTTTTCATGTTTATTTTTTTACCGGGAACGGAATTATGAGGCCTTCCACTTTCATAAATTGCTTGCCCGGCTTTCTATCGCAGATGAGCGAGGATGCGTGACGGGGAACCTACCTAGGGGATCGCTTCACACGTGCGACGTGTGTGTTTGTGGATCAAATCTTGCTATACAATCATATCATAATCTGTCTGAATTGATAAACTCTATTTTAAATCGATCAAATCGTTTTGATCGCTGCCAGCGATGCTCGACATGGGTGGCCAAACGTGGCCCGCGGAATTTCGACGTGTGGACAGCGGAGTGGTTAGTTAGTCGAATGAAGCACATAAAATCACAAGCGTGAACAAGAAACACTGATGATGATGTTTTGCGTGTAGCAGCCACCTCAACAGAGGTCAATATTGATGTACCTACTCAGTTCTGCCAAACGAAGTCAGACGTCCAACTGAGTGTTCATGAGATGTCTGACTTTTTTTGGCAGAACTAAGTACCATAGTAAAAATATCTTATACTTAATTATTTTTTTTACTTTTCCTTTGTCAAATATATAATTACTAGCTGACCTGGCAAACGTTGCTTTGCCTTTAGGTATATAAAAAGAGCTAATGACCTACCGAACAAGAACATACACAGACGTAACGGTGGAAGTAAGGCCCGCTCGGAAATCTTATTTTTAATATTTGGCCCAACTGCTTAAAAGGTTTGGCCATCCATGCTCTAAGATAGAGATTCTCAAACTTATTTCTTTACCGCCCCCTTTGAAAATCAATTATTTTTAAGCGCCCTCAATTTTTATACACTCCTAAAAAATTTAAAACCACTTTTTGATTACTTTAATTTAGTTATCGTGGTTTAAATAATTTAGTTCAGTCGAGCAGCCGATTGGTACCGAATTGCACCAAATGCGTTATTTGACAAAAGCTTGTTACAATTAGATTGCGTACTGCATAGGTACAGGCCACAAAAGCTATATTTAATTATTTTTAGATTTTATACAATCATACCTAAACTAATTATTCGATATTGAGTAGTAGTACCTGGGTATAGGTTTTAATTTTTGTAAATTTTAACATATAAAGACCAAAAGATCTAAAAGAAATTACAAATCTACCATCGCCCCCCTAAACCACTCCAATGCCCCCCATTTTTTTCTGGGCGCCTTAACGCCCCCTTTTAGGTGTCCAACGCCCACAAGGAGCGTTATCGCCCACTTTGAGAAAGACTGCTCTAAGACATAAGTTGTCGAATGAATAACGTAGTAGTGAGCGTCCCCATTATTCATGTTTTCGCGGCGCTCGCCTGCGAGTTAATCGAGTTAATGTCATTGAGGTAGTTAATGTTGACAACGCCCATATAAATGGCAAGTGTCAGAAAAATAACCACGACGCCGCGTTTACGGCGGCGAACGTTATTTTCATTTGTGGCACTTTACTTAATGAAAAACTGGCCAAGTATGAGTTAGTCTTGCGCTCTGGAGGTTCCTTGCCAGTTACCACCAAAAAAATTTTAACGGATCGCCCAAAATCCATTCCATCAGCCGTGCTATTCTGCAAAACAGCGACGAGCGTACATCTATGCATATATGAATTTGTCAGTTGTAATAGAGTACAATTTTGCATGCCAAATTCGGGTTGGCAACTGTCTGGCAGCTATATCAGAGATGGACATTTTGTAGAATAGCACAGCAGGATGGCTGGCAATCCACGACCACTCAATATGACAGATCTTTCTTTCCACGCACATGCAAACTATGGAACCACCTACCAGCAACAGTGTTCCCTCAAAACTATAACATGGGGTTATTCATGGGGCGGATAACAAATTTCTTAAGAGCCGGCAACGCATTTCCAGTTCCACTGGTGCTGCATATGTCTATGGGCGGCGGTGATCACTTACCATCAGGTGACCCGCTCGCTCGTTTGTTCGCGTTGACTATTAAAAAAACAATGTCCTAGCCAGATGACTAACACTTGAATTTGATTTAGTTCCTCGGCCGTTTGATCAAACAACTGGATTTTTTTTTGCCGGACCATTGACGTATACTCTAGACCTGGCGGACCGCGCAAAAAAATGTCGCCAGTTTATGGGAGCAAAAATGTCTATTGTGACCCCCTCCGGCGTCAGTAGTAAGCTGTAAGCCTACGCAGTATTTCACAGGAGTTTCGACACATGGCGCTACATTTTCTTGTATGAAGAAGGTTTACGTAAAATGTTCGGATGGGCCTATCTTGACTATTATTATCAATGTGCCGGACTGACGGTCTCTCACAGACGAAGTTATTCTGAACTCCGTGGGGACAAGAAATAATCTCATAGGATTTCGTTTCACTTATTTTGGGGCACAGAACCCTAAAAATATAGACAGTCCGTGTTCTGAAGCAACAGTGAGCTATGGACTTACAACGCGTGAATGTTTTATGAGTCTTCGGAAATACCCATCCTGCACAATATCAAACGATTATTTTTTTTTTCTATTACTAGTCAATACTGAATTTAGTGTAAGCTCATTGGTGTAAGCAATGATAGGCTTGATAGCTCAATGGACCTATATCTAACTCTGCTTGTATTCAGAGTATCGGGGGTTCGACTCCCAGGCCTTTGACCTGCCGTAGTATTCCTGATTTGTGGAAACTACTCGTAATCGGGTGCACGCATGGCGCATGAAATAGACCGTACAACAACTAACGCGAGCAAAGTGGCCGGTGCGCGGCAGCCGTCTGAAATTAGGACGTCGAGACGGCTACCTGTAGTTTCTACGATCACGTTATAAGTGAACCTGGCCTGCCTATATCCAGAAATGATCATAGTAAGTACATTATGTATACTTGGAGGTATGTAGAAATAGGTACATTACGCCACCTTTCTACTTTTCCCTTTAAAAACATTGTAGAGGTGTTTTCACGTGCGTATTGGAATCACGTAAATGGAGCCGTAAAACTCGTTATCGTTCCCTGTTTACCAAGAAATTGCGAAACTTCAGGGAAACGAGGGTATGTCAAAATGTATTTTATCTACGCTCATTGCTTAAAGTTCGAATTATGAAATCAAAATGTGTCACATATTGACCTACTTTATGCACAGACTTCTATAATTATTAAAAAGTTATTCATTATAACATCGCTGTACTATGAAAATATCTCTAGATAATTGAATAATTTCCATTACGATACTCGGCTCTGGGTTCCTGTATTTTTTAGTGTCGTCATCACAGACCAGGGAATAACTTTCTTTTCTCTGTGGTCGTCATAGCCAAAAGAGAGTGTAGAGCCAATCCTCTATTTTGTTTTTTTATATATGGAGTCCACAGACAACATTTAGTTGGTTGGGCCATGATCGACCATAGACAACAATTAATTCACGGAAACAATAATTTTCCCATGCCTTATATGACTGATTAAAAAGTGTGTTCATACAGAATATTGAAAAGAATTATGTATAATTTTTGATTATTTAATTATCCACTAAAAATATACTTTATCTGACTTGTATATAAATTTTTTTCTACTCTTTTTTGTTACATGACTTTTTTAACAGACTATACGCAGTTTACAACTGAATTTTGGCGCCATACCTAACTTTTAACATTTCAATGTGTTATTTTTGTTACTTAGTCAAAACTTAGCGCGGAAAATGTCTAGCAGTGAAACCTACTAAAGAAAATTTAACTCCACCTGATATTTTAGTAATTGCAACAAAAATGACCCACAATCTTTTACCAACAAAGTGAAGGATTTACGACAAACGTTAGCAAGATTTTATGGTTTGGATTTATGATAATTTGAGCGTAGATAAAGTAGTGTATGAAACTCTACATAATTAGGTATTAAAACACTCGTGTGATACTATTAAAAAACTCGCCTGCGGCTCGTTTTTTAAACTCACACTCATGTTTTAATACCCCCCATTATGCATCCGTTTCATAAACTACTATTACAAAGTTATTCCACAGCGTTGACGTTATATTGAAAACACGTATATGGGAGATACTTGTACAACCTCTGTGGTGTAAATGGTGCCCACCACAGACCAAGGAATAAGTTTTTATACTGACTAACTTTTCTCTGTGGTGCCCACGGCCTGTTCGGATTTAATCGAAAAGTCCCAAGTTCGAGTATCGAAACAGATGCGATCGAGATTTTAGTTGGCTGGTCGTGGTGTTGGTTGATGTTGGTTATTGAAAATGAAAATGAAAATGAAAATTTATTATCACCTACATACATCATTTTACAATGGGTTTTGGGGATCCTGGTGTAAGTTTATTATATAAAACCTGTATCCCAGAATCCTCGCTCTTCCTGTTTGTATAATTGTAACAGTACTTAAAGTCGACAACAGAATACAACTTACAAGGTATACTTATACATATAGTTTTAATTTTTAAGCGTGTTTATGTGTGTGCGTGTGTGTGTGTGTGTGTGTGTATTGTTTTTTACTTACCGACTTTGTTTATTTATATGCGCCAATAAATACGCATAAATTCCACTCTCCGGTACACAAAAAGACCCCTTTTACAAACAAATTATCATTAAAATTAACTTAACTTTTACGGGTGTGAAATATGTCCAACTCTGGATGCCTGTGGATTATTAGTTCATTGAGCTTTATCTCCCCTTGTGTCTTTCCAACTCGCTACAGCGGTTCTGAAACCTGATAAAACCGCTGAGCGGTCGGCGCACCTATTTGATTGAAACCTATCACCGATATATACCGATACACATCGGTGATAGGTGATACCGATATACCTATCACCTATCACCGATGTGTGATTGTAACCTTTGCATAAGGATGAGCCCATCTGAACATTTCACGTAAACCTTCTTCATACAAGAAGAAAGTAGCGCCATCTGTCAAATTTCCCGCTAATGGCGACCTTTTTTGCGCGGTTCGCCGGTTCCTTTGTATGTCTATATTTTGCACCAAAAGAGTGAGTGAAACTTCGTGCTTCGTTGCCGTTTGCATGTTTTCAATGACGTTTCAATGACGGCTAAAGTGTGGACAAACAGCCTTACAAGGTAATTACCTACCACTCGGGTGACAGATAATCCAATTAAACTGTAATCTCAGCTACCTCTCGTATTCTCCACAGTCTACACTCAATCTACCGCAAGATTGTGCGCCAGCCAACCGCGCTTTAATAATACGGAATGTATGGTATAACAGTTAGTTCTTAATTAACACATTACACACATTTTAACAATCTTGATTCTTGGGTTCATACGTAAGCTAGATTAGTTAAGATAAGTGTCGTTCCGCATATAGATAGTGTTCTTTGCTACTACTAAATACTATTAAATTGCTTTAAAGTTTTACTTTTTGAGGTTTTTTGTTAATATAAAAAATAAAGGGTCGTGAGACACATACAGACAGACAGGCAAACGGACAACGAAGTTGTCTTATAAGGCTTCTTTTTTTTATTTTGAGTCACGGAACCCTCAAAAACTATAGGCAGTAGAAAGAGAGGATTGTATTTTTCATGTAAAATATACGTTAATTCCTATTAATCACAATTATTCCCTTTTTTTTATATGTAAACTTCGGAGATAAGGGGAAGGGGTGGTTTTTTTCGACATTTTGCCCAATAAATCGATAACTACCAGGCATAAAAATAAGTAATAATATGCTTAAGAATAAACAAGTAAAGGCTTTCCAAATGATAACCATTGTTCCACATTTCATGACGATAGCTTTTATAGTAAGTAAAATAATCGAGTGTGACTGACAGACCGACAGACGGACGGAGAAAATCTCACCATAAGGGTATCATTTTTGCCATTTGGTTTGGAACCCTAAAAACGGCAAACTAAAGGGTTTTGGCCCATAATTAAGTATACAGGATAATAAAGCTAAAATCTGATCATTGGCTTTGTTTTCCACCTGAGATTCCTACACTACAATAGTCATAGGTATAAAACAATATGAGTGGATATAATACGGGACATCTATCGATGTTTGTTCATCGCACAGTCCTTTGTTCATACATCACTGAACACGCCATACCTTGTGTGGATATTGTTTTATGCTGTACCATTTCAATGGAACAATATAAAATAAGCTTTTGTTTCCATTCCTAACACATTGTTCATTGTCTTGAATATAACATATTGGTTCACGATACCATCCTTAAATCGGATCAGCTACATTTGTTTTCGAAAGCTCTGTATTTGAGTTTTATTTGGATTTATGTTTTGTTAGATGAATTCTGTAAAATAGACTAGATTTCAAACAAAATTTTTAACTAGATAGCTGAAATACATTTGTTGGAATTAATAAAAACTAACTGCTATCCACGCTTTTGACATAATATCAATTTTTATACCTTATTAGAAATTACGCCTCAAGTTAATTGTTAATTTTTATTTTATTTTATTTTATTTATGAAGGAAAACTTACAGCTAAATCTTACAGACTAGTCGTACATCTAATTATCTCACAGCTAATTACAAGTTTTCACAAGTAGGTAGTGGCAAAAGATAGAAAGAAGGTGTTTGAGTATCAAGTAGTAGCAGTTAATAGAAGATTGGTAGAAGAATTTTGATTTAATTAAATCCTTTGAATGTTTAGATTCTTTAAACTTAAAAAATATATATGTGTATATGTTACTGTAAAAGCCCAAACTTCGGTAAATCCTAAGCTTTTCCGGTAAAACCTAAGATTTACCAACCCTAAATGGTAAAAGTTCGAATAGTTTTAGATTATCGTACATTTCGAACTTTTACCACCATTCACTTGGAAAATGTTAAGATTTACCTCTAGGTACGGTATATGTTAAGAAAAGCAAGTCATAACGTATTCAGCGTATCGTCTCGTACTCTTGGGCAGTCTACAACCCCTCACTACCCGTACCGCCTCCACACACACTCGTTAAATAAGTCATCGTAACAAACGTAACACTAAATTTCTCCATTCTTTTCTTTCACCGGCGCAATTAGCTTTTCTTCACCGCCTATAGTCAAGATATCATAGCCACCGCCTATAGTCTAGCCAACTCGGATAACTTCCCACAGTGCCACATGTTTAGATAATATTTTTACAAATGTAAAACCAGTTAGCAATGAAATAATAAACAAATTAGACTCTGATCATTGTGGCCAATTTATGAAATTAGAAGCAATTAAGAGAAATGTAGAAAAGCGAAAAATTACTTTTGTGCCAGTATCATCTGACCGTATAGAAAAAACAAGAGCAAGGCTAGTGCAGGGACTACCGTTCCTACCGAACACTATGAATGCAAACGAGATGTATAATGCATTTTTTGATAAATTTAGTTCCATTTTTAGTTCAGTATTTACAAGCAAAACGGTCTTGACTACTGACGCATTAGTTTTCAGTGAGTGGGCAACAAGCGAACTGCATTTAGATAGGCAAAAGCTATATGAACTATATGCCGAACGTACATACAATACTAGTGATGAGTTCAGAGAGCGCGTTAAATTGATGTCAAAAAAATTTAAAAATGATTGTATATCATCAAAGTCAAAGTATATACAAAATAAAATTAAAAATAGCGCCAATGTCACAAAAAAGACCTGGAATATAATAAACCAGGAAACTGGAAGAGCTAAACAGCGTACTAGTACCATTAAACTTGACATTGGCAATAAATCTATCACGTCAGACCTTGAGGTTGCTACTGCTTTTGAAGGGTTCTTTACGGACATTCCAGTTTCCACAACAAAATCACTGAACTCTTCACCAGCTATCGCCCTCTCACTTTTAGAAGATAATGTGCCTGAATGTAATAGCATCTTTACCTTCAGCCATGTTACTAGCTCTGATGTTATTAAAGCATTTAAATTAATAAATATAAAAAAAACCAATGACTTATGGGGCATTTCTGTCAATGTTGTGAAATCTTTGCTTGATATTGTTGCACCAGATTTGGCAGTAATATTTAATAATTGTGTAGATTGTGGTGTTTTTCCTGACTTAATGAAACATAGTAAAATTATTCCACTGTTTAAATCAGGTAGTACCAATGACCCCACTAACTTTAGACCAATATCTGTACTGCCTACTTTCAGTAAAATTTTTGAAAAACTTATACTGATTCAATTGCTTAATTACTTTCAAAAAAATGAATTATTACATAATAAACAATTCGGATTTACGCGGGGTCGCTCGACTACCGATGCTGGTGTCGAGCTAATACAACATATATTTGAAGCCTGGGAGGAATCACGTGATGCGCTGGGCATTTTCTGTGACTTATCCAAGGCGTTTGATTGTGTTGAGCATGAAACATTAGTCAGGAAGTTACACCACTACGGAATTAAAGGTGCAGCTCTTGATTTGATGAGCTCCTATCTGAGCAGTCGCATTCAAAAAGTAGATGTCAATGGGAAACGATCTTCTGGGTCGACTGTGAAGATGGGAGTTCCTCAAGGGTCTATTTTGGGTCCATTCCTGTTCCTTATTTACATCAATGACCTTCCTTACCTTACTAAGGACAAGCATGAGATAGTACTGTTTGCTGATGATACATCACTTTTGTTTAAAATTAATCGACAGAAAAAAAAATTTCACGATGTAAACAGTTGTCTCAAAGAAGTAGTACATTGGTTTGAAGCTAATAATTTGCTTCTCAATAGCAAAAAAACAAAATGTATTAAATTCACCTTACCTAATGTTAGGCAAATTCAAACGAATGTAAAACTAGGTGTAGAGGAATTGGATCTTGTAGACACAACTGTATTTCTAGGAATAACGTTAGATGGGACCCTCATATAAATAATTTATCGAACAGGCTTAGTTCTGCTGCGTACGCGGTTAAAAAAATTAGGCAGCTGACAGACGTCCAGACTGCTCGACTGGTATATTTTAGTTATTTTCACAGCATTATGTCCTATGGTCTTTTGCTATGGGGTAATGCTGCTAACATTCCGGCCCAAGAGAGTCTTTAAGAGAAAAATTCAAAGAATTTAATATAATGATGGTACATGCACAGTATATATTCGATAACTTGATATATGTGCATAAAAATATTAATAACTTTGTTAAGAAAAGCGATCTCCATGCTATCAACCTTAGAAGTAAAAATAAACTTATAGTTCATAAAACAAGACTAGAGAAAATAAATAAACCATTTAAAGGCAATGGGATACGCTTTTACAACAAACTCCCTAATGAAATATTAAACTTATCCCTCAATAAGTTCAAAGTCGCTGTAAAACGAAAGCTCATTAATAAAGCTTACTATAGTATTAAGGATTACTTACATGAATCAAATCCTTGGGGATGAATGAACTGCTGTAATTATACTAGCTCATTTAGTTTTAAGAGCTTTTGTGAAGTGGTGATAACAGAAAACAAAACCCGGCTGAGTTTGTTGTGGGCTTCTTCTCAGTGCAGGGCGCGTTGGAACCCTCGTAAACTTAGTTTTAAGTCGACTTGGAGTTATCGCCATACAAATGTGACAAATATCATAAGGACCATTTACAAGCGCCTGTATATTAGGCCTATGTGAAATAAAGATATTTTGAGTTTTGAGTTTTTTTGAGTTATTTTGAGTGCATACTACGTAGAACGTATGCTACGGTTCGTATTTGAATTAAATTGTTTTTTTTTTTTTGTTAATATTATATGAGTTTATTTTTTATTGACAGTTCTTCTGATTTTGAAGAAAGCTTGGTAATTTGAAGGTTCATCCAGGAATGTCTTTGACTAAACACTGTTTGAATACGATTGATAGCATTAAAGTCGTTAACCAAATCAAAACAGAAAAACCTTTTCAATGCTGATGTTGTAATTATCTAGCTAGCGAATAAAGAAATTAGTTCAGTTTCAGATGTCACGTAAACGGACAAAACAAATGACACAAGAAGTCCGAACACGTAGACTACTCGTGTGGAATAACTAAATATGTGTACATGTTAAGCTGCGTTTCCACTTTGTGTCCTCGGCAGCCTTATCGTTAATGACTTAGTCCCATTTCTGCTGTTCTGAACGAGTAAACAAGCGATCAACGGAAACACTAAAGAGAGGTCTTATGTTTCTATAGCTATATCCAATGAATAATTGATTTCGAAATATGACACCACTCTTGTGAAAATTCGAGATTGCCTCGAATACCGTCAGTCAAAGTGATTTTGCCATTTGTAAGTGTTTACGGATTTTGACCACATTTACAAGTATTCTAGTAGATACACGAGTCCTTGGTTACTAGTGTAGGACAAAATAGAAACCTTGTATGCTATTTATCAGGTACCTAATTAAGCTTAACGGGCAGGTACAGAGCAAATTGAAGTAAGGTAGGCTCCAATTTATTCTTATGGGCCGGTAAAAACCAATTCGGATTCAGATTTTGTACGTCCCTAGACGGTTAGTACGTTAATGATACTATTTTCGTTACGTAATGTTTAGTATCTTGTGCCAAATATTATTATATTAGATAATTAGAAAATGATCTGTACAAGGGCTGCTAAAGTTTTTTTTCAAACCTGTGTATCAGAAAACTATAATGATATTTTTTGTTTGTTACCTATAACTACGAGTATATCCATATTTAACTGCGTTTTATTTTAAGTTGTATTATGTTATTAAGTATTAGAGTACCAAAAAATTCGTCAATTTGTATAAAAGGCCTGTAGAGGGATTTTTTTGGTATTCCAGAATTGTTAAATTCATATTTTCATTATTTGCTTAGGACTTTAACAAAACCTATATTTTAAATATAAAAAATTTAGAAT
The DNA here is from genome assembly GCA_963855885.1 of Coenonympha glycerion. Classification (NCBI taxonomy): domain Eukaryota; kingdom Metazoa; phylum Arthropoda; class Insecta; order Lepidoptera; family Nymphalidae; genus Coenonympha; species Coenonympha glycerion. Next base: position 1,385,060 of record OY979647.1, read on the forward strand.
ATTTTCAAAGCTCTAACTTTTTAAATTTTCAGTCAAACATTGAATTATTTATTTTTTCATTTTTTTTGAAATACAGTATTTTGTACATGTTGAAATTTGGAGAAAAGAAAAAATTACCTTGTATAAACATAACTTTATTCTACAATAAATCAATCCACAATTGAAAATTTTCGAATTTTCAGGATATTGATGTGTACAAACCAAACATTCATTTTATGCATGAAAAGTGGGCATCTACACATTTTAATTGGAAGACTCACACGCTGGTAGTCTGTTGACTATCCGACATCAATTTATTCTGTGTGAAAACAAATATTTCACAGCGAAACAGTTTGTTTTTATTACATTTTTACTTTTCGTGTGAATTTTTTATAACTTTCGGTGATACTATCCGATAGGGCTACTACGCAATAAATTATACTCTAAGCGACAAAGATCCTTGGTAGAATTTACAACACGTTTTTGAAAAAGTGACAGAGTTCCTTGCCAGTTCTTTTCGGTGCAAAACTTTCGGTGGTAGAGTCTCATATCTGTCTTAGGCCTAGGTTAATCGTCATTTTAGCTGAAGGACGTTCACTGCTGGACATAGGCCATGCTGATCGCCAAATAACACAATCTTGCGCCGTCTGGTGCCAGCGACTCCCCCCGACTTTCTTTATGTCGTCCGTCCATCTAGTGGGGCGGTCTGCCGATAATGCTCTTTCCGGTGCATGGCCATCATTCCAGCACGTTGGGTCCCCAACGTCATCGCCCCGATCATTGCTACTTTTTCAGTTTGCGACACGTTGAGCTATACGAGTATATCGGTCATTTCGTTTTTTTTCGGATCTCCTCATTTCTGATTCAATCATGCAAAGATAGATACTTCTAGCATAACTCTTCATAACTCTGCTTATGTCTACCAAAAAACTAACCGCTGTTTATTAAAGTGGCAGAACCCGGAACATCCTAATTGACTAGTCAGGTTATATTCAGTTATGGACAGTCACTGCCCTAACGGCAAAGACGTACGGTTTAGCTTTCCGCTGAGATGCTGTGTAGCCGACAGGTGTTGTATTCCTCCCAGATTAGTATAATAATACTCACAAGCTTTAATCGTATCGTACCATGAAGTGTGATTGCAGTTAGTACTAACTTGTTATTGAATAAAAAATCTCAATTAACCTTTGTAGCAAAGCAAAAAAAAGTTAACATTATCGTAAGTTACCTCCGTTCCCGAGGCACGCCCCTGGGAGGCAGTCAATTTGTGCATTTTATTTACTCACTAGTTTCTATTCCTAGCCACGGAGTGGATTTCCCCAGCGGATGCTTGGTACTAAGTTGAATTGGGCACCATCTTTGATACGTCATATTTTATGAGTGGGTGTAGAATTGGAATCATTATAGTCAGTATGGCTTGAAATGATTTTGCTACTAGCTTTTCTTCCATTTGCTCACTAGATACCTAATTCACTTTTTTTGTATATGTAAATCGTGACGTCTGATGAATCGAGTTCTTTTACTGCGTTCTTTTCGGTTGAAACCTGTCTGAGTTTTGATATAATATAACGAGTATAAATACCCGTATGTTAGACGTATGAAAACAACAAACAATTTAGATCTTATTATTTACGATTTTTTTAATATTTAATATTTATATGAATTACAATTATTTAATGTTCATTAAGGGAAATGGAATGAATCGCTTTTAAAGACTTCTATAGAGTATAGTTTTTTAAATAAAAATTGAAGTGCAATTTTATCTGACACTTAAATTACTGTCCGCGCAAGATTTTGTTTTACGACCCTTCACACCACAATCTCGTAGCAAAATCTGGATTTATCAAACTTTGTGTATCAAGTGTCGTAAAGAGTTTATATTACGATCCATAAAGCACGGTTATTGCCTTGTATGGAGAACTTTAAATATAAATAGCTAATTTGAATTTTGATACCATCTTCAGCTACAGAGGTTCGGTTACATTGATAAGTAATTTCTTTTTTTATTTATTTCGCCTCAGGGAGGCAACAGGCGACCCTCGAGCGGGCAGCTTTCTCTCACAACGAATTTCAATTGCTATTCAGCGCGATAATGCTGCCTGCATAATGGGCACCCTACCTAGAGCAAAAAATTTTGATAGGTATTTTCTTAGTTATTTTATTCTTATTACATTCCTTTCCTGATTTTTTGACCGCTTTATTGATTTTTGTAAATTTTTGTAGGTCTGGGATGTCAACTATTTGTGACCCCATAAGTTTGAAATAACTTATATGGCTAACCAACGTTTGCTGGGTCAGCTGGTACTCGTAAATTAATTTATAGATGTCTGTGATGACTCAGGAAGAAGATTCCAAAAACCTTTTGCGTTTGTGGAAATGTATAAGCGGTGAAGGAAATTATTGTATTGTAAGGAAACCTGCATGATGTTGACAACAGTGTGTGAAACCAGCCAACTCGCACCAACCGGTGGGCTAACTAGTGCCCAGCTGTGGGACATAATTGTATCGATATTTTAAACCACAGTGACGCGCCCCACTGTTTCAAACTTCATACAAATCGAATAAAATATAGGAGATTTTGACTGAGACTGAGCGTTTTTGTAGATTGAAATATTTATAGAGAGTTTTTGTTCTTGTAAAATATGAATAAAATCGATACTGTGCCATGTTGTGTGGGAGTAATGAGGTATGTTTGTCCTCGTTAGCTAACCTTATACCTACAGGTTTTATAACGAGAATGACAGTGGAAAAATCGATAGCTGAGACAAACAGGTTTTTCTACTTTCTAGTACCCTCAACAAATCTATAGTAAATATATTCCGCTTCTACGGCATACCTTTGTGAAGCATAATTATAAACGTAACTACGCTATCTACAAATATAGTAGTATATATTTTTTTTATTTCATGAATATACAAATTATAAGGTTATGATAAAAAGAAATGACTGATCATTTATGGGCATAGTGCCTAAGACGCTGGCGCTATTTATATTATATTTAAATATATTATAGTATTGTATGGCTAAACTTAGCCGTTGAGCTAAATAAGCACCAGCTCTTGGGTCACCAGACGCTTGGACCAATTTTTGTGATACAATATTCACCAATTTAGTAGTAAGTCTGTGTTATATATTAATCGGTATATTTAGACCCAGTGGTTTGGGCAATGCTTTGATAAGTTAACTGACTTATTATCAAAGCATTGCCCATACAGATAAATTAATATGGCAGTCGGCAGCAAAATCCTTTTGAGGTACGGAATCCTAGAAATCATACTTTAAATAAAATTAAACTATTCGTAATAAAATGCAGAAACCGTTTGACTACAATTGCAGAAAGGGGTGTCGGCAATTGCCTTCGACGTCTCGTTTGTTTCATCGCACCAATGCCCTATTGCCTTCAATCTCGCGTCGACGCATGTACAATCAAAGGCATCGGCAAACTAATTAGACCTCATCGACATTCGAGTCAATAATGACCGGCAATTTGCCGTGTGAAAATAGGTTAGTAAGGGTTTGCAGCCTTCACACATCTTTGAGATATTTTCAACGTGATGTTTTCATTCGCTGCTAAACAAAACAATGCTATTTAGCTACCTCAAATATTTTTTTGACATATTGTCAAACCTGCTATATTATAATTTCACTAGTGAACCTTAAAAAAAATAAAAGGTACGAATCTAGGATTCGAACCCAAGACCCTAAATAAATGGCCCAGATAAAAGATCTTAACCACTGTAACATCAACGCTGTTGGTCCTACTATAGTATTGTTTACAGTAATATCTACCAGTACCTAGAAGTTTAATTAGATGAAGGCTATAATAATATCTATAAATATCAGGAATAAAGGTTGAAATTCCATGTAGGGCTGATACTTGAGCGTGGAACAGTCCCCTTGGGTTTCTCACAAAATGGCTTCATAACACTTAGAAGAGTAAGAGGGTGGTAAATAAAACTACTGAACAAGGGTTAAATGAATGAAGCCTACTCGGTTTTAGGACCCGGGTCGGTCCTATGTATTGGGTCAATTTTTATAGTCAAAGTTTAAAATGTCTTTATTTCACATAGGCGTAAATTACAGGCATTTGTGAAATGTCATTAATATGATATTTGTTGTATAATATGGTAGTTTATAAGGGATCCAAGTTCCTACGCGCTCTGCATTGAGAAGAAGTCCACAATAAACTCAAATGTGATTCCTTTTATTTTCCCCATACTACAATGGCTATTAAAACTAACTGAGCTATAAATATGATTACAACAGTTCACTATCACCCCCAAAGATTTGCGTCAAGTAATTATAATAAAGTTTTTGCTTCCTTGGGTGATCCCGCAGCAATTTTAATAAACCCTTCCATATCTACGTTATTATAGGGAGATGAAAAGTCCAAAGGTTAAATTCATGTGGCAATGAGTCTGTACACGAAGAAATAAATGATGATTTTTCATTTTAATAATTGACAAAAAATACTACTACTAAGGTAATAGGCAATTTTTCGTGTGGTATTATTTTGTTAGGCGACTTCAAACTAGGGTAGGGTTTAACTACACCGCATTATGCACAGAGAAAAGACCACAACAAACTCAGTTCGATTTTCTATCACGATTTTACAACTTTTCTTTAAACTCAATTAAAATAAATTTTGCGACATAGTGAAGAATACAAAAGTTTACGACTTATACTATTCTGCAAGTGAGAGTAGTATTGCAGTTCTAATATTGCAGGTAAACTATAAACTAAAGCAGAAAGCAAAATAAATCCGGTGGTAAAGGCAGCTTCATTCAATCTCGTAGCACTTTATTCTACTTCGTAGCCAATTTCGTAGCGACGTAGCACCTCGTAGCATATTGTAGCGGGTAACATATTTCAAAGGGGTGCAGTAGTACTATGTAGACTGTTCCTAGAATGTGTAACATGGAGTCAAATGTCCTTTGCACATAGAGATTGGTTCGCGGGAAGTTGAATTTAAGAATTCTTCTCTGAAGAGAAAATGCAGAGAATTTACTGTGTACTTTTTTACACGACAAGTAAGTAACTTTTTCTGCAATCTCACCTATTATTAAGTGCAGCCGAAGATGATATTGTACAAACTTGGAAGGGGTTAGAAACCCCCTAACGTTTGCTACACAGCATCGCACCGTAACGTAAAACAACTTAGTGCATGTTTGCTAGTAGAGTGGAGATCAGCTCAAAATACGCTCTGCTTGGCGAACTTGGCACTAAGCCGTAACTTGGCTCGTAAGTGCAGGCGTAGCGTAATCCTCGCGTACGACGAGAGCAGTACGAGCATGAACATTTTCAAACATGTCCGTAGATGAAGCGGTGTTGCAGCGAATCGTAGGAGGCGTAATTGTCATACTGTTATACGTAGTGATACATACGCTTACGCTTATCACACTAATATTATAAAGGTGACAATGTGTGTATGTTTGTTACTACTTCAGCCGCAACCACTGAACCGATTTGGCTGAAATTTGGGACAAAGACACCTAATAGCCTAGATTAAAACATAGGCTATCCTGGAAAAAAGTACTCGTAGAATTTTTGAAAAACCTAATCTTTACTCACAACAACAGCTATAGGTGAATTACTTTAGCAAATTTTCTTGAAAGTAAGTATAAATATTAAAGCAGAGAGCGGTAACGAAAGAGAAGTTTCCCTCCGAATTTGTTTAAACCCGAATTTCATGCGTGCAGAGCCGCGGGGCTAGCTATTGGCCGCGAGACAGTAAAACAGACTATCGCTATTCTCATTTATACAAAAATTTCCAAAATATTCTAAAATATACGTTCCCCATTAAAACAAATACGTGTCGTGAAACGGGACGATCAAATAAAAATCCTCCGAAAACCTCGTTAATACTTAATGCGTCCCGTTTATGTAGTATGTTACGATCGGGAGTTAGCAGGTGCTTTAGAGGAACTCGTTCCTACTCGTTATTTATTTACATTCTATTTACATTACCCTTTTTAAGCCCTAATACAAAAAGTGAGCGATGTTATTTTTGGAGTCTATTAATCTATCAAGTCGTTCCTACCGTTCGTTTTTACCTTCGTTGTTTCTGATTTCCTTAACACAAGTGCATAAGCTACTTACTAAGGAATCAGAGCAATGTATGTGATGTTGTCCACTATTTATTTATTTATTTATTAAAAAAAAACATCTATCATCTCTTACTCATCTGAAGTTTCAGGCGTGGAGGTTTCCTCACGATATTTTTCTAACACCGTTATGCAAGTGATATTTAGTTTTAACAAACGCACAAAACTAAAAAAAATATTTCTATCCACAGGCCACTTTAGAATTTTATAATTTCTAATTTGTCTGCCTGGTCCGCCAAGCGATTGATTAACCCTTTCATTTATTACAAAAAAACATCTTCGATTGCATCTTCAGTTCAAAATCACAGTAAAGTAACTGCTAACATTTAGTGTGCAAAAAAAGTGAGAGATCTGAGCCCGACTTCCTACGGCTCAGAAGCAGAATACTATCACTGTTTCAAATAAAATAATAATTTGAATTTAAATTAATTTTTTAATTCTAATTTAATAAGGGATTTCTCTGTTATCGAAGCAGAACGTCAGCCCGTGGATGACAGCATTTTCATCACCACAACTTAAATAAACAAACAAGTAAATAATAAAAAAAAATTAAAAAACACGACTGCCTTTTTTTTTATCGTGGGGAATCCTCATGGATACCCAGTCACCCGGGGGAGCGGCTGGGTTATGCCGGACTCTTACCGGCTAAACCCCACGGTGTTTCCTCCTCGCACCGTATGACGGGAACACGGGAACGCTTGCGTAAACCTCCGCGAACCCGCCGGTGCCCGGCCGCTTGCACAGCCCCTCCACGAGGTGAAGCATGGAGTTCCCCTCCAACAGCAAGGCCCGCCAGAAACACCTAAGCCGGCATTACCTCCTCGGCGCCCATCCGTAAGGCGACGGACCCCCCCGGGACCGCCACCCAGGGGCCGTGGGCACGGGTAAGCCGATACCTGCGAAGCTTGCTCCTGCACTTCGGATCTGATCTTTGGCTTCGCCGCAAACCACCAAACGGCCGCAGAGGACAGGTCCTGTGGTAACTGGTAATATGATTTTTTCCAAAAAAATATATCCTATGTTACTCGGCATAATGTAAGGATTCTAACGATACCCTATGTGTACCAATTGATGATTAAACGAACTTACCTGTAAGTGAAGTTCTATCACAATTATGTGAATACATTTTATTCGAATATAATAAACACAATCAGGTATACTTTCATTGTACTGGCAATTTCGCACTTTTATTTATTTTGTTTTTTAAAACTGACCACCCTGATGGACACGCGGTCCCCAGCCTACCTCCGCGCCATGTTTCATTCTTTAGAGAATATTTAACAAAATTTTCGTATTATACTCATGGGTTTTGGGTATGGGAGGGACCTTATATTATTATATTCGAATAAAATGTATTCACATAATTGTGATAGAACTTCACTTACAGGTAAGTTCGTTTAATCATCAATTATATTTCATACATTTTATTCTTCATATAATAAACACAATCAGGTAGATGTTTAGAGATGAAAATTTTTGTTAAATTATGGACATTAACAGATAGTAAATTGTTTCCTATTATAATAGGAAATAGGTCCTCTTTATACCACAGAAGTATTTAATTAACACAATCTTTTCGTTCAATTCCTGGATCAATAACCCAGTCACATTATAAATAGGTTTAATTTATATTTAGATAGATTATAATGATTAATGATTAGAGAGCAAAAGAGCTATTGCGACAGAAGCATCATCGCTCAATAAGAGGTTATAAAACTTAGGTAACGTCCGTAATGGTTGTTACCAGCAGACTGCTTTTCTGATGAGGTCAAGCAACAAACTACGTGCTCGCCGAGGAAGTGTTGCTGAGTGCACTGAAACGCAGACCTCTCTCGTGAGAGATTATATTCCTCGGCAGACACGTTCTCACGGTGGTCTGCCTGCAGGCGACCTTATGAGGTCGCTTCAACATTATCAGGAGGTTGTCTATTATATATCTTGGTCTAAGATTTTGTAAACGACATATCGATTTGTTTTTCAAAGCTGTGTCAAATTTTTATACTTTCTCTTCAGTTTTAATTATGGTATAATTAAAACTGGTTCGCCCTGAGTAGTAGCTGGCGTTGTATAAACTCAATAATTCCCTTGAATTATATAAAAACAATAATACTAACTTTAACTAATGCTAATGTTCTCATTCTGTGCTGTGTCTACTGCCTAGAGCTAAAAAAGTTACAAGATCAGCAAAGCAAAGTTACGGAATGAATAAACTCTTATTAAGGCCCATTGAGCAATGTGTTAGCATACTATATTGTGTGCTACTATGTGGTGTTTGATGTTAATTTATCTATTCATTTTCGCAATATAATATATATATATATATTTTTTTTATTTGACCCAAAATCATCAGCAGAAATTAAACTCAATGCCGAATGATAACAAGTAATCGTACCATATGCTACGTCGTTAACAAGTTGTTCTGTTGGAAATTACGAGGTTGACTTATAATGTAGGTACGGATTGTACGGATCTCAGTCGTTATTAAAGCAGTATTGCCACAAAACTTTGTAAATAACACAAAATTTTTGAAACATATAAATTATTAAAAATTCCAACAAAATGTCCTTTTTTTTTTTTTTTTTTTTTATATATATATATATTTTTTTTTTTTTTTTTTTTAATGCCTTCAGAGAACTTCCTCCAGTAATTCCTATGAATTGTGGTTCTCTAGGGAAAGACCATATTTATTTATTTATCATCAATAAATGTACTATAAGAAGTAAGTCTTTTGACACCTTATGTAAAAGAAGAAAATCCAAAGTTGTAAAGGTCCCTAGACGATGTATGTCTAAAGCATTGTCTATAATAGTATTTTTAAACATTCTTCCTCTAGAAGAATGTATAGAAGAGCAAAGGTAAACTTGGTGTTCCAAAATGTTCAGAATGCGTCTGTTTCTAAGACGTCTGGGTTCGTATTGATTACATTTCGCATTATTGCAAGAAGCGATAAATTCAATAACTGGATTGAACTCTTTGAATAACTTTGAAGTATATAATTTTACCGCGATAGCTTAATCCCATTAACTGGATGTAACTCTTGGTCAGCTTTTGATTATCTTTAATTTCCATATAAGAAACAATTAACCCAATCGTTTAAATGAGGATATTTGATATCCTCTATGCAACTGATGTAAATCATGTGTATCAAAATAGATGTATCGAAAAATATGGCCATCAACTCTGTAAAGAGGTATTTCGATTCATCTTAACGTTAATTATTACAAAAACAAAAATCCCTCTAATGAAAAGAATTAGTCTTCATCTAGACCGGGAAATCGTGTGAATCACTAGTTCAACCTTTTAGGTTTAAGGGAGTTAGATGACTTAAAAAATGTTTTGTAACCACTGGCCATCTGATAGGATAACCGATGATGGACGAACAGCTGCGTCTAAAGTCTAATTTTTCTTACGGACTACATTTTTTGTTTCTACAGACGTTCTGTGTAACCCCATCCATACCTAATAGCTGGAGAAGTGGACTTTAGGACTTTTAATCGGAATTAAGCTTAACTCTTAGATGATACAACGAGTTAAGCGTATAAAATTCTTTACAGAATTTGAATTGTTACATAATTCACGTCATAGTTTGCGGTTGGGTAACGATACTGCCATATCGTCAGAAATTAAAATAAAACCAGGAAACTGAGCATGTTTTGAGGGTAGTAAATAACTTTAACACTCTAACACCTAACAAATCTTCATGAAAAAACCGCGGTAAGTATCTGAGATGAGTCACAACTTCTTTATGTATTTTACCAAGGATGAATCGGTACTTTAAAATAAGATTCTTCAGTTCATAGGCATAAAACCCTTTTTAGGTATTCGCTTGTAAGCTGTTTTATGAACTATCAATTTCAAAAGATTTTGAACTACAAATTCATTCAACGCCTTTAAATTTAGAATGTATCTTTTACCACGTAAGATTTTGAGGTTAGACACATCTTAACTATAATCGAACATGCAGTGACTCACTCCCACATTATCTCACCCAAAAAAGAAATGTCGATTGTCAAAGACATTTGTCGCTTTTTCTTTGTTGTGAACGTGTAAGGCGGTACACTGTGTTAGTGTACGATTTTTAAAATGGTATTATGTAATAATAATTTTTTGGAGCTAGTTCCTTAATTTGTTCAATTCATTAAAATATTTTATTGAATGTACGTACATTTGTACACCTAGTGAAAGTCAAAAAATAGTCTTCACTTATTATAACTCCCGAAATTCTAGATCATGTTATAGATCGTGACGGATTCCTTGTCAGTGATTTGTAACCAATAAACTTCAAAATGTTGAAGACAACTGGCATATAGGTACCTTAATGTCTAGCGTCGTCGATGAACCTGGTCCTTGTTGTGGCTGATGCTGGAAACTTGCTGTCACGTCGCATCTTCCTCGCGGCTGATCGCCAATACTCAAGTGTGTCACGCCCCCCCCTGCTGGCCGAGCCGTAACGAGAGGGGGCCAGCTAGTTTCTCGAGAAACGAGATTGCGCTGTCCCAGCGGTGGGTGTCGATAGCAAAGTCGCCCGCCGCGCCCTGCTGGTTTCTTTATTTACAACACCTGACGATCAGTAACCATTGAAACTAGTATAATGCCCGAAACTATTTCTCCGAAAAAACATCTGGTCCCGTTCGTGAACTTTAATTACTTGTCATTTGTCGAAACAAAATGTCATTTGTCAATACTTAAGCTTCTTCTCAGTTCAGGACGCGTTGTGGTTTAAGATTTTTATTAGTTTCAGAAAGAATTTAACAATTCACTTCAATGAAACTTTCAGACTAATGGTACATTATACATAATATTGTTGAGCTAACAGTTAAATTATCATCCCATTACACAATCTGAACATTAATTTTCGAAAGTAAGTAAAATTATTTTCCACCACAAAATCTAAACATTATTGTTGTAGGTACATAGTTAGAAAAGTTCGACGCGTTGGTACCCTCGTGGAATTAGTTTTTAAGTCGTGAAATAGTTATCACTGATAAAAGGCTATAACATTTAACTGGCTATTCATAAGCCAGGCAAGTATATCAAATAAACTATTTGATTCTTTGCAATGAAGGTCGGCTAGAATTTTATAACTGTCGGGACTAACCATTAATATAGTTCTTGTGACTGAGCGCCGATAGCAATTCGGGATCAAAGTCCGGGAGGTCATGCGGAGCCACTTGTAGTGAAGCCGAGAACAGCGCCACACCGACATCGTCCCACGTTGGTATCCGCAAAGTCCCTTGAGGTTTTTTTAAAATCCTTCGTGTTGACCCGCAGTCAACCTCCAGGAGCATTGGCGCATCATGCTATGCTTTCGTGGTACCCTCAACGTGGTACCCTCCAAGCTAGCTTAGAGATGCCTGGACTATTTCGCGCATCATGCTATACTTTCGTGATAACCTCAATGTGATACCCTCCAAGTTAGCTTAGAGATGCCTTAGGATTTCAATTTTTGGACACACTTTCGTCAGCATTGATATTTGAGTTGATGTGATATCTGGGAAAAAGGTTAATTTTCACTTACCCTCTTTCCTCGGAGTCTGACGAAGATGAATGCACAATTATATGATTTGATTTGATTTTATTTTTGTTATAATAATAAATTTTACTAGCGTCTAAGCATTATCAGTATAGAAAATTAAGCAAGTTTTAACACTGAACACTTAATTTTTTTTTTTTTTACTTTGAACCTAAATTAACAAAAACGAGACGTGTTTTTGTAGTCGAGTGCTCATTGCCGCGCACAATAAAAGAATGGAACATGGCGCGGAGGTAGGCTGGGGACCGCGTGTCCATCAGGGTGGTCAGTTTTAAAAAACAAAATAAATAAAAGTGCGAAATTGCCAGTACAATGAAAGTATACCTGATTGTGTTTATTATATGAAGAATAAAATGTATGAAATATAATCTTTTAGTTGTTCAAAAGTTACAATGGAATAAAGAAACTCACATACATACCATGAATCCTAAAAACTTTACACTCCTTTTTTGGCAGTCGTGTAATTAAAATAATTTTAATGTATAAAACTCATATCACCTAAAGAAAACCAAGCTCATTGTTGAAAAATACGCGGGCTTGCAATCGCGTGTTTCAGAATGCTTGTAATCCACGTCATAAATTGAGGCCGGCATTACAAAGCCGTAAGTCTTAATACAACGAATAATCCCACACCCAACGGTGCCCAAGTTACTCGTAAATTGTGATCGTTTTGCATAGTAGAGGTAAAATTATTACGTATTTTCCAGCAAACTTAGTGCGTACTTTCAGTCCCTCGTTACAAAAGTATTCAAAGTCGCTTGGGGTCAATATACATTTATGTCTTCCCCACCATCTACTTATGCTCGTCTTCACCAACATTTTAAGAGACACCTAAGCCCTTAGGTCACAGTTGTTGTAAGTGAAAACTGACACCTATCGGCTTAGGGTTTTTTTTAAGTGTTGGTGAAAACGAGCATGAGTTTAAAAAAGAAAAGGTGACTGACTATTCAATCACTGCCTGACTGATGCTTGTTTTCACCAACACTTTAAGAAAGGCCTAAGCCGATAGGTGACAGTTTTCACTTACAACAACTGTCACCTAAGGGCTTAGGCGTCTCTTAAAATGTTGGTGAAAACGAGCATTACTCATTGACTCACATGTCAAGCCTCTATATACGGATCGGGCTGAAAGTAGACCAAAGGTGGTATAAGTTTTCTCATGACAAAATATTCTAAGAAAATAAAATAGTGGTTTTTAAACCATGGGCACTAGGATTTGTTTTTCATATCCGGAATTTAATTTGGCGTACATAGGTACAAAAAATTACTTTCTTTTTAATGAACACATTTTGTTAGACAGATTTAATTTATTGAACTTTTAACATAAGCAATATCTCTTAAAAATAAAAAAGAACGTATGAGCATGGGCTCTTAAGACATTGTGTCTGCAACATTTCTAAAAATTATGAAAATCGGACTACATTTACGTATAGGAAAACGTTATTGCTTTTTGTATAAAAGCTTACTGCTCGTCGATATTAAAAAAACCGGCCAAGTGCGAGTCGGACTCGCGCACCGAGGGTTCCATACCATAAAAGAAGTAAAACATTGGAAGAATCACTTTTGTTCATGAATTTACGAGTATAATTTACATGTAGGTACTTTTGTTGGCGAACCGCAAACGTAACTTTGTTTTTGGTGGTTTATTGTTATTATCAAATAAAGTATAATAGTTAGGGAGTTGATTTTATTTTTCCTGTAAAATATACATTAATGTCTATTAATTATAATTATTTTAGATTTTTTGATTGATAAACTTCGGAGATAAGGAGGGGGGAACGGTATTTTTTTCGACAGTTTGCTCAATAAATCCAAAACTATCAGGCATAAAAATAAACAAAAATCGGTTTTAGAATACACAAGTAACGCCCTTTCATATGATACCCCACTCAATATTGTTATCTCATTTTGAAAATTCGAAGTCCCGGTTTTCCCCCCTTTTTAAATATAAATAAAAACAATTTTCAATATTTTATGAGTGCAGTGGCGTTGGGTCACTATTACCTAGAACTATTCCAAATTTCAAGTCGATAGCTTTGATAGTTACTGAAATAATTGAGTGTGACAGACGGACGGACGGACGGACGGACGGACGGACGGAGAAAGTCTCACCATAAGGGTTCCATTTTTACCATTTTGGTATGGAACCCTAAAAACTGACAGTAATAATATACTGACCCCACCCGGGTATCGAACACAGGACATCGTGAAGTCCAGTTGAGTATGCTCGGTGTTAGTCCAACGAGCAAATGTAGTGAACATCCAAGAATACTAAGAAGTTGTAACTTTATTCGCTTGTAGGTACCACCACTGACATCAAAGGCGATTATATTTTCCGAGAACCTTCTTACCTTCCTATAGAGCATCCAAACACCATTACTCATACATAGCGCTTAGATATACGATCACTGATCTTCTTTCCTGATATGAGACCACGGCGAGAATATTATCTATTCTACTCTATTCTATTCCAGATTTATTTGTAAAGATATTGTTGTATTGCTGTTGAGAGTCGCAGCTTTTTGTTGGCAGTAAGCTTGACCTCAATAATTTTTTCGTACGTACTCATAAAACTCGGGGTGTTGAGCTAATAAAAAAATAAAAGCATCGTCTATGCATTTGTTTTATTTGTGGAAACATCTAAAAGCTTTTTCATTAACTGTGTACGTTTTCTGTTTTCATTTTTGACGACCGATTGGTGTAGTGGTAGCGAACCTGCTTCTACGTCGTAGGTCGTGGGTTCGATTCCCACTACTGGTAAATGTTTGTGTGATGAGCATGAATATTTTCCAGTGTCTGGGTGTTTTTCAATATCATATATTTATGTATATTAATATGTATGTATATTTATCAGTTATCTAGTACCCATAACACAAGCTATCGCTTACTTTGGGGCTAGATTGCAATGTGTACATAATGTCCTGATATATATTTATTATTTATTTATTTATTTATTTATTTTTGTATCTACTTTACCTGAATATCACAACAGGCAACACCATTAATAAGAAGAAGATTTTAATTCTCCATTAAGACGTTGGATACTTACGTCGAGTAGATACCGTTTCTTATTTTGCTGACGAAAAATTTATTTATATTAACAACTGGATTAATATATAAATATCTTTAATTTAATTATGAAGATAATTGATTTTACAGAACATGGCAGAAATGTACGCAAATAAAGTTTAGCGTCTAGACGTAATATCAATTACAAGACGATTCTAATAAATAACTGAATTTTTACAAGGTATCACCAGTTATTGTAAAGGACGGGTCAAAAAATAAAATTTTTAAAGAAATTCAATTGATTACTGAAAGGTTCCGTTTCCACATTCCTGACAGCCAGTGTTGCCGGATGCCAAACTTTTCCACTTTTATGCTCCATCTTTTTGACGATCTGTTCATATTTGTACGAGAACAACATATTGTAACAGATACTAAAGAAAAACCTACTTTCAGGCAATTTCGTTAATTCTTAGATCAGAATGTAGAATACAAGACAATAACTGTGTCGATTTCAATCGTTTTTTTTTTGCATTTTATTTTACTCGAATATATTTACATAAAAAGATTAAATTAGTTTAGGGTTTTCCATTGCGTTGGAGTAAAACTAAATATAATTTTTCCGTGTGAGCCAGTCTCACTTAACTAAACTGATTGAATATTTGGATTATTGGTCAGAAAACTACACGTATAAATAATACTGAAACCTATTACAACCGATTATTTTGAGCATAGATTATTTTGTCTTGGTAGTTTAGCGTTTATGAAATACCCTTGTAATTCAATATTAATTTATTAACTCAATTAGATTTTTCTTTCAGTCGATTGGAGTTTTTTAATTCCGGCATCTCGCAACACTGTCCGACAGCTACATGGCTACTATTAAGTCTCAACTGTCAACAGTGACAAATTCTGGGACAAGTGAGAAGTATTTATCAAAGAGTATATAGTGTATTGTCTATGCTCTCAGATGCTTCATGGCGGAGGTCGCTGTTGTTATAATACTCAGATACAATATTTTGAAAATAAATATTAATTTTTCTCCACTTTTTTGTAAGAAAAATTTTTTAGCATTGAGTTCAGGCTTGCAGGCCCAATCAAAAAAATATTTTTTCATCTATAGTTGCTATAGCGTAACGTGAGCGAAAGCGATGTATGGGCCCGCACCATTGTTCAAAAAATATATGTACATAAAAAGATTTAAAAGAAAAATAACAGATTAAAAACTAGGTTATAAATTTAAAACCTCATCGATTCCATCGCAACGAGGCATGGTACCCAAGATACTGGCAGCATTGCCTCTTTGGATGGCCAAACTAATACGTTGGCCAAGGTAGCTGCCAGCTCTTGGATCCCCGGTAGACTCGATAACTCTCTTTGAAATTTCTTCAAAAAGAGCTCGAGCCCCCGGGCCCCACGGCCCCAGAGTCTCCACACCAAAAGGCACAAATATGAAAATCTTGTCAAGAGATTCATATTTGCGTCCCTTGGCCCGTTCGGCACAGTAGCCGCAGCCCCCGCCATAGAGGAGGTCGCCTCAATGTGGGACGCAGCCAGGGTGTCAGCACAAGTTGCGTCCCAAACAAGCGACCTCCCTAAACGCCAGGGAACAAGCGTCATCCCATCGGGTCTCTTGCCATCACCACGCGCCAGACCAGTTGGTTCTAATACAGCTGGCACGTGGGCGGTAGCAAGAGACCTCCGGATGATGTCGTTAAGGGCACTATGGCGGTGGAATTTTGCTGACTGTTTTATTTTTATTACTATAGCACATATGAAATACTGACCTAATCTTAAAAGTAATCCAATTGGAGAGTTTACAAATTGGTTTTTTGGTCTTATTGTTAAACTCTGTATAATGTAACTACTTTTTTATTATTGTTATACTTTATTACAAATCTAAATATAATAAATAAAATTTGATGATACCGAACAATGGACATATTACCGAAGGGTAAAAAAACAGCAAATATCTATGTATAAGTAGATGATCTTTAAAATATTTCTGATCTTAGAAAATTCCGTTCTTTAAAAAGTTTGGTACGCGTCGTAAAAATAAGTGATTCTTTTAACGTTACTTACCTACTTCATCTTAAACATAATTATTACTTGCAACTACGGAACCCTACACTGCACGAGGCCCGACACGCACTTGGCCGGTGTTTTGGTAAAAAATTTAATGAATGCGGTTTCTACTTATTTTTAATTACTTATACCAATGTAGGACCGCTATTTTCATTAAATACTTCGTTGCCATTCCGTGTACTCTTGCCAAATAAGGTAATTTATATTTTATACGCAAAGCTGTCCGGTACAGACCCGGTTTAAATTAAGCTCATACAAAAAATGCGTCTGACTCGTTATATATGGATTTTCCGCGGCTTTACCTGCGTGGAGGAAATTAACAAGTCATCATTTGAAAAATGATTTTAGAAACCAGTTATTTTTTATCTCAATTTTCTTTTCATCAACACCCTTCATTTGATACCAATAGTGTGATGAAAAGTACATTAAAAATAACTAGTGCACCATCTTAGGTGTTCCGCCATGTTGGATTTAGAATTACGTCACATAACTAACCATGCATTGTCATCCAAACTAAACGTGTAGGTTACATACAAAAATTTCGGCTCAATCGGTTGAAGATATCTGCTTCAAAATTGAGATGATAGATTCCACCCGAACAAGCGGGACCCTCATTGCTAAGACTCCGCTGTTCGTTTATCTGTCTGTTTGTCCATCCGTCACAAAGCTATTCGTACTTGACCATTTTTCTTTTAATTTACACAAGGAATAATTTCCCAAAGCATCACCTGGACGTAGCTAGATGATATTAGTACTTAGTAAAATATCCAAAAAGGTGAATATTTTTAAACGTAAGAACTTTCAAATCTCAAATAATAACTTAACCATTGAATTTTTGAAGCTAAAAAAACCCAGCTTTATTTTTTCTTTATTCATTAAAATGGAACAGCCTCCCAAAAAATATCTGACCTTAGAAGAAATATATTAATTCTCCCCGAGTGCCAGTTATTATATTTTTTGCGCAGCGCCTAAATTGTTATTACGTCCAACAAAGTACTCTTTGGATCTATTAAAAAACTCTCCCGTTGACTTTGGCGTTTTTATGGTGAGCAGTGAACATTAAATTTTAGCGACCTTGCTTTAATAAACCTATCTAACCAGAAATTTCATTTTATTTCGCTCGTGAGTTAGCTTTAATTATTAGCATGTTTTTAGCAAGATACGTCGATACTTCTTGGTATCCTTTCTCGCTTTGCTGACTGTTCTATTTTTATTATTATTAAATCTTAATATATATAAATCTCGTGTCACAATGTTTGTCCTCAATGGACTCCTAAACTACTGAACCGATTTAGTTCAAACTTCGTGAATATCTGTCATTTGGTCCAACTTAAAAGATAGAATAGTTTTTATCCCACGTGGACGAAGTCGCGGGCATCAGCTAGTGTAATATAAAACATACTAAATCGCTCTCGGCCTGTATGGACATAAACACTAACAACTTTAGTTGTATGACTTTTTTTTTTACTCGATATTGTAAGAAATATCAAATATTCAATATTTTACAGATAAACACCATACCAGGGAGCCGATTAAAATACTATAAAATTCTAAAGATATCGAAAAAATTTAGTTGCAATACTAAACTCTATACCCAATTTTGTTTTCTAAATTGCAACGTAACCTGTTATAATAATTCCCCTCGAACCCAAAATCTGAAAAATCCGCTTTATCCCCAACTAAAGGAACTTGTAAAATACAACAGTTATTCTCTATAACAATAAATTTACACAAGTATTCCTTTGAAACGTCGACGTAGTGAGGCGAAATAGTAATATTTCAATTTAAACTCTAAGTTATCTTCAAAAGCTCTCAGTTATTTAAATGATGAAGATCATTAATTTATCAGTCTTCTACAGTATAATCAACATCACACGGGCCCCGTAGACAGCGTAGTTTTTTTAAGAATAGAATAGAATAGAATAGAATAGAAAAAATCTTTATTTCATATAGGCCTAGCATACAAAGGCTCCTATGACACGTCGTTTTGTTTACATGGTCACTTTAATGGTGATAACCATTCACGACTTAAAACTAAGTTTACGAGGGTTCCAAACGCGCCCTGCCGCTGAGAAGAAGCCCACAACAAACTCAGCCGGGTATTTCTTTTTTATGTTATCACCATTTAACAACAAGTAGTATAAATAGTAAACACTAAATAGGCTCGCAACAACAGAGCATTCATTATCGATCAATTCCAAGGGCTTGTGTCGCTAATATAGTCCTTAATATTGTAGTAAGCCTTATTAATGAGTTTAGGCTTGACAAACCGTTTGAATTTATTAAGTGACATTTCAGATACATGATGTGGTAACTTATTATAAAATCTTATACAGTTTTATACATAAGAGGAATTAAAGTCAGTGTAACTCACAATAGTCACACAATTAATATGAACTACCATTTTAATATAATTAATGTTGCCATCACTATTGATCAAGTGGCAGATAAGTTCAAACGGCATAGTATGCGAAAATTAATCATTTCTAATGGACCAGACTAAACTAGGGCAACATATACCTACTTAAGGGGGATGGGTACCATCCGGGCGCGAAAATTCAAATTTTATTTAGTTTTTTGCTCATAGTGGGCAAATTATACATCGAAGGCTAATGGCAATGAGTTTTGCGGGCACAAAATTTATGCATCTACATGTTTTTAATAAAAACTCTGCTCAACAATACTCATTAACTTCATATTGGTTCCCGATAGCTCGAAATCTGGGAAACTGCATAAAATTATCTTTCAGGAACCAATATGAGATTAGTAGGAATTAAAAACATGTAGATGCATAAACAGTAGGCCCGCAAAATGCATTGCTATAAATCTACAATGTGTTAGTCTAATATTTGCGAAAAACTAAATAAAATTTGATTTCCCGGCTGGTAGGGCCGTAACACCTTAATACGCATGGGGTAGGTAAAGACAGATTAAGTAAACGAAAAAGTTTATTCTATCAGCCTGCTTGTAAAAATAAGAAGTAGATTAATTAGACAACTTTTATGAAGGTACTTCGGAAAATTCTGCGAAGCCTTAACCAGTCGTAAAAGTGCTTTTACGGAGCGTTTGGTACACAGAAACTGTTTCGCACGGATTAGCTCTACCTACGAGTATATAAATCTCTTTCAAAGAATTAAATTCGTACAAAGTAAACTTAAAAACAATAAAATAACCCTTCTTTCAGTCGGGTTGTGAAAATTAATACAGTGAAAACGAACCTATTCTGTTATTGGTACCACGAAATACATAATAGTACCTAACATATAGAAAGCTCACTCCGCGAGATGATTTAGGTACAGAAATAGGGACTCTAGCGCTGACACAAAAAATGCAATTCAGTTCGCAATGGCGCCTGGATCCGCCTGTACAAATAACACGCAACAAACGCAAAGTTGTTGTCTCTTTCTATCGCGTAACGTTATCTCATTCGACGTACTAAGGTTGCCTCGCATTCGGGTAACGCAGCGCGTGAAATATACCGTACAAGAACGAATGCGAGCAAAGTAGCCGGGCGCGCGGCGGCCGTCTGTACATCGAGACGGCTTACTGTAGTCTTTTCGAGTAGGTGATAAGTGGACTTGGCCTGCTTTTACTAAACAACCCGCTAGGTTAGGATAAACACATGATATCTATCTATCTAAACGAGTAATTCTTGAATATATATATTTATATTTCTATATAATCTGAATCTCGGAAACGGCTCGAACGATTTTCATGAAATTAAGTATGCAGGGGGTTTTGAGGGCGATAAATCGATCTAGCTAGGATTCATTTTTAGAAAACGTCGAATTTACCAAAAAAAATATGACTCCTGCTACCATCTATTGGCCAGTAGTGATATTACCGAGCGAAGCTCGGTCACCCAGATATTAATAATTAAGTGACCAGTATTTTTTACTATTAAAGTAGATTTTAAAATCTGATGTGGTTGTCAACAGAATGTCTCCGTGTCGAGTAGCGGCGTGCGTGGCGGCGCTAGTGGCGACGTGCTTCGCGCCATCGCCGGTGCTCTCCCTGGATCTCAACAAGCTGTATGGACACCATTCAAAACGCTCTGGTCAGTGCTCTGGCGTCACTGATCTCTTTTATACTAGAACGCTGAATC
Organism: Coenonympha glycerion; assembly: GCA_963855885.1. Lineage (NCBI taxonomy): Eukaryota > Metazoa > Arthropoda > Insecta > Lepidoptera > Nymphalidae > Coenonympha > Coenonympha glycerion. The sequence goes on from OY979647.1 coordinate 1,405,872, forward strand.
GCAGACTGTCAGCGTAAAATTGAAGACACTTCATTTCCGCCATCTTGGCGCTTATTGTTGCGTAACCTGGCGTGAGCGTCCATGGAACTAAAATAAAATTACATTCAAAACAACGGTCACTAGCAACAAATGTCCATTTAGTATCGTGGACATTCGAATGGGGCGCTTTAAATCGGCACAAAAACCGTCAATTGTATAGAATGTTTGATCCAACGTAGAGTGTAATTGAGATCAGTGTCTGAGGTGAATGCCAACTCTGTGTCTTGGTGTATTAAATGAATGAATGATTGTGTATGTTACAAGATTACGCCCAGTTGTATTCGTATATAACAAACGTTTTTCATAGGTAGAAAATCTCCAAATATTATCCATCATAAAATCACAATTTCAAGATATTCTATTAACACTGTGATAAAATCTTAATTCGATAGTTTCTGGACCTAACAAAATTTTTGTTAGGATTACCCTAAAAAGTTACAACAAAAAAATTTGTACAGACACTTTACAAAATTCAGAACTTAAGCAAGTACAGTTAGATAAGAACTTAAAAAAAGAAAGTAATCTTATCTCACGGGGAAGGTCAAGGAAAGTGAGGTTTCGGCCTTAGTCGGAGGACTTAGGTAACTTAAAGTTTCCCGTGAAATGTTGAATTGTTTCGAGTAGCCATCGAAAACCGAATGAGATACAAAAGGTCTCTAGAGGTTTCAAGAAAATAGGTCTCTATAAAGAAAATTAATTTTATCCCCCATTACTTATGATTTTCTTTTTTCTTTTGAGACGCGGATACTGAATACTACATTTTCGTTTGTTAGAGGGACTGTTGGTGTATTTTAATTACAATTGTATTATTAATCTGAATAAATAAATGAGTCTTAAATGAAAGACTGAAAAAATAAAAATAACTATTGCATCAATCGGGAAATCTTTAGTTATTTTGCTTGAACTAAAATTGTATTCAATGAGTATCATGAAAAGGGTCTTTAACAGCTTAGATTTAAATAGCGCCAGGTCATTAACTTTTGAATATTATATTGCCGTTTTAATTATTATACCTTCTCAACAAATTTGAAATGAAGAGAGCTAAAACTTATTCGAGTGCAAAGTTTAATACGCGAAGATTTAAACTCATTAAAACATAACCCTTCTTTCAGCTTTTAAAAATCAACGAAATTTTCTAACGGTAAGTATTATTAAGGTCCAAGGGCATGGCTTTTATTTTTGCCCCCTTCGCTCTTATGAATTTCCATATTATCCACATAAGATGCTAAGGGTAGGGGAAAAATTTAAATAATCCTTTCTCAGTACACATCTAGGGTATATAAAGAATATTCCCTGAATTTTTTTTACGTTCAGCCATTTGGACTGTAGCTTGTCTGTAAGTCAAGTACAAAGCCTTTTATAGGTATAGCCTTAGATATGTGATGCAAGCGAAGCCTCGTGTTTCTGCTAGTTGAAATATAAACCTCAACAAAATAATCTAGATTATTCCATGACCTGATACAACTTTGAAGAAGGAGCTTACTTAGGACGATAAAACTTATTAATTATATCTAACTTCCTTAATTAACCCATAATAAAGTTAGGGCTCTGAGAAATTCCCGACGGACGCTTATTTGATTAATATGACGAAGTTAGCTTACGATACATATAAGCTAACAGAATCTTAACTTAAAATTTTCACCCTAGACTTTCGCTGTTCGTCTTACTCTCCCTCTGTAGAAGAGATACCCTTTTGAAGTGAAATCTTCTTACTGGGCATATTGGCAAGGGAAAAATCATTCAACTCTTTACCATTGCCTTTACTGCTGCCTTTATACTTATATAATTGGTTCAAAAGTATACACGTAATTTTTTTCGAACATAATATGAATTGTCAAGTTTCCATTTCTGTTCTTTTTTGTATTTTTAGTAGGGGACAATTATTAAAAAAAACTGCTGGTACCGACGAAATTGGAGGATACAATTTAGATGTTGCAATTAAAATTAATTATTTATCATAATATACTCGAACACATACACACATACATACCACACTAATATATTCAATTAGCAGTCACAAGTGTGTGTTTGTATGTGTGTTTGTTTATTACTCTCTCTCATCACAACTTTTGAATCGGTTTGGTTAAAGTATAAGTATTTGGAATATAGATAGATTAAGTTACTCGATATTTTGAGAAATATAAAATATTCAGTATTTTACAGAGATACTCAACTTGTTCCTACTCTGTAATGTAATATCGGCAAGTAGCAACGGCGCGGCGGCGCGAAACCGCAACAGTGTAAAAATCACTTTACAGTAATAACATTTTTTGTATGAAATAAATTAATACTGAATTTTGAAAAGTCGTAGAACAAAAGTTGTTAGTGTTAATATAGGCCGAGAGCGATTTGGATTTTTTTATGTAACTCTGTAAAACATAATATTATACCTAAAATTAAATCTAAACAGCTAATATTATTAAAATTAAATCTATCTAAATTAAAATTAAATCTAAAGTAATTTAAAAAAGAATAGGAAAAGGAAAAGAAAGAGTAAGTGAAAAAATAATAATTATAAAAATCAGAACTACTTAATTTTATTTAAAGCGTCAAAGTATTCCTCCGAATCGGTGTCAACTGGAAAAGTGCCCAGAAGGCTGGCAGCATTGCCACTCTGTATAATAATAATAATTTATTAACATTTCCATTTGGTCAGAGAACCCTAAAAATTCATAAATGGAACACCCTGTATGAAGCGTTAATTTATTTCCGTTAACTGCATATTTGGGACGGAAACAGAGAATATAATTTGTTCGCAATCGGCATTCACTGATTGGGACGCCCATTTGACCGAATATTCCAAAATTACGATTCGATATTGCGGTGCTTCGAATGTCAATACACATGATATTTCCCACCTACTCAAAACAGGATGCACTTTACCAATTATTATTTATTTTTGGATGCAATTTATATTACCAATGTTTTAAAACAGGCCCTTACTTTTTACTACGACTGCCCAAAAAAGGAGTGTATGTATGTATGTAAGTGATTTTCTTTATTCCACCATAACTTCTGAACGGCTGAATAGATTTGGATATATGGGGTATCGTTAAAATCCTTACATCATCCCGAGTAACATAGGCTATATTTTTTTTTTTGGAAAAAGTCGTTTTAGCACAAGGCAGTAATGTTTTTTAATTTTTAAATTATTTACTTGTTACATGAAAAGACAACCGGTTCGGGAAGCAGTTTGTACTAAGAAGAACAAGTAAGAAACTCGGCACTGTCATTTGGAAGTTTTGCATATTTACGATGAAAATAAAAGCTTTACCTTATTGTTGCTAACCTGTCGCTAGTGGGCGGTAATCGAACCCTATGCTAGCCAAAGCAAGAGATATTGACTCGACAAAATGTATTTGTAAAGTACACCACTATGTAAGCAACGTATAGATATAAGTAACCGTCCAATTAGAAATGGAGGACACAAGCTAGTTATAGTTCCACTCCGTTTGCGTAAGGTACAGAAGTCCTTTGTGGGGTTGAGTGTACGTTTCTACAATATGATAACGAGGTCTGTTTTGGCCTTACCTTTACTTGCCTTTACACAGGTTTAAATTCACTGTCAAGAAACATCTCATAAATCAGGGTTACTATACTATTGAAAATTCGTCAATGACAAGTATTCTTGTAATGATAGGGATATATTTCCATCTCCTCACGCGATATCTTAAAAGTTATGAAAATCATATTATATTATAAGGATAATAATTGTAAATCATGAGATTTTTGAAAAGAGCAAGTGCCGAGTTTCTTGCCAGTTCTTCTCCGTGCAAACCTGCTTTCCGAACCTGGCGGTGTTGACTTTTCATAACAGTCTATTATTATTATTATTATTTAGGCCTATGTGAAAAATAAAAAAAAAATCATTTTCATTTTGTTCTTCTTTTTATTTTGGGGACGCGGCCTTGCAGACTCCTTTGCTCCGAGTAGAACATGACTACTGACTGTCTTCGATCTATTGTACTCACCGCTTTAACATCACCTCCAAGTAAGGTTGTCCCAAAGAACAACAGCAGCACTTATGCAGAGTAGCAAAAACACTTTCATACGAATAAGATTCGCCACTCTCAGCCTCTTAAAACTCTTGCCTTTATAAAACTCATAGTAGATATCTACTAAAGAACAATCTTCGTTCCAATGATCAAAACAAGCTTATGAAACTTTTAACTACTTTACAGATACAAGAATACGATGTGGTTTCATTAAAGTTCCGCAATAAAGAGCAAAGTTACTATTTATTACGTTTCTCGTTCATAAAAAAATCATTTTATATCAGCAGTACCAACTAGCTTTTTCTTGCAACTTTGCCGACATTGTAGGGTTTAGAAATTATTTGTTTTCGCAGGATATGTAAGTAGCCTACATATATTGCGCAGGGATAGACAAAGTTTAGAAAATTAATAAGACGAAAGAAAACTGTTTAATGATACAACCTTGCAACTCATTCCTCAACAGTTGGCATTTAATTATTTATACCTAAACATAACATACCTTTTAAAATAAATTGCTTCTACTACATAAAAATGCTAAAAACAAAAACTGTGTTTAAACGTCACAGCCAGAGAGCTTTCTGTCGTTGAACTATAAAAAGACAAGCAAAGGTACTCCATTATGCAGGTTGATGTCTATGGGCTACACTTTACGATGATTTGTGAAAATTGCATTAATTTTCATACGATAATATTTTATGAACCAATCCATGGAATACTTATTTAAATATCTGACGCAAATTACCTACCCTATGAAGCTGCTGTGCTATTCTACAAAATGTCCATCTCTGAAATAGCTGCCAGACAGCTGTCAACCCGAATATGGCATGCAAAATTGTACTCTATTACAACTGACAAATTCATAGATGCATAGATGTACGTTCGTCGCTGTTTTGCAGAATAGCACGGCAGTTTGTTTATTATTATGGGGCTAGATTCAAGACATGGCTCAAAACAATTGGTCTAGTGCGAGTCGGACTCGCGCACTGAGGGTTCCGTACAATCAAGACCAATTCAAACCAAAACACCTTTGCTTACTAAATTCAAAAACGAGCAACAGATAAACATCATCTGTGAAAATTTCAAGTATCTAGCTATCACTGTTCAAGAGATACAGCCTGGTGACATACTGACGGACAACGAAGTCTTTGGGTACGTAGCCTTAAAAAAACACCAAAAAGATAAACTTGGTCGCTCAGGCACTTATTTATTTAACTGCACAAATAATTACATCGACTTAACACCAAGATAAGCTTGAGCGCTCAGGCACTTATTTATTTAACTGCACAATAATTACATCGACTTTGCTTCATTTAGCATCGACACCAACGTTCGTCGCAATAGAGACTATGTAGAGTCACCTTAACATCCGGAATCACAGCCTCCATTAGTGTGCAACCCTCTCGGGAAATCCTACCACCATCTCATCTGTATAAAGCTTATAATGTCGCTGAGTTTCTGTGGTCCCTGATTGCAGAGTTTAACTGTGTAGAAAGACAAGTAGACTGTCTTTCCGGTAAACTATTCACAAAGCTCGCCATCTACTTTAATAAAAAAATATTATTCTTTCTGTTTTTTGTGCGCAAATCCTTTCAACTTCATAGAATATGCTTAAATGTACATCCGTTCTGTATAAGAGTGTGTATTTGAAATTATTTGAAATAGTTCATTAACACTGCAATGTTTACGACTATACAACGTGTAGATTAATTACCCTAATTAGCTAGAAAGTCTAAAGTAGGGAACGATGTATAGATGCATGAAAAAATATCACAAGTGCAGCTCATATCCTGAGGGAACGACGGGGAGTTCAGAAATGTACCATAAATTTTAAGGAATATCCCTAAAAAGAGCTGGTTCAATACCAATGAACTGGGGATGATGAAAATGATATTATGAGGTTTGTTGATGTAAGAGTTAGGGTTGCTAAATTTTAGTTTTCTAAATGAAATAATATTTTTTGTATTGAAAATAAAATAAAATAAATGAGACTTTTTTTCACGTTAATGTGTGTTCTAGGATCAAGTTAAAAGGTTAGCTGCGGGCCACAGACAATTTTCGCTAGTTTGGGGTGAGGTATTCTTGGCCCTAGCCACGATAGGGCCACGAATACCTCACCTCAAGCCTCAAGTCTCAGGCTCAAATATCTCCGTGTTTGTTTATTAATGGACTACCGACATCTTAACCTCTGAATTTAAGCTCTCTACAATTTACAAATGGCTATAAGGGCTTAAAGTGCAACAAACATTGATTTATAAGCTAAGGATTGTGGGTCAGCGCTAAAAAGTGTCCGAACCGAATGACATACTCGTACAAAATGCGAAAAGACTCTGAATCGCACTTCAGTCTCGTGTTTGAAAATTAGGAATTACAATGTTTTAGTTTGTTTATAAAAATACTCATGTACCTACCACACCTACTACTACAACCTACCCTCGTTTATAAAGGTATTCTCGGGACACTTTTTTCGTAAAATTTGTATTATACCCGTTGTCCATAGATTAATAAGCCTATGGCAACAAAGTATTGTTTTTGGCTCGTATTGCATTTTATTACCTACACAAATTCGCTATTAATTGATGCTCTATGTTAGGCAGTCGCTGGAAAGTCACCTTGCTCGCAGTTAGGCGGTCGATGGAAATCCACCTTAACGTCCCGGAATTACAGCCTTTATTAAAACGAGTCTCCGGGGAAATTCCTCCACCTTTGCATCTCCTCGTGTATAAAGCTTAATGTCTCTGAGCTTTGTTTGCTTTGTGAAGTGTTTAACGTGGATAATGAAGTAAACTTGTCGACAGAGTAAATATTACATTCGCTACGCATTTAATTTAACACTGCAATGTATGGTCTCACGAACTATCCGTTCATTAATATTGTAAACTTAAAGTTTTTATGTTTGGGCGTTGCAATTGCTGCAAATAAAGATAAAATATAATAAATAAATAGTGGACAACATCACATACATTGCTCCGATGCCTTAGTAAGTAGCTTATGCACTTGTGTTATGGAAATCAGAAACAACGAAGGTACCACAACACCCAGACCCGAGACAATGTAGAAAACTTATTTTTCTACATTGCCCCGACCGGGGATCGAACCCGGAACCTCAGAGATGACGGCGCCTTGAAAACCGGCACGCTAACCACTCAACCACGGAGGTCGTCATCAAAAGATGTAGTACCTTAACCCTGAATTAACATTTAAATATTTCCAAGGCTTAGTTAGAGATCTTCCTCATTAAGGATTAGGATTTCTTATCCTACTCTCCGGCGGGTAGGTACCAGAGAATTGTCCAGAATAAAAAGTGACCTACGCCGTAATCCAGGTTCTAAGTTGTCTATAATATGTTGAACCAAATTGGTTTAGTAGTTTCGGCGTGAAAAATGCATTTATACAAACTTTCGCATTTATAATAACGACTTACGAGTAAGGTAGGATTAATGAAGGAAAACCTTAAGAGAAAACCTCAAGAGAAAACCTACACTCAATTTGATTGATACTTGAGATGTTCGTCCGCTTCAAAAGGCGGTCCTTATGTATCCGGTGGACATCCATCAGCTAAGAGTATGATGATAACGATGTGTTTTAACTTTTATGTGGTGAACAAATAAATAGTCGAGTGGGTGATATTAGAACTTGATACGACGTAATAAGCAGTACATAAATGTAAGCTCAGCTGAATGGTTCGCTGCGTTCAGGCAATAATTTGAACTGACATGTTCAGGCTAAAAGAAAAACTCATACATAAATATGTTACTTATCGAGAGAGTTTTCTGATAAACGAAGAAGGTGCAATGTACAAAGGTAATATACTGTTGTGTTTATGTGGCAAGAAATATTAATTGAGTAGCGATAAAGGAAACCATCGTTAACCAGAAACCTGCGTTATTTTTAATCTTCTATAAGAAATAATTTATGAAGTCTGCCAAACAATACTGTAACAGAATAGTGGGTCTTAATTTAACCTCTTTCTGTAAGAGAAGGTTTCTGACTTCTAACCCCAGCAGTAGCCATCATGGACTGTTGAAAAAGTTAAGATCAAAAAAGATCTATTGGTCAAAACCCGTGTTATAAAATAAATTTCTCGAACCTTCTCAGAGAAATTCATTACCTACCTAAGTTTTCTGGAACTCAACTGCCGCTCTACGTATTTTACGACCCCTAGTAAACGTTTTCGTGCAGTCTCCGAAACGAAATTCAACGTCTGAAGTTTAGCTAAATAATTAAATGAAAAATTACACTCAGATTGTTTGTTTGTTCAGGGAAGCTTCCGTTGTGTACGCTGCGTTAATGAAATTTTTTTATGGCGGAAATATTTTCCTGATGTGCTAGTTCAAAATAAAGTCAAATACACCCTATGATAAAGACTTAGTACCTACTTCATGATAATAACCTTTTTTTCACAATTTTTTTTCTATAACATATTCCGGATTCCCATTGTATTTGCGAAAAACAAATACGTCGCGCGACCCGTAGAAAGGATACCCAAATGAAGATGGCAGTGTGCAAAAAGAGATATAACAAGTAAATAATAATTTAAAAATTAAAAACACGACTGCCTTGTGGTAAGGTGGCAAGGTGCAGGAAGAAAAATCTCTGCCAGTTGCTATTTATTACACGACTGCCCAAAAAAAATGAATGTAATGTTTTAAGGGTTCATGTATGCATGTATGATGTATGTATGTGAGTTTCTTTATTCCACCATAACTTCTGAACGGCTGAAACGATTTGGACATATGGGGTATCGTTAGAATCCTTACATCATTCCGAGTAACATAGGCTATATTTTTTTTTTGGAAAGTCATTTTGCTACACAGGGCAGGCGTTTGTAGTGTTCCATACCAAAATGGTAAAAATGGAACCCTTATGGTGAGACTTTCTCCGTCCGTCCGTCCGTCCGTCCATCCGTCCGTCCGTCCGTCCGTCCGTCCGTCCGTCCGTCCGTCCGTCCATCCGTCCGTCCGTCCGTCCGTCCGTCCGTCCGTCCGTCCGTCTGTCACACTCGTTTATTTCAGTAACTATTCAAGCTATCGACTTGAAATTTAGAATAGTTATAGGTAATAGTGACCCGACGTCATAACAATCGTAAAAATTTGAAAGTTTTTATTTAAAAAGGGGGGAAAACCGGGTCGACGAAATTTTAAAACGAGATAACAATATTGAGTGGGGTATCATATGAAAGGGCGTTACTTGAATATTCTGAAACTAATTTTTATTTATTTTTATACCTGATAGTTTTTGATTTATTGGGCAAACTGTCGAAAAAAATACCGTTCCCCCCCTTATGTTCGAAGTTTACCTATCAAAAACATCTGAAATAATTATGATCAATAGAAGTTAACGTATATTTTACAGGAAAAATAAAATCAACTCGATGACTAATAATATACTTTTTTGATAATAACAATAATCCGCCAAAAACAAAGTTACGTTTGCGGTTTGCCAACAAAAGTACCTACATCTAAATTATACTCGTATATTCATGAACAAAAGTGATTCTTTCAATGTTTTACTTCTTTTATGGTATGGAACCCTCGGTGCGCGAGTCCGACTCGCACTTGGCCGGTTTTTTTATTTTTTATTTTTAAGTTATTTTACGTAAGCACACTATTTAATATTCTATGACTATAGTCAAACTGCTCGTACTAAGAGTCAGTATTTCATAGTTTTGAATTCTCTGTAGGTATCTACGTCTCTCAAGTGGCCACTCGTCGTAAAATTGAAATTTCTCTACTTAAAACTAAAGAGAAGTCCAAGAAAGTTGTCTCTCCAAACTTAAAATTGTTTAACGACGTTGTTTGTTTAGTTGAAGAAAAGTTTTATTGCTTTTGTAAATATAAAACTTTATGAGACAGTTTGAAGCTGTTGTTTCATAAGTCGTGGACGTGATCTAATAGAAGACCCATTTTGCTTTCATTTTTATTTAAAAACTGCATTTTTATGACCTATAAGTATGTATTCTACCATGAAATTCAATTCTTATAGGTAAGTAGCTTAGGTAGGCAAATGATGGAGGAGGCCTACGCCCATAAATAAAACAAAAATATAGACCCTTTGTTTAATTTATTAAGTTTTGTTATTTTGGTTTTTGGGAAATAAAAGGCTTGAGTTTTTATTTATTATATTTTATTTATTAATCGTTTTTTACTTCTATTACAGAATACTGTCACCCCTACGAGCCGTTCAAGTGTCCAGTGGATGGAAACTGCATCTCCATTCAGTATCTATGCGACGGTGCTCCGGACTGCATCGATGGCTATGATGAAGACTCCAAACTCTGTACTGCAGGTATGGTAATAGATAATAGTAATTCCTGAACATCCCAAACATATACCTACCCATAACATAAGTATTGAATGGAAGCTATTATTTTGCGGAAATCCATGATTAGCAGAAAAGATTATTTTTTTTGCTCTGCTATCTAAAAAATATTATTTTTAGGTAGCAGAGCATGGTCCAATATGTAGGGTTAGTACAGGTTTTTGTACGAATTTCGAGTCGATCCAGCGCCCTCTATGGACAGTCGCTGACATTCGGTTGTCAATAGATGGCGCTGGCTGTGTATGGAGGAATTCGATTCGTTCGTGCGATGCGAGTCCACTTGAAATTCTTAAAAAACCTGTACTAACCCCAGCAAAGTTCCCAAGTGAGCAGTGCCACCAGCACTGCACAAGCAACACTATCAACGCACGTTTCTTTCAGACACCGGGTCATCCTCAGGAGATGTTGACTCACAATAGAGAGATCATATATGTAATGCACACGCGAGATTGTATATGTAATTTCGGCATTACATCAATAGTAGATTGTAGTCAAAAAAATTTAATCTTTCCTGCTATATCATAAGTTTTTTAATTTGCAAAATTTTAGGTTACTTTACGCTAAATTATTTCGTTCGCTTGTCAGCTGTACGTGTAGTAAGTATCATGTATGTTACTACTTCACACCACAGCTAGTAAACCGATTTGGCTTTAATTTAAAATGTATTAAAATAATTATTTATTAAAGTATTATTAAAGTAACCAAAGTAGCTGTACGTGTCATGAATCTGAGGTGGCATTGCGCAGGCTCATTGTAATGAAAGAGTTCCAATCGCAAATTAAGCAAAATTAGGCTGTATATAATAATGGTTTAAGACATAAATTACAATGTTTTAGTCTGTTTTTAAAAATACACTCGTTTATATAGGTTTTCACGGGACACTTTTTTCGTGCATTTTGTATTACACCCGGGGTCCATAGATTTATATGTCAATGAATGAAAACTAATAATAAATGTGTTATCCTACGGGCAATTTAAAATACCTCAAGCGTGTGATTGCGCGGAAGTTGTTCCGGTTGTGTTTAAGAAACAAAGTCTATTCGGAAACTGGAAGATTTTGCAATATATTCAAATATTATGTATATTCTAACCGTCTTGCGCTGTTTCGGGCTGAACGTCGATGAATATTTTATGAAACTTCCTAACCTTTTACGTAGGTAATGTAAATTTTAAATTTATTGCTTAAATATTTAAACCTTTTAGATATTTTTATTTTACGCTTAAGGTTCTAAATAAACTTGTTTTCTATCTTCTTTCTTTCCAATATGAGTAACTGGAACGAATCTAACACTTAGTTAACTTAGACAATGTACTTCGTGTATACCTTTTACTTATTTTCATCCCGGAGAAAACCTGTTATCGCAGGATTTCGGAAAAAACTAAAATAGTACTATACTATATAGTATCTACTATATATTTCTATCGCAAATTTCGTTGAAAGTAGATATAAAGGTTGGAAAAGGGAGCAAGAATGGATATTATTGCAAGCACACCTAGTAACATAAGCAATATTAAAAGATACACAACACCATAAATACTATGCACAGATTTGTATGTACAGTCAGTAAAACTAAATTCAAGTAAAGGTATACGATTTCTGAAGTGTTTTTATTCCATCAAATTGAGCGCATGACAAAGCTTCTTTTACAATCAAAAGAAAGAATAAATTGTAAAATTATTGTAATCGAGATTATAATTAATTGTTTTGAAATAACGTTTAAATAAGCAAAGTAAATGAGTTTCTAGCGTGTTCAAAAGCTAAACGCTTTGTTTCGTATTTTCAATGTTCATTTTGTACTTAATTAACAAAGTATTTTGGATGTAGGTTAGCTTATAATCCACTCTATGTATGTATTTCATATTTACTAGGTTTTTCACAAATCCCGAGGAAATCAAGGACTTGCCGTTGCCGTTCCCACTTCCTTTCCCAACCTTTGTACCTAAATTGTACTAACTTTCAAGAAAGTTTGCTATAGTAATGGTTGTATAGCAAATTCTGGTTTTTTCAAAATTCTACAAAGAATATGGAATTTTTCGGGATAAAAAGGAAAAATATCTTATATATTAAGTTAATTCTGGGTACAAATCGGTACAGTATCTCTGGCGTGAAGAAGTAACAAACATTCATAGACACTTACAAACTTTCACCTTTATAATATTCGAGTGATGTGATAGGAAGGATGGGATATACATATACCTATGTACTTACCCCTTTACTTTACTTTACTTGAGAGTAAATGGTAACTATATAGTAGATACTTATTTCTCGTTTTACATTACGTTATTATGTAATAATAATAATTATATGCACTGCTCCCGCAAAGTTTCTTGTAATCCTAGACTTGACGAACGCGTAGGATGTAAGGCAGTACAAATTATATTATTAACGTTAACGTATTATATTCTTACGTAAGATGTGGCAGCATTCTACGCCGTATACCTATAGGTATGTGTAATTTTATCATGGAATGGTGCCAGGTTACTGGCTGTATTTCCTTGCTGAACAGCTAGAGTAATTCGTCATGCAAAAAATTGAGCCAGCCTTTCTGTTACAAGATTTGGTTGTGAATTGAATAAAATATTCAATGTTGTTGGGTCAATTTATTTTATTTACTAATTTGAAATACAATTAATTAATGTTTTTAGGTATTTATTATCAGAATAGTTTTTTATTTGTGTGCGCGTATGTGTGTTTATCACTACTTCATGCCGCAATCACAAAGTCAAGTCACATAGGCTACTTTTTATCTCAAAAAATTTCACGCAGGCGGAGTCGCATTGAAATGCCAGTAATGTTACTAAAGTCTTCTATTCAAGATTTCTAAATGATCCCGAACAAGAAACGTAAAAGAAAATGTAACGTGTAGAAAGTAGAAACAATTTAGGTAATCTATTCCATGTGGGTACGAATTTATTGATTGGGTCGTTCTACGTCGTAGCGTCTCGTAGCACTCGTAGCCGAATTCAATTTATTTATTTAATTAAGGCGACATAATAATATTATTGTAGTCTTAAAACCTTAAGAGTCTAGTTGTAAGCTTTCAAACAAAAAGCAATATACAGAAGCATTGATGTATTATGGTCATATGTTTTACTTTTTAAGAAATATTACTAATGTTAAAAGTTATTAGACTATACATATCCATATTTTTACCTAAAAACTCAGGCAAGTATTATTTTTTTAATTTAAACGTACGAGCCTAGGTTAAGGTGTTATGAATCTAATGAGACCAAAATCGTCCAATTTTGTAAATTTGGGTAAAAACGTTATCACCCAAAGCAGTATTTCAAGAATAATATGAAGGCCTTACAACTGTATCTATACGGGCATAGATAGCATTTTTGAAAACATCTATTCGCGTATGTACACTGTCCTTCGATAAATCACGTGATCAATATAAATATAAACAAATAAACATTGCCGATCGACCTGCCTGTAATTCTTTCTCCATAACTTTCTCAAAGTTATGCAAAACCATCTCGCACATGGCCAGCTATGTGCACTATGGACTCAGATCACAGAAACAAGGATCTGAGACTCTGGAATACTCCTCTTATTCGGAGGACACAAGTACACATAAAGATAGGTGACAGGACATTCTAAGAGGAGTCGTGGGTCTTAAAGGGAATTAGTAAAAAATGAGTACAAAGAATAGGTAGCTGCACTTCACAACACATTGAGTCTGAAAGACCACTTCTTAATCTTCCAGCAAAACGTCCACCGGTCGAGGAAACGGCTTCATTCCTGCAGTCGCTGATCGCGTCCCACGGTCCCAACTACCTGGAGAAACTGTTCGGGAGCAAGGCCAGAGATGCTTTGGAACCTTTGGGAGGCGTGGAGAAAGTAGCTATCGCGTTATCCGGTAAGAAATTATCTCTTTGTTACTTGCTTTGGTGGTTAACTATTGTCCAACCTCATTGGTTGGCGAGTTATGATAATTATTAAATTTGAATCTATCCAAGGTCTAGACTGGAATAGTGTTCACTCCTACAAGCTATTTGAGGCAGGATGCTACAGTTTGTTGCTGCAAATCATGACACCAAAACGATGCCACATGACTCTCTTTTGTCCGTTAGGATGGTAACAAACCGCATCGAAAGTCTACAACCTACAAATTAGGCAATTTAGAGATCATTAAATTCTAGATGAAAATTGCACCCTAGACCTTCTGCTTCAATCTTATATGGTCATCAGTTGCCATGATAAGAAATCAATTGAAAAACTTTCCCTTTACAGAATCACAAACCATCGAAGACTTCGGAGCAGCACTCCACTTGATGAGGTCAGACTTGGAGCACCTCCGTTCAGTATTCATGGCGGTGGAGAACGGTGACCTGGGCATGCTCAAATCCCTGGGCATCAAGGACAACGAGCTGGGCGATGTCAAGTTCTTCCTCGAGAAGCTGGTGAATACCGGATTCCTCGACTGAATAGCGCCGGAGTCAGCCTCTGACTACTTCCACGTCGTCCAATATGCTCCCCTAAGCTCGTCTTTCTACAGCTATCTTCCTTATGACTCCCATAAATATAAGAGGAACTAAAATTCCCCATTTTGAACGAGGGATTTAGGTTCCGTCTTAAGAGGATCTAAGATCCCCTTTTTATGAGGAATTTAGATTCCTTCTTAAGAGGACCTGAACTTCTTCTTTTATGAGGAACTTAAGTTAATTCTTAAGAGAAACTGAAGCTTCTCTTTTAGTGAGGAATTTAGGTTCCATCTTCTTTTCTAAAGAACAGAAGTTCTCCTAGTGGGGAATTTCGGTTCCTTCTCTATTAAAGGCGAATTTAAGTTCCTTTTTAAAGTGGAGCTGAATTTCCTCTTACTCCTTTTTAGGTAAGAATGATGAGTGACTGAAGTTTATGTACATTTTTGTAGTAGACAATGAAAAGAAGGTACTCGTCCAGATCAGAAATCGTCTTCTGCAACCGGCCACGTGGACACGATTCGATTCGGACGATTGTCTTAATGAAAATAATAACTAAAACATTTGTCCCTTATGGACGTACTCGTACCTAAGTGAAAAATGCCGTTACTTGTAGCTGTACCAAAGGTATGTAACTCAAAAGTATCGAATATACTAGGAAATATCTGAAGATATGCAAACGATAGTCAATACGAAACGGTATTTAGCACCTATCAAACAGTCTTGAGATACAATCTAATTTTTTGATCTATTTAGATATAGCAAGAGATTATTTGTAATATGTGTAAGAATTTTTCGTTTATTTTTGTAACGTCGATTCCAGTTTTTAAAACTGGATCTTATGAACAGGAAAATACTCGCGTCTGTCAATTTAATCGTTTGAATGCTAAATGAAAGAAAACGTAAGAATCTCTTTATTAATAACACCCACAGATAACCCAGTGTTTGAGTTATCTGTGACAACTGCACCATTCGCTTAAACACTATCGACTGAAAATTATTGCTGGTATCGGTCTTCTATCTCTCTTCTTAGTCAAGAACCATTCTTATTGTGAAGCCAATGCTTGATTATTAAATCTTGTTCGGAATTCCAAGCAATAGAATCCTATCGTTGTTCTTTACTAAGAGGATACGAAATCATTTGGCATTCACACCCAAAAATGACCCTGTTCATAACGAATTACTTGTTACGATTGAGAGAATGTTTATCGCCCCTTTTAAAGGAAACCTTTCGCAAAATTTCCAACCTTAACAATGAAGTCAGAGGCGACTCCAAAATAATTAAGTCTATGATAAGCGAGTATAAAGTATAAAGCTTATCTTCAGTCGTTTAATGAATACTTACTTGATTAATTAGAGCTAAGCAACTGAGTGCTTGTGATGTTGATCAAAGTGTTATCGGTCCAATATGTGATAACAAAACGCGATGAATAAAAAAAAAGTTTTGTTAATAATTTTGTATCTTTCATTTTCATTTTGTATGCATGAAACCAGATCAGATAAATGAGAAAACTCTCGCTTATCTAGGTTTAACGATGTTTAACTTACCTAATTACATAGGCTGGTTTTAGGATTATTCTTGTATCGATATACCTTTTTGTTTATTTTTCTGTTAAATATTTTGGAAGGTTAAGTATAACACTGTGGTCAAAATAATCACCAGCTCTTAAGACTTAAAAGAATACATGCGCTTTGTATCTTGGCTTTTGGACAAAGATCCAATGTAGGACCACGATTACATATCATTGTAATGTAGTATTTAGTATTTAGCATAGCGTTTACATCTATGTATTAATCATAATAATTAATGCAGAATGTTTTATTTAATTTGAGGTTTTCAAGGGCAAACTACATTGATACTCCATGGTAAATCATTTCTCATAAAAAATCTTTCTTTTTCCATTAATTTTGAATAATGAATCATATTTTTTTATCAACTCACCTACATATATTTAAAAGAAAAATGGGGAACTACAAAAGTAAAGAATCTTATAACTACTAAAAGAGTTACTTATAAATTATAATACGGCTTTTTGCTATGATTTAAAAATTATCCTCACATTAAATAAAACACGATGTATAATATTAAATAGTCATTTAAATCAGTAGTAAGTAAAGTACAATTATTATTTTAATATGATCGGTATTGTAGTGTTTATGAAACAATTTTTAGATCCCTTTAAGCTAATCGCACATTATGAGACAAAACGCAAGCCACGCATTTCTTGTCTATTGAAGATACTATACTACGCAAAAATTCAAACTTATTTGGCTATGTAAAAAGTACAAAGAAACAAAGATTTAAATCTTTGGTATGAAAAGTTTATGCAAATTCACGTGACACGGGAGGATGAAAATTCCAATAGTTTTGAATTTTCGCGCGAAATTAATTGACGGAAGTGGACATTAAGGCAGCAATGTTGCCAACTTTACCTACTACTACTATAATAAAGTTATTCCTTGGTCTGTGACTAAGTATAATAGAATAATTGTCTGTGGCTTTCCAGACACCCTATTCGCTAATAAATAAGTTTATTGGCTTGAGAGAAAAAATTAATATGAACAGCGAATTAATTTAATTGATATTTCATTGTTGTTTCACTGAGTATGTACTTAAACAAAAACTATATTTCGTAATAAGCCATGCACAGAACTTACCTACTTCTGCACTAATGATGTCATTGTTTCGAAGAAAAGCAGCAATGTATGTCGAACCAATGTCAAATTAGTTTTGTTTTGCAGCACTCATCTCATGTATCATAAAGCCGAGAGTAGAATGGTGTAATCAGAAACGTTTTTGAAATAAGTTAAATAATATGATTAAATAGATTTGAGAACAAAGGAAGAAATTAATAAGCTGCCTTGGTTAGGTTACTTTTACTTACTTACCTATTAGATTTTGAAAAATTGTACTTCAGTTTTGCGGGATAAAACTTACGTCGCAAGCGTTTTAGTTGTTGTGGTGTGCGTTTAGTCATAGTATTAGAAATTGTAAGTACTTACCTATAACAAAGTTAGCGGAGTTTCATACATATCAAGCATCGAAGGTGCTGCATCCAACGCGTACATATCAAAAATATGTGATTATATGAATGTTAGAATAGTGTAAATTAAGTCCTTTAACATAGTATAAATTATATTATACATATTATCGTAAAGAAGAAATCTACCTATTTATATTGTCTGTTGTGAAATAATTTAGATATTTCTAAAAACAGAGAAATACTGAATGACTTGCATATTCCTTTAATACCTAATGGTATTTTATATTTTAGAATTTGACATTACAATAAATATCATTGCTCTCAAATTATTTATCTGCTTACCTAAAAATGTGCGATCAGGCATTGTAACTTAAAAAATAGAAGGTACTAAGTACTTACCTACCTACGTCATTCAGTTATGTGAATACTGAGATTGTTTTGAATTTTTAACAAATGCGGGCTACGGAAACAACGAAATCTGTTTGATTACTAAGATGTTGTTACTATGCAATCCATTACGATTAGATAGTAACTGTAAGTATCTATTTATGCCCACGGTCTAATAAAATGGGCAAACGCTGGCACGGTAGTCGGTAAGCCTGCCGAGCAACACCCGTACCTAATTACAGGAAGCACAACAGCCTGCTAACATATTTTATTGTGGCGTGGGCAGCGAGATATTGCGCCGGCGATATTAATGAATCGCTAGGGTGGGAATTGGGGTAGAGGATATTTATTTTGGTAAGAAGTTATTGGTACCTAGGTATACAAGAAAGGACTACCTAAGTGGTAGGTACACTGACATTTAACATAAGTGCATTATACATTGCTGATTCATAGTGACACAAGAATTATTAAAATACGTCAATGCCAAATTCCGTAGCTCAGTGTTGCCAGTAATTTCCGGATTCCAGTAAATTAAGGAGTATATATTATACTCGTACCTAAACTTGATATCGCCGTCCTACCTAGTATATTATAGGTAAGAAACCTAACCTTTGAATACTTATTTATAAATTAATGCGATGTGCCGTCTTCGCCTATCATCGGCGCTTTCATAAATTATGGCGACCTTAAAAATGCCAGTATTCATATTTTCTTAGAAAAAGTATTTCAAATGGATGAAAGGAGTTTGCCGATTCTTGTATGAAAATTGGGCTATACTTGCGTCTTAACCAAATCATCGGTAAAACATTGGAAATATTCCCAATATTATGTTAAAAAAAAATCAGTAAGATAAAAACCGGGAATTTGGAGCAATCTTATTTTCTATTTTTCTGATATTTTGAGGTTAGGTTAGTTGTTTTTACGCACTATAAGTACTTATCGGTATTTTTGCCCATAATGATTACTTTATTTAAAGCGACCTCGTTATTACCGTGGAACCCTGGATGATGCATATAGATATATTTATTCCTACGGCCATACCTACACCTGTTTACATTACTATAAAGCAGATCTACTTCACAAGTATCTAGGTAGGCATTGGTATATCATAGTAGGTAGGTACCTATGTAACGAAACGTTACCAAAGTATGTAAGTTTATTAATATTTTTTTCTTTATATATATTATTATCTACGTAAAATAATATTTAATAGTATTTATTATATTATTGTGCATTTATTTTTTATAATGGCCACCCCGTAGTTCCTTAAAACTTCTGTGTGGTGTCGCTGTCGACGATTAGTGACATAGACAACTAACAGTGACGCTGACTACAGTCCGACAAGGCTCTCTTGGCACTTGAAGGAGGGCGCTGTTGCAAAACAAAGGCAGCCATAAAATAAAATCTCCTCAATTTTACTTCAATTTTAGTTTAAAATAGTTAATCGTAAGCAAAATCAAAATAATATACAATAGTGATATACTGACAGAGCAAACTATCGAGCAGTAGCACAAGATAGCGGCGTTAGTTCAGACTTTGGCCACGCGCCAAAATAGCCTTGTCGCACTGTATAGACAACTACGACTGAAGAGTTCATGACATTTAAACCAGTGTTTCTATTTACGAGTTTGGTTTTACCCTAGTTTCGACGGTGGCGCCGCGACAGATTATTGAGATAAGAGAATTAAGGAGGCGTCCCATTTGTAGCATAGCTTTACGTGACATGCAGCGCCATAGTGAGCGCCAAGATTTGCTGTCAAATCTTCGTGGTACTTCCCTAGGTGACGCCATCTTATGCGCCACTTTACACATTGTTGTACTTGTTGTACCTAGGAACCAAGCGACAGATAACATTAAAATCGTTTCAATAATTATGAGCCAAAGGTTTTGCTGGAAATAAAAGTATTATACTTAATAATTTAAATACACTTATGAATAGGTTTTAAGCCACGTAGGATGTTGTCACGATCAAGATGGTGTGCTTACTTTTTGTTATAATTAGCTGCACATTACATGATCAAACAACACAATAAACGTGATGTACTCTGTGGTGTTGCAAGTGCTTTTGTTTACCGCAATTAAAATGTTCAGTGAAGCATTTCTTGCTTTTCAATAAACAGCTATAAAAATAATTTGAACAGAAGGCGCAAATCTAATCTGTATAGAAGTGGTAGAGATATATGTACAGTCCAACAAGGCTCTCTTGGTACTTGAATGACATTGTCAGGAGGGAGTTGCTAGTCAATAAAGATTTTTTTTCATTGAAAAAATCTTTTGACAATTTCAATTAAATGTAAGCAATACTGTACAGTGTGCTTGGCTTTATTATTTAGCTATTTAATTATAGTTTCTTTATTATGTTTTACATATCTACAATTGTAATTGGGTTTTCATTTGATTTATTTCCTATAATAGTTATCCTACTTTTTCCCTAAAAAAGTGAGTTTATAAAAAACTGGTATAATTTGCCAAGTGGTAGTGGGAGTGACGTTTCCAGTGCCTATATGGCAGTTCCGCTTTTATCGAGACGTTTAATTAATTTTATTTTCATAATACTTTTAAACCCCAGTACGCACATCATTGAAAAAAATATATGTGATATTATAATTTGAAATAAGATTTTTCATGCATACGTGCTTCAGACGCAGTGTGGACGCAAAATAGCCCATTTTGAGGCAAACTCCTTTAGTTAGTGAGTTCTATCCTAGACTGCAATACCTACTTGTCTACATCTTAGCATCAAGTGAGGGTTAAATATTTTATCAATCTACCCTCATATGGGGTGAAATACACAAAGTAGCATTAATATATATATAGCTGCTTGTGCTGATTCACTGACTGACTGATTGATCACCTCTCCTGAACAATTTTGTATGAAAATTTTTTTTTTCAATTACCATTTCGTATAGAAGAGAAAAATTCATTCGGAGGAAAAATACGGAGAGAGCTGATGATTGAGGATTTCGGAGACGGATGAAGAGCACAGCCAAGGGTATTGGAGATAGGTGGGGGGTGCTCGACCAAATGTCATTTGAAATGTCATCCAATTGGCAGTTAGCTGAAAAAAAATTCAAAATGGCGGATTCAAAATGGCCGCCATACGAATTTCGTCGATTTCTCGGAAAGTATAAAAGATGGAAGAACGGTTTCTTGACAAGAACTGATCAGGACCGAAAGATCTATTTGATGGATTGAAAAAAAATCAAAATGGCGGAATTTTTTTTTTCGATAAAAAATGTAGGGGGATGATTGTCGGCTTATATAGGCGGGAAGACAGCACGCGGGCCACATGTGGCCCGCGCCCCCACGCGACCTACTAGTATACTATAAGAGCATCTATTTAACTTGCGTCAGATATTCTATAGTATCTATAATAATAGGTATTTAATGTAACTAATAGTGTTATAAATCTTTAAAATCTATTAGTTTATGTATTTTGATCTAAGTACTAAGTATATGGCTTATATCTGTACTTCGGAGACGAATCAATAAATGGATCATCTTGAATTCGACTTTCATTGTAAATTGTAATCCCTGTCCTGTGAAAGAAACCAAAAAATGCTGACCAATTTATATAAAATTCATGATCAATTTTTATATTTATTCATTTTTGTAAACCGCTACTGAACCTATAATGATATGGTTTGTCCCGTCTGATAGATATTACTTCACATTGAATTCCGTAGGACTTTTGGATGTTCAGGTAATTTGCACCAGAGCGCTGAAAACAGGAATAGGTAATAATTTCTTCCGTTTCTAATAATAATATTTTCTATAATATATAATATTATATTTGAATGAAAAAATAAAAAACCAAATTTAGTGACAAATTATATTTAAAAATTATAATTATATTTACACTTATTTTATGTAACGACATTTCAAAAATCAGACACACTTTTTATCTACTAAAATAATCAGAATATTCACATTCTCTCTACAAATTCTGTAGTCATTCCACGAACAAAAATATTATTAAACTTAACATAAAATACTTACCATCTAAGAAAACTCAATTTTGGAGTTCAGTGTTAGATTCTGTATCGTTCACTTTGTTAATTAACAAACCTCACTCGGATGTTCACTAACAACGGAAGCAAAATGTTTGTGTTCAACATACACAAGTTAACAGGAACTAGCATGATAATATTATGTTGACATGAAATCATACCAACCTTATCTTAATATATATAAATCTCGTGTCACAATGTTTGTCCTCAATGGACTCCTAAACCACTTAACCGATTTTAATAAAATTCGCACACCATGTGCAGTTCGATCCAACTTGAGAGATAGGATAGTTTAAATCTCAATTTATCTATTTTTTTTACTACCCCTAAGGGCAAAACAACGTTTGCCAGGTCAGCTAGTAATATTATAGGTTGGTAACTTCTGCAAAAAGAGTACAAAAATAGGATTTTTGCCTCCGTTTTGTTAGCTGTTAACAACTGTTAGTAACAAACTGAACGATACAGAATCAGCCCACAGAGGGCAACCAAGTTTCATCATAAACTACCACAATATCTTTTACATGTTTCAAAGGTATTTAAATTTAAAGATTATGTCTCCATTTTGTGCCATTTTTAACAAATTATCACCATTTAAGTATCATTCATAAATCAGAGACTAAATTTTAACAATTTATTTATATTGAGAATGTAGTAAAATACAATAACAATGTTTACTTAACAATAATAAAGATAAGTAAACAATGGTATGTTTATACATATTTTGTATGTTTCGATGTTTGTTACATTTTTGAACCCATTTACCCATCAAAGGAGATAGCATATACCCAGATAGGTATACAAAAGAAATATACCCAGAAATTACATAGGTAATTTTTATTACAGAAAATACCGTGATTTTGACTGGGCTTTTTTACAAATCTATACTTACGAGTGCAAAGTCACGGAGATTGCATGTACACTAATTTTTATTTTTAATACTTACAATGACATAAACTGTCAAAAAATAAATGTATTAAAAATGCAATAGGTAAATCCTTATTAAACACGTTAAGTAAAATAAGTGAAAACGTCACCAACATAATGTAGGTACTAGATTTCAGTTTAACTTGCAGCAGAAATATTTTTTATATGAAATAATAATGCACACTTTGGAAACCTATGGAATCTTTTTTCCAACTTAAAGGGAAATATGCTTGGTATAGCAACACTTTTTCTCCCTGCAATCAATAATTCTCATCCTGGAGCACCTCTGTGTTGTCTTTTACCTTCGAATGTCAAATTATTGATGATAGAGTAGGTCAAAACAGAGTACCTAATACTATTCCAATTCCACCGCTGTTCCACGTTTAGTAAGGGGGTAAGACTTAAATTAATGCAAACCACAGAACAGAGTGAAAAAAAAGTTAAATCTAAATGGCTCTAGTGCCTACAGCCAAGACCAAGTCATATCAATTTTAATTTGTCCTAAGCAACTTAAACAAAACAGAATAAGGCGATTTTACAAGCAAAAAAACCCACTTATTTAATTTTTAAAAAGGAGGTCTCCAATTCGTCGAAATCTTTTTTTAATAAACTTTTCTGTTCCATTTATTCGCTTTTGGTTACCTCACCGAATACGTAATAATAACAATAATAACAGTTCGTTCGCTCACATAGTTTGCCCATTTTGTTTTCATTGTTCAAATCCTAAAACGCATTCAAATTTTTCGTTGTTTATTAAAATAAAATAAAAAAGCCTTTTATTCCTTGCTTGCAAATAGCAGAGTAGATAAGTAGTTTTTTTCTTAAAACATATTTATGATTATTGTATAAATATAAAAATGAGGAACTAAAACCATAACGGCTCCATAATCCATCATTTTTCCATAATGGCTTGACTGTGTAATGCAAATTCTATTTGAGCAGACGAGACTGTTACTAGCACGTAGCTTGGGACGGTGGGGAGAAAGTCTGCGCATCGTACACGTCGTGCAACGAAGTGCAAGGGAGACGACAGTCAACTGACCAACCAATAGCGCGCTCGGATCCCGTTACCTCGTTCCCCGCGCCCCTCTTGGTAACCAAAGAGACCCAACAGCGTCTTCCGCGTGTACGTACCAACATTTCAAATAACACAATAACATAATAAATATAGGTACAAAAATTAAAAAGGGCACAAATTACGAAAAGAACAAGACATTTTGCCATTTAAAGCTTAACAAAATTAACTTTTATCTTTATAGCACATTGACTTAATATCTTAATTAAATAAATGAATTACCAATAAAAAACCAAAATTAAATTATTTACAATTATTTCTCAAAACCGTTACGAATCCTATTGGAATGATTTCATGAATAAAGTTTTCAATGTAACTTAATCTTAATTTTTAAAATTGCTTAGCTCATAAATATGCTAAGCAATTTTAAAAAATCTGAATAGTGTTAAGCTTAGTGACTTAGACAAGTGGTCTAAGATACTGAATAGGGTTAGCAGGAGTCAGGACCCTTCTGCTTGTAGGGTGGTGCTAGTCTGGTATTATATGATCCACATACGGGTTACCTAAAGATAAGACCTTCAACTCCTAAATATATATATTTTTATGAAAAAATGTTGCTTATCCCACTAATAAGTGAAACCGAAAAAAAATGTTAACGTAAATAAAAACAGTATAATTTTAACGGGCAATATTATCACACCAAATTATTTTTAGACAAAATGATCGTTTTGGGGAAAGAATGAAAAAGTTGGAAAAAAGGGAGCACCGATACAGTTTACGCCAACTCTGTGATAGGCACGGCACACACATTAAAAACTACTTGGTGATACATTAAGTCTTTTTATGTTTATTTTCATTTTTTTCCACGTTTGCGCGGATTTTTATCAGCCCTTTTTTCATCTTCTTCGTCCATTTGTTTGTAATGAGATTGTATGTGAGCCAGTAGCTTTTTCTCTCTGCTAAACTTTTCATTGCACATGTTACAAGTGTATTTAGAATCTTTATCTATAGTTTGTTTTAAGACATTAGTGGAAGTCGATATTTGTGATTCTTGAATTATATTATCGGTTGGAAGTACATAGGAAGGCTGTAAAAGGGGATCTACATTTATGAATGTAAAGATTCTGGGATCAGTCGGTGGGGTAGCGTCTTCAATTGTTACTGAAAACGGCTGCTCATTTGTTTTATCTTCCACAGCTGTGTTTTTAGATTTGCGCGATCGCTTTCTAGGTACATTTTCGACTGGAGGTGGGGGTTGCGGTTTTGTGGATATCAGTAATTTACTGGGGTTTCCAGTCTGAACTACGGTATAAGATTGTTTCTTCATGGCTGGTGTAGGAAATGCTGGTGGCTCTGGTAAAGGCGGCCTGGAACCGGCAGCCGTTATCAGTCCTACAGGGTAAGGTCTGCTGATAGAAGGGTCCGTTGTTTTTGGAGCTATTGGTATTTGATTGTCGTATTGTTTCACAGCTGGTTTATGAGTTTTAGGATCAGACATATTGGATTCAGTGAGAGTAAAAGGTAATGTAGCTTGTGGTTGTTTAGGTTGATTAGCTTGAAAAGCAGTAGCATCCGAATTATCTTCAACTAAAGTAAAGCTGTTATTAGGTCCAGGCATGAGTTTGTAACGGCTATTAAGACTAGGTATAGCGGGAAATTGGACAGACGGTGCTTGGTTGGCCGAGGTTATGGTTGCAGTAATATTAGGCACAACATGCATTGGATTTGCCTGTGTTGGTACGACGGTATGTTGGTTTGACGTACTTTTTACAGAAGATTCATTTGCAACCGGAGTTACATTAGTCTCACTTCGCCTCACTTTACTAGCAGGACCGATTTTAGGTTTTGCTGGTTTTTTTGCTGTTAAACCAACATCATCATCATCATCGTCTAAAGTAATAGGTTCGCTTACTAGCTGTTTTTGATTATCAACTGAAACTCCGGACTTACTAGCATCCTTATTCATAGTTATGTATTTAACTGTCTGTGGTATTTTTGGTGGTTCACGTGGAACAAAAGTTTTGGGATCCTGAACTTTCGCCGCACCTTGTTTAGCACAAGCATGAGACATTACCACCTCTTTCTTTAAGAAGTTCCTCATACATAATTTGCATTGAAACAGTACCCCAACTCCATTTACTTTAATCATACTCACGTGTTCCATGATATCAAACGGTTTTGGTTCTGGTTCTTTAGGTGGTTCAACTTTGGGTGACTCTTCTAAAGAAAAGTTATTTGTTTGCAATGACTGTTTAATTTTCAAGCCTATTTGTTTCACTGTACTTTCTTCTTGTAAAACAGCTTTATTTTTATCTTTCTTACTAGGTTTGGAGGTTTCACATTTTTCATTGGTTTTGTTGAGTATGTTTTCGCTTACTTCAACTTTCTTTTCTTTACTCAATCGCGTTTTTCTTTTCACTGGAGGTTCATCATCGTCATCATCATTATGTGCATCATTTTGCAAAGCATTCCTTAATAAGCTGATAGGTTCATCGTCCTTGTTATTAAAAATTGTGCTAGTCTCGATTTTGCTACAAGTCTCGTTTTGTTTTTTTTCTTGATCCTCTTTTTCCTCTGCCTTATCTTCTTTAGTTTTTGCAGGTAATTTTTTGGTCACTTTCTTTACAACAGAAGCTTTCTCTTCTACCAGCGGCAGTGGGTTTTTAGGAATGTCTTTTATTCCCTCCATAGCTTTTTTAATAACAGCTTCACAGATATCGTCATTGGATATATTGGATTGATTGAGTTTTTCTTGCCATATTTCTACGTGCCTACTTTTTGGAACACCCCCTCTGTTGCCCAATGCTTTACGGAGGTTTTCTTGCGTCTTTATACATTTTTGTATAAATTCATAGAGTTCTTCTAGTTTAGCGGAACATCTAAAGCAAATTTTGTGAGGTAAGTCATCATTCTCGGCAATCTGTTGAAAAAATAAAAACATGAATATCTTCGTTGGTTTAACACAGAAGTCAATGTGTGAAATAACTATAGATTTGATACATTGTTTAAATTTAGCTTTAAACAAAGAATATTAAAAAACTCTAAATAAATTTTAAGAACAAACAACAAAGAAGACAGGACAGGAATCATTGTGTAATTTTTTATTCACAGAACTTAGTACATTATATACAGTTATAATATTTTACCATTTTAACATAAATAAATATGTTTAAAACCCTGAAACTCATGTACATAATTACTATATATATAGCTGCTCGTACTGATTCATTCATTCACTGACTCATTGATCACCTCTCCTGAACAATTTTGTATGAAAAATTTTTTTTTCAATGACCATTCCGTATAGAGGGGAAAAAATCATGAGGAGGAAAAATACGGAGAGAGCTGATGATTGAGGATTTCGGAGACGGGTGAAGAGCACAGCCAAGGGTATTGGAGATAGGTGGGGGGTGCTCGACCAAATGTCATTCGAAATGTCATCCAATTGGCAGTGAGCTGAAAAAAAATTCAAAATGGCGGATTAAAAATGGCCGCCATTCGAATTTTCTCGATATCTCGGAAAGTATAAAAGATGGAAGAACGGTTTCTTGACAAGAGTTGATCAGGACCCGAAGGTCTATTCGATGGGTAGAAAAAAAATTCAAAAATTACGGAATTTATTTTTCCATAGAAAATGTATGGGGAATTTTGTGAGACTAAATGTACTACTATGCAAGGTTTTGATGCGGTTTTTCGGAGAATTACTAGAGAAAATATGGAATGAGATGATGATTGAGGGTTTTGAAGACAGTCGAGGAGCATGCGCAAGGTATTATAGTTAGGTGGGGATTGCTGAAACAAAAATTACTTGGAACGTCATGCAATTGGCAGAGAGCTGAAAAAAAATTAAAATGGCGGATTCAAGATGGCCGCCATACAGATTTCGTGTTGTTCTATCTCGGAAAGCATAAAAGATAAGAGAGTGGTTTCTTAGCAAGAGGTGATCAGGATCTCAAGTTCTACGGAATGCATGGAAAATAATTCACTGTGGCGGAATTTATCTTTCCATGGAAAATGTACATGCTATGAGAAGAGACAATGATCTAGGATTTGGATGATGATTGAGGAGCACTGTCATGGTTTTTAAGATAGTTAAGGGCTGTTAGAGCAAAAAATACGCTGAACCTCATATGATGAGGTTCAGCGTATTTTTTTGTTCGAACAGCCCTTAACTATCTTTAAAACCATGACAGTGCTCCTTGGTCATTTTTTAAGCCCACTGCCAATCGGATTCTATTTGGCGATGGAGATGACGGCTATACCTTTATAGGCGGGAAGACTACACGCGGGCCACATGTGGCCCGCGCACTCACGCGCCCTACTAGTATTATATGTACCCACTACCCGTAACACTAACTACTTTTAAAATGAAAAAATTCTCGTGCCTCGTGTTTGTTACCAAACTCCTCCGAAACGGCTCGACCTCTTATGAAATTTGCATGTGCATGTGTGGTAGGTCTGACAGTAGGTCCTAAGCTATTTTTTATATCCCTATTAAATAAACAACCAACAACAACTACGTTTGCCGTTTTGATAAAATAAACAAAAATACTTCCCTTTCCCCTTTTCCGCACTTAATAAATCTTTATAAATCATATTTTTTGTATTTGATTTCAAAATTTTCGCTTTGTAAACTTCGGAGGGGAACAGAATTTTTATACATATTGCACAATAACTCAAGAACTATTAATAATTTTGCTTAACCGATCATAGACTGAGTTTTCTTAGTTGTTAGATTTATGTTTTTTTATACGTGTTCTTAATAATTCTGTAAAACTTATACAAGCATAAAAATTTGATCTGACATGTCAATTAGAAAAAAAAAACCCCATCAAAACACATGATATTTCAATTTATTTATTAAACAAAAAGAGAACAGCCTTCAAAAAATCAACCAACTGAAAAGCACAAAATAATCATACATATAATAAATCTGTAGAGGTCGAATTTCTGTACAAATAAAAAAAATGCTAAAAACGGAGTCAGGGGGATGTAAGAAGTGAAATAGAACTAATTTAAATTTTTTTCAAATTTTTTGTTTCTCTGTTTGTCTGTTTATCTGTTTGTCTGTTTGTCTGTCTGTTTGTACGGGCTAATCTTTGGAACGGCTGGACCGATTCCAATGAAATTTTGTGTGTGGTAGCTTATGTCCCTGGTCAACATATAGGATACTTTTCATCCCGGTAAAATAAAGAGTTCCCGTGGGATAGTTAAAAAACTGCAATTAATTTAACAGCTTTGTAAACAACAACTAATGAACTTATAATTTAGTAAAATTTGTTATGCTGATACCTTATGTTGCCTCTTTAACAAAATATATATATAGTAAAACTTATTAATCCAATCGAGTTCCCGCGGGAAAGAAAACATTACAAAAACAGTTAGCAGGCGTCTTTTAAGTAACGGATTTAAATGAAATTTTATGATCCTGATGACTTTATATATATGCCCGGTCAACATTTAAGATACTTTTCATTCTGAAAATTTTGAGAGCACCCGTGGGATGTTTAAAAAAACCTATTGCTACTTATCTACGTAGCACAATCAAAACGGGGTCGAAATATCGACAGTTTAAATCGTCTTTTTGATCGTGCAACTAGGTATAACTATACAAGATAACCCGTACGTAGCAGGAACGGGTTGCTACGTACACAGCAGCGCATCAGAATGCTTAATTACAATATCTGGGCGTTGGTATCATCTCAGAATAAGATAGTTTGGTTAGTATAGATATTACAATCCACAATGACACGCCCCACTCTGTCTTACTCCATGCGAATTGAGTAACATAAGCGATTTCGACAGTGTATAAGTAGAGGAAGACCAAAGAAGATATAGGTAAATTGTGTGAAAGAAGATAGCACGTTGACAGGAGAGATTGGAAGAAGACTCCTTTACGGGTCCATCGAACCCAGGGACCGCTCATTTATCTTGGGAAAAATTAAGAAATTCCACGGGAAACATTTTTGTAAAAAAACGAACTGCACGCGGGCGGAGCCGCGGGCAACAGCTAGTTTTCGAATAAATCTGGGTAGACCTACTTAGTTTTTGAAGTCCGAAGAAGTTTGTGTAGGTACCGCTAGCTTCTTTACGTAAAAATTTTATACCAGTATGAACTATATATAAAAACGGAGACTTTCAGATACCTCTAAAGAATGAGGTACTTCAAGAGGTCCAGGTTATGTTAGCTCAAGTAACCGTTAATGCACCAATATTTATAACTAGCAGTGCCCGCGAACTCCGTTCCGCGTTAGAAATATTTTTGTCCCGACCCGTTTGTCCCGCGTAATACCCACAGTCCCTTCCCTTCACAGTCCCTAGAAGGGACTGCCTATACTTATACTTCTTACCTACGAGGGTGGTTCAAATATAAACCGGAATTTTGCAATAAAAAAAATTATTATTAAGTTAAAGACCTGAAATTTTGTATAGTTTTTCTAGATACTCTCTGTCACACTCTACACACTTTTGCCACCTCTCCGCAAGCTTTTGGATGCCTTTTTCGTAAAAATATCTCGGCTTGTCACGTAACAATTTGCGCACGCGAAGGATTCTACCTCCGTATTGCTTTCGAACGGCAGTCCGCCAAGTGCCTCTTTCAATAGAGTAAATAAATAATAGTCACATGGCGACAAATTGGGACTATAAGGAGTGGTTTTCAGTGTTGCCCAACCCAATTCATTGAATATTTCTATCGTAAGCGCGCAAACTTCCCAGCGTGTGAATTTCTGCTCAAAATTCAGGAGTATTGGCACCAATCTGGCTGAAATTTTACGGTAACCGACCCGTTCATGAATTATTTGCTCAATACTACCTACGCTGATGCCCAATATTTCAGCCATGTCGCGTAAAGTACTGCGTTGGTCTTCCAAAATGTTTTTTCCAAGCGCTGACGCTCTCATTGGTAACGCTTGTTTAAGGGTACCGCGCATGTGGCAAATTTGCCACCACTTCTCGACCTTTTCGGAAAGCGGGATACCATTCATACACTTAAGTCTTAGAGAAGGTCTCATTCCCGAACTGCAAAAGCAATTTTCGATAAATTTCCGCGGATTTTACATTTTCCTTGTCTAAAAAACTAAAAATGATGCGTTGCGCAAGAGACTCTGGTACCGCCTTCTCACTTATGGTTATAACTACAATAAAAAGCGAGGCTGCGCGGTCCCGATTATTCTCTTCGCTTTGTAACAGACCAATCTAACATTTAAAGCGGCCACTTTGACGACACTTAATTTTTTCGTGCGATTATTCAAAAATTCCGGTTCATATTTGAACCATCTAGTACCTATCGCCACGCAACGGCCGCGCCGGGTCAGCACGAACGCACCTTTTTAATTTGCTAATATCTTTGAAGATTTTTGTTTAAGCTGTATAGAGTAAAGGGCACAAATATTCCACAGTAAATTTCCGTTCTAAAACATATTTACAAAGAAAAAAATTAATACCACTCCGTTCTAAATAAGCTCCACAAAAATTATTCATTTTTTAACCACAATTTTAACACTAAAAGCAGTTATTGTTAGTTACCCATAGGAGATACGGATATGCTATCGCGGACTTTTTTACAGATTTTGATACGTTCTTTAATATTGTAGAACACTGTTTTGTTCTAACCTCAATAGTTTCCGCAGCGCACGCGGTGAAAGAAATTTTTCTTACGGCTTGGATTACATTATTCAAGTTTTAAGTAAAGATGCGTAATTAATTTTGGAAATTATTATAGCCTATGACACTCCACAATAACGTAGCTTTCTATTGGTGAAAGAATTTTGAAAATCGGTTCAGTAGATCCAGAGATTACCCCTTACAACGTCACAAACTCACAAACATCGTTACGCTACCTCTGTATAATATTAGTATAGACTATAGATGTCTTAGCTTAGGTATCTAGTTCGTGTTCTGACAAAACACAGAACATTGAAAAAGTAGAGTCGTCTAGTTATTTGTAGTAGTTGCCCAATCGGTCTAGCCATTTGGGAGGAGTTTGGTAACACAAATTAGCATGAGAATTTAAAGCTCCCTCTACACAATGGCTTGTGATGGGCCATGCTTTGCAACGCACAACTGTAGGTCAAGATCATTTGGTGTTCACACAATGGCGCATGGCTCATTGCTGTCTGGTGAGGCACTTGCGATGGACGTGGAAGTAGTTACGGCCGCGGCTATTTATTTTCAATGTAATTCTTTGTTGAGATTATTTTAAATATTTATACAATGTTCACTAGTAATTTCGAATATATTTTGCAAAAAAATATCGCCAAAAGAGTGCACTATCCGTATCAGCGGTCGGTTACGAACAAGCAATGGGCAAGGCAATTGTGTGAACACCACTGACCAAGCACCGACGATTTCTTTGAAGTGTGCACCAAAAACCGACAACATTACGATCGCGCGCTATCGTTGACCATTGTCCGCCATTGTATACTATTTCCCCCTGTACACAATGG
This sequence comes from Coenonympha glycerion, assembly GCA_963855885.1. Lineage (NCBI taxonomy): Eukaryota > Metazoa > Arthropoda > Insecta > Lepidoptera > Nymphalidae > Coenonympha > Coenonympha glycerion. The sequence continues at coordinate 1,438,416 of OY979647.1, forward strand.
CGATGGCCTGCAGTGGGCCAGCATACGCCATTGTGTAGTGGCTACTTAACATATTAGACTAGCTGACCGTCAATTCCGTTCTTTTGCCTTTAGGGATATTAAAAAAATGCTTACGGCTTACTCTCAGACCTACCGAACATACACAGCAAATTTCAAAAGAATCGAGCCATTTTGGAGTAGTTTTTTTTTACCAAAAACTAGCAGAAACCCGCGGCTGCACCCGCGTAAATTTTAGTTTTCCCTACACACGGGAACCTTCGTTTTTGGGAATAAAAAGTAGCCATAGGGCAAAATCTGTCTCCATTCCAATTTTCAGCTTAAAATTTTCAGAAGTTGCGGCGTGAAGGAGTATATCTCCCGCATAAGAATCTGTCTTTCACTATTCCCGCAGAAACCATGGATTTTTCCGGGATAAAAAGTAGAATATCTATTAATCCTGGATAAAAAGTAGCTTTTTAGGGTTCCATACCAATTTGGTAAAAATGGAACCCTTATGGTGAGACTTTCTCCGTCCGTCCGTCCGTCCGTCCGTCCGTCTGTCACACTCGATTATTTCAGTAACTATCGAAGCTATAGACTTGAAATTTAGAATAGTTTTAGGTAATAGTGACCCAACGCCATTGCAATCATAAAACATTGAAAATTGTTTTTATTTTTATTTAAAAAGGGGGGAAAACCGGGGCTTTGAATTTTCAAAATGAAATAACAATATTGAGTGGGGTATCATATGAAAGGGCGTTACTTGTGTATTCTAAAACTGATTTTTATTTATTTTTATGCCTGATAGTTTTGGATTTATTGGGCAAACTGTCGAAAATAATACCGTTGCCCCCCCCCCCCTTATCTCCGAAGTTTATCAATCAAAAAATCTGAAATAATTATGATCAATAGAAGTAAATGTATATTTTACAGGAAAAATAAAATCAACTCCCTAACTATTATACTTTTTTTTTGATAATAACAATAAACCACCAAAAACAAAGTTACGTTTGCGGTTCACCAACAAAAGTACCTACATGTAAATTATACTCGTAAATTCATGAACAAAAGTGATTCTTTCAATGTTTTACTTCTTTTATGGTATGGAACCCTCGGTGCGCGAGTCCGACTCGCACTTGGCCGGTTTTTTTTTTAATACCGTCCGTCTGTCTATGATTCGTATTAGTCCAGGATATAATATATCTCTATTCTAAATTTCAACCAAAACAATTCAGTAATAGCGGCATGAAGGAAAGAAGAAATATAGAAACTATGAAATTTTCCGGAACAAAAAGTAGCCTATGTATTAATCCAGGATAAAATCTATCTCCCTTCCGAATTTCAGTCATATCAGTTCAGTAATTACAACGTTAAGTATAATTTTTCGCGCGTGAATATCAGTTTTTTAGTTTTCCCGCGGAAACCATGGATTTTTCCGGGATAAAATGTAGTCTATGTATTAACCAAATCGGTTTTGTATTTACAGCGTGAAGCCTTTTTCTGCGTGAATTTCGGGTAGTTGCGGCGTGAAGGAGTATTTAAGCTTGGTAAAATGCAAACTTTGGAGCCCCGTTTCATCCCCTTAGGGGATGAATTTTGAAAAATCCTTTCTTAGTGCACCCCTAGACCTCATAAAGAATCTGTGTGCCAAATTTGAAGTCTCTAGACCTAGCGGTTTGGGCTGTGCGTTTTCTTCTTTTATATATTTAGATTGACACAAGAATTTTATAGTGTGTCCGGGATCGATATAGCGATATGTACCTACTTAATTCTTTTTACTGACTATTCATAAGTGCTAACAAGTAATGGCCTGTATAAAATAAATGATTTGATTATTGACTATTCATAATTTAAGCGAGGGTTCTATAGCTCATTACAAGCAAAAAATCCCCTATTAAGGGGAGGGGGGGGGGGGGGGCGCCTACTCACCTCCTCCAACAAAAAACCAACCAACCAACCTACAGACAAAATGTTGTAGGTTGGTTTTGTCTGTAGGTTGCTAACTTTTAGAGTTATCGTTGCTTCAACAAAACAAAAGGTTTTACGCGCCCACAACTATGTTTAAGCAATAATAACTCTAAAACTTACCTACTGAGACTGACAAAATGTTGGTGTTGTTGTATTGCTTAACAAAAACATATGGTACAAAAAAATATGGTCTTAGCGATCCTGTTGCTGCAAAATTTACCAATAACTTCACATCTTCATTTTTTTTAGCAATATTTTTTTAGTTTGTGGCATTTTTTGGCTGTGTTATTTTAACGTTTTACATTATTTTTAGGTATCCAGCGATGGAGAATATTGAACCCAGTCGAATGAGACCAGTTGAGAACATAAGTAGAAAAAGACTTCATACCCAAAACAACGCAACCAAAATTGAAATGGATCTACCGGGAAGGGAGTGAGGAGGGCGCTCCCCCTTTATAGGGGATTTTTTGCTTGTAATGAGCTGTAGAACACTCCTTTAAATTATCGCTAGTTCGATCCCGGACACACTGTATATCAGAGATAGATTAATTATACATACATGCACATTGCACATACATGCAATATTTTGGGATGATATTTTTGATTTCAACACAAACAATAGATACACTAAATGAGGCAAACTAATTTTTATAGGATCACTTTACAGTCTTTGTTTGTTTGTCATACAAATGAAAAAAAAAATTGTTTCTAACATGGAAAATTTTCACAGAATAGGTTTACAGGATGCAATGATTCTAAATATCATGTCAAAAGCGGACGGAGGAAATCACACCATAAAAAAATTATTTTACCATATAGTTTTGGAACCCTAATGAAGCTTTTACGCACAGTGGTATGGGACCCTTAGTGCGTGAGGCTGACTTGAACTTGACCAATCGTTTGATTTATTTATGTAATTACTTTTTTACAATTATATTTCATAGTATATCTAGTTTCGAAAACTCCATCCTTATCCCTTGTCTACACTATATATTTGTGCTGGACAGTAATAAGTCCATCAATACATGTCAGGTCTTTTCATTTTATTCAAATATGGTGAACAAGAAGAATTATACATGGAAGGAAAGTACTATTGAAATATCATACAAAATAAACATCCGGTATCCGGGCATCCAACCAACTAAATCAAATAAGTTGATGGCCGCTTTCTTACCGTTTTACTAATTCTTAAAACAATTGGGTACTGCCTAATAATATGGTATGGCAACATCTTCTAAGGTATATTTTAATAAAGACAAAATTTCTCCCACAAACATTGTTTGTAACAACTAAAGAAGACCACAAAATCTTATTGTTTTTCATCAATTTGCATAAACATACATTTCTAACTATTGTTAATATAAAACTATAACTATAATCATTTAGTACATGAGATTCCAGTCGTGAGAGCCATAACTGACAGCGGAATTGCTATTTAATATAGCAGTAAAGTTCCGGTGAGCTATATCTCCGGAACTGTGAAATATCTCCGTGTAAATTATATCTCTGTATAAAACTGCATCATTTTTATAATAGAATAGGCATAACTTGTAGATACTTGTAAAAGGTCAATGCGATTGATGAAATTTTGAATATTGAATTTATGACAAGGGTTCTAACGCGCTTTACACTATGTCTATGCGAGACATTATAGTCTTAAATGCAGCTGTAATTTCATAATATCAGTCTAGGTAGGTACATCAGTTGGGATTTGGGACATCTCACATAATCTTGTATAAGCAGCTGAATCGGTCACATCTCTTTCAATCTTAATTCATGACTTCGATCCTAAATTTGCAATTTCATGATACTAATAATAGTGACGAAAATGATTTATCAGGATTCAAGAAAGAAATTTGTCAAGTTGGCAGCCCTGTGAAACCGAATATAAGCGGCTAAAGCCGTTTTTTAATATATTTTTTTAATAAACTGTCGATTTTTTAGGCTTACTTACTGTAAATGGCATGACGGTCTCAATTTTTTTAGCAGTCATCTTATCTGCCTCAAAAATATTCAAGAATGGACCATCTTTAGCTTCACACAGCCTACAAACTTTGAGAAGCACTGGTAAATTAGCCACACTTAGAGCGGCTGCTAAAACTTCATTGTTTATCGTTTCCGTTGCAGATGCCGGCTTCGCTGGAGTCTTCTTGGCGACGCTTTTCTTAGCGTTCTTCTTTTTAGCCATTGTTTTGTTAAAGTTAACACATGTACAGCAGAAATCACAAAAACTAAGAAAGCAAACTCGGCAGTTTCCTACAACATCACTCGGCCATTTTAACCATAGATTTTAAGTTTTAACCATAAAGTATAAACCAAATCATAGAGTAATTTGTGAACCAAATCTTGGACAGTTTTTCTAGGTAACACTGATCTCTACAAATCATAGACAAATATTTCGAATTTTATTCGAACATATTCTTCGATATGTAAAGAGTCCTTTTCATGAAAGAAGTCCCGCAGACGCGGCGCTGTAATCACATTATTAAATATTGCCCTCTCACTCGCACTCGTAATTCGTAAACAGCTGTCAATGGGGTCTTACACTACTTTTGAATTTGATAAAAAATATTACTTTATTATAAACTAGGATAAAAATAATAACGTGCAGTGAAAGAAATATTAAAATCCAACGAAGATTTACAAAGTTACAGGCGTTTAAACTTTGGAGTGGGAGGATCTTCTATCCCTTTCTCGCAAAACAAAAATTTGTATTAAGCCGCACGAAGCTACTATGGCATTGGTACGGTGTGACGTCACAATGTCTCTGTTGCTATCTCTGTCTAATCACAAATCTTTAAATGCTTATAACTTTTTTGTTATTTGATCGATTTAATTAGTTCTTTCAGTGCACGTCATTATTTTAATTCTACTTTATAATAAAGTAATAAAAAAATTGGAGTCAAATACCCTATTTTAGTTCATGTTTTTGCCGCGGGACTTCTTTCATGAAAAGGACTAATAGGTTACAGATAATAATATAGATAACTAGCAAACCCGGCGAACTCCGTTTCGCCACCAGATGGCTTCGTTTTATGTAACATTTTTTATTTTATTTTTTATTTTTCCTGAATTTTCTTTGCTATGAACCTCACGGAGCCCGAGACCTTTCCAACGAATGCAAAACCGTGGAAATCAGTTCGTTCTGGAGTTATAGCGTCATGAAGGAAAACCCGACTTATTTTTATATAGTAGATATTATGTAATACGTGTAATATTAAATCACATAATCTTTTTTACTTTATACCTTTAAACAAGCAATTCTTGTATATATATTTCTATATAATCTGGATCTCGGAAACGGCTCGAACGATTTTCAGTAAATTTAGTATAGATTAATTTTTAGAAAATGTCGAATTTACCAAAAAAAATAAAAATATGACTATGGAACATTATTAGAAGAAAAACGGCTAAATACCATACCAGCACAAATTAATTTTGTATAAACATTAATATATTATTGCAATGATTTTTATAGCTACTTTCAATTTGCTACTTTGGGGGCCTAGCTCTTACTCTGTGTCTCAGTGATGATCTCTCAATGACCTTCAACGAGCTCATTTGACATAATATTTTTTATACGTTGAAAATTCACTACAAAATCATTTCTTTTCGTTTGACTTAATAAAGCAGCAATGTATATATGTTACCGGAAATGTATGAAATCAGGAAATGTATACATTTCCAAGGAAATCTATATAAATCCTAAAATCGGCCGGAAATGTGTGCAAAAAAGAAATTTACACATTTCCTAGGAAATTTATACAATTCCTGAACGACGATTTCCTAGGAATTGTATACATTTCCTGGTTTTCAACCATTTCCGGTAACATATATTTAATGAACCATAGACAACAGTGATCATCACTGCAAGTGTCAATTTTACAGAATATGGGCCCTAGAACCCCAACAAAGCTCCAAAGCAAAAGATGCAAAGAGTGATAGAGTAATCTGTGATGCAAAGTGTGTGTTGGATGCGATTTATAGCGTTGGTTGGATGGTCATATTATTTTCTTAGATAATTTAGTCGCTCATGATCATTTTCTGAAAGGCAACAAAATAGGTACATCAGGATTTTCAATTTCATCAAGTATAAAACTAATATTAAGGTAAAAAAAGATATTTTAATATCTCAAATGACCCAGCCCAAATGAGATAGGTCATAATCTCTCCTAGCTACATAAAATTGTTTTTGCTTAAAATTTAAATTATTTTTGCTCTTACTGGGACTTGAATTTAGTCTTCGCGATCCGTATTCATTTAAACAATTGACTACAGATCAATAAAATTATTACTTTTGTATTCTGAGTAACCTATTTTGATATTTTTAGCTCAAATTATTTTAAAAATTAATTGGAAAAATAAAAAAAACAACATTTGTGGAGTTTCTTTATCATAAATGACAACACTATTACACTAATCACGTGTGACTAAATTTAAACGTCAATTTAGCGAGCCTTTTAAAGATTCTTAATTTAGTTGAAGCTGCCAAGTGAATGTCACTTTGAGGTACAGACACCTAAATTAAAATATTTTAGTTTAGTTTAGGTTTAGAGATTTTGCACAACAGAATCGAAACCATTATGAATTAATTACCACTACAAAAACAGAAGTAAGCAATGTAATTCACCAGATGCAGAAAATCTGTGTGCTTTTATTTTTAATATCTGGGTGACCGAGCTTCACTCGTTAGTATTATTACTACTTGCCAATAGATGGCAGCAGGAGTCATTTCGCTCGGTAGTAACTACTAGTCAATAGATGGCAGCAGGAGTCATTCCGCTCGGTAGTAACTATTGGTCAATAGATGGCAGCAGGATTCATATTTTTATATTTTTTGGTAAATTCGACATTTTCTAAAAATGAATCCTAGCTAGATCGATTTATCGCCCCCAAAACCCAAAAAAAAATTTCATGAAAATCGTTCGAGCCATTTCCGAGATTCAGATTATATATAAATATATATATATATATTATATATAAGAATTGCTCGCTTAAAGGTATAGGATTTAAATCATCAGTCCTCGGATTCTAATAGGGTATTTGACTCCAATTTTTTTATTACTTTATTATAAAGTAGAATTAAAATAATGACGTGCACTGAAAGAACTAATTAAATCGATCAAATAACAAAAAAGTTATAAGCATTTAAAGATTTGTGATTAGACAGAGATAGCAACATGACATTGTGACGTCACACCTTACCAATGCCATAGTAGCTTCGTGCGGCTTCATACAAATTTTCGTTTTGCGAGAAAGGGATAGAAGATCCCCCCACTCCAAAGTTTAAACGCCTGTAACTTTGTAAATCTTCGTTGGATTTTAATATTTCTTTCACTGCACGTTATTATTTTTATCCTAGTTTATAATAAAGTAATATTTTTTATCAAATTCAAAAGTAGTGTAAGACCCAATTGGATTCTAGGCTAGTCTAAGCACATCATTATTGTACCTCTTAAAATCAAAATGCTAAAATTGGTAGGAATTTGATATCAAAAGCCTGGCAACTGGCAACTCCGATCCGTGGCAGCCATCTTGAATTTAGTATTGTGCCAGTCGGGGGGGCGGTGACATATTTTACCCGTCATCGTCCTACATAATTTTGTGATTTTGTTAAACGCGAAAACTAGTGTTTTAAAGTGTACATTAGCGTTATTTGTCGGGACTGAACGTGAGGATGGCGGGTCAAACGATAAACGACAGGCTGCTTGCCGCTCGACACAGTATCGCGGGCCAAGGCTTAGCCAAGTCCGTATGCAAAGCTACAACCGAAGAAATGATTGCGCCGAAGAAGAAACATTTAGATTGTAAGTAATCGGCTTTATTCCCCGTTTAGTCAATAAACGTGTTATCGGCTACGTCACGTCTTACGCTGATTTCGTTTTGCATGACATTGGAATGCAGGTCGATACATTTTGGTAGGTACTTGACGTGATCGCCGTCATCAAATGTTCTTTCCAATATTATGGATCTGAGGTAGTATGACGATAAACTTTTACATAATTCGGCCCCACGGTCTGATCGTGATCTGACACACATTCTGTAATGGTTATGTTATGTCATTGCACAGACGGTAGGTGCCGCGAAATTGTATACTTACGGAGAAAAAAAGTTTACCCACAATTATGAAGAAAAGAATTTTACGATATACTTATATCCTTCCACTTTGTCTGTGCATACACTATAGAAACATGATTCATCCATTCCAATCTTCAACCACCCGGTACGCCAGATCTTTCTTTCCACTTACATACAAACTATAAAACCATCTACCAGTAACACGTTTTCTTCCACGTTTCTGATACGAACCACTAAGGTATGGAACGCCCTTCCAGCCTCCGTGTTTTGAGCCATGTGTGTCAGATCATAAGGGTGCCTTCAAGACAAGAGTGAATAAGCATTTTCTAGGCAAGCGCGCTCCAAACTAGACCTCATCATTGCTTTCCATCAGGCATGATTGTCGCCAAGTGCAAGCCTATCTACAAAAAAAAAAACCAGTGTTCCCTTATAGGGTTATTCAAGGGCCGGATAAACAAATTTCTTAAATTTCTATTATTATTTCTAACACATTTGCAGTTTCTCTTGCACTGCAAATGTCCATGGGTGGTGGTGATCTCTTACCATCAGGTGAGCCACCTGCTCATTTGCTCGCATTGACTTAAAAAAAAATACATCTCTTAGTATTCTACATTACTTAGTTAACCATAATCAACTCTGAGACTTAATAATAAAGTTCTTATCTACTGTGGTCTGCTGAAACCCATTTGAGTTTCTGGTATTGAGTTGTGAAAGACCTGGGGGCCTAGACAAAGTGATATTCTATTAACGAAGTTGCGAATAGAATGCTAAAATTGTAAAAGATTGACGTTACCTAACGCTAAGCTGTAGCGTTAGCTAATGTCATTTTAGACTTTTCTATTTGCAACTTAGCTAATACAATGCCACTTTGTCTACAGGCTCTGCACTCAATCCAACATGATGCATATCCAGAGGGTTAAAAAAAATTCACTATCACAAATGTGTCCTGGATTGCACACTACAACAAAATCCATAAATATTTTTAACTACCGTTTTATTTTATTTTAACCCTTGTTACCTTTTGGGTACAGAACCCTAAAAATACAAGAACCATCTAAAAAGCAAACCAGAAAGCTTTAAACTCTTTATTATTTGTTGCCATAGCGACTACTTTTTGTTATGGATTTTGTATGCTGTGTGGCCAAAGCGACCGTAATAGCGTTTCCAGGTGTTTTGGGTGGACATTTAAGCATCGCTGGGATGTGAGAAGATCCCTAGGGATTGCTCAAGCAGATTGGGGGCTACGTCCATCTGAGGCTGCCTCCTGTGAGGCTATGACCTTGGCTTAGTTAACGTTGTGATGCTAGGGAGGGGTAGTAGTTTGACTAGACTAGTCCGCATAGCATCTATGTCCATCTTAATGCTTTTATACCTACCTACCGCCTAGTGGGGATGGTATGGTGACGTATTTCAAATTTTTAACCTTCCTTCAAACGTGTCATTATAGAAACTTTACATAATTTGCTATGCTTCCAAATTATGTCACATGATTCCTAGCGATTATTTTAAAATATCCACTAGATAAACTCCTGCTAGATAAAACACATCTACTTGCTGATCTATAGCCTCGCACTTAAGGCGAACTCAACAGGTCTGCCCGCAAAATTCAAAATTTTCGTGGTTTTTTGCAATTTGTACGCTAATTACATATAGCCTAATGACAGTCATTTTGTGAGAATGGCAGTTACTTCTTTACATTTTTATATCAAAATTTTTGCATAAAAATATCTATCCTAGGAAATTAGTCTGAGTAAAGAGTTTTAAGTGAGCAACTCGCTAATCTCAGATTAATTTCTTTAACTCGACACTTTCAAGCAGAGATTTTTATATAAATATGTGAAGATGATCTTGGAATTATCGCAATTTGACTGCCATAAGCCTATTACGTCTTATCAGCTTAAAAATTGTGACAAACCACAAAAAATTTGAATTTCGAGGGCACACTTATGGTGTGCTCCTTAATATGGCAAAAAGCTATTTAAATTTAAATATAAAATATAGCAGTATCACCATCTTGATGTTATACTCCCTAATGTTGCACAAATTATTGTGTGCTTAAGATTTTCAAATAAAGGCAACTGAACGGTTGAATGATCATGGTAAGAATGATTTTTGAACTGTTCCTCTACAAAAGTAGATTGAAAATATCTAGATATATTTAAACTCTTAATTTGAAAATATTTTAGATATATCTTTTGTAGATTGAAAATATCTACTTTTGTGCTGTTTTTTTGTATTGAAAAATCTTTCATTTGAACAAATTGCTCACCTAGTAACAGTAGTTTTTTTTTGTTTATGCTTGATATTTGACTCTGCAATCAAAAATTTGCTATCACCCTTGGTAACCAAAGTAGGCAATGTGTTTGGTCCACATGCATGTAAATTTTTACATAGTTTCTGGTAATACTTATATTAGTAATTTATTGTGATTGCTGTGACAAGATAAATGGGCGGACAGCGCTGCTTCCTGTGTTATCGTACTGTTTATGATATGGCCAATTGGGTGTAGGGTTACCCATTTTGTGGATTTGGTAACCATACCCTATGTTATGTAGTTTAATGTGGTTGGAGATTGGAGATAAGTTTCAGCCTTGAAATGGCAGCTTTGTCAAATAGATTACAATATATTTACCTCCCAAAGGGGCTATTGCTAAGGGCTTTTATGTATGTTAAGTATTGGTTCAGTCAAACCTTTGTCTCTCGTCAGGGACTTGGGCGGTACTATCTAATCCTGGGTCCCTCTCTGATTTTTCTGGATATGTTTATTTGTGAATACTAAGCCTGTATTGCACGTGGACGGAGCCGCGGGTAAAGGCTAGTAGGTATTTCGTATAGTCACCACAATATTATATGCTATAATAGTAAAGCAAAAATAATGTGTCTCTTGGGCTAGTTTTACCAGACTTGCATTTAAACTTCAAATGGTGGTTCATTACTTGCTCTCTTATCTGGCCTATCAATTATTTCTGAGAGATTTCAATTTTATTTGTATCGATACAGTAACACAATTATACTGCATTAAATGAGAAATGAAGAGATCCATAGGCAAACCAGAGTCACCGACATAGCTCAACTTATCACGAAGCTGAAGTAGCAATGGGTGGGGCTAGCTCGTAGAACCGACGGACGTTTGGGACTCCAAAGTGATAGATTGGCGACCCCGCACGGGAAAGCGCAGTGTTGGCAGACCTCTGACCAGAGTTACTGACGAGCAGCTCAACGTATCACGAAGCTGAAGTAGCTATGGGTGGGGCATAGCTCGTAGAACCGACGGACGTTTGGGACTCTAAAGTGATAGATTGGCGACCCCGCACGGGAAAGCACAGTGTTGGCAGACCTCCGACCAGATTTACTGACGACTTTAAATGCCGCTGGACCGTGTGGGCTGGAAATCATTGCAGGAGGCCTTTTTCCAAAGGGAACGAACGCACTTATTGGAATGCATTTACGTACATTAGATGCAATCAGCGTTGGGTCGCAGACTGCAAACCCTGGCGGCTCGGCGCCGAGTGGCTTAACTTGTCTCCAAAGGTTATTAAACTGATACTGCCGCAAGTGGGGCAATTAACTAGCAGGGAGCAATTTGCGTATAAACTGTCATATCACTGTAATAATAGTTATTGCTGTCACCATTCTTCCCCTCTCGGTAAATCGTCGGTTTACGGGTAAAACATAATAAATGCAGTTTACATCATTTCGAGTAAATCGCATTTTAAAGTTTGAGGTAAGATTTGGGATACTTACTTAAAACTTAATAAGCTAGAAATAAGTTAGTTCAAATGATGCAATAAGTATCCATCTTATTGATATATATTGATATTGTTTTATATTGATAAAGAAATACTATAAAACCTTCATTATAATTCAGAGGGTCATGCATTTATTTGGTTTTACCTGTAACTTGCAAATGTACCCCATCTTCTGTTTAACCCACCCTAGAATGCTAATTGTAGTACCCAGGTAATTGTTTTCTGTATGTTTGTATTGTTTTATGTTTTTTGTGTTAACGTTAATCTCAGAAATTGTATTTTTTTGGAAATTGACTTCAAGAACCCCTGTTTTGTTTTATTTATCTGGTTTTAACTGAAGGCTTTTTAAAAAATTAAAGACATTTATTAAAATAACTACAATACAAAATTATGCATGAATTAAAATAAAGTTAAATTTGGGTGTAATCTATTTAACTGTTAGTAAATAATACGAATTACGAGTTATTGGGCATGAAGGAATTTATTTAAGTGCATTAAGCTTTATTTAGTATGACTTTTAAGAAAGATTGAAAAACAAAATAGTAGGTGAAAGAACTTTATCTTGAAGGTCTTCAGCTTATGACTGTTTGTCTACGCTAGGGCTGAATAACCAATCGGCTCCAGAACTACATAGTTGGCCGATACGAGTACCAGCCATGGTATTCTTAAGGAATCATTTTTTTGTTACATAAACTGAGAAGATCCTGTTTTGATTTCATTGATGGGTAAAGGTTTATTATAAAGTCGTTTCCATTGTAAAATAGGGCTGGACTGAGGTACCTCAACCTCTTGAGGGTCTTCGAGGTTTTACGTTGTCCGACATGTCATAATTGTAATTCTTTGAACGTTCTTTTGACTCAAGAAAGTTGTGTTAGATTTTTATTAAGTGAGCAATGTTATGAACTGGAAACAGTAATAATGCAGCCACATATTGTTTTCTGTTCTGTTTTCTGCACGTATCTGAGTACAGAGAAACTTTCGTCGTGTGGTAAGGCTCATACGTGGATAGACAGTGATACAGAATGCTTCCGATTTTAGAACTGCCTCTTTTCCATTCCTTATAATAAACTATCAGCCATCAGAGAAGAGTTTTAATGAAGATGTAACAAATTAATTATTCCTGAAGAAATACCATGGCTGCTACTCGTTTCTGCCAACTCATTTTGAAGCCGATCGGTTAAACAGCCCTAGCTTAGATCTTAATCTAAGCTAGGGCTGGTCATCAGGTAAATACGTTCAAGTTTTAGGTTTTTTCATCAACTATTTTGTTTGCTAATCTTTTTAAAAGTCATACTAAATAAAGCTTCATGCATTATAATAAATCCCTTAATTGTAAATTTCTTGTGATTGATAAATTTTTTACGCGATCGCCCTGCCGTTTAAATCGCTTGAATGCATTTATTACGTTTTTGCTGTACAATTTTAGAATTTAAAATAACATCACAAGTAACAATACAAGGAGTAAAATAAGATGAATGCCTTTATAATGTTTTAACTGTACAAGTGAGAATTCGAAATTGGGATTTATGCTTTTAAATGCGTTTAATGCTTTATATCTGACGATTATTCCATTGCTTTCTAAGAGACTTATTACATGTAAAAAGGCATAATCATATTTATACTATTTTACTCGAATAATCTTGATTGGGTTAATGCATTAAAGATGATTATGCTCAATTAATAGTATAGATTTAATTTTTTTAGGGCATTTGAAACTTATTCAAACTGGCTATCTCCGAAACTATCGATCGTAGCATTTATTCGGTTTTACCTATCGATAGAGCGGAAAAAAATAAGTATAACTGCATTTTTAAGTCAATTCAGCCAAAAAGTGCATTTATAATGTTTTACCCGTAAACCGACGAAATGCTTATATTTCGGACACTCTTCCCCACCACCTAAAACGTAGGAGGTGGCTGTCTTAAAATCAAAAAGTGAACCATCCTGTTAGTCCATTGAAAAGTTACATTTGGGGTTGCGTTTTTTAAGAGGACGCAATATTATTTTTTTGATGTGTAGGGGGGGTCAATGTAAAGCTAAAACCAAGTTTGTGGGGTCGCCACCCTTGTCCCACGGCCGCCATCTTGAAAATAGGGGTTGAAATGGCGACCCCACAAACATGTTTTTAGCTTTACACTGACCCCCCCCTACACATCAAAAAAATAAAATTGCGTCCTCTAAAAAACGCAAGGTTAGGCCTAAAAAATGTAACATTTCTTAGGACTATGTAGGCAAGGCTAAAGGTGCATCACTTTCCATTAGTTGTGATAGCTGCCACCATTTACCCTCTTGATAAAAGCTTTTTTCTGATATTTAGGCAAGCGTAAAGGCTGTATTATCACTTTCCAGTAAGAGTACTGCATACTGATCACGGCGTGACAATCGATTTCTAGTTTTTACCAATGGACATTCATACTTATAGAGGATACGACATATTTTTTTTATTATATTATGGTGATAGAAGTCTAGCACCTATAGAGCCTATCTATTCCCAAGATAAATCAATTCTATAGTTATGATACAGAGAAGTAACAAACGTCCAAACGAAATTAATACAACCTTACTATAAATGTGAATTTATTAACAGGATTTAGAAAAAGATTAGTGAAGCAGTATTTTTAGACCTGTCAAATCAGTTTTTTTTTGTACCTTTGTTGATGGACCGCAGAATGTCAGACCAATTAGCGCGATCAACTAAAAACCTAGTGTAGCGGTAATCTTTCAATAAGCCCCTTCGCACACGGCTCGTAAACGTAATCCTCGCGTATGACGAGATCAGTACTTACGAGCAAGAACATTTTCAAACATGTCCGCACTCCGCAGACGAAGCGGTGTTGCAGTGAATCGTAGGAGTCGTAATTGTCATATTGTTATGTGTAGCGTCAACGATACGATTACGCTTACGAGCCTTGTGGGAAGGGGCTTATGGCGAAGTGGTGTACTGTGTGCGGTATGATTTACTTTAAATGTCTTAAAAAGGAGGTCTTTATGTTTTTTTTTCGACATTGATCTGAATAGGTATAATTTAAGTAATTGACACATTTATACGCTATTAATTCCGCAAGAAGCTATGGTACCTAAAAGGGCAAAAACTAAGAAGACTGCATTTTCACCTTCGATTAATTAACCTGTAGTTAATTGATTTTATTATATGAATACCGATTTTCACTGGACTTAGATATTATTTGATTTATCGTCGACAACATTATCTCAATGGTTTCATAATATCTCGATATCTTTGCACATAAATCCATAATACAACAAACAAAATCCATTCTATACATAATAACGTCTGCGATCAAAAAATTGTTAGATAACCGGATCTAACACAGGGCTAGTGACGTCACACGAAACCTTTAAGAAATACGTAAACAAATGTTTTTTATAAATATAACAACGAAACAAGCGTAAAAATGTGCCTCTAACCTCTGACAAAGTCTTTGACTTTTCTTTTCACTTATGATCTTCTAATAATAATTATAATATGATAAGATTTTAATAAACGAGTCTAGAGACAGTTTGGAGTATTATTATTCATTACAAACCTCTTCTAGTCGGGGGTTGATATAACAATGAATTTACCGAGACTATTTTTACGCCAGACCAAAGTGATATTGATTTTCTAACTCCTCCGAACTGAAATAGGCTAAAAGGAATTGGAGGGCTGTAATTTCACCTACTTAAGTATGCAACGTGATATCTCGGTCTCGTTTTTATAGAGATACTAGTGGGCGTTTGATGGGAAAAGAAGGCATTTTGTTTGAACATCAGTATATTAACCTGCGAAGTGCGAGTCCGACTCGCGCACGGGGGTTCCGTACTATTATCTATCATAATATACCTACTATAACGTAGCGAGATGATGATGATGCAGAAGCCAGAGGGCCCAATTACACCCTACTAGGTACTACTACTACTACAAGTATAGAGTAATATTTTCTTTTGATCAAAAACGAGCAAAAAATTACGTTTGTTTTATGGACCCCTGGAGCACACCACAGGTGTGCCCGCGAAATTCAAATTTTTTGTGGTTTTTCGCGATTTTTAAGCTGATAAGACGTAATAGGCTTTTGGCAGTCAAATTGCGATAATCCCAAGATCATCTTCACGTATTTACATAAAAATCTCTGCTTGAAAGTGTCGAGTTAAAGAAATTAATCCGAGATTTGCGAGTTGCTCACTTAAAACTCTTTACTCGGACTAATTTCCTAGGATAGACATTTTTATGCAAAAATTTTGGTATAAACATGTAAAGAAGTAACTGCCATTCTCGCAAAAATGACTGCCATAAGCCTATAATATATAATTAGCGTACAAATTGCAAATGACCACGAAAATTTTGAATTTCGCGAGCAGACCTGTTGAGTTCGCCTTAAATCTTTATTTTATTGTATCTTTTAGTGTTTGTTGTTATAGCGGCAACGGAAATACGTCATCTGTGAAAATTTAAACTGTTGTGTAGTGTCCTACTCAAGTTCAAGAGATACAGCCTGGTAACATACGGACAGACCGGACGGCCGGACTGATGGATGGGGAAGTCTGTAAAAGGGTCCCGTTTTAACCCTTGGGGTATGAAACCCTAAATAGCTGAACCTCACTCGTATATACTCTAGAGACTTATACCTCCTAATTGGAAATCTGAGATGCGAATCAGCTGAGATTTTCAGAGTTACAGCTTTTGTGGATGAAGGAAACCAACGTGAGAAAACCGACAAACTTGAGCTTTTTACACGACTGCCCAAAAAAGAGTGTAATGTTTTTAGGGTTCACGTATGTATAATATATGTATGTATAATATATGTATGTATGTATATGAGTTTCTTTATTCCATCATAACTTCTGAACGGCTGAATAAAAATTCAAAATTTAAAATATCTTTATTTCACATAGGCCTATATATATAATATACAGGCTCTTGTAATAGGTCAGTATGATATTTGTCACATTAGTGGCGATAACTCCAAGTCGACTTAAAACTAAGTTTACGAGGGTTCCAATAGATTTGGACATATGGGATATCGTTAGAATCCTTACATCATTCCCAGTAACATAGGCTATATTTTTTTGAAAAAAGTCGTTTTACCACAGGGCAGTCGTGTTTTTTAATTTTTTTAATTATTAACTTTTTTTATAATTTCGAATTCCGGGACAACAAACGATACCCGCAGTACGCGAAGCAAAGTCGCAGGGGACAGCCGATACGTTATCAAAATCAGGGGACCTCCTATCATGATAGGAACCAAATAGGAACACAATTAACTCGTGAGGCGTGACCTCTGCCCGTGTGCTAACGTGAAACGGGTCATGTGTGAACAGACAATGATGTTTCTGTGAGCCGCGACTGACCTCACGCCTGCCGCCTGTCGATGACCTTCGTTTATCATTTCAATTTATCATTGTTTTGGCATTTATTACCTTATAGGGCTTTCAACATTTTTAGGTTCCGTAGTCGACATGGACAGTTCTGTACTATCATAATTCATAAGTAAGGAAGTCGCGGATACGTAGCCCCCTTCCTCCCAACCGCTTGAAACTCAGGCACTGATAATGTGAAAATCTCGTCTTGCTAACGAAAAGTCCGTTATTCAAGGTAGATTTTTGCATTTTTTTTACACATTAAAAGGAGAATGCCTAAAAATGGGCTAGATTTGCGTCACTCTGCGTCTCAAGCACGTTTGCATGAAGAATCTGCCTTAAAATTTTAATATTGCATATATTTATGTTAGTGAAATGTGAAAAAGGGTTCAAAAATATTATAAAAAAAAGTAATTAAACGTTTCGAAACATGTGGAACCGTCATGCCACTTATAAAACTTAGAAAATGAACCACTTAGAAAATCAGATTATTACAATTTCCCTGTTAATATCTTACGAATCTTTTTTTACATAATATTAAAAATATTTCTAATGTTTTACCGATGATTTGGTTAAGACGCAAGGTAAGGTTCATACAAGAATCGGCATTCTCCTTTAGAAGTAAGTTAATATCTCACCTGATACTAAGTGAAGATCTTACCGAAACGATGTTATCGTATTAACTTATAATGGGCTAGTTACGTCTAACGGTTGCTACACAGCACTACACAGCATCGAACCAGATTTCTAAGTGGATCAAACATAGACAAAGAAAACATTAAATGAAATCCATTCTTCAAACCTATAATCACATTTTTTTTGTCTGCTTTTAGCTGGTTTTATTTAACTTTGATTTTTTTTGTCAAGACTTCATTTTAATAGCGCATCTTTTATATGAGTTTTATTGATATTAATAACCAGTATATAAAAACACGTTAGTTTATGCACCGAGCGAATCTTCTGCCCAGTTGAAATGTATTCGAATGCCAGCGGCCTTGCCCCGAGGCGATGCGATGCGATGCTGACGTAACGAGATAAAGCCTAGGAAAGTAGGCGAACCGAACACCATCTTGCCCTATTGACATTCAAACGACTAGTATACTACTATTGATTTATAATACTACTAAACTAAGACTATAGAATTATAGACTAAAGAATTTATTGTGTAATTTTTATTTTTAATGTGATGACTGAATATTGTTTAATTTAATGAATGTGTGACCCAGGGAAACGTATTGGATTTTTCTGTAATGTGTTCCTGGTTATGTAATACAAAATAAATAAATAAATAAATAATAATAACTAGCAGTGCCCGCGGACTCCGTCCTCGAAATATTTTTGTCCCGGCCCGTTTGTCTTGTGTTACCCACAGTCCCTGAACGCGACGCAATTAAAATATTGGTTTGTAGCACATGCTATGTATCAGAGATGGCGCTGTATGTGAAAAAAGATTTTCCCGCTTTTCTGTTGAAATTTTTCCTGAATTTTCTTTGCTATAAACCTCACGGAGCCCGAGACCTTTCCAACGAATGCAAAACCGTGGAAATCGGTTCGTGCGTTCTGGAGTTATAGCGTCAGGAAGGAAAACCCGACTTATTTTTATATAGTAGATAATAATTAAATTCATAATTTGATTTGAATTTTGAGCAGATTTTATAGGTTTAGGTAATACACATAGTTATTTGTTATGCAAGGGTGCAAAGTTGTATGTAGAAGTTGTTTATGTAGAAACCGTTGGGGTGACATAACTTACCCCTTCCATGTTAGTACGCTAACATCTTCGGCTGCATCATGACTTACCATCAGGTGAGATCGCAGTCAAGTACTAACTTGTATAGCGTAAAAAAAGTAACTTTTCAATAAGCCCAAAAAGTAGACATTTCCACCCATGTTCATCGTGTGGAAAGTTAATGTTTTCCGCACTAGAACTTTTATTTTCCTCCTCCGTATAACAATCAAATGCATGAAGGAGGTTTTTAGGCTATAAATTTTCTAAACAAATTACTATTTTTGATCATAAATACCTACTATTAATACAATAAAAAAAAATTGTAATGAATTAATAGTAGTATGATACGCCGGTTCCAGCGCACTTCCGGCCGAAGGCCGGACAGACTGGCCGTAGGCCAGTGTCCCCCGGCCGTAGGCCGGGGAAAAAGTAGTATGATACGCCGGTTTCAGTGCACTTCCGGCCGAAGGCCCCCCAGTAACTCCAGTCGGTGACTGGGGTACTAAATGCATTCATTTAACGGATGTGTGGGGCGATGGCAATGGGGCGATGGGAATGGGGGGATAACGAGTAAAAGGTTAGCGTGGTATGGACATGTTATGCGGAGGGATGAAAAACATGCAACAAAACAAAAATAAAAAAAACAATGAGTATGCTTGTGCAGGGGCGAAAAAGTATAAGGAAGACCGAAAGAGATGGATGGATTGCGTGAAAGAAGACATGCGTGTGAAAAGAGTGGATTGCGAGTTGGCGGCTGATAGAAGCGAATCGAAAAAAATAACATGTTGTGTCGACCCTCCACATAACGGGGGAAAGGGGCAGGAAGAAGACTAACCTAACCTAACCTAACCTAACCTAACCTAACCTAACCTACCCTAACAGAGCAAACGAGCTAGGATACGAGTATATTATTATATACTAACCTAACCTAACCTACCCTAACAGAGCAAACGAGCTAGGGTACGAGTATATTATTATATACTAACCTAACCTAACCTACCCTAACAGAGCAAACGAGCTAGGGTACGAGTATATTATTATATACTAACCTAACCTAATCTAACCTAACAGAGCAAACGAGCTAGGATACGAGTATATTATTATATACTAACCTAACCTAACCTACCCTAACAGAGCAAACGAGCTAGGGTACGAGTATATTATTATATACTAACCTAACCTAACCTACCCTAACAGAGCAAACGAGCTAGGGTACGAGTATATTATTATATACTAACCTAACCTAACCTAACCTAACCTAGACAGAGACAAACCTAACTTAACCTAACCTAACCACTGACCTAACGTAACTCAAGTTTTTTTATTGACAATTGATCAAACCTTATTAGGTGGACGAACGACAGCAAGAGTATTAGAAAGTTGTTGGATTTGATTGATCAATCTTACGTTTTCGTATTTTAAGCAATTTCTCAGCGCTCGTTCCAAAAACAAGGGAAATTAATATTTCCATTAAAATGTAGTAGATCAATAATAATATTCTACCGTACACTCCTATGAAAGCGGCAAATCTTTTAATCTCTAAAACATAACAAAGAAATATTCATACAAATCGAATCATTGATCTTTAAGAACACAGGAAAGCAATAGAAACTGCCAGCTCTATTCAAAAATGTAAAATAACTCATTGTTTAAAACGTTGTAGGCCGATAAATATCTACCGACAATTTGCCGAAGGCGGCACCCTTTTTTACTTAAGCTAAAATCACGAACAACGTGGGTGGTACAAAGCATAAAAAAAAAATACAAGATAAAACTCGCATCCATCCGTAGATAACAGTAACAAAGAGACGAACCCCTGTTGTCAGGTGCATACCTGAGAGGTGGGTCAGGTAGAGATTTACAAAATTCCTGTTTAAACTTGCATCGCTTCAGAGCGTGTAAAGAATACTTCGCACACAACTAGTTTTAGCAAATTTGAACCTTATAAGCACTACCCCCCCACTCTTTATGCAAGTTTTGAACCACGAAGTCTATACAAAATTTTAATACATCTTCTGATTTCTAACTTGCAACATAATATGACATCTCAACAAGAAATAAGTGACGCCTACGACGAGGAAATGGTGAACCTTTGTGTAGAAGTGGAACTCGAAGTGAACTCGATAGCTGGAATAAGATATTATGAAGATATTGAAACAGGAGCATTCGAATTATCTGGAGATATGGAAGTAGAAAATAACCCATGTTATTCAAGATCCAGTCCTACACCTTCATGGGACATAGGGTTTACGGTGGTACGGCCCTTTGATAGAGATTATGAATCTGACAGCGAATGTTCTGCAGAAATAAGTGCTTGTTCTTCTCCGTCACCATCCATATACAGTCCAGAAAGGATTTACTCACCCGATGCACTGTTTGGGAATGATAACCTGCAGCTAGTAGAATCACCGTTTGAAGACAGTGGATTCGTCTCATGTGACGTAGACGTGTAAAACTAGATATTATTTAAGTAATATTTTTAAAATACTTTAAGTAATCTTTTTAGCTATAATTGTAATAGGATAAAATGAATAAAACAATGTATAATTATTCTTAGTATCTTTTATTTCATCTCTTTATTATAAATGTCTTAAACATGTGTTGTACAATTTGATCATTGAATAAAGTATTATCAGAAAAAAAATCAAGAAAATCAGACATTGACACACCGTTACATTTAAAATAAATATAAACTAAACAATATATTCCACATAACGAGCTAAAATAGTTTTGAATTACTCTATTATTATAAATCCACTTTCTACAGTTTGTTTTGAGGAAGATTTCATGATACCCTGTAGGTTTTCGACCAAACGAATCAAAATATTCACCCACACCTTTAGTATTTATACACATTGCAACCCAGTGTGATCCTGGTTTTGTATCTGGATCTAAATTAGATATTATATAAGTGGGCGGTGTGAAATATATGGGTATTTTGTTAGCTGCAAAAACATTAAATTGAATACTTGGACTAATTTCTTTTAGATATTTTTCAATTTCATTGGTGTCCATGTTACCTAAATAGAAATAAATTAATATGAATGTTAGTGATATAATAAGTAGAAAGCAAATGATTTAAATACAAAAAAGAAATCTATTTATATTAACTCTTAGCTATTGTAGTCTAAGCTAACATCTCGATTTTTATTAATTTCGATGACATTATCAAATTCTGCGTAAACAATGCAATTAAGAGTTGTGGTCAGAGCTCTTTCAAAGCGGACTTCGAATCTTACACTACCTCGTTTTATGAGATTCCAATGTGAGTTTGAATTTGCAGATAAGTCCGGAGTTAAATCAAAGGCAAACAGACAGTATCCATTATTATATTCCTCTTTAGATACATCATTTCCTTCATTCAAGAAATGAATACCTGTACCAGAGAATAATGTATGATATGCACTAATGAACGAATTATCCTCAAACGATGGTGTTAATGTTTTTGATGGTATAGATTGACCATCAACATACAAACCAAACATGTTTAACCCATGATTACCAAAATTAAAAGGATTCGTATTAAGAGAACCATTGAATGCTGAGTTACCTACAAAACCTACTATACATCTTTTTGGTATTTGTCCTAAAAATACATTATCAAGCATTTTTCCCTGGATTCCTGAAGGTATTGTTAACACTTTTACTTCAGCACGAGTGATTGGATATTTTGCAGTAGTAGTAGATAAGACTTTTTCATGAGCGAGTAACACACTGGGATTAATCCGAACTTTACGCATGATAAGGCTAGCACTAGATATATGTACTTTGAATTTACTGTCCACCGATGAACACATAAGATTAAAAGTATCTTTGGAGCGTACTAATTTAAGACGTATTTCAACACCATTGATTAAAAACTTATCTTGATTAAAAATATCTGCATGTACATGACCAATCATTTCAATTGTTTGACTTCCTTTTGCTATGTCTTCCCTTTTAGTGTATCCATGATTTGATGTGTCACATGAATCCATTTTTGTAGCTGTATCTTTATACCAAAGCCCGCAGGTAAGATGTGAATTCTTAGCGGCTGTACCATAATTAAGCAAAGTCTCAATGTAAGCCCGATATCCATAGGTGTTATTAGGAGGAGAGACAAGCTTTTGATTTAAATAAATATCCACTTGACTAAAAAGAGAGTGTAACCAATTGTTAACTGGTGCAACGCTTGTTCCCACTGCAATATTACTCGAATCGGCATTCTGAACTTTAGCTTTGATATGAAGTAAGGTATGGGACAAATCAATGTAATCATCTCCGTTTCCTGGTACTAAGAATTCAATGGGTCCATCATCCGTTAGTGAGGAAATGGGGGCATAATGAATCCACTGACCTCCCTCAATGCTAGTTTGAGTCGAAGGTAGAGCAAATAAGTCCAACTCTGATTTAACACATTCACATGAATTATGATGTAAAAATGACATTGTTTATTAATACTTTTATGAAAAAATATCCTTTATATTAGACTGTTTTATCTTTTTTGAACCGTTCCGCTTGAGAGAGGTTTTAGAAGTGCCGCGTTTCTTTTTTTGTTTCTTTATTTTATATCCTGATCCTCGCATAATGGAATCAATTTTTTCATCAGCTTTTCGTTTTAAATTTGAAGTAGCTGTTTTGAAACGTGATCTGACAGATTCATCCATTGGTTGCACATTAATCATATCAGATAAAAGACCTACACCCGCACTCAAAGCTTCTTTACCCACAACTTTTGCTCCATTTTTTAAAAGCGGTAGAACTGATCTGAATAATCCTCCTAAAAAGCTACCAATACCATGGCCTCGTTGATAAGGTGCGCCTTTATATATTGCACCTACACCCGAACCAGCTTGATGAGAATAATAATGTAAATACGGACAAGGCATAATAAATGCAATTATTTACTTTGTTTTCTTAAAATGTACTTTAATACACGTAGTTCCAAACTGGAATGGTATTGTTTTACCAGAACTTGTCCTTATATCGATTTCTATTACATCAAACTCTCTGCGCATAACTGGAACATAATGGGGTGGTGAAAAAATATGCATTTTATTTGCTCCATATACATGTATTGTAGGATCTAATGGTACAATTCTGAGAAGAGGAGCCATTGTATCCCCTACAATCTGTGGTTCTATAATATCACAATATATGAACAGTTGTGATGGTAACCCTAAACTTATATTAGAAGGATACGTTCCAATTCCGTTTTCAATAAGGTTTTTGTCGGGTTCGAAACCTAATTGTAAGCATAACTTGGTTGACAACTTTACCAAGTCAACATAAGTATTCGAGCAAGCTACTGTTACAAACTTCGTTATTAAATTATACTGGAATGTTATTTCTGGTAAAGTATATTTGTTTAGTGCTTTTATAACTTCTTCAATGCTATCATAATTCATTGCAGGAATTTTATGTTTAAAGTGTACTAATGAGTACTTTGTATCTTCACCAGGCATGATCATCCATTTTGATGTGAAAACAATATTTTCACTCTCTTGTACATTAAATATAGTGCAAGGATATTGAACTTCTACTACTCCCACGTACCATTCTCCTTCCAAAATAAGCGATTTCGGTATCTTTGTCGAAAACGTAGTAGTCTTGTTTTCTGGGAAGTATTCCATTGAACTATTACTTAGTAAAGTTAAATAAAAATTATCTTCCATCATGTACGTCTTAAACTGGATTCTAAAATCCAACTATTGAATTTATCTGGATAACCTTTCCACTTGACAAGTACTTGTTTTCTGTTACCTGAGTAACGAGTACGGAGTATTTTATCAATTTTGAATTCAGTGGTGGGGTTGTATATTACTTTTTGCAATTCATCCTCGTAGAATGTACCTACGATAGGTTCGTTTTGTAGGTCCTTAAGTGTATATACCACCCTAGACATGTTATTTTTCATACCTGTTATAATAAATATTTCATCACTCCAATTTGTTTCATATCCTTTTTGAAATATGTGTTTATATTTCGTTATCCTTACATAATCACCAGTGGAAAACTGAGCTTTCTGTGCTTTATTCAATTTACTATTCAGTTTTCCATATAAATTATTCCAAACTATCATAATATTATTAGAATTTACTTCGAATGGACACATTTTAATGCTTGAATGAAAACTGTGGTTATAAGAATTAAGTAAATCTTGTAAAATATTAATATAAGTGTAGGTATTTTTACATGTAAAATAACGCCACATTTTGGATTTTAAGGTTCTCTGAAATCGTTCGACTATACTGGCTTTAATATCTGGATTATTGGTTGTGTAATAATTTATGTTTTTGCTTTTAAAATATTGCCTAACATCTTTTGATACGAATTCAGTACCTTTATCTGATTGCAGGTGGGTGGGGGTTGTATTAGCTTCAGTAAATATGCTTTCAAATGCTTGTCTTATACTTTCGGAATTTTTCTTTTTTAATGCTCTAGCGAAAGCGTATTTACTAAAAACATCAATAACACAAAGAATATAGTTAAAACCATCGTTATATTGAGAATAAGTTCGCATATCACTTAAATCTGCTTGCCATAGTTCGTTAAGATTAGACAGTATGTATTTGTTTCGAGGAAATTTTCGATGTACAGGTTTATGCAGCGTATATGTTTCCTGAGCTTCCAACCATTTCTTAATTTGTTTTCGGTTCATTTTACCCTTTAAAGCTCTTGTTAATTTATCTATGCTCCCGTAACCTGCAGGATTCGAAACATCGTAATAAATATCTGCTATATCTAGTACGGATTCCATCTTTCCCAAACGTCGTTTTTATTTTTTAATTTATCTGATGATAAAATTTTAGGGCTTTTAATAATAATAGGTGAACTTTGTCTTCTAGTATTAGGGGATATACTACTTATATGCTCGATAGCTTCAGGATTACCGATACAGCTTGAAGGCGCCCTTATCACTTTTAAAGTTTCCATAAATTTGTCCCATCCATTAGGCTTGGAGCGTTTTAAAGATCTCAAAGAATAATTCACT
Source organism: Coenonympha glycerion (assembly GCA_963855885.1). Lineage (NCBI taxonomy): Eukaryota > Metazoa > Arthropoda > Insecta > Lepidoptera > Nymphalidae > Coenonympha > Coenonympha glycerion. The sequence continues at coordinate 1,464,247 of OY979647.1, forward strand.
AGATCCACTATATTACTATTTTCCACGATATCATTATCAATGATCAACGAACCATCGTTTTTCCAACTGATTTTGTCTTTATTATTTAACAGAATATCTAATAGTATTTCAGCTTTCTTTCGATATGATTTTGGTATAAGCTTCTTTATGTAAGTGGGGGTGTATATCATATCAATTGAAAAACCATGTACGTGTTGATCATCCTCAAAGTCTTCATTGACTGATGAGTCATTGCGTTCACTTTCCTTTTTAAAGACAGTGCCCTCATGTTTTTGTTTTTCCTCATTTTCCATGATAATCGGTAGCCTTAACGGTCTCCTTTCTTCACCAGCGAAGTGGAGATATCTTTGTAAAATTTGCATGTACAATGACCATTTCTCGCGATCGTCCTTTTTACTTTTAAGTATATTTTGCATTTCTTTGTCTAATCTAGATAAAGAATCTTCATGTGCAGTATCTCGAGATTTTAGTCTTTCAATAACCTCAGGTTCAATGAGAATCATTTTTTTTGTGTTCTCCATTTTTAGAATAAATTCATCAATCCATTCAAAACAGCTCCTAATATAATTGGTAAAAATGCTCCTCCTTGTTGAATGATAATACGTTTTCTGAATTTACCCCTCCCTTTCTTAATTATTTTTCTCAGAACAGTTTTATATTTTTTCAGCTTAGATTTGTCACTATCCTTCAGAGGTACTTTACCATTTAATGTATTAAAAATGCACTCTATAATGCAATTAATTTCTTCGTCCTTACACGCTTTTAATAATACTGAACGAAGGTTAGGTCTAAGAGTGAGTAAAGCTTTCAGTAAGTCTTTGTGAGTTTTCACACGTCCATACATTATTTTAAATTGATTAATATTTAAATAGCATTTGTAGAAAAGAAACAATTTAGTTTTACAATACTAAAAGTTTGTTGATTCACTTCCTTTTTGGGGATATTGTCTTTAAAAATTTCTTTTAAATATTCACATACACGATTGATTTCATCTGTTTTAAGAGAACGTAGTAAGATTTTGCGATATTTTGGTTTAAAAGTTTGTAATGCACACCTCGTCTTTTTTATATCAGACGTTATGCTACTTTCAATCATTATTTGGTACTGATTAGAATTGTATGATGCGAACCATATTTAAACCCCTTTTTAGGAACATATACTACGCATTTATCATTAGGGGGATCGATTTTGCTTTTAAACCGACATGCATCGTTCGTATTTTGCTTTAAATCAATCATTAGATAACCATGAGGTTCAGCAGTAGCATCTTTATAAGCTTCTTCAACAAATTTCGAATTATCTGGAAACACTTGACGTGCTAAATGACGAATTTGTGTTCGATCTCGAGGGTTTTTGAAGTAAATAATATAGCTCGTATTGAGCGAAATATCTCTTTGTCCTTTGCCTTGATGAAATAGATTTTGTGTTATGTAAAAGACACTTAAATTTCTATGATGACTTCCCTTTGTAAAAATATCTACGATACGACCATCGGACTCCCGCATGAGATCATCGATAATGATCAACTGAGGATACTTTCCATCAAACATACTCATTTCGGGAAGTCCTTGAATGTATGTTACATTTTCTAGATTATAAAGAGGCTGCATTTCATCATAACACCATAAAACTTGATCAAACTGTGTGTTACATATTTCTTTACAATGTTTAAGGAAATTTGTAACAAAATTTGATTTACCACATCCGCTTGGTCCTGCTACTATTGCAGTGAATGGATGGAGAAAATGATACATAACTGTAAATGCGTGTGATCTGTATTAAGTTTAACAGGAATATGGAGAAATAAATTACACGACAACGTATTTAGACAATAAGTTTATTATCAGAAAGTTTAATATTATCATAATTATCATTATGTAAAAACGAATTGTAAGTCTTATAAATAGAAGAAACAATCTTATTATTAAAAAAAAACAATACAAAGTACTGTACAAATCCTTACTGCTATTATTATGATTGATTATTAAATGAGTTTATTTTAAAATGTCCCCAAGCTAAAGTATCAGTAGAATTGTTAATTAAATAACGTTTTGTGTCTGAATGTGACAGAGAAATTTTGTTGATTTTTTGAGTGAAAATAACATGTTTTATTGATTTAAATCTATACATTTCACAAATTTCATTTTTTTGTTCAAATAAAACCGATTTATAATTTTCCATTTGAAATTTTTTTGTAACTGATTTATTTACTCCTTTTGCTTTAGCACTGAATTGATTTTGTGTTTTAAATGCGTACATTTTCGATCGTAAGCCAACGAATTCTGTTAAAATTTCACCATTATTTTCATCTTTAAAGTAACCAATTTTTTTTTGTTAATTTGCGGGAAATCAAAAATATTAGAGGAAGCATAATCTGATGTATCAAAGTAATCATTTAAGTCAGGTTTAATATCTTCATAAAAATCATCACTGAAAATTTGGTAAATAAAACTGTCAGTATCAGTGTAGAGTAATTTGCAATTTGAGCCAAATTTGTTTTTCATATATTTATAATGAAAATCATACATTAAAGTTTTAGAAATGTCCAAAATGCAAAAACCCAAGTAAATAGGTTTATTATATAGTAATTTAGTTTTACGAAGTTGAACAGCAACAAAGTTTTCAGCAAATATTGAAAGACTATGAAATTCAGGTCTCGCAATAAGAGTTTGAGCACCAGCAACTTTTCCTATATCTTCCCAATGGGTGCATAATTTCACATCCACTCGTTTTTCGATGTTCTCCATCGTTTTACCAAATATTGAGTTATTCATTAATTTATAAAAATCTTTTTCAAAATCAGATTGCGCACATATTCGTAGCTGGGTATTCAAATCGATATATTTTTGCAACCAGGGACTTTGATTGAATTTTAAAATACGATGTACTTTTTTTAACTTTAAACCCATGTCTAGACATTGAATCAGATTTCTGTAATGAATTATATACTTAGTTTTATCGAACAGATTTGGAACTAATTGCAAATTTTTACTCTCACCTGTGATAATTTTTTCTGGACAAAGAGGAAAATCGGAATGTGAATCATGTAGTTCCTGAGGGTATTCTAAGTCTACTTCAAGAATATAGCCTATATCAGAGTCAATTGATACATTAAAATTGGTATCACAATTTACCCATTGAAAATCACCTGTGGGAAGGTATTGACTCATAGCCCAACCGTATAAATTATTAGCATCTAAAAACGAAAGATAAGATGATTGAATTTGTTTATCAAATTTGTCCATATGCTTATTATTAGCTTGTGCATAACGGTTACTACATTGTGAGACACCACCACGTATACCGGATTTTACAAATGCAATTTTTTCAAAGTCTGTTAGTAGATCTAGTTCTACTTGTGTATGTTTTAGCATTGCATCCCAACTAAGACCTGGTGCTGTGTAATACTGAGCAGGATCTAAATCATACGTTTTAATACACACATTTCTAAAATTTTCAAATATGTCCGTCAGTAGAAGTACGTCAGTTTTAAGATAAAGATCAGAATAATCACTCATATTACGACACTTGAAATGACACCAAACCTCATTAGCATGTTTATAATCTTCATTTGAAATAGCACTATTTGTAAGTGTGTTAAAAAATTGCTTTTGAGTAGGAAGTGAAGTTAACTTTAAGGAGTCAAATGATGTCATATATTCATAAGGATATACACCTTTACGTTTTAAATAAAGAAAGTCTGTTTCATTTTGACAATTTCTACGCAATTCAATAAAGTCTTCATCACTTAAGTTATTTGTTAAAGATTCTAGACTACATGATAAAAATTTAAAAGAATCAATAAATCTTAACTCAATATCCTTATCACCGATTTTCAACATTTTTGAAAATGAAATATATCGTTCCTTATTTTGAGGTATAACTTTTACCCCACCTTCTGAAAAGTTAAGTGCATGTACTATAAAATGAGCATCGTAGTTACTGAGGTTGTGTAAAATTATGGGAATAAATTGAGGAGTGTCAAGCTTTTTACTGCATCTTTTATGACAGACACCCATGAAAACTCCAGTGTACTTATCAAAATCAATTTTATCATTGGAATTCAATTGTTTTTCACATATGTAACACGTCCTAGTTAAAGATATTTTTTCTTTATCATTACTTGTAAGAGGAAGTGGATCAATTACAATTAAGTGTTCGTCATATATACGTTTTATATCTTTACTTAAATGCTCCATAAATACTTTTGAACAGTTTTTTCCTGTATGTGTTTCATATTTCGATATTGTAGGGTTGAAAGTACATTTAATGTAGTATCCAAAACTATGAACTTCATGCTTTTGAATATTTCTTGTGAACGAAGTAGAGGGATTACTGTCACATCCTTGAACAGGATTTAAAAATGCTTCAAAATCTGCGTAAATTACAAATGGCAATTTTAATTTCCTACCATAGTTATCAAAAAATACTTTAGCTTTGGTGATGTCTGGTAAATCCGTTCTGATATGATTACAATCAAACTCTTGATGAGACTTTAGTTGACTGTCTGATTGGAAATAAATCAGACAACCATCACAAATATGTTTAGCATGATTATGTTCATTCAACTGTCGACTGACTAGTCGAGACAAGTTTTTAATGTAACAATAGTGACCATTGGATCCATTATCTATGTATAATAAATTTATGTGTTTTTGTTTTCGACTTTTTGTAAAGTAAAGAGGTCCTACAATTTTTGTGGAATTGCTTTCTATTTGATGTTCGAGTCCGAAAACATTTATACTTAAATTATTAAGTTTTTCAAACTTTTTAATATCCTTCAATTTTACGGGAAATGGGATATCTGTGAAATTTAAAGAATTTTGCTTTGACGTATATGAACTTACTCTATCTGAGCTTTTTTTAACCGGATACAAAGCAGAGAGAACTGCCCATTGAAAACATTGATGGTCATTATTTTTAACATTGATTACAGCGTTTTTATTTTTAATATCTTGTGGAAGGTCTATATAAGAAGATCCTTTTAATGGGTTAAATTTGTTTATGTTTAAATCAATGTAATTTATATTTTTAAGACTCCAACCACTATCTTTCTTTTCAAAATTACTGACTTTATTCGAAATATCATTAAATATATCAGTATAAATGTTATCGAGCTCACTACCTAAGCAAAACACATAATTTGTCGTTTGAAAATCGAAGTTATTTTTTAAACCTTTTGAAGCTTGAATAAAATCCCCGTTTAACAGAAAATTTATTTTAATTGATTTATGTTCCTTTAAGAGGACATCAAGCAGGCTGTGGATAGTATTCTTATTTGAATTTAGAAAATGTTCAGGTGTTTGAAATTCTAAATTACTCGAACTATTACTAGAAATTCTGTATGTAGCAATTCGCCGGCCAAATGCGTTTTCAATTAATTGAACATTATTTAAGCTTTCAATTGACGTATTAAGAAGAATATTATTAATATGTGCTTTGCTTCTAAGGTGATTAGCAAAGTATTTACGATTTACATATATTTTACAACTAGGACACTCAATGTAATTATAGTTTGCAGATCTTACGGATGTTGAATTCGATTGTTCCTTTGTTGATCTTAGTGTCACCGTAGATGGAGAAGGCTCTTGAGAACATGATCGTTGACTGGAAGAATGTGTTGATGTTGCTGCACCATCAGCCTTTCTTTTCAGACCTGCACCAGCTTGCACCGATCTGAGAAAATAAGAAATCAAATAAGTGTCTAAAAATCAGCGTTACATCCGTTATTGTTGAATAAATAATATTATACCGTTTTTAGTACACATATCACAATATGCTATCATAGAAAATACACCATCAATTTCATCAAAAGCTTCACATGACGATGAAGTAGAGTGCCCTTTACAGGGTGTATAAAATGGTTTTATCTCTGGATCATCTATCATCCATCTAGGAAGTTTATCAGAGATGTACCACAGTCGTATGTATCTATGCATTTTGTTAATCACAAATGATTTTGTAAACACACTTATATCGTTATTGGATAAAGCCTCCATAGTAGCTATTTTACAATCACAACTGAACACTCAATGAATGTAGCTAAAACGTAAACGATGCATTTATATACGGATAGCCCCACCATTTTAAAAAGACAAGTTCAAACAAGTTAGAACCCTTAAGAACCTTTGATGATTAAAAAGTAAATAATAAAAATACTCACGAAATTGTCTGATTTTCTCGTTCCACTTGCACACATAAGTCAACTTACATGGCATTCAATTCACGTTCTTGTTCCTCTTCTACTTGTACACATAAGTCAACTAACTTTTTATTCAATTCGTGTTCTTTTTCTTGTTCCTCACAAATTATATTCAATTCTTCATCGTAAATTGGATCAAATATTTGACATTGAGACATTTTGGAGCTTGTGGTAAGATGCGTAGAAAGATGTAATCTAAAGTAAAAATCCCGAGGTTTTATATTTTGTTTTGGCTCTTCGTAAAGACTAACCAAGAGAGGGGAGAACCACATGATAAAAAAATATGTTATTGAAGTACCGCATTTCATTTGCCTGCTTTGTTCGTTTTGTATTTACATTGTTAAGAAAGTTACCGCCGATTTGAAGGTCTGTTTTGTATTGTTTTATTTTTGTAGTTTTTTTTTTTGTTTCGTGAATGATAAATCTATTGACCCTTGCGTTCTCTGCCCACAAAATATTTTTTACAATCTTTTTTTTCTGCGATTTGCTTTGTTATATTGTAAACAATATCCCGCGTTCTCTGATAAGTTTTATCACTATCTGACTGCACGTAGTACTTTACTCGCAAATCCGCATATTTCCAGTGATCAAGGGGTAACACGTTTTTCAGATTCTTCATTTCAAAGACATCTATTTTGATTAAGTGAGTAGCGTTAGCACTATCTCCTTCATTAGATGAGATATATGAAAGACCTCCATCACATGCTTGTGCTACACACGAGGAATTATTGCTACTTTTCTTTTTCTTTGGTTTTTCGAAGAAAATATCTATGCTGTTACTTCTTTTCTGTGTAGTCTTTTTGTTATTAAATGAATCACTTTCATCAGAAAGGTTAAGTGGATAATAAAATTGATTTAAGGCGAATTCTTCGTGCTGTGAATTCTGAAATAAGAAAAAAAGAAATTAGCTCGATAGCAATAAGTATTTAATTCATATTATTAAGTGTTTATTTTTTTTAACTCAAAAAAATAGACATGATCAACAAATACTGAAGAAATTAAACACAATAATTTGTTTTCTTACCTCCATTTTGAGAACTTTGATATTCACACTCACACAGATCAATCTAGATACGAAAACTATATTTTTAGCACCACTTAGATACTATCAATACAACACTAAGTAAGCTTATGAAATTTAAGATAAAATGAGCCTTTATATACCTGCTCTTGAACGATGCAAGTTTTGACAGGAACTTTAGAAATCTCTACCTGAATTAGGTAGGCATACCCGAGGGTTTGGGAAAGGGTTCGTATCTTTGTTATAAAAACATGGTTAGGACGCCAGTTTAATCTTGTATTTTTTATGTTTGCACCACCCACGTTGATTTAGCTAACAAAGTTTTTGTTCGGTTTCAAAACGCATGGACTGATAAATTGTACCCTTTTAGAGGTAGATCTTATCTGCCTCCTACAATATACACAATGAGTTAATGCATTTCCTGTTTCCTTAAAGATCAATGATTACATTTGTAAGTATATTTCTTTGTTACTGTTATCTACGGACGGATGCGAGTTTTATCTTGTATTTTTTTTTTATGCTTTGTACCACCCACGTTGTTCGTGATTTTAGCTTAAGTAAAAAAGGGTGCCGCCTTCGGCAAATTGTCGGTAGATATTTATGTAGAGTTATTTTACATTTTTGAATAGAGCTGGCAGTTTCTATTGCTTTCCTGTGTTCTTAAAGATCAATGATTCGATTTGTATGAATATTTCTTTGTTATGTTTTAGAGATTAAAAGATTTGCCGCTTTCATAGGAGTGTACGGTAGAATATTATTATTGATCTACTACATTTTAATGGAAATATTAATTTCCCTTGTTTTTGGAACGAGCGCTGAGAAATTGCTTAAAATACGAAAACGTAAGATTGATCAATCAAATCCAACAACTTTCTAATACTCTTGCTGTCGTTCGTCCACCTAATAAGGTTTGATCAATTGTCAATAAAAAAACTTGAGTTACGTTAGGTCAGTGGTTAGGTTAGGTTAAGTTAGGTTTGTCTCTGTCTAGGTTAGGTTAGGTTAGGTTAGGTTAGTATATAATAATATACTCGTACCCTAGCTCGTTTGCTCTTGTAGGGACACAGTTCAGTGCAACTAAACGCATATCATTTTACGAGTGTGCACTTTATGCACTTTTGCACTTTTGTATAACGCGTCAGTTCCTTGGCGACCGTACCCGCGTGTAGTCGTATACATAGCCCTAAAGTGGTGACCTCTATAACTTTACGGCGGACTCACGGCTAGTACGGAAATGAACGGTGCTCAAGGACTCACACAGCCCCCGGCGCAGCCCCAGGCGGAAGCAGCTAAGGCAGCGGCGGAGGCGGGACAAGCGGAGGCGCGAGCAGGTTTGGCGTTCGCAACAACATCGTCTGGAATTCCCGAGTTTTGGGCAGATAAACCGCGTGTGCGGTTCGCCTAGTTCGAAGCCACGATCTTCGGTCAGGAACTCGGGAATGCGGCTAAGCCAAATCCGGCAAAGGAAAAATAGCTGAGGATTCGTTGCCGATGCTCTGGACCGGCCACCTACCGACGGCGGTCAGAGCGATATTAGCAGTCACCAAGGTGGAGCTGGACGGACTTGCGGTCATCGCAGATAAAATCGTCGAGACCACACAATAGGTGGAAGTTGCGGAGATACAACGGACGTCATCAGCGGATTTGGCAGCTCAAGTGACGCTGACGCTGGAAATGCAGGAGTTGCGGCGAAGACGTGCGGAACATCGCGGCCCAGATAGACAATAGCGACACGGGACACCACGGGCACGCTATCTGGATAGTGACTCCGGAATTGAGAAAACGGCGATCATAACTCTTTTTGGATTATTTGAGTTTCCGCGAATGACCTTCGGTCTACGAAACGCAGCTCAGACATTCCAAAGATGGACACGACTGTACTAAACGGTTTAGACTTTTTGTATAATTTTATAGATGACGTCATTATCGCGAGTACGGACATCGAACAGCATAAAACGCATCTGAAAACAGTTTTCTCAAGACTCAATGAATATGGAATTACTATTAATGTGTCTAAGTGTAAGTTTGGTTTAGATAATCTAGAATTTTTAGGTAACGAAATATCTACTATTCAGCATATTAGCGGTAAAAATAATATTGTAGCGGATGCATTGTCTCGAGTTTCAGCCATCGCGAGTCCAACAGCGATAGATTACTCAGAATTGGCCGCACAGCAAGAACGTGACACTTACCTACAGCAGACAGTGCAAAACGCACACAATAGTAAATTGCAATTTAGGCAGATGCACTTACCATTGTGTGACAAACCTGTCTATTGCGAAACTTCGAAAAATAATGTACTAATATAAAAATAAGTAGTTTTAACCCACTTAATGTAATTAGCTAGATATACTTACGAGTTATGTGTAATATGATACTCGGACTATCGAGGTTCGTAAATCGCTGGCGTAGCGAATAGTTGCGCTGTGCATGAAACTACTGCAGACTCCAGTCTACGCTTGTCAATATTCAATTTTTTTTAAAGGAAAATTTTATTTAGAAAAAAAAAATTTTTTAAGCGGCGGAGTACTGTAGGGACACAGTTCAGTGCAACTAAACGCATATCATTTTACGAGTGTGCACTTTATGCACTTTTGCACTTTTGTATAACGCGTCAGTTCCTTGACGACCGTAGCCGCGTTCAGTTGTATGTCTAGCCGTAGACTCGAACACGAATCTCTAAGTTGTAAATTAACTAGGTATTTGGGACAGTAAATAATTGTGTACTTTTACGTCTACATTTTTACTCATTACACCCCAGACCCCCTAAACTCTGTTAGGGTAGGTTAGGTTAGGTTAGTATATAATAATATACTCGTACCCTAGCTCGTTTGCTCTGTTAGGGTAGGTTAGGTTAGGTTAGTATATAATAATATACTCGTATCCTAGCTCGTTTGCTCTGTTAGGTTAGATTAGGTTAGGTTAGTATATAATAATATACTCGTACCCTAGCTCGTTTGCTCTGTTAGGGTAGGTTAGGTTAGGTTAGTATATAATAATATACTCGTACCCTAGCTCGTTTGCTCTGTTAGGGTAGGTTAGGTTAGGTTAGTATATAATAATATACTCGTATCCTAGCTCGTTTGCTCTGTTAGGGTAGGTTAGGTTAGGTTAGGTTAGGTTAGGTTAGGTTAGGTTAGTCTTCTTCCTGCCCCTTTCCCCCGTTATGTGGAGGGTCGACACAACATGTTATTTTTTTCGATTCGCTTCTATCAGCCGCCAACTCGCAATCCACTCTTTTCACACGCATGTCTTCTTTCACGCAATCCATCCATCTCTTTCGGTCTTCCTTATACTTTTTCGCCCCTGCACAAGCATACTCATTGTTTTTTTATTTTTGTTTTGTTGCATGTTTTTCATCCCTCCGCATAACATGTCCATACCACGCTAACCTTTTACTCGTTATCCCCCCATTCCCATCGCCCCATTGCCATCGCCCCACACATCCGTTAAATGAATGCATTTAGTACCCCAGTCACCGACTGGAGTTACTGGGGGGCCTTCGGCCGGAAGTGCACTGAAACCGGCGTATCATACTACTTTTTCCCCGGCCTACGGCCGGGGGACACTGGCCTACGGCCAGTCTGTCCGGCCTACGGCCGGGGGACACTGGCCTACGGCCAGTCTGTCCGGCCTTCGGCCGGAAGTGCGCTGGAACCGGCGTATCATACTACTATTAATTCGTTTACTTAATTTTTTCGCAATTGTAGGTATTTAAAAACTTTCAAATGCACGTACGTAATTATTGTCATTTCGATTGTTGACGCGCGCCTTCAGCTTGGATCAACGAACCGGGACTCGTGAAGAAAAAACATACTTTCCGCACTGGACTCGAAAGGATTAATTATTTTACTCGAGTATCAAAGTTGAATGCTGAGCAGCAAAGGATACTTGGGTTGAACCATGAGCGCCGCTAAAAATATTATATTTTTGAGAAAATTCTCTTACCAGTGATTTATTGTTACAGTATTTTTGCGTGTATAAGAAACGTTTCGTAGACACCAGCCACCCAACAGTGTTTAGGTATCGCAATTTCTTTTATATTAAGGGCGATAGGTACCATCCGGGCGCGAAAATTCAAATTTTATTTAGTTTTTCGCTCATAGTGGGCTAATTAAACGTCGAAAGCTAATGGCAATGCGTTTTGCGGGCACAACATGTATGCATCTACATGTTTTTAATAAAAACTCTGACAATACTCATTGAATTCATATTGGTTCCCGATAGCTCGAAATCTGGGAAACTGCAAAAAGTTATCTTTCAGGAACCAATATGAGATGAGTGGGAACTTTCGAGCAAAGTTTCTATTAAAAACATGTAGATGCATAAAAAGTAGGCCCGCAAAATTCATTGCCATAAATCTACAATGTGTAGTTAGTCTAATATCTGCGAAAAACTAAATAAAATTAGAATTTAACGGGCTGGTAGGGCCGCAACACCTTAAAGTCGTAAACGTGTTTCTTGTTAGCCGAAATTGAATTATTGCTAACGTTTTTTAGACAATATTACCCTAAGGCCTTGTAAGATTGTCGGCATTAAATTATTAGAAATACAATTTAGCGAATCTGTTTTTAAATAATTTAACAATTCCAATTTATTCGTCTGTACATGATTTATTCGCTAAATCCCGAGGGATTTTCCAAATCCTGACCTTGGCCTGAGTTTATGAAGAGGAATTTTCCGTAATACATTGTCTTTGTCATTGACCATATACTCGATAGACGCCTTCCGGTTTTAAAGAAACGCGCGATTTAGGCGCCGAATCGGGAGAGCCTTCTTTTTGTTTTTCGAACTTAGTTAAAAAAAAAAAAAAAACAAGTTACAACCTCTTCCGTACAAAAACTGTGGGGCGGGGGGAGCGGAGGGGCTATTCACTTAAAGTTTTCACACACAGTGAATCAAGAAAAAAAATTAACAATCATAAATTAACTATTGATTTAGAGTGTAAAATTTATGTCAACATAGGAAATACAATCCTTCAAATTTATCTCGCTAAGTAGATTTAATTGGACGATTGTCGACCATGTTGCAATAAAATTTTTTTTTTAGTGTCCGCAACGTTTTGATTATTAAGTATATCGTGTGATTATTAGATATACGTAAATGCCATGACCTTAAACATTTCACTTCCAAAATATAGCCGACGCCTACCTTGTCAATGATTGCTTGGATATTAGGAGTCCAGTGGATACATGTTCAATGGTGTATTACCTAATACCATTCAAAAAGTTTATGTTTCATACATTTATTCATACGATACTGCGAAGGCTTTTATAGGGGTTCTCAAACTACTTGAATACGCCTATGACATTTTTATGTGTGTTATATCAATGATTACATTTTTAAGTGCAATTTTTTTGATCATAGTAATCGTGGCAAATAGTTGTTCCTAACTGCAATCTCATCTGATGGTAAGTGAAGGTACACACAGCACCGTATCGCTACATCGCTTATTTATTGGTACGTATTTGCTGTTAGGGTGGTGGTGGTCAAATTAAAAGTAAGGGTGCGTTTCCACTGAAGCAGAGAGGAGTCAATCACAGATTAACATTGAACACACTGATGCCAGTGAAGATTTCAGGCATTGTAATTGGCCAATTCATGGTCCGCCCCATTCCGCTTCAGTACCCTTATACCAGGTCCCACATTCAGTATGATAGATAAAACTGATGCCGTAACCTTCTATTTTGTTGCAGATCTAGTACACTGCACAAACGAGCCCAACGTATCCATCCCACAGCTGGCCAACCTCCTGGTGGAGCGCACACAGAACACAAACTGGGTGGTGGTGTATAAAGCCCTGATCACAGTACACCATCTACTAGCGTATGGCAACGAGGTAAGATGTTGTTTATTGTAGAACTACCTCCCATGGCTTAGTTAATCCCGAGGTCATGACGGCCGAATCGAACCTATCTCCCTGCTAGTTATTCCTTCTAGCTTATGCTCTTTGTTCCTATGTCTAATAAAAGGCTACGGCCGTGGCTTGTTGTATCTTCGGCTGCATCAACACTTACTTGTAGAGTGTTCCAAGTTTGCAAGATCCTGATAGTGAACAGAGCCAGCAACTTTTCACTAGGAGATTACTAGTACCAGAATGACCATTACGATGCTAAAGTGGCAAAGGTAACATATCGCGTCGGAATAATGAACTTTGAGGATTATGATAAGAGTAAAATTTTGACCCGAAAACGCAGTATGCAATCATGCCTTCAAGCGTCGCTAGAACATGGTGGTTGGCGATTCCTTCAAGATACCTAATTAATGTCCAGCAGGGGCATCCTAATAATTTCCAGCTCATGATTGAGCTCTGGACCTTTCCAGAATTAACAGGGCTTAATCCATATCTTAAGGCTTGTCTACTAGCAAACAAGAGGTTTTCTCCGGTTTTCTCCGTGTAACTCTTCCTTACTGAGTGAATGTAAAATTACAGAAAAAATATATGATATATATTGAACCTTTATCTTTAATTGGAACGTTTGAAATTATTCTAAATACATTATTAGTGAATGAAAAAAATTTTCAAAGTGAAGTCCTTTTTGTTAGAATTCTTGTAACTACTTCTAAACGGCAATGAATTTTAGTATTTGGCTTTCGCACAAATATTTAACGAGACTTTTTCCAGAATTGGTACGTTTGGCTTGTCAAAATAATGAAAAATAAGGATAAAAATAATTTTCTTAGTTTTCTACGTAAATATCAACGGACGAATCGGTGCGCGGGCGACGGGCGGCAGTGTGATTCGGACTGTTGGACGGGAAGGTCACGCTTCTTGTTACTCTGGAGCCGTTTATTAATTCATATCGATTATTCTGAAGTAAATTTAATAGTGCTGGGATTTGCATCTCGCTTTACACGTTTTACGTGACACTTCTTTATAATAAGTTATTATATACCTATTTATTATGTAATGAATGAAAAATTCTTGTTTTATAACTATTCGCTATTTTGTGGTGTCGACGGCAACCTTGGGATTGAAAGAAGTCAATTACTTTTTGTATGGGGATTAGTCCCACCAAAAATTGTCACGTATATTAGTAAAACTTATGTTGATTTAATTCTTATGATCTCGTGAATAGAATGGTCAAAGCAGCTAAGCCTTATTTACGGGAATATTCGGATATCGAGAGTCCAATGTGAACCTCAGCTTATTCCTACTTACTGCTGCTGTCTCGCAGTTCGGACAGTAATTGTTTTCGCACATTGTGTTGAAATCTAGTACTTAGTACAATTGACAAAACTGCGTTGTGAAGTTGGGTGATCCATTTTCCAAAGAAATACTTAAAACGGGAATAACATAAAAGTGTAGGTATTAGGTCAATAAGTCATAAACTTCTAATTTCGTTTCATGATTAAATCTTGAAAAAATCTAATAAATAAAAATCAGGAGCTGTGGGACAGGGAACTCGAACTCTTTTCGAAGAAATATTGAGAAGACTTATTATGTGTCTACCGGAAGTCCCAGAGATGAATGCAGTTATCTTTGACAACGAAAAATAATAAAACGTTTCGATATACCTACGCTTTTTTTGTATAGGTAATATCAAGTAACTGGAAATGACAAGAACCAAGAACTGATGAACAGGAACATTGAATATCAAAACATTACCTCTTTTTTATGACTTAATTAATCCGGGTAGATTTTTATATGAAATCAACACCGTTTACTATGATAAATCTTTTACTTATTTTAAGTATGATTTGATTAATAAACGCTCTCATTCCCAGTGGGCCTGTTTATGAATTATAAAAATATAAAATATCAAAAAAAAAAACTTAGGTTCTGACATCTGTGTAATCTATGGTTGTAATAATGTCCAATGTCCGTCATTACTCATGTCTTTTGATCGGTGTGCAAAAATCAAAATGGTGTGAAATAAAAGTCTAGAATCATTTTCCAACATACATACTTGTGGTTTAATTTTCTTAGAACAAAGTACAAACGTGCAATTTCTACAGGGCCTAAAAAATTGTCTCCTTTGTCATAGTATAGTATTCTAACAGTCAAGCTCTTTCATTTGATACTTATATTGAAGGAGTGGTAAAAAAAATGCTTTACATCATTTCGGAAAAGAGCTGATACTTTTAAATTGCTGGACCGATATTAACCAAACGTAGCTAAGAACAACTGCACGGAAACTATAGCATTCAAATAAAAAAAATCGCATCAAAATCGGTCAATCCAACTGAAAGCTACGATGTCACAGACAGACATACACACATACTCCTACACCTCTGTTTTTGCCTAGGCCCTAGGGGTTGAAAATGAAACCCATGGCTCGAATTTATGATTTCCGATCGATAATCCTCAATTGATAGTTGAGGCGAAAGTGGCTTTCAATATTTTTGATACACAAATAATACCTAACATCTATAATAATCGTTGAACTTCAATATTCAATGAAATATCGATGTAATAGACGAATTTCAATGCCAACTGCCGTTGTTCAAAATATCGATAGTTCGGCAACACTATCCCGCATGCACACCGCAGTTGCGAAATATTGTAGCGGGGGTAAGGCGGTCGGCGCGGGGAAAATTTCTAGCTCCGCCCGGAACTTCAAGGTCGTTGGCTAATACAGGGGCCTTAAGCTGGCAGAATGCGGCTTAGAAAGACCTCTCCGTTTTCGTCGCAGATCAAAAACCAAGCGATATTATTATAAAAATGTTAGAAAACTTCTTCCATTCACCAGTGACGCAAGAAACACGTAACGCATCAACATAGGCTCTAATTACCAGCACATATTTATTAGTGAAGAGTTCAGTATTTGGTTACACAATGCATTGACGATACCTAATCGTGGTATACGCCGCATCGTCGTCGTGCGCACTAAAATAGCAAGGCATTTTATTGACACAAGTGGTCAGATTGACGGTATACCGATACAAAGTAGGTACCACATGTGTACCATAATGAGAATGAAATTTTATACGCTATTATGAGACGTTGTTATTGACTCTTGCAATGACAACAATTAATTATTATTTATTGGAGTTACTGAGGGGTTTTTGGATGCAGTCTGCATTGACTTTAAAAACTTGTATTATGCAGTTCCCCCAAATTTCCTACCATATATTCCTGATGGAAGGAGTTTTTTGCACTGTTATGTCACTGGTTTAAGGCAGAATTTTTGCGATGATATCTATTTGGGCGGATCCTGCAGCAAAGAAAGTCCTACCAGAATGCTAAATATCTACCAACACTGCGCTTTCTGGTCCGTGTTGATCCAAAATTTTGGGACCCTCTATGAAAAGGTCTTCCAAGCGTAATTGCCAATTTCTTCCAACTAGCGCTTCGTAACATGTTGGTTACTGTTCTTCAGTGGAACTTTAGACGTAGACATTCTGCGTGTTCTGACAGTAAAAGTTTAAGTGCTAGTTAATGTTCTATAAACCTTAATAAATGATAATAATTGCTCGTAAACTTTATTCTCAACGCCTCGTGGTTGTAAAAGGGGGTGGCCTTTAAAGTAGAGTCCGCGGGGGTGAGGAAACCATAGGAATATTTATCAATTACTCTTCATATAGGGGTTTGCTTGAATCCTACGATTGCTGTTGACTTTTTGTCGTCAGTTGGTGGGGTATATAGGTAACCTATGTGACTTATGATTCGCTCTACATAACATTGAGAGGCCGGCCAAAATTATATGGCTATAAAGTTGGCTCAATGGAGAATCTTTTAAGGTTATTATAAGTGTAAAAACGCTGACTTAATGTGACGTCATGTGGCGATTAAGACTTTTATCATCATAAGCATCGTCATTGGGGATGCATAGGTGAATGAATTCCTAATGTAATCCTTTACAATCCTAATAGCTTCTATTGGAAGCTAGGAGGGTCTAGTCTCTAGAATCTAGATGAATCTAAGGTATTCTGATTTTTAAAAAGAAAACTTCTTTAGGCGCTTTGAGCATTTTTGAGATAAGCAAAACTATTAAACTCACGACACCTTTATCGTTCTCGCCACTGCTGTAACTAACTGTTTTAACTTATGTTTGTTTTTTTGGCAAAGTTCTACTGTTGTACTTGTAAATCTCCAAGCAATTATGGCGTTTATCTGGCAACCCTAACTCGCGGCTGACCTTTACCGTCTCTAACGTTGTCACAATGTGCCGGGCGGGTGATAACAATTTCCACAACACGATTCTAGAGTGATTCTAATCCGATTTGTTGCCTGCTGAGCAATTTGGCTCCGACGATAAGACAAATATCTCCGGCAAGGCTCCGGCAAATAGGATGATTATAGAATATTTCCAATTTATGGAACATTGAAAAGGAACTTTTACCCTTTATTCCGTTTCCTTTCAAACATCCATCTTTTATACTTTTCGATGATTACTCTTTTACAATCACAATGGAGCAAAAAGTTTTCTGATGGTGCATAGAAGTACCCCATTTTGAATAATGGAACTTTTTACATTTTGACAACCAAATTTATTAATTCAATCAATCTTTTGACATGGTTCTTTTTGAAGAAATTGAGAAATACGTGAGCACAGGCATGCAGATTTCCCCGCGAAAAATCTTTGGAGTCATAAAGTGTTAAAGCAAAACGACTTCCAATACAATAACATTTACAAATACTCGGAAATACTGTAATTATTGGCTTGAATAGAAAAATTAATTGCCGTAGCGCTGCGTATAATTTGTTTTGAGAGAATATGACTGTTGCTTAACGTACCGACAAATCATTACAGGACATTAGGAAAACCTCAACTTCTATTGTGTTTGAGCTCGAGCCGTATATAGGCGTATCTTTCGCAATTTAGCGATTTTCGAAATGTTTTCTATTTATTGTTCCTAGATAGACAGGCGCTTGAAATCGAGGTCTTATCTGTCTTGAAAAAATTGGTAGTGCAACATTAATGTTGATAAAATCATCATATGACATAGTACTTTTTGTTCTCTACAAGTTTGTAGTAGGCAATAAGTTGAACCCGGCACAGAACACATTTTTGGGGGTCAACTGTCAACTGAGGCATACAGAGGTGCGGTATGAGAGCGCAACTAGGGGAAGTTCGTAACGTAAGGCGAGGCGCGAGATGTATTTATGTAGACTGCCGAAATTTTGGGTCAACTTAATTCACTTACTATACTTGATTGCAATCTCACCTGACGATCTGTGACGATATACCTATTTTATTTAAATATTTTTTTATGTTAAGTCGTAGATGGGGATACTTGCCGCCAAAGAATGGGAGAATAATAGACCAATTTAGAATCTAAAAAAATCTGAAGTGGCCTGTGTCTGTAATCGAACCCGGGACCGCCCGCATGTATCTAAGCGCGTCAACTGTGTAGGTGATTCTGAACACAGCTGCCTAGACAAATGTCGTCTTCTCCTACAGGCCGATGGACGTAGACCCGTAGGACGTAGTCACAGCTGAACTTAGGCCTCTGGAAATGACTGTCATATGACTACCTACCGTAATTTTTGCCGCCTTAAGTCAGCGACTCTTGATGTCGTCCGTCCACCTTGTGGGGGAATCTGCCAACACTGCCTTTTCCATTGCGTGGCCGTCAATCTAGCATCTTCGGTCCCCAGCATACATCAGTGCTCATCATCAGCTATATGCCATTGCCACTTTCGCGACACGTTGAGCTACGAGTATGTCGGTCAATTGGGTTCTCTTGCGCCCAGCCAAATGCCGACCAATTATGTCAGAATCATTATTACTTGATCGGAGATTGCGTGTGTTAATGTGTTTATCTTTTGAGAGACCTCCAGACCGCAGTGATTAGCATAATATTAACCTGCTTACAAGGGTTAAATGTTAACTCGTACAAATGATTGTGAATCATGTCTTTTTCTAATCCCCGACGGCAATGAAGGGGTTTTTAAACGCGGGGGAATGAGAGGAGCCCTAATTCTTTGTGTCTCCTGAAGCTTAAACGTATTATTCAACCGATTCTTTTATTAGATAACGGAATTATTACCTACTTATTCATACTCGTATTTCTTCATAAAATTATACCTAAGCATGCTTGGATGTTTGTATCACAATGACGCTCAACTATTGAACAGATTTAGCTAAAATTTGGAATGTAGACAAATCATACCCTGGATTCTTTCTTATAGGCTTTTTTTATCCCGGAAAAAAATCAGGGTTCCCGCAGAATGCTACAGCTCTACACAAATTCTACATTGCTAATTGTTAAAACCGGAATCCACGCGGTGAAAAAAATGTGGGATTCCAAACTTCTGCTAACTAATAAAAGGGGTGCCCGAGGTCAAAATTGCTTTACGAATATTTTACACGTGAGTCAGGGACAGGTGATAAGCTTGTATGTGTGTATTGGGAATCAAACTCCGATCAATGTCTTATACTGTAGAAATTCGATTGATCGGACATATTGTTGTACTAAGTTAGGCATTTGGATAATCGAATATATTATGAAGATTCTATTCTCCCAGGCACTGTCTTTCCTGCCAGTTACAACCTGGGCGCCTTCAAATCAAGAGTGAATAGGCATCTCCTAGGCAAGCTATCCTATCCTATCCTATCCTATAGCTATCCTTAGACTATCTTCAATTTCCATCTGGTGTGATCATAGTCAAGCACTAGCCTATATTATAGTTAAAAAAAAAGAAAAGCGGGCTTTTTACATATTATGTAGTGGTAATGAGTGTTAATGCATTATGTTGTGTGTATATTAAAAACAACAAATCAATAATATACAAAATATCATAGAGCAAATGGCAGATATCGGTTGCCCAGATGAACGTTTTTGTAAAAACCAACAATAGGTACAGAGTGTCTTCCGAAGGTTATTATTTTTAGTTCATTTATAATTTTTTTATTTAAATTGGTCGTGGTTGGTAATCCGATAATCGCGAATCCGTATAACTCAGGGCCGGATAATTGAAATTCTGCTCTATCCCCAAAATATCACTTATTTCTAAGTATTTGCTCATACATAATTTTTATTACATAAATCTTTATTTTCTCGTTTCAGAGGTTCACACAATACTTAGCGTCGAGTAATTCCACATTTCAACTAAGTAATTTTCTCGATAAAAGTGGAGTACAAGGTATGTTATACTATATCTTTATTTCAGTAATATTTTTATGAATAATATATTTTTTATGAGTAATATGTTTAAAAAATATACAATTTGTACAAGTGTGCGCAGAATTCTTTCAACAAACAAATATTGAGAGAAATAATATAATTTAGGATACGACGTTAAAACAAAGTGGCGAAATTATAGCGAAACGAGAAAATTTTGCGTTTATATATTTATATATTTAAACAAGAACTCAAGAATATTTCAATTTGAAATATTCTACAAAATAAGTAAATGTTGCGATTTATCTGTTAATGCTGCAAATAAAATTCCATCAAAGGTATGGTTGTTAAATGCAAATGCGTTGATCCGATTCCGCAATACATAATATTATATCCGAAGGCGATATCTTACCAATAATAATCAAAATACATTATTTTACTTCTTAAGACGATCGTTTAGCTGTAAGTTTTCACGCACAAAACGGTAACATTTTACTACCCGTAACTGTAGTCAGATTTTGCGGAATATAGCGAAATAATTTTGCGATTTATAAGTGACTTCTTAACTTTTTCAAAGTAACACCTGCTAAAATCTTTTTCCTAAGCTCCGTGAAACTGCAAAGATGACGTCGCCAAATTATAATTTTACCCCACGAACTTTCAAAATTCCATATTGCCAGCCGCGGCCCGAGAAGTTATTTAATAAAAAATATACTGCGCCCGTCTAGTCTCGAGCCTTTGCCAAGTCACCGCATGGCGCCCGCCGAGCTATTACGCTTGGCAATCACGATATTGACCCGACCTTACGGTTCGACGACACTATAGTCTCTACCAATGACGAAATACGCTACGCTAAGAGAACGGGAAAGATGTGACGTATGTTGAAGCCAAAAAAATCAATATGGCGTCGTATGGTATCGCTGACAGCACATATTGCCGTCAGTCGCATGCATTAGCGCCATTTTACAGTTTTGACAAATTAAAAATGATGTTTCAGGACGGAGCCTAAAAATTACATGCTCGTGACGTCACTAAGTGCTGATCGGATCCTTAATATGTATAATCAATGGTCTCTACGTAATCGCACGTGTAATGTATATATGTATATCCTTTTATCAAACTTCAAACATCAAAATATATACCACTGAGAAGAAGCCCATAACAATTATCAGCGTGGTACATATTTTTTAGCAGGACAGATTAATTTGTTTTGCTATAATCCGCTACTTTAAAAGATTCTGTATAATTGTCAAACAATTTTCTAACACTTTCTTCAAAGTGTTAGAAAATTGTGTGTGAGATGTTTCATGTGTTCCTGCGTATTGTACCATACAGAATCTTTTCAAGTAGCGGATTATAGCAAAACAAATTAATCTGTCCTGCTAATTATGGATTTCCGCAAAATAACGCCTGCTTCCATTCAACATATTTTTTTTGTTACCAACATTATTTGTATTCTTTTAATATTATAAATAGCAAAATAAGAGCAATTCACTGTAACTCCCAAGGGCTTGTGTTGCTGATATATTCCTTTAAGTTATAGCTTATCAACTTTATTGTTTAGTCCATCAAAAGTTAAATATGCTTTTCATAAATAAAATAACATACTTTCCGCGATGTTCTTTTTTAAGAGATTTCAAAAATAAAAGCAATTTAACTTTACAAAGTTTATAAATAAATTATCATAATAATTAGTTTAAGTAGGCAGTAGGCACTCATAAATCAATTCAAAGGATTTCCTTATAGCTATAATAGTAATAGTGATTCTATACTATTATAATTTAAGCGCCGGCAAATTACAAGTATGAGGATAACCTTCTATGCTGCCCATAATTAATAACAATGTAGTATAACGTACATACCAAGTGATATTTTATTTGCAGCATTAATAAATCAATACTCAACAATAGACAACCACAGAAAGAAGGAAAAATGTAGACTATTTTATTGCAGTAAAACGTTTCCTATGTATATTATGTATCTGTCTCTCGATGCATAGATTAAGATATTGCATTACAAACAGAATTGTAGGGCTAAGATGCGCGCCACGAGAAAATTGTCGTATTTTGTCGCTCCCTTTTCTCTATCTAGAGATCGACAAAATTATAGCGTATATTATCTTGAGTCTATAGACACTAACTAGATCACTAAACTTATCAAGAATGAAACTTGCATTTGAGATACAATCGAAATCTTTTTCTGCAATGGTAGATTAGGTAGAAGCATCAGTGTCCAAATATTCAATTCAGTCTGAAATAAATATACAGAAACATAATTAAATGAGCGGTGTCGTTATGCATTTAATGAGTCATTCAATGTTCAGTATATTAACACTTATCCGGTGTTAGTGGACTCGCTTTACAGTACGATAATACTTTACAATGTATTTTTACTATCGCCCATTGATTACAGCTTTTATGTCTGGAAAATTTGTTTGTTTTTTTTATATCGTTTAAGGTTATCGAAATAAATTCTATTTGTTGTTATTGTTATGAATAAAAATTAACTTTGTATGTAATTATTAATTTCGTTAAAATGTTAAAGTGAGGGGAGGTGACTACCAGATTTTTTTTGGCGATATTCTTGGAACTTTATTGGAGTTGTAGTACAAATATACTATTATGTACAACCAACTGACTATAATATTATTAGGATAGGATAATACGTAGGATAGGATGAACACTGTAAATTGACAGCTATAATATATTGTGCAGTTGGCACGTGGCGCTATGTGTGTATTGTATAAACGCACACACACACTCACAACACACACACACACACACACACACACACACACACACACACACACACACACACACACACACACACGCATACACAGCCTTTGATTAGTGGCGCGACAGTCGGCGCCGAACAAAATAATATTATGTATTAAGACGTGTGCGTAAATATACAAACATGGCGCCTCGCATCCAAGGGGGCTATTTACGTACCGTTTTCACACGCTGAGTGATGTGAATCACCAAATAATTCATCATTACAACATTATTGATCATTTCAAATGAACACTGAAAAATTATCTTTACGTCTATTGGTTTGGAGTGTAAAATTGAATGTCTTTCAACATAGGAAAATCTTTCAACATTTTCGCGGAAAGTAAATTTAATTTCACGATTGTCGACCATGTTGCGAATTGAACTGCATTCAATTTTACACTGTATTTCAATAGTGGTAAAATTAATTTTTCAGTGTTCGTGAGATGTCAGGGTCTTGAACGCACAGTGCTAAAGCAAAATAACAAGTATCAAAATTGCACGACACAGTATCCACTGATATCCTTGGGTACACCCTCTCAAAGTCTCAAATATTGGGCTTTATGGTCTATAAGGACTTTTTTATAATTCTACTCTCCAGTTTAGAGGAATTCCCAACTACTGCTACCAAGAACGTCTTTCCAGAATAGTCATTTAACAATACGTCTAGATTAAATTAATAAATATTGGACAACATCACATACATTGCTCCGATCCCTTAGTAACTAGTAGTAGTAGCTCATGCACTTGTGTTAAGGAAATCAGAAACAGCGAAGGTACCACAACACCCAGACCCCGAGGCAATGTAGAAAACTTATTTTTCTACATTGCCCCGACCGGGGATCGAACCCAGAACCTCAGAGATGGCGCCTTGAAAACCGGCACGCTAACCACTCAACCACGGAGGTCGTCAAATTATAATCTTATTTGGCCATTTCACTGTATACAATAGATTGATCGCTGAACGTAAAAAACATAGAAGTATTCGCATCAATTATGGTGCAACAGAAAACTATACGCATGGATTTGGGCGTGTTACTTTTGCGATTATTAACTTTACATGTTAGTGGTGATTTTGGCACAATTCACGAAAATCATTATCAATACTGTCACAGTCAAATGTCAAAACCTCAATAATCTTTTTATCACATCTGTGCTCTATCCATCTAAATACTAAACCGTGGAATCATATCTTGCACTCAAATATATCCCCAATTATAACCCCAAAAAGTCCACTTTCTACATTATACTTTTGCCTGCTGCTGGACACTGTGCACATTTGGCCAATCACAACTGGCATGACGCACAGTGCGAACCAATCATGAAACTTTTACGTAAGTTACGTCTGATGTTGGTGCCATTTTTGAAAGGCAATTTGTACAAGAAGGCGGCTTCCATGTTTTTGTATTTCGATGGTTACATATTTTCCCTATTGTATATAATATTTTCTAACCGATGTTGTTTTCTTATCTCAAACGGAAGGCGCGGCAGGGGCCCGGATTGGTGAGTGTATAGACACACTATGACGTTATTGGCCGGCTTTTGTCACGTGTGTGTTATGTTTTTTAGTCTGTGCCATTAGAGAGCATCATTCTACACCAAAGGGTCTATTCATAATATAGTGCAAGTAGTCTCTAGTAGGGCAAATAGAAGATAGATAGAATATATGTGTATTGGGGGCAGGCATTTAGCAACAACCCTTTCACTATTTATAAATGGCGGATCCCAATATTCTACCTATCTATGGTTTGCTTTACTAAAGATATGAATATTTTGACATAACTTATATGGAGCTTACGAGTATGTCACATTGATATCCCTAGTAGGATAGATAGAATACTAGGAACCGGCTTCAGTGGTAGATACGATTTGGTGCATAGTCACAATGATTAAAAACAAATCTCTAATGGTACTGTTTAAGTGTTATGTATGTCGCAGAACACGCTTGTGGATGTGGTTGCAAAATATGCAAACTTGTTTAGTTTTGCACATTATCACCTTGACTTGACTGTCTTTACTCGTTTTTTTTTCTAACTCTTGATAGAGTTGTGCTATTTTTTTTTTTTTCAATTTTTATGCTGTCTAATCCTTTAACCTCAACTCTTCTTGAAATTATAGAATCACTTGTTGAATTGGCAGATAGGAAGATGCGATCAGATGTTAAACAAGTTGAAAAAATAGCTAAATACTACCAAAAAAGATTATAAAATATTACATCCTGCTTATTTGAATTTGTGTCTGTAATTTTTTTTATTAGTAAAGGGCCTATTATTATCTT
Organism: Coenonympha glycerion; assembly: GCA_963855885.1. NCBI lineage: Eukaryota > Metazoa > Arthropoda > Insecta > Lepidoptera > Nymphalidae > Coenonympha > Coenonympha glycerion. Next base: position 1,489,530 of record OY979647.1, read on the forward strand.
TTGCGATTTTAACAATTATTATTAAGAATAAACTACAGCTTGTAAAACATAATTTGTTATTATCATTTCATAATAACATATTATTAGGTTTATGTTTGTTTTGTTTATAGGCATTTATGTGCTTGCCATTTTACTTCTCGGTTATTCGACCCCAAGGAAAACATATTGCGAAGAATGGGGTTAGAGATATTTTTGTTATCAATATGTAAAAAATAAAATAGTAGACTGATAACTCCGGTCCAGAGATTTTGTCCACCATATTATGGCCATATATGTATTTAATAGGGAACTAATTTTTTGAGCTGTTATTTAAATATTCGAGATGTTATTATGATCAGTTGGAAAACATATTGAGCAGTTATTTAATTTAATGGCGGTTGATTAATTATTGCGACAGTAAAACATGAACAGTAATAAAGAATCAATTAGTCGGTTATTTTATCATACAATATCAATTCTAAAAATAATTTAGCAGTCCAATAACTGAATGAGCGGTAAAAATGATGGAATGAGCGGTTCCTTTTCTCTTAAAGGTTCTCTGAAGTACGCAGTACCTCCAGTTGAAGCTAAAAACATTCCACTCGGACAAAAAAGGAAGTTTTTGTCCGAGTGGTATTTTCACGAAAGTTTTTTATGTAATACACTTCACAATGTCACTAGCTTTCGTAAATAACTCAAATTAACGAGAAATAATAAGAAAAATTATTATTATAAATCACATTTTTTAGGTTATGTTTACGTATTTTTTGCCAGTTTGCTAATATTTTTACGAAAGATTTGTATCACACTGTCACTAACTTTCGTAAATCACTGCACAAACGACTTAGGGTCCAGGAGCGAGCGAAGCGAGCTCGGGACTTGAGGGCACCCCGACTCGGCTGGGTTAGGTGACGAAGAGGATGGCGGGGCCTGCAAGGCCCCGCCATCCTTCTGAGTGGTTATTTTCTTTTATGACCACCCAGAAATAGGAGCCCCGCGAAGCGGGGCTCCGTCGACTGGCCTTTAAGAAGATTAAAGACATAAATAATGAGAAGAGGTGAAGATTTTTTAATTTCAAAAAAATATTTCTCGAAAAGTATTAGGCCTCGTACGATTTGGCTTGGGGGGTAGACTCCCCCTACCCCTCCCCTCCCCCTCACCCCCCTCCCATCCCCCCCCGCAACGGGTCCCGTGTCCTAGACCTACCATTCCTTCAGTCAAAGCAAAAGTAATTTAATTTTTCATTACTATTTAAGTACTGTTTATTTTATTGTATTTTACCACCTCATTGTTTATAGAATTGCTTAGAATGAGATTTCTTACCGACAAATTCCGATTTCTTACTGCCCACGCGTAACCGCTCGTTCAATTTTTTTTACCACCCATTTAATTATTTTCCTGCTCAATTATATATTCACTCATCCAGTTCATTATTTTTTATTACTCATTTTTGTTTACTTTACTGCTTAGTTTTAACTGCTGAACTAGGTTATTAAACATGCCATTTTTAATTTTTAACTTATCAAAACTGCTATTTAGAACTGCCTCTTTAAATCAGTGCCTATTTAATATTATCTTATTAAATATACGTGCTGTTAATGTATGTGTAACGCAGCATCACTGATAGATCTATGGCCTAAGGGTGTTTGTCCACTAGAGATGTGTAACATTCTGTTTTGTGTCAAGCAGCACCATTAGAAATTGCTTGATTTTTATTTGAAGCTTATGAAAAATAAAGTGATTCTATTGGTGCGTTTGATACAAAACGTTGATCACATCTCTAGTGTACAAACACCCTTAATAAAGAAAAACAGGCAATATCTTGCCTTGCCCTTCGCATAAGACATAACCAAAATTCATTAATTGTTGGACCGGTGTGACACAGTAGTATAATTAACTCACAATGTAATAAAAGTCAAGTATATATCGGTTTCGTATTGACATTATTGTCATTAATCAAAGTAGAGATATAGAAGGTATACACATGTAAACAAATAGAATTATATCTACATACCACTTAAAACCAGATAATTGTCCGTTGACTCATAATATCAGTCTAGTTAGAACAACCGAGCAACCTTGTATGACTTTATATAGGTCGTTAGGAGCACTAATGCACTTGTATTGATAAAAATGCACGCACTGTATGTCTTCATTGTTACATGTACTTATTATAGTGTCTCACTGCACGGATTTTGTTGGAAATGTTTTGTTTTTCACGGTTTTGTAGCGTTTTTGAGAAGCATTATTTCATTCCGAAAAGCATGTAGATTTACGTATGATTGCGCTGATCATAAGCTGTCTCTTTTGGGCTTTGGCAGATGAGATGTACTATCTACATATTAGTTAAATAGTGAAGAGTGAGAAAGACTGAAACAGTACTACACAAATACCATCTACCAAAAGAGACATCTTATTGGGAACACAGTATAATCGCTTTACATATCATCCAATCAAATAAATAAAAACGCTGAATTCATAGAACTGCGATTTGTTTCTTGGTCATCATAAACAAACATCGAATCGTAGACAGATGCAAAATTTTGGCCACAATATAATAATATGTAGTGTGTAAACATTCCACAATTTTCATAAATATATAACTTGTATATCGAGAAATCAAAAATAAAAAAATGACAATAATAATCGAATAATACCTTCTGTCCACAAGAATAAAAAACGAACATTTTTTTTATAGTAACTTCAATAGTTTCATATTCTGGTCAGAATTTCGCAGATTTGTGAGAAAGGCATACCTGTGATCTAAAATAATTTTATTTGTACTCTATCTAGGCTATGATATGTCGCCGTTCATCCGGCGATACGCCAAATACCTCAATGAGAAGGCGCTCTCCTACAGGACAGTCGCCTTCGACTTCTGCAAGGTTAAGAGGGGGTGAGTTATAAAATATCGACGTCGTACTTCCCCAAAAACTAATCATAACAAGATCCCATGCAATATGCATCCTATATGTTTCCCCTCAAGACAGTTTCAAAAATAAATACTCATGTTTTCTCTGTGTTAAAATCAGTCACTTTTACCCCTCATTTGCCCCTTGTGCCTTCCCAACAAATATCCTGCAACCAGCTTTGCAAGATCCTTTGTGTAAGGTAAGTTTCTGTAAAAATGTGCATCAAAAAAATAAAGAAATAAATATTATAATTTGCGGTCATGTCGTGTAAAGTTGTGGTAATGGCGATACAAGTTGCTCCTGTCACTATTGCTTAGTGCTTATGTGGCTATAAAACGTATCCATAGACAATCCATCGGCTTACATGTCTTTAACACACAAATTTTATTCTTTTTGCAGCAAAGAAGAAGGCTCCCTCCGCATGATGAACGCGGAGAAACTGCTCAAGACGCTGCCAGTGCTGCAGGCTCAGCTGGACGCGCTGCTGGAGTTCGACTGCACCGCCAACGATCTCACCAACGGAGTCATCAACATGTGCTTCATGCTGCTGTTCCGAGATCTCATCAGGTACGAGCCACACGAGCACATCCCTCCGCATGATGAACGCGGAGAAACTGCTCAAGACGCTGCCAGTGCTGCAGGCTCAGCTGGACGCGCTGCTGGAGTTCGACTTCACCGTTAACGCCCTCACCAACGGAGTCATCAACATGTGCTTCATGCTGCTGTTCCGAGATCTCATCAGGTACGAGCCACACGAGCACATCCCTCCGCATGATGAACGCGGAGAAACTGCTCAAGACGCTGCCAGTGCTGCAGGCTCAGCTGGACGCGCTGCTGGAGTTCGACTGCACCGCCAACGACCTCACCAACGGAGTCAGCAACATGTGCTTCATGCTGCTGTTCCGAGATCTCATCAGGTACGAGCCACACGAGCACATCCCTCCGCATGATGAACGCGGAGAAACTGCTCAAGACGCTGCCAGTGCTGCAGGCTCAGCTGGACGCGCTGCTGGAGTTCGACTGCACCGCCAACGACCTCACCAACGGAGTCATCAACATGTGCTTCATGCTGCTGTTCCGAGATCTCATCAGGTATGAGCCACACGAGCACATCCCTCCGCATGATGAACGCGGAGAAACTGCTCAAGACGCTGCCAGTGCTGCAGGCTCAGCTGGACGCGCTGCTGGAGTTCGACTGCACCGCCAACGACCTCACCAACGGAGTCATCAACATGTGCTTCATGCTGCTGTTCCGAGATCTCATCAGGTACGAGCCACACGAGCTCATCCCTCCGCATGATGAACGCGGAGAAACTGCTCAAGACGCTGCCAGTGCTGCAGGCTCAGCTGGACGCGCTGCTGGAGTTCGACTGCACCGCCAACGACCTCACCAACGGAGTCATCAACATGTGCTTCATGCTGCTGTTCCGAGATCTCATCAGGTACGAGCCACATGAGCACATCCCTCCGCATGATGAACGCGGAGAAACTGCTCAAGACGCTGCCAGTGCTGCAGGCTCAGCTGGACGCGCTGCTGGAGTTCGACTGCACCGCCAACGACCTCACCAACGGAGTCATCAACATGTGCTTCATGCTGCTGTTCCGAGATCTCATCAGGTACGAGCCACATGAGCACATCCCTCCGCATGATGAACGCGGAGAAACTGCTCAAGACGCTGCCAGTGCTGCAGGCTCAGCTGGACGCGCTGCTGGAGTTCGACTGCACCGCCAACGACCTCACCAACGGAGTCATCAACATGTGCTTCATGCTGCTGTTCCGAGATCTCATCAGGTATGAGCCACACGAGCACATCCCTCCGCATGATGAACGCGGAGAAACTGCTCAAGACGCTGCCAGTGCTGCAGGCTCAGCTGGACGCGCTGCTGGAGTTCGACTGCACCGCCAACGACCTCACCAACGGAGTCATCAACATGTGCTTCATGCTGCTGTTCCGAGATCTCATCAGGTACGAGCCACATGAGCACATCCCTCCGCATGATGAACGCGGAGAAACTGCTCAAGACGCTGCCAGTGCTGCAGGCTCAGCTGGACGCGCTGCTGGAGTTCGACTGCACCGCCAACGACCTCACCAACGGAGTCATCAACATGTGCTTCATGCTGCTGTTCCGAGATCTCATCAGGTACGAGCCACACGAGCTCATCCCTCCGCATGATGAACGCGGAGAAACTGCTCAAGACGCTGCCAGTGCTGCAGGCTCAGCTGGACGCGCTGCTGGAGTTCGACTGCACCGCCAACGACCTCACCAACGGAGTCATCAACATGTGCTTCATGCTGCTGTTCCGAGATCTCATCAGGTACGAGCCACACGAGCTCATCCCTCCGCATGATGAACGCGGAGAAACTGCTCAAGACGCTGCCAGTGCTGCAGGCTCAGCTGGACGCGCTGCTGGAGTTCGACTGCACCGCCAACGACCTCACCAACGGAGTCATCAACATGTGCTTCATGCTGCTGTTCCGAGATCTCATCAGGTACGAGCCACATGAGCACATCCCTCCGCATGATGAACGCGGAGAAACTGCTCAAGACGCTGCCAGTGCTGCAGGCTCAGCTGGACGCGCTGCTGGAGTTCGACTGCACCGCCAACGACCTCACCAACGGAGTCATCAACATGTGCTTCATGCTGCTGTTCCGAGATCTCATCAGGTACGAGCCACACGAGCTCATCCCTCCGCATGATGAACGCGGAGAAACTGCTCAAGACGCTGCCAGTGCTGCAGGCTCAGCTGGACGCGCTGCTGGAGTTCGACTGCACCGCCAACGACCTCACCAACGGAGTCATCAACATGTGCTTCATGCTGCTGTTCCGAGATCTCATCAGGTACGAGCCACACGAGCTCATCCCTCCGCATGATGAACGCGGAGAAACTGCTCAAGACGCTGCCAGTGCTGCAGGCTCAGCTGGACGCGCTGCTGGAGTTCGACTGCACCGCCAACGACCTCACCAACGGAGTCATCAACATGTGCTTCATGCTGCTGTTCCGAGATCTCATCAGGTACGAGCCACACGAGCTCATCCCTCCGCATGATGAACGCGGAGAAACTGCTCAAGACGCTGCCAGTGCTGCAGGCTCAGCTGGACGCGCTGCTGGAGTTCGACTGCACCGCCAACGACCTCACCAACGGAGTCATCAACATGTGCTTCATGCTGCTGTTCCGAGATCTCATCAGGTACGAGCCACACGAGCTCATCCCTCCGCATGATGAACGCGGAGAAACTGCTCAAGACGCTGCCAGTGCTGCAGGCTCAGCTGGACGCGCTGCTGGAGTTCGACTGCACCGCCAACGACCTCACCAACGGAGTCATCAACATGTGCTTCATGCTGCTGTTCCGAGATCTCATCAGGTACGAGCCACACGAGCTCATCCCTCCGCATGATGAACGCGGAGAAACTGCTCAAGACGCTGCCAGTGCTGCAGGCTCAGCTGGACGCGCTGCTGGAGTTCGACTGCACCGCCAACGACCTCACCAACGGAGTCATCAACATGTGCTTCATGCTGCTGTTCCGAGATCTCATCAGGTACGCGCCACACGAGCACATCCCTCCGCATGATGAACGCGGGGAAGACACAGTTGTTCGTCAGGTATAGCTTTGAAAAAGGCGCTATTGTCTATTTTAAGCGTTTTATGCCTCACTTACAATGGCCCAATCCTTCTCTTAGTAAAAGGAAACCCGTGCTCATTAGTTGGAGGGAAACTACTTGGATACCACGCCGCCGCGGACTCGCTTCGCTACCCGCGATTTCGTACCGCCGCCGCGAAAGATCCCTCAAGGAGGGCGAGTGTGTTCCTATTTGCATTTAACACCGCAGACATCACACACTACATTCATCCTACACGAACACACTCCCCGGATTCCACGTGCTGGCTGTCTCCATGCGCCGGTAAGTACCTAGTAGTAAGTCACTCTGTGCCGCGGGATTAAACCCAGTGCAAATCGCCCACTAAATTTTTTGGCGGGCCCTTTTCGACCCGCCACCGCCGCTGCCTGTGGGAATCCGCTGGCCTGCTCTGATGGGCCCGGCAGTTGCCCGCTGATTCATCGTGCACAGGCGCGGTGCGTAATCATTTTTGGTAGCAGTGAGCGCGGTTTGTCTACACCTCGCTTTGCGTTTTGCGCTGGTTTTGCCCGCCGCGCCGTTCATTTTCTGCGCCGCTGGCATAAATCCCGCTTTCCGCCACGCGCCGCGTCGTTCGCCGCGCTGTTAGCGGAAATTCCGCAATCGCCGCCAGTTCCGCTGCGTCAACGCCGCGTTTCGGCCGCGTTCCGATTATTATAATTATAAGTTTAATTTTTATTTTAAGTTTTGCTTGCGTGCCGGTACCGCCCGCTCGCCGTAATTTAACACGCGTATCTACTACGGTCGCGCCGCTTTGTTCATTGCGACTACGTTACGACCGCGACCGCGATACGACTTGTTTATTATTACTTTAATTGTATTATTGCTTGCACTCGCGCCGCCCGCCGACTTGCCGGCCGCCTTTTCAATTTATTGTTGCTTTATTTTTACATTTTGTTTACATTTAATTTGTTAGAATGTCCGCGAACATAAAAAAGCTAGCTGTGCAGATACAGTCTGAGCTTCGCTGGGCGACGTCCGCCGCGGGTTTGATAGGCCGCGAAGATAGATCCGCCGCCCTATTACACCGAGCGGACCAGGTGCGGACTCGGCAGGCCTCTGTGGAGCAGGCCTTTCAAGACCTGCTCACCCTCGGTCCCGAACAGGAGGTACTGAGGACGGCTCAGGCCGATTACGACCAGTTCTTCGAACTGATGGACTCGGTGGTGGAGGCCGCCCATGGGATCCGGACCGCCGCTGATGAAAGGCGTCGAAGTGGCGCTTTTAGGGACTCCCCCAGCCGACCGCCCACACAGCCGGCATTACTCGGGAAACTGCCCACGATCGAGCTGCCCAAATTCGGTGGGCAGCTTCAAGAGTGGATGGGCTTCCTGGCGTTATTTGACAGTCTGGTCCACGCCAGGAAGGACCTGTCCCCCACCCAGAAGCTGACATACTTACTGTCTTCGCTACAGGGCGAGGCCCTGGATTTGGTGCGGCACCTCGACCTCTCGGAGGAGAGCTACACCACGGCCCGGGAATTGCTGGCCAGGCGCTACGAAAATGTGCGCCGGTTGGCCGACGCACATGTAGCCCAGCTACTCGCCTTGCCCGCCGTCACCGGGGTGGCCGGCCTCAGAGAGGCCTTGCTAAACCCTTGCATTGTGGCCACCAATGCTCTCCGTCGATTGGATCTCCCCGTCGACCAGTGGTCCTTCTTGTTGTTGCACATAGTGCTCTCCCGCCTGCCGTCGGAGCTTAAGCTCCGCTTCGAGCAGCGCTTCGGAGGGGACGGTGCAACCTACCTGCCCCCTTTCTCCGACCTCCTGAAGTTTTTGGAGCAGGAGTGCCTCCAGGCCGATAACTCCGGAGTTACCGGCCCTCGAGTGGCCCCTGGGAGGTCCGAGCATGTCCGAGGGGGTGGGGCAAGGACTGGCCCTTCGGCGGGGACCGGCCCCAACCGGCGAGGCCGTGGAGCCGACGCCAGAGAGGGTCGCCGGGTGTCACAGTACAGCGGGGCCGTGGCCACGAAGCTCCCCCCTGTGCCTATTGTCGGCACCCCGGCCACCAGGTCTCCTCGTGTCCGCACTTCCTGGCCAAACCGGTTGCGGCCCGGAGAGATTACGTGGCGACACGCCAGTGGTGCTTCTCGTGCCTGGGCCAGCATCTCGTAAGAGACTGCCCGCGCCAGCGGCCCTGCCCACATTGCGGCGGTGCCCATTCGGCCATCTTGTGCGCTAACCGGAGTGGTTCCGGTCGCCGGGACGTTGGGTCGCGCACCCCCCCATGGGCGGGGGCGCTCGATCGCGCACCCCCCCCATGGGCGGGGGCGCTAGTCCTGGCCACCCGGCCAGTCCCGTTAGGCGTTCTCCGGTGGACCACCAACCTCCTAGTGGAGGTAGGGGTTCCGCCCCCCGGAGGAGGGCTTCACCCCCCGCGTCACGGTCACATCCCCCTCGCGTCATTACGACGTGGATATCGCGGCTGCCCCATTGAGCGTCGTCCCGCGTCGGTTCTCGCCGCCACTACACGAGTGGCCGCGACTGGAGCGCCATCCACCCACCATAGGTCGAGGCAATCCCTACCGGGTGCCGGACGCTAGCCGCATGGTGCGGTCCCGGATGGGTGCATGGTCCCCGTACGGCATGTTCGTCACCTCTCCGTACGGAATGCCCTCCACCTCTCTAGCGCCGCCCCAGCCGGAGCACCCCCGTCAGTGGGATCCCGCTGGTGAACCCTCGCCGCGCTAGGTATCCGCCACCCTAGCTCCCACCGTAGCCACCTCCCCTGAGACTCTGAACCTACAGCAGACAGTATGTCAGACCATACTTTTGCCGACGGCCTCAGTGAAGGTGTATAACCCTAATGGTGAATCTATGACCGTTCGTTGCCTTTTGGACCTGGGTAGCCAACGCTCCATAGCTTCGTCTTACTTGGTGGGAAGGCTAGGGCTCCCTTGGAGACCGCGCGAGTGTCGTGTCATCGGTGTCGGTGGTGCCACGCCCGCATCGCACAAGGGAGAGGCTGAGTTAATGTTTAGTCCTATTCGTGGAAACCTGCGGGTTTTGATTATGGTGACCGTCATGGATAATATTTTAGGTCCCCTTCCGCAAGTTCGGGTAACCGACGCCGCAGTGCGCTGTACGTCAGGTTTAGCCCCTGCTGACCCCCACTGGTCCGAACCCGGTCCTATGGACCTTCTTTTGGGTTCCGACGTGCTGGGTCTTATTATAACTGGGGGAGCTAGGGCCCTGCAGACCAATGGCCTTTGCGCTTTGCCGACTATTTTTGGCCATAGCTTCTTCGGTCCGGTTTTATGGTCTAGCCCCTCCCCGGAGCCTGACCCCATCCAGGTCGCAGGCTTGTCGCTGACCGAGGTTGTCCAGCGATTTTGGGAGGTTGAAGAGCCGCCTCAGGCCGCTCGGGTTAGCCCTCTTGAACAGGAGTGTGAGTCCTTTTATAGGAATAACACGGGGCGCCGTACGGACGGACGCTTTGTAACCCGTTTGCCACTCCTGGCGGCACGACCCCACCTAGGTCAATCGCGGGCCCTCGCTGAGAAGAGGCTCCTATCAATGGAACGGCGCATGAAACGGGACCCGGCCTTCCGTAGCAAGTATGTGGCCTTCATGCGGGAATATGAAGACCTTGGTCACATGTCGCCGTCCAACTTTGATTGGCGTTCGAACGAGCATTACTTCCTTTGCCACCACGCCATTTTGAAAAACCCGAATGGGAAAATCCGTGTGGTTTTTGATGGCTCTGTTCCAACGTCCAACGGAGTGTCTCTCAACCAGTGTCTACACTCCGGTCCCAAGTTGATCAAGGATATCTCCGACATCCTCACGACGTTTCGGCAGCACCAGGTGGTCTTTGTGGCCGACATCCGCATGATGTTCCGCCAAACCGTGGTGCATCGTGATGATCGGAGGTACCAGCTGATATTATGGCGCGAGAGTCCGAGTGACCCCATACGAGTGTTCGAGCTGAATACGACCACCTATGGCCTTCGGTCCAGCCCCTACATTGCCATCCGGTCATTACTGGAGTTGGCCGACCGGGAACGACTGAAGTATCCTCGCGCCTCAGCCATTTTGGAGTCGTCAGTCTACATGGACGACATTTGTACTGGAGCTTCCAGTGTTGAGGAAGCCTTGATTTTGCGGGATGAGTTGATTGCCATCCTGAAGTCGGGTGGATACGAGCTGAGTAAATGGCTCTCGAGCTCCCCGCTTGTCTTAAGGGACTTGCCGGGAGAAGATCAGCAGGATCCACACATTTTCGAAAATCCCGAAAATCCTAATTTGCTGACAGTATTGGGTATACAATACCAGCCCGTGCAGGACATTTTTACTTACCGGGTCAAACTGGATCCCCCCCTAAGACTTGGACCAAACGTACGGTCTTGTCCACGGTGGCACGTACCTTTGATCCAAATGGGTGGATCACCCCCGTAATATTTTTGGCCAAATGCTTCCTGCAGAAGCTCTGGTTGGCTGAAGTCAGCTGGGACGAGCCCCTTCAAGGGAGGTTATTACAGGAGTGGCTCTCCCTTGTGGCCTCACTTCCGAATGTTAATCGGATTTCGATGCCTCGTTGCTTCCTACCGCCCGGAAGGTGCCACGCCAGTCTCCACGGCTTTTGTGATGCGTCCGAAAAGGGGTACGCAGCCGTGGTCTATTTGCGGACTGTCAGTGACACCGGCGAGGTCGCAACCCACCTTGTCTTGGCGAAAAGTAAGGTGGCCCCAATTCGGTCACGCTTGACGATACCCAAATTGGAGTTGTCTGGAGCCGCTCTTTTGGTGCGCCTTCTCAACCATGTGCGTACGTCCCTCCTATCGATCGTTGACCTGACGGACGTGTACGCCTGGTCGGACAGCGAAATTGTCCTTTGTTGGTTGCGAGCCGCTCCCCACAACTTGGAAGTCTTTGTTGCCAACCGGGTTTCCCAAATCCAGAATTCGGAAACCCCGTTGACCTGGAGACATGTGCCAGGGGACCTGAACCCTGCAGATTGTGCTTCCCGCGGATGTGAAGCTTCCGACCTTGTCAACCACTCTCTTTGGTGGGGCCCTGACTGGCTGACTCGGAATGAGTCCGCCTGGCCTCAGAGTAGGTTCTCCGAGCCCGATGTGTTACCTGGCTTGCGAGTCGGAGTTGTTGAAGATAAGCCAGCCAATTCGCTGAGCTATCTTCAGGAACGCTACAGTTCCCTTGATAAATTGATTGGGGTGACGGCTTGGATTCAGCGCTTCACCCACAACGCTCGGAACCCACGCGACAAAATGTCGAACCCGGTCTTGTCGCCCCTGGAGAGACAGGAGGCCCGGACCTTTTGGATACGTTTGGTTCAACTGGAGCATTTTGAGTCCGCTATTGAGACACTGAAGCGAGGTTTACCTTTGAAGGGCTCGCTCGCCCGCTTAAACCTCTTCCTGGATGACACCGGATTGATACGCGTTGGTGGACGCCTCCGGAATTCTGACTTACCCTATGGGGCACGTCATCCCCTGCTGCTTCCGAACAATAGCGCTTTTGTAAAATTGTTGGTGACGCATTACCACGTCAAAAATGCCCACGCTGGCTGCAACGCCCTTTCGGCCATATTGCAGCGCGAATTTTGGATTTTATCGGGACGACGCTCCATCCGAAGCGTCATTTTTAAGTGCATTCCGTGCTACCGCCTGAAGGCCAGCACCATGCAGCCCATTATGGGGGACCTCCCCACCGACCGTGTCGTGGCCTCGCGCCCTTTTTCGGCGGTCGGGACGGATTTTGCGGGGCCGTTCTTCGTCAAGAGCTCCAGCCTCCGCAATGCTCGTTCCCTCAAGGCCTACCTTTGCGTTTTTGTTTGCCTGGCTACCAAGGCCGTACACTTAGAACTGGTGAGTGCCCTCAGCACCGAAGCCTTTGTAGCCACGCTAGGCCGCTTCGTTTCACGCCGAGGATATCCGCACCTGATCCGATCGGATTGTGGGACCAACTATAAGGGTGCCGATAGATATTTGAAGGAAGTCGTCCAATTTTTGAATGAAAATAAGATAAGCCTCGGCACGGCAATGTCCAAGATGGGGATAACTTGGACCTTTGACCCGCCAGCTTGTCCCCACTGGGGCGGGATCTTTGAAGCCGTCGTCAAGGTCTCAAAGACGCATCTCCGACGCGTGATAGGTGAAACCATTTTGACTTTTGAAGAGCTCGCTACCGTGTTTTGTAAGATTGAGGCTGTCCTCAATTCTCGGCCACTCTGCCCCTTATCGTCCGATCCCAATGACCTGGAAGTTTTAACCCCCGGTCATTTCTTAATTGGTGAACCCCTTAACGCCCTGCCCGAGTACCCCTTCAGGGACGTGAAGGTCTCACGGTTGTCTCGTTTCGAATTGCTACAGCAGATGACCCAAAATTTCTGGCATCGTTGGTATTTAGAATATTTGCATCTCTTGCAGCAGCGCGTTAAGTGTTTAGGGGGTCTGGGGTGTAATGAGTAAAAATGTAGACGTAAAAGTACACAATTATTTAATGTCCCAAATACCTAGTTAATTTACAACTTAGAGATTCGTGTTCGAGTCTACGGCTAGACATACAACTGAACGCGGATACGGTCGTCAAGTAACTGACGCGTTATACAAAAGTGCAAAAGTGCATAAAGTGCACACTCGTAAAATGATATGCGTTTAGTTGCACTGAACTGTGTCCCTACAGTACTCCGCCGCTTAAAAAAAATTTTTTTTCTAAATAAAATTTTCTTTAAAAAAAATATTGAACATTGACAAGCGTAGACTGGAGTCTGCAGTAGTTTCATGCACAGCGCAACTATTCGCTACGCAAGCGATTTACAAACCTCGATAGTCCGAGTATCATTTTACACATAACTCGTAAGTATATCTAGCTAATTACATTATTTTTCATAAGTTTCGCAATAGACATATTTTTACACAATGGTAAGTGCATTTGCTTAAATTGCAATTTACTATTGTTTGCGCTTTACGCTAGCACTCTCCGGTTTATGCTAGACCGTATCGCGTCGATCGGCTATCACTGCACGCCCCTCTCCCGCGAGCGGTTTGCGGCCAGCGCCCGCGCGCGCCCCGGCCGCGTTGGCTCGCCCCAGTCCGGTGCAAAATCCCGACGGAGTCGATTGACTGTGCGTGCCGCGTTCGCCCGCGTGAAGTCGCCCGCCACGCCGCATCTCGCCTTCTTACGAGCCCGATTTCTTGTGCTACTTCGTTTGCTGTGTTGTCCGCCGCGTCATTCTAACGCCGCGGGCCCCTTTGGCTATCCGGAATACTGTTTTTTGTGCTCCCGCGCCACCTGGAAATCACGCCGCCGCGGAGCCGCTTCGCTACCCGCGAATTCGTACCGCCGCCGCGAAAGATCCCTCAAGGAGGGCGAGTGTGTTCCTATTTGCATTTAACACAGCAGGCACCACACACCACATTTCATCCTACACGAACACACTCCCCGGATTCCACGTGCTGGCTGTCTCCATGCGCCGGTAAGTACCTAGTAGTAAGTCACTCTGTGCCGCGGGATTAAACCCAGTGCAAAACGCCTAATAAAATTTTTTGGCGGGCCTTTTTCGACCCGCCACCGCCGCTGCCTGTGAGAATCCGCTGGACTGCTCTGATGGGCCCGGCAGTTGCCCGCTGATTCATCGTGCACAGGCGCGGTGCGTAATCATTATTGGTAGCAACGAGCGCGGTTTGTCTACACCTCGCTTTGCGTTTTGCGCTGGTTTTGCCCGCCGCGCCGTTCATTTTCTGCGCCGCTGGCATAAATCCCGCTTTCCGCCACGCGCCGCGTCGTTCGCCGCGCTGTTAGCGGAAATTCCGCAATCGCCGCCAGTTCCGCTGCGTCAACGCCGCGTTTCGGCCGCGTTCCGATTATTATAATTATAAGTTTAATCTTTATTTTAAGTTTTGCTTGCGTGCCGGTACCGCCCGCTCGCCGTAATTTAACACGCGTATCTACTACGGTCGCGCCGCTTTGTTCATTGCGACTACGGTACGACCGCGATACGACTTGTTTACTATTACTTTAATTTTATTAGTGCTTGCACTCGCGCCGCCCGCCGACTTGCCGGCCGCCTTTTCAATTTATTATTGTTGCTTTATTTTTACATTTTGTTTACATTTAATTTGTTAGAATGTCCGCGAACATAAAAAGGCTAGCTGTACAGATACAGTCTGAGCTTCGCTGGGCGACGTCCGCCGCGGGTTTGATAGGCCGCGAAGATAGATCCGCCGCCCTATTACACCGAGCGGACCAGGTGCGGACTCGGCAGGCCTCTGTGGAGCAGGCCTTCCAAGACCTGCTCACCCTCGGTCCCGAACAGGAGGTACTGAGGACGGCTCAGGCCGATTACGACCAGTTCTTCGAACTGTTGGACTCGGTGGTGGAGGCCGCCCATGGGATCCGGACCGCCGCTGATGAAAGGCGTCGAAGTGGCGCTTTTAGGGACTCCCCCAGCCGACCGCCCACACAGCCGGCATTACTCGGGAAACTGCCCACGATCGAGCTGCCCAAATTCGGTGGGCAGCTTCAAGAGTGGATGGGCTTCCTGGCGTTATTCGACAGTCTTGTCCACGCCAGGAAGGACCTGTCCCCCACCCAGAAGCTGACATACTTACTGTCCTCGCTACAGGGCGAGGCCCTGGACGTGGTGCGGCACCTCGACCTCTCGGAGGAGAGCTACCACACGGCTCGGGAATTGCTGGCCAGGCGCTATGAAAATGTGCGCCGGTTGGCCGACGCACATGTAGCCCAGCTACTCGCCTTGCCCGCCGTCACCGGGGTGGCCGGCCTCAGAGAGGCCTTGCTAAACCCTTGCATTGTGGCCACCAATGCTCTCCGTCGATTGGATCTCCCCGTCGACCAGTGGTCCTTCTTGTTGTTGCACATAGTGCTCTCCCGCCTGCCGTCGGAGCTTAAGCTCCGCTTCGAGCAGCGCTTCGGAGGGGACGGTGCAACCTACCTGCCCCCTTTCTCCGACCTCCTGAAGTTTTTGGAGCAGGAGTGCCTCCAGGCCGATAACTCTGGAGTTACCGGCCCTCGAGTGGCCCCTGGGAGGTCCGAGCATGTCCGAGGGGGTGGGGCAAGGACTGGCCCTTCGGCGGGGACCGGCCCCAACCGGCGAGGCCGTGGAGCCGACGCCAGAGAAGGTCGCCGGGTGTCACAGTACAGCGGGGCCGTGGCAACGAAGCTCCCCCCTGTGCCTATTGTCGGCACCCCGGCCACCAGGTCTCCTCGTGTCCGCACTTCCTGGCCAAACCGGTTGCGGCCCGGAGAGAATACGTGTCGACACGCCAGTGGTGCTTCTCGTGCCTGGGCCAGCATCTCGTAAGAGACTGCCCGCGCCAGCGGCCCTGCCCACATTGCGGCGGTGCCCATTCGGCCCTTTTGTGCGCTAACCGGAGTGGTTCCGGTCGCCAGGACATTGGGTCGCGCACCCCCCCATGGGCGGGGGCGCTCGATCGCGCACCCCCCCATGGGCGGGGGCGCTAGTCCTGGCCACCCGACCAGTCCCGTTAGGCGTTCTCCGGTGGATCACCAACCTCCTAGTGGAGGTAGGGGTTCCACCCCCCGGAGGAGGGCTTCACCCCCCCACGGCATGGTCTCATACCCCTCGCGTCATCACGATGGGGATATCGCGGCTGCCCCATTGAGCGTCGTCCCGCGTCGGTTCTCGCCGCCACTACACGAGTGGCCGCGACTGGAGCGCCATCCACCCACCATAGGTCGAGGCGATTCCTACCGGGTGCCGGACGTTAGCCGCATGGTGCGGCCCCAAATGGGTGAACGGTCCCCTGCTGATTACCAGCGCCCTAGGGGCGGTGGGACTTCACCCCCCCAGGGGGGGTCACACCCCCCGGGGGAGGGTCACACCCCCCTCGCATTTTTATGACGGGTGTCTGACGGCCGCTCAAATGAGCGTCGAACCGTCTAGGTTTTTGCCTCCCCTCCATGTGTGGACGCAACTGGAGCGCCATCCACCCGTGCTAGGTCGAGGCGCTCCCTACCACGCCCCGGATGCTAGCCGCATGGTGCGACCCCGGGTTGGTTATGCCGGATGGTCCCCACGTTGGGTACCCTCCCCCTCTCTAGCTGCGCCCCAGCCGGAGTACCCCCGTCAGTGGGCTCCCGCTGGTGAAGGCACGTCGCGCTAGGTGTCCGCCACCCTAGCTGCCACCTAGCCACCTCCCCTGAGACTTTGGATCTACAGCAGTCAGTATGCCAGACCATACTTTGTCGACTGCCTCAGGGAGGTTAGGGTCTCAGGCTACAGGAGTGGCTCTCCCTTGTGGCCTCACTTCCGAATGTTAATCGGATTTCGATGCCTCGTTGCTTCCTACCGCCCGGAAGGTGCCACGCCAGTCTCCACGGCTTTTGTGATGCGTCCGAAAAGGGGTACGCAGCCGTGGTCTATTTAGCGGACTGTCAGTGACACCGGCGAGGTCGCAACCCACCTTGTCTTGGCGAAAAGTAAAGTGGCCCCAATTCGGTCACGCTTGACGATACCCAAATTGGAGTTGTCTGGAGCCGCTCTTTTGGTGCGCCTTCTCAACCATGTGCGTACGTCCCTCCTATCGGTTGTTGACCTGACGGAAGTGTACGCCTGGTCGGACAGCGAAATTGTCCTTTGTTGGTTGCGAGCCGCTCCCCACAACTTGGAAGTCTTTGTTGCCAACCGGGTTTCCCAAATCCAGAATTCGGAAACCCCGTTGACCTGGAGACATGTGCCAGGGGACCTGAACCCTGCAGATTGTGCTTCCCGCGGATGTGAAGCTTCCGACCTTGTCAACCACTCTCTTTGGTGGGGCCCTGACTGGCTGACTCGGAATGAGTCCGCCTGGCCTCAGAGTAGGTTCTCCGAGCCCGATGTGTTACCTGGCTTGCGAGTCGGAGTTGTTGAAGATAAGCCAGCCAATTCGCTGAGCTATCTTCAGGAACGCTACAGTTCCCTTGATAAATTGATTGGGGTGACGGCTTGGATTCAGCGCTTCACCCACAACGCTCGGAACCCACGCGACAAAATGTCGAACCCGGTCTTGTCGCCCCTGGAGAGACAGGAGGCCCGGACCTTTTGGATACGTTTGGTTCAACTGGAGCATTTTGAGTCCGCTATTGAGACACTGAAGCGAGGTTTACCTTTGAAGGGCTCGCTCGCCCGCTTAAACCTCTTCCTGGATGACGCCGGATTGATACGCGTCGGTGGACGCCTCCGGAATTCTGATTTACCCTATGGGGCACGTCATCCCTTGTTGCTTCCGAACAATAGCGCTTTTGTAAAATTGTTGGTGACGCATTACCACGTCAAAAATGCCCACGCTGGCTGCAACGCCCTTTCGGCCATATTGCAGCGCGAATTTTGGATTTTATCGGGACGACGCTCCATCCGAAGCGTCATTTTTAAGTGCATTCCGTGCTACCGCCTGAAGGCCAGCACCATGCAGCCCATTATGGGGGACCTCCCCACCGACCGTGTCGTGGCCTCGCGCCCTTTTTCGGCGGTCGGGACGGATTTTGCGGGGCCGTTCTTCGTCAAGAGCTCCAGCCTCCGCAATGCTCGTTCCCTCAAGGCCTACCTTTGCGTTTTTGTTTGCCTGGCTACCAAGGCCGTACACTTAGAACTGGTGAGTGCCCTCAGCACCGAAGCCTTTGTAGCCACGCTAGGCCGCTTCGTTTCACGCCGAGGTTATCCGCACCTGATCCGATCGGATTGTGGGACCAACTATAAAGGTGCCGATAGACATTTGAAGGAAGTCGTCCAATTTTTGAATGAAAATAAGATAGGCCTCGGCACGGCAATGTCCAAGATGGGGATAACTTGGACCTTTGACCCGCCAGCTTGTCCCCACTGGGGCGGGATCTTTGAAGCCGTCGTCAAGGTCTCAAAGACGCATCTCCGACGCGTGATAGGTGAAACCATTTTGACTTTTGAAGAGCTCGCTACCGTTTTTTGTAAGATTGAGGCTGTCCTCAATTCTCGGCCACTCTGCCCCTTATCGTCCGATCCCAATGACCTGGAAGTTTTAACCCCCGGTCATTTCCTAATTGGTGAACCCCTTAACGCCCTGCCCGAGTACCCCTTCAGGGACGTGAAGGTCTCACGGTTGTCTCGTTTCGAATTGCTACAGCAGATGACCCAAAATTTCTGGCATCGTTGGTATTTAGAATATTTGCATCTCTTGCAGCAGCGCGTTAAGTGGTCCGACAAGACCGACCCACCTAAGGTTGGTGATCTTGTCCTAGTTAAGGAGTCTAATTTGTTGCCTTTGTGCTGGCGTCGTGGACGCATTCTTAAATTGATATATGGATCCGATGGGGTTCCCAGAGTTGCCGAAGTAATGGTCGGAGATTCGGTTTTGCAGCGAGCCGTCTCTTCCTTATCCCGCTTGCCCATTGGTTAGTGGACCCCAAATCCTTGGGTCCACTGGCGGGGGTGTTTGCGCTTTACGCTAGCACTCTCCGGTTTATGCTAGACCGTATCGCGTCGATCGGCTATCACTGCACGCCCCTCTCCCGCGAGCGGTTTGCGGCCAGCGCCCGCGCGCGCCCCGGCCGCGTTGGCTCGCCCCAGTCCGGTGCAAAATCCCGACGGAGTCGATTGACTGTGCGTGCCGCGTTCGCCCGCGTGAAGTCGCCCGCCACGCCGCATCTCGCCTTCTTACGAGCCCGATTTCTTGTGCTACTTCGTTTGCTGTGTTGTCCGCCGCGTCATTCTAACGCCGCGGGCCCCTTTGGCTATCCGGAATACTGTTTTTTGTGCTCCCGCGCCACCTGGAAATCACGCCGCCGCGGAGCCGCTTCGCTACCCGCGAATTCGTACCGCCGCCGCGAAAGATCCCTCAAGGAGGGCGAGTGTGTTCCTATTTGCATTTAACACAGCAGGCACCACACACCACATTTCATCCTACACGAACACACTCCCCGGATTCCACGTGCTGGCTGTCTCCATGCGCCGGTAAGTACCTAGTAGTAAGTCACTCTGTGCCGCGGGATTAAACCCAGTGCAAAACGCCTAATAAAATTTTTTGGCGGGCCTTTTTCGACCCGCCACCGCCGCTGCCTGTGAGAATCCGCTGGACTGCTCTGATGGGCCCGGCAGTTGCCCGCTGATTCATCGTGCACAGGCGCGGTGCGTAATCAACTATTGTATGCGTTTTGCACTGTTTGCTGTAGGTAAGTGTCACGTTCTTGCTGTGCGGCCAATTCTGAGTAATCTATCGCTGTTGGACTCGCGATGGCTGAAACTCGAGACAATGCATCCGCTACAACATTATCTTTACCGCTAATCAAAGACTTCTATGTAGGTATTTGCCGCTAATATGCTGTTCGATATCCGTACTCGCGATAATAACGTCATCTATGAAATTATACAAAGTCTAAACCGTTTAGTACAGTCGTGTCCATAAATCTTTGGAATGTCTGAGCTGCGTTTCGTAGACCGAAGGTCATTCGCGGAAACTCAAATAATCCAAAAGGAGTTATGATCGCAGTTTTCTCAATGTCTTCCGGAGTCACTATCCAGATAGCGTGCCCGTGGTGTCCCGTGTCGCTATTGCCTATCTGGACCGCGATGTTCTGCACGTCTTCGCCGCGACTCCTGCCTTTCCAGCGTCAGCGTCACTTGAGCTGCCAAATCCGCTGATGACGTCCGTTGTATCTCCGCAACTTCCACCGATTGCGTGGTCTCGACGATTTTATCTGCGATGACCGCAAGTTCGTCCAGCTCCACCTTGGTGACTGCTAATACCGCCCTGACCGCCGTCGGTAGGTGGCCGGTCCAGAGCATCGGCAACGAATCCTCAGCTATTTTTCTTTGGCCAGATTTGGCTTAGCCGCATTCCCGAGTTCCTGACCGAAGATCGTGGCTTCGAACTGGGCGAACCACAGACGCGGTTTATCTGCCCAAAACTCGGGAACTCTAGACGATGTTGTTGCGAACGCCAAACCTGCTCGCGCCTCCGCTTGTCCCGCCTCCGTCGCTGCCTTAGCTGCTTCCGCCTGGGGCTGCACCGGGGGCTGTGTGAGTCCTTGAGCACCGTAAATTTCCGTACTAGCCGTAAGTCCGCCGTAAAGTTATAGAGGTCACCACTTTAGGGCTATGTATACGACTACACGCGGGTACGGTCGCCAAGGAACTGACGCGTTATACAAAAGTGCAAAAGTGCATAAAGTGCACACTCGTAAAATGATATGCGTTTAGTTGCACTGAACTGTGTCCCTACAAGTGGTCCGACAGGACCGACCCACCTAAGGTTGGTGATCTTGTCCTAGTTAAGGAGTCTAATTTGTTGCCTTTGTGCTGGCGTCGTGGACGCATTCTTAAATTGATATATGGATCCGATGGGGTTCCCAGAGTTGCCGAGGTAATGGTCGGAGATTCGGTTTTGCAGCGAGCCGTCTCTTCCTTATCCCGTTTGCCCATTGGTTAGTGGACCCCAAATCCTTGGGTCCACTGGCGGGGGTGTTTGCGCTTTACGCTAGCATTCCGGTTTATGCTAGGCCTATCGCGTCGACGGCCTGCACGCCCCTCTCCCGCGAGCGGTTTGCGGCCAGCGCCGCGCGCGCCCCGGCCGCTTGGGCTCGCCCCAGTCCGGTGCAAAATCCCGACGGAGTCGGTCGACTGTGTGTGCCGCGTTCGCCCGCGTGAAGTCGCCCGCCACGCCGCATCGCGCTGCCTTATTATTTATGAGGAGCTATTTATCGCGTACCATTTTGTTTCCGCGTCGCCCGCGTGTTGTTTGCCGGCCACGCCGCCACTCCGAGTCCGTTTCTACAAGCCGACTGAAACAGTCCGCGTTGCCCGCGTGAAATTTGCCGGCCACGCCCGTGTCGTTTAGTTTTACGAGCCCCGATTTATTGAGTTCCTTAGTTTGCCGTGTAGTCCGCCGCGTCCTTCTAACGCCGCGGGCCTATTTGACTATCAGGAACATTGTTTTTTGTGCTCACGCGCCATCTGGATACCACGCCGCCGCGGACTCGCTTCGCTACCCGCGATTTCGTACCGCCGCCGCGAAAGATCCCTCAAGGAGGGCGAGTGTGTTCCTATTTGCATTTAACACCGCAGACATCACACACTACATTCATCCTACACGAACACACTCCCCGGATTCCACGTGCTGGCTGTCTCCATGCGCCGGTAAGTACCTAGTAGTAAGTCACTCTGTGCCGCGGGATTAAACCCAGTGCAAATCGCCCACTAAATTTTTTGGCGGGCCCTTTTCGACCCGCCACCGCCGCTGCCTGTGGGAATCCGCTGGCCTGCTCTGATGGGCCCGGCAGTTGCCCGCTGATTCATCGTGCACAGGCGCGGTGCGTAATCACTACTCAATAGAGGAGAGAAACAAAGGGGTGATTACTAGTGGGAGGAGACTTATGTTCAATAATGGAATGAGACCCGTGCTGTGTTAAATAGTAGGAGGTATGTAACCCATGTGGGAGGAGACCCATGTGCAATAGTGGCAGACCCATGCAATAGTGATATTGAAAGAAGACCCTCGCACAATAATGTGAGGAGATCCATGCTCGATAGTAGGAGGTAGGTAACCCGTGCTCAATAGTAAAAAGACTCCTGTTCAACTGTGGGAGGAGACCCGTGCACAATAGTGAGAGGAGACTGATGCTTAATAGTGGGAGAAGACACATGCTTAATAGTGGAAGGAGACCCGTGTACAATAGTGAGATAAGACTTGTGCTCAATAGTGAGAGGAGACTCATGCTCAATAGTGAGAGGAGACTTGTGCTCAATAGTGAGAGTAGACCCGTGCTCAATAGTGGGAGAAGACACATATTCTTTAGTGTGAGGAGGCCCATGCTCAAACAGTGGGAGGGAACTTGTGCCCAATAGAGAGAATATTTTGTCAATGCTTCAATTTGGACCTTCCAGATTGTTCGCGTGCTACAACGACGGCATCATCAACCTGCTGGAGAAGTACTTCGACATGAACAAGAAGAACTGCCGGGAGGCTCTCGACCTCTATAAGAAGTTCCTCATCAGGATGGATAGGGTCGGAGAGTTCCTTAAGGTTGGTGCTCTTGTTATTTGCCGTAACTCGTATGGTAAGTTCCCATAAGGCCCGTCGCAAACGGCTCGTAAACGTAAGCGTAGCGTAATCCTCGCGTACAACGAGAGCAGTACGAGCACGAACATTTTTTCAAACATGTCCGCAGATGAAGCGGTGTTGCAGCGAATCGTAGGAGGCGTAATTGTCATATTGTTATGTGTAGCGTCATAACGCTGCGCTTGCGCTTACGAGCCTTGTGCGAAGGAGCTAAGGAGTACCTTATACCTATATCTTCTTTATTTTTGAATGTATAGACCAGCGCTTGACAGTGGAAATGATGACACAGCCTACGGACGGTATTCCTGACCTTTGCGTAATACTATGAGGAAGGAATATTCATATGAATTGATGTAATAAAATCACTTTTAAAATGAAACTTTTATTACATCGTCTCAATCTTTTTCGTCTGTGTGTTGCATGTCGCGTAACGGTCGGCCGCGGAGTAGGGATAAAGTGAAAGGCGCTCGTCAGAGCAGCCAAGGCCTCAAAAGTTTCACTTTTACCATGGTTTCATAAAACCGCACAATCCTTTTTTTTAGTAAAGTTTGTTGGACAACACGGAACAATTTACACTGGTAGTAGGACTCTTGCAGAGTCGGTCTGGTTGGGTGTAACCCAAGTGACAGTTATTGTATTGTGAAGCAGTAATGTTAGCATAAGTGCGGACTAACATTTGGCTTTATTTTCATGTATAACTCTTAAATATCTTGCAGGTAGCAGAAAATGTCGGAATAGACAAAGGCGACATCCCAGACCTGACCAAAGCGCCGAGCAGTCTACTCGATGCACTTGAAGGCCATCTCGCTACTCTGGAGGGCAAGAAGGGATCCGCCGCCAACACTCCTACACAGACAGCCAGGTAAATTACTTTTTACATACTTGAAATGAGCACTTGATTGCAATCTCATCATGTATCCGGAGATTTTATTGTACTAATTTGAAGTTGAAGTATTAATTTATAATATTTTACAATCAGATGACATAATATGAAATGCCGGGTTCATTTTTGACAGAATATTATCCCAGCAAAAACATTTTCATGTAAAATGTTGCCAAGACGAGAACATGTGGCTCACACTATCAAAAAGTTATCAGATCTCATGTAGAGCAAGACTTCTAACTCTACACGCCCTAACTCTATAAATCCTAACTTTATAAACTCTACACTTTAGTCAAAATATATTATGTCTTGGCTGTTTCGGTACCGTCACATGGGCGTAAAGTGAAGCATTTATTCACTGTTCAGTACTTTTCTAATAGAGTTTTGCAAGTGGCATAATGGACCATGCAAAATTCAAGAAATTTCACATTAAAATTAAATGGTTTCACCATTGTTATGGGAAAAAACTTCCATTTATTAAAAATATCCTCTAAAGCAAAGGAACACACTTTTGCAAAGTGTGATGAAGTATTTGAAACCAATGCAGTTAGTAAAACCTAAGTGCAGTTTCTGAGGAGACTCAATACCTATCTAATAAATAATCTTTACTACAGAAACTAGGTATTGTATATCAGAAAAGTACAAAGTCAGTAAATAATATTTTTACTTTACACCCATGTGACAGTAACGAAACAGCCAAGACATAATATATTTTGACTAAAGTGTAGAGTTTATAAAGTTAGGATTTATAGAGTTAGGGCGTGTAGAGTTAGAAGTCTTGCTCTACATGAGATCTGATAACTTTTTGATAGTGTGAGCCACATGTTCTCGTCTTGGCAACATTTTACATGAAAATGTTTTTGCTGGGATTTCACTTCTTTTTGTAAGTTGTTTACGACTATATTTTTTATTTGGTTAATTTCCTTTTCTTTGGTGTATTTCTTGAATATCATTGCAAGGTGGATATTTGTCCGAATCAAGTATCCCCCCCCCCTCTATCATTTAAATGAGGGAACCCTCCTTGGTTCACCTAGTTTATTTTTTTCCTTATTTGTAGTTTATTACAAAGAGTCCCTATATCAATTTTGAGACCTCTAGCATCAATATTTGCGGTAATTTCATACAAACTTCCATCCCCTATTTTAAGGGGTTGGGGGGTTAAATTTTCAACATTTGGAATTTTTTAGTTGGTTGTGTGCTAATACTAGCTTATATACCAAATTTCAGAAATTAAGTTTTTATTATACCTATATACTTATGGGAAACCCCATACGAACTTCCAACCCCCTAATTTTATGGATGTGGGGTGATTAACTAAAAATCCTCAAAGACGTATTTAATTGCTTATTACAAAGAGTTCCTATATCAATTTTGAGACCTCTAGCATCAATATTTGCGGTAATTTCATACAAACTTCCATCCCCTATTTTAAGGGGTTGGGGGGTTAAATTTCCAACTTTTGGAATTTTTTTGTTGGTTGTGTGCTAATACTAGCTTATATACCAAATTTCAGAAATTAAGTTTTTATTATACCTATATACTTATGGGAAACCCCATACGAACTTCCAACCCCCTAATTTTATGGATGTGGGGTGATTAACTAAAAATCCTGAAACACGTATTTAATTGTTTATTACAAAGAGTCCCTATATCAATTTTGAGACCTCTAGCATCAATATTTGCGGTAATTTCATACAAACTTCCATCCCCTATTTTAAGGGGTTGGGGGGTTAAATTTCCAACTTTTGGAATTTTTTTGTTGGTTGTGTGCTAATACTAGCTTATATACCAAATTTCAGCTTTCTAGGTCTTCAGGAAGTACCTAGGAATTTTGATGATCATCAGTGAGTCAGTCAGTCAGTCAGTCAGTGACGAAATTTGGGTTTTTTAGACGTCAATAAAATCTAAAGTATAAGACCTATAAAATTGAAACTTTATAGGTTTAATAAGTTCACTGGCGACATCATTTTCCGAGAATTTTGATTATCTGAAATAATTCAGGCCTAAGTTATAAGGGTTTAAAAATACGGCGAAACACTTCGAGAAAAGATAGGTAGTGCCCTCGCGCTTCGCTTGGCTCGTCTTGGCGGGGACACTACCGTGTCCCCAGATATTTATTATTTTTTTATTTGTTTGAGAACTAGTATTGCACGCCCATGTTGGGGTAAAACATGTCAGGACTCTATCATTAATTATAACATCAATTATTATTACCATGTTTGAAGCAAATGAATAAATGATTTGATTTTGATTTGATTTGGAAGTAACCTGGCTATCGATTGCTACACAGCATCGCACCGGAACGCTCAATCGCTTAGCATGCGTCTTTGAGCCACTTTAAAAAATTACAGTCAATTTTTATATTTCCAAAGTTGTGGGATCTGTGTTGTGATAATACGTAAGGGCGTATTCACGTACAAAGCAGGTTGCCTGCTCCGACCTACCAGCGCTTATCGGTACCGGCCCGAGCATGTAGTCCCCATACCAAGCCAGCGCCGTCCGATCTGCTCCGATCAGTGCTGTTATATATGGAGACTGCCAGCACTGACTACCTCCGATGTAGTTCGGCGCAGGCAACCTGTTTTGTACGTGCGTGCATACTTCCTAAAAGAGGGTGGATACGAGTGAGTTCCCTTCAATTTTTTTTCCAGTGCCCAGAAGAACGTCGCCAGCGTGATGGGTGCCCTGTCGTCTACGTCGTCGTCGTTCGGCAACGCGGCCGCGTCGACCCGCCTCGACACCACCAACGGGAACCTGTTCATCGACGACTCGCTCAAACAGCAGGTGCTGGCTGAAGAGGAAGCCGCTATGAACCAGTACAAGGTACCAGCTCTCAACCGCATGGCATCGTAGCTAATGTCTCTAGGACAAAAGAACGTCGCCAGCGTAATGGGAGCCCTGTCATCGACGGCATCGTAGTTCGGCAACGGGGCCGCGTCGACCCGCCTCGACACCACCAACGGGAACCTGTTCATCGACGACTCGCTCAAACAGCAGGTGCTGGCTGAAGAGGAAGCCGCTATGAACCAGTACAAGGTACCAGCTCTCAACCGCATGGCATCGTAGCTAATGTCTCTAGGACAAAAGAACGTCGCCAGCGTAATGGGAGCCCTGTCATCGACGGCATCGTAGTTCGGCAACGGGGCCGCGTCGACCCGCCTCGACACCACCAACGGGAACCTGTTCATCGACGACTCGCTCAAACAGCAGGTGCTGGCTGAAGAGGAAGCCGCCATGAACCAGTACAAGGTACCGGCTCTCAACCTCATGGCATGGTAGCTAATGTCGAGGACAGAAGAGCGTCAGCAGTGTAATGGGCGCCCTATTATCGTCGTCGTGCGGCAACGCGGCCGCGTCTACCCGCCTCGACACCACCAACGGAAACCTTAGGATTAGTACCGGTTTTTCTACGAATATCAAGTCGACTCGCATAGCACAAACGAATCGAATGTCTCCATACATTTACAGCCAGTGCCATCTATTGACAGCCGAACGTCAGCGACTTTCCATAGATGGCGTTGACCGTAAATGTATGGAGGAATTCGATTCGTTTGTTCGATGCGAGTCCATTCGAAATCCGTAAAAAAAACTGTACTAACCCATATGTTTATCAACGACTCACTCAAACAGCAGGTGCTGGCCGAGAAAGAGGCTGCTATGAACCAGTATCAGCACTCAATTCGCTGTTTGCGTGGTAGCTAATGTCTTTAAAGAAGAGAGAAAAATGTACAGTTGTGGTTTATCATATGTTGTTAGTAGTAGCCCTAACATTAAATCTCTTATATATATACTCATTACCTCTAATCTTTGTTTCCTCTAGTACTCTCTTCCATTTCTTAGTACATTATCATCTAATAAATATACATTTTTCGATCCCGCTTATCCCAGAATTTCCTATATTTGTCTAGTAGTTCAGGATCTAAGCACAGCTCACAAATTTCCACAGGTGAAATTATTCCAAGGTGACGCTATCACAGGAGAAGAAGACATTACAGACATATCGGAGAAATTTGTAAGACATCACTATACTGGGGTTACTAAAGCTTTGTTAATCGTCTCATTTGTCCAGAACAGAGCTTTGGGTTGTGGTGTTATGGCGAACTGCGCGGGTTTGACCATCAAATCTATTTTCTTCTTTTTGCTTTTTCGCAATTTGTAAGGCTTATGGCCTAAATTATGAGAATGGCTGTACCATCTTCTTTGATGGTACAGCCAGTCTATATCAAACGATACCGCCCTTGGTAGTTGGTACAATATTACTGTCTCACCCTACAATGAGTTAATTCGCTTAAAATTGTGAAAAACTGAAAAAAAACCAAGGCGGGCAAACCCGTGCATTCAACCTTGAGGTTACAAATAGGAAAAATATGTCATCATACATCAATGGTACAGGATTTAAGCAGGTGCTTTTCATGAGGTGATGGACCACAAAATTGGCCACCATGTCAAATCAACATCTTCCGATGATGTTCCGGTGTCAGGTATTTTTTCTGATAAGTAAAAAAACTATGAAACTCGCCACACCGTAACCGACACCTCACATTGATAACCGTGACGGAAACCATATTCAGTCCTGGAGTATCAATTTTTCTTTGGAAGATTTGTATGATACATACTGTCATACAGATTCTTCGAGTTTGTGGTTCATCAATGACGTAAACAATGTATTTTTGGGTTTAAAGTACTAAAAATAGTGCTGCCTATTTAATTTCTTTTCCAATACATTATCCAGTTTTTTTTTTCTTTTTGGCACATGAGACAGATATAGCAATAGCGAGGGACCAGAGAGAGACCACTATATGTTTGTCTCTCTCTAGTCCCTGGCTATTGCTGTATCTATCTCATGTGTCAAAAAGAAAATAAACGAATAACTAGACAGAGTTTAGAAGTTCTATTTTTTAGGCCTGACCTTTTTCAGGGAGGTCTTCATCTGTGATCGTGAATGGGGATTTCTCATTGCAATCATATTCGTTTAATCATACATCATGTTTGCATTTTGCCAAGTCGTGCGATTGTGTAATTTGTCCAAATCATTCATATTTTGTATGTGGGTATTGTCTCTCTCTGCCGAGCTTTAAATATTTATATACCTCTGTCTCATTTGTAAATATTTTGGTGTTCTACAAATTGTTTGGTGATAATATTTTTTTTGTACATATTTTCAATATGGAATTTTGGGTATACAAAAGCTTTCATTCAGTATTTATGTCGGGAGTAAAATTTCATGTTTTTTATTCGTAATTGAATCATGCTGGTGGCAATTTATATTTTGCTTTGTGTATATTGTCTGAGGGGAAAAAATTTAATAAGTTTCATTAAGCATGAAAATGGTATAAAATCTGATAATTGCATTCGAAATGTAACTGTTTTGTCCTTTGATTTTAAACCAACAAATTATATTAATTATTATCAAAAACCAGTCAGTTTACTTGTATGCTTGTCAGCAAATCCTTGTATTTTGATATCCATAGCTTTTAGCTGCCCGCCATATTGGATTTATAATGACCTCACTTAGTCAGCCAAACTAAATGTGTTTGCAATTTTTCATTTTAATCGGATGAGGCTAACTGAAAATTTTGACCCCAACATACATATAAACTGCAAGTTAAAATAAGAGCTTGTACAGTCCGACAAGGCCATCTTCGCACTTGAATGACGTTGACAGGAGAGCGTTGTTATAGTACAAAGGCAGACAGAAAATAAAATCTCCTCAATTTTAATTTTATTTTAGTTAATATTAAGCAAAAACAACACAACATACACGAGCGATATACCGACAGAGCGAACTATCAAACAGTATTCCAAGATAGCGGCGTTAGTTCCGATTTTGGCCACGCGCTAATTATAGCCTTGTCGCACTGTAAAATGAACCTTCTATCACACAGAACAAGGTGCAATCTCCGACGAATTCAGCCAACAATCCGTTCTTGTCAACCGGGGCGCCGGCGAGCCAACCTCAGAATCAGAACCAATCAATCGTTGACCTCTTCGGTCCAACGCCGTCGGATGCGACCAATACCAACTCGAGCAAAGCGTCGGACGATCTCTTGTCGCTGGGCAATCCGTTTGCTGATATGTTTGGAGGTAAGTTTTCCTGTATATAAATATAATTTTTCCTTAAACAACATTTATTTAACAGAATAAACCCAAAACCTTTACCCCCCTTATCAATAAACGTAGAATAAAGATGGAGTAGTTAAGCTCTATTTTGTCTTTTTTCTTCAAATGTCAACTTCCACGTGACAGATAAAGACAAAACAGAATTCTTTAACTTTTCCATCTTTATTCCACGTTTATTAATAAGGGGTAAAAGTTTATTTAGGATCAACAACGGTTGTAGTATTTAGAGCTACATTTATATTTGTAAGCTTTTAATTTCCCCGAGAATCTGTAAAAGTGATAACTGAATTTAAAGTTTTTATTTTTAATTCAGTCCATTTAATACTGAAGTGAGTATTTATTCGGACCTACTATTTATCGATAGAAATAAACTCTGTTGTCCATTCCGAATAAACTTCCTTCAGGGTTGGCATTAAAATCACATGAAGCAGGCTGGGTGGAATTTATATTTAAATTAACCACCTGATTTGTGTGTGATTAATGCTTTTTCCTCACAATTAGATAAGATACCTGTTTCTTCATAGGTCCTAACTGACTTAAAAATTATCTGTGTACATACAGAACTTATCTAAAAAAAAGCACTTTGACACTGTATGATAAATGCACGCATTGCTTAGGGATTAAAGGAGTAATAATTGCACTATTACAATAAGAAAGTAGAAACATAACGATCCTAAAAAAATACCTTCAAATAAGACTATTTAAGTCACTAAAACTTTGCTACTAAAACTATCTAGTAATTCTGTCTCCTGTAAGGAAAATAAAACAGACCTATTAATATGATTTTTAGCTAATACAAGAAATTCACGCATCAGAAAAGTTTGTGGCACTTTAAAACTAGCTAACAAAATAAAAAAAATGACTTGCAGACCTATTGTGCACGCTCTGAGAAATTTCTACAGCGTCGGAAATTATTATTTTTTAAACTGTAAAGTGGCGCATAAGATGGCGTCACCTAGGGAAGTAAACTCAGTACTAAAGTCTATTCAATCTCGAGCGATACCAGACGTAAACAAACCGACTGCCAGGTCATTCGCTTAAGCAGGGTTGCGCAACCTTTTTAACGTATACTAATTTTTCAAATTTAAAATAAATTTATGTTTTGACAATATTATCGTATTGTTTGAATTTTTTTAATGATATCTTGAAACTAGATTTAACATAAGTGAAAGTTTCGTGTTACGCGCCACTTCAGTGCCTCACTAGAAGCACGCTGAGTGGCACGTCAGGTCATGCAGCGCCACGCCATCCACGCGAATGGACGCTATTCTATACAATCGCTTCGAATGCTGAGACAAGTGACACGTCAATATCACGCGTCAATTAAAATATTTATTCTAGGTTTATGATTAGGGGAACAAAATAAAATATAAAATATTATCCAAATGTTTACGATAACCCCCATGACATGCTTTGACCTTGAAAGCGAACGAAGTCGTGAGCGGTGCGGCAGATAGCAAACAAACAAGATAGAAAGAGATAGTCATATTTTGTTTGTTCCGTCGTCGCTACTACTAAATGATCGGCTTTTGTTTACGTCTGGTCTCGCGTTTCGTTGAAAAGACTATAGAATGAATTAATTCTATAGCCTCCTTTGCTCTGTTACCTCTATAAGTTTTGCTTTCTATGGTCTGATGCCAATTCACGCATCAGATTGCCTGGCACACCACTTTCCCACATAGCATCTCATACGTTCACGCATTAAACATATTAAAGGATCAGAACTTACTGACGTCACGCATACAATTTTAGGCTCCGCCCTGAAGCCGGATTTTAAATTTGTCAAAACTGTAAAATGGCGCTAATGTATGCGACAAACAGCGGTATGTGTTGCCAGCAGTACCGAAATGCACGACACACATACACGACACACACGACATATTATTTGAGAAATTTTTGGCTTCAACATACGTCACATCTTTCCCGTCCTCTTAGCGTAGCGTATTTCGTGATTGCATACGTAGAATCCAGTATTTCCTTACCCTAACTGTCACGGGCGCGCGGTTACTGACTACGCACGTTTCTAGCGGCGCCGGCGACCACGGCGGCGCCCGCGTGGCAGAGCAACGGCTTTGCCGCGTTCCCGGCCGCGCCAGCCACGCAGCCGAGCACGTTCGTGTCCGAGGCTAACTTCACTAACGTTTTCAGTAACAATGACACCGCAGGTGAGGCGCTTCCTGTTGTAGACCGCTTTGGGGTTGCCATGTGTGGCGCATAGCATTCTTTTTTTTTTTTTAGGAAGAATTGTGCTCGGAAAAAGTGTTGTTCTTTAAAATGGCCTCGTTTAAAGTCCACTCGCTAAGGCGGTGGTGTCTGTAAAAGACGTGTTAGGTCGCGTCCGACGTTACGCTATACGCTTTAGTCGTTAGTAATGGTCAGACGCGTTAGGTCGTGGCCTATGAATGCTTACTATGGAAATGTACTAGCGTGGTCTCGTCGTTCGTGCGCCGCGTTTAGCGTTTCAGAGAGCGTATTTCCATAGTAAGCATTCATAGGCCGCGTTGTTAACAAGTTGGTTAACTGACTGACTGGAGAATTAAAATTTAGTAAAATGAGGATTCAATAATTTTATCTACGATTTCAATTTATTAGTAATATTTTAAGACCTGTCAGCTTAGCTTATTTCAGATATTTGCAAACTTGAATAACTACGAGTACCATTATATTAGAAATAAACGCACATGGCAACCCCTATGTAATTCTTGATCACATACTTTTCTATGGTGTTGGGATTAAATATTTATTATGTACTTATTACTTTGTGAAAAATAGTTATTAAGTTTGTATATTTCCTATAATAGAATACTACTGTTATTGTGCATACTTCTCGCTTGCACTATACAAAATTGCCAATTCTGTTGTGCCAAATATCTAAACCACCTTAATTTGACGCGTCTAAAAATAGTCTTTTTCAAAATCCTCCCCGTGGAAAAGAATAGCACTATATTTAGACGTCTCAAATTAATTAACTTTTAAGATTTTGCACAACAGCCCCTAGATTGTGTATAAGGAAAACGTATTCATCGTTATCGTTAATGATTGGTTCCCTGATTTCCGTCAGCCAATCGGGGGGCAGAATTCGCTAACGGTTACGATATCGATGAATACGTTTTATACACAATCCTGACCCCAGAATTAGCACTAGTGTGTGAAGGAGAAGCGATTATAGCGACAGTCGTATTCTATTCTAAGGGCCGCTTGTTTCAATCCGTTGGTTAACATTACATATACATTCGTTAAATTATTTTTCATTGACATAATGTGCAAATCCGCCATGTTTAACGGTTACATGTCTGTCAAAATTTATTGATGCAACCGGGCCTAAGTCGAGTAGTATTTAACGGGTTGATTATTGTGCAAGCTGCCGCGAACCCGTTCATGGGTATGGGTGACCCGCCCCAACCTGTAACCGCCTCCCCGGCCCGACCCCCGCCCCCCAACGTCCAACCCAAGTCCGCGTTTGACGAACTCGAGGATGTCATGCGGATGTCCCTCGGCGGCTCACCGGCCAAACAGCCCCAGCCGATCACCCAGCAGCCGCAGCCGATGCCGTTCGGTGACGTCATGGGAATGCCGATGACGCAGCCGCAGCCGCAGATGTCGATGTTCGGCTCGCCGGCGCGACAGCCGATGATGCCGATGGCTGCCATGGGTTCGATACACGTTATGGAATGTTTTGGTTGTTTTCCTCTTTTTTTTGGTGACCAGTTTTATGTTTTACGGGATTGAATGATTGAATGTGTGAATAGTAGTTATGCTAGTGAATGATGGTATTACAACAGCGGCTTACCTGACTTTACTTATCATATGCGACAATATTGATCCGTCGAAGTGCATTAATGCACGGCCAATAAAAAGTGCTAAACTTAACCCTCAGAAGTACAGCTCAGAAGTCTGATTTGTTTCTGCAGTTTGTCAGTCACACGTCAGTCAACATCTTGAACTGTCAGAAGTTTGACAGCGACGTTTTGGATTTACTACTGTTGAAAACCTGTCGCGAGATAAAATAATAAGAGGTCGATATTGAAGCGAAACCTGTCGCGAGATAGAGTAATAAGAGGTCGATATTGGAGCGAAACCTGTCGCGAGATAGAGTAATAAGAGGTCGATATTGGACCGAAACCTGTCGCGAGATAAAGTAATAAGAGGTCGATATTGGAGCGAAACCTGTCGCGAGACAGAGTAATAAGAGGTCGATATTGGAGCGAAACCTGTCGCGAAATAGAGTAATAAGAGGTCGATATTTGAGCGAAACCTGTCGCGAGATAGAGTAATAAGAGGTCGATATTGGAGCGAAACCTGTCGCGAGATAGAGTAATAAGAGGTCGATATTGGAGCAAAACCTGTCGCGAGATAGAGTAATAAGAGGTCGATATTTGAGCGAAACCTGTCGCGAGATAGAGTAATAAGAGGTCGATATTGGAGCGAAACCTGTCGCGAGATCGAGTAATAAGAGGTCGATATTGGAGCGAAACCTGTCGCGAGATAGAGTAATAAGAGGTCGATATTGAAAAATAATAATGAAGTCGTTCAGTCCCTTAAACATGAAACTGGTATTCAATTTTGCTTGAGAAGTGGCCATTAAGCTTAAAACTCTTTTCAGGGCACGCGCTTTTCCTTAGCGATGTTTTTATTAGCATAGCATTAAATAGTCTAGCACTGCGTTGTGTCACCACATTAACAATTTTATCAATGAATAATATTGTAAATAGATAATAATTTGTCTGTGTATATATAAGTTGTTTTGTAATATTGTGTATGTGTTATTTCTTTTCAGAAATCAATTTGTGTTACTTTTGTGTTTAGTTGTAAATATTGCTATGATTTATGTTCACCAAAATCACTAACCTCTATGCAAAATTGATAACTATGACACATTTGTATTCTTTTCCAAACAGTCACTAATAAAATCATGACATTTAAGTTTAGCTTTAGAGGTAGAGATTTTGTACAATCTTATATGAGCTATTTTGTCGCCTTTTTTCATTTTTTAAATCTCTAATGTTGTTGTTGATATTTTTTGCTTAGAAAATATCAGCTTCCTTTTTAAAACCAAATCTGCCCAGATATTGTGCTAAGATGTTTTTGTTAATTCGGCAGCTGTCTTTCATATTTAGAAGTTTTATGTTCCAATTCTAGGGCGCGCTGTAGTGTACGCATTTAATTTGGTTTTTCGCAATTTTAGGTTTAAAACATTAAATTTTCGGGAATGTCAGTATCATCATCAGATACATTAAAATCTTTCCTTCAAATTATCCATTTTAGAAATTATTCCAAAAATCGACTTCGGTATTTTGTGAGTATATAATATATTATATTCTGAAAATATCTGAAAAAGGGTTACTTTAGAAGACAATATACTTACTGCCATTTCCACAATTTAACTGCTATAAACCTACGTTGTCTTTTTGGTTTGAAATTGCGAATAATTCTTGAATTACCATGCATAAACTCATTATTATTTTACCTTTAATTTATGCAAAAATCGCCAGTGACCATAACAACGCAACCAGAACCAACCAATGGCGCTTTGGCTGCATATTTTTTTTCAGCATGCATAGCAATTATGTATTATGTTGAAATGTAACAACATGACAACATTCACAACAATGTTGCAGGACAACAAACACAACAACAACAGCCGGGCAAAGTTCTCACCGGTGACCTCGACTCGTCGCTCGCGCAGTTAGCGAACAATCTCACCATAAACAAAACTGCGAGCGCTCAAAAGTGAGTCCATTTAGTACGCCATTTTGAATTTTCCATTTCGAGTTCGAGTTTCAGTAGTTACTACATATGTTCCGAAAATCCCTAGTCTATGATGACCTAAAATAGTCTCATTAAAACAAAAATCCCATTGCTTGAATACTTTGTCTTTTCTTTTTGGATTCACTTTGGAAAATAGAAAGATAATATAAAGCAGAGGTTCTTTAACAAATAGAACGTGAGATTTTCGGATAAAAATAAAATTATTTTACTATTTCAAGTTTTAAGTTTGAATTTGTAATAGCAACTCGTAGATTTTTTAGTATCGATTTTAATTATCGTTATGTGACGAATATTTTGTTTAATTTTTATCAAGTATATAAGGTGACTTGTGATATACATAAGGCATCTTATGTCATTTATCTAATAACACATTGGTGAAGGCATTGCATACAAAAGATACATGGTTAATTTTGATTGAAAAAAACATTCATTTTTTTGTTAGATGATAGAGTTACTAAAATCCTTCCTAGTGAAATAGTTATTTTGAAGTTATCTGTGACCAATAAGGTAAATATCTCTTTCATCATCAAATCACATTTTTTCCACTGTCGAGTAATGAATTTTTATTTACTTTAGTCAATATCATTGAAAAGTAGATAGGTACATAGTTTATTTTTATTGATAAAATACATATTATATGCATCTTGTTAACGTAGGTTGAATATGATTTGAAAGGTGTATTACTTAGATGCTTTCACTTGTGTGTATTAGATTAGCGCGTTCAAATGTTTTTAAGTGGACCACTTGATTTCAATGTGGCAAAGAGATATAAACAAAGTATAGGATTTAAAAAAAAGGTTAAATTTCGATGAGTTTTATACCGTTAATGGTTAAAAAGTCTTGCTTTTTTACCAGATATTGGTAAACTTTAGGATTCTCTAAACACATATACATATATGTAGTTTTCAGATCTTAAAATTGGTCATTGCATAATAGCGCTGACCCGTCGTGGCCAAATTTTAAAATTGACCACTTCATGAAATGGTTGTATTAATTAATAAAATTGCTGTAGTGGTTTACAAAATAAAATGCCTAAATATTTCACTAGACTTAGGTTAGGTTATGGTCTGACATATTAAAACTGTACGCACCTTTATTAATAATCACTTCTGGTTTTCTCAAAACCAAGTAACCATTCCAAGATAACATCGGCCGTATCGTATGATCAATATTAAGACCGGGCCAAGTTGGAACACAACCATTTCATCAAATGGTCGACGACATAATGAATTGCTCAATTCCAAGACTTATTGCCAAGACTTATTAACCTAAAAATTGGAAGTCTTTAACCATGAGTAAAGTTAAGACCAAGTTAAACCACTTAAAAGCTGGTTGAGCCGTAACAGCACGTGTGAGCATGCTTGTCTGGTGCTAGACCCATGCAGTGGAGCTCGCCCAAGAACGCGGGCAAGCCTGGTGCAGCCTGGAGTCCGCAGCCCATGCAGGCCACAACCGGCGCCGGATATCGCCCCATGGTAAGATTTACAGGAGGCAGTAGGCCGTACCACATCTGTCGTACCACATCTCAGAAGGGCTAGTACAAATTTGTGCACAAATGTGTCCACGTTTGAATAAACGAATTGTATTCCTCCATCGACAGACAACGCTTATAGCGGACAACCGCCGAAAGCTTAGTTCACGATGTGTCCGCTTGGGATGTATAGGTAGATGTACGAGTAAAATTCGATCCGTTTATTCGAAGCGCGTCGACTCGAAAGTATAAAAATCTGTACTACTCGTAACACTACACGACTGTACGACGTGTCATAGGCCCCGCAAATGCAAAACGCGCGGTCGCCATTTTGATGCTGACGTCACCAAAATGGCGGACGCTTCAAAACATACTGATGTCTGAACACGAATTCCGTTGAATTTTTATTAGCTCATAAAGTAAAATTTTACTGAAAGGAGTAAAAACAATTACTAATCTAAGGCTTTATTAAAGGGAAATATTCATAAAGCTAAATAAGCAATTAATTAATTTTCTTAATACTGCTTTAAGTTTAAAATTTATCAATAAAAAATCGCAATAAATACGTGGCTCATAACAAAGTAGTTTCTTGGGCATCTATTTGATACTTTAATTTTCCATAAAATTAACACATTCACTAATTGGAGCAAGAATTGGTCACTATTATTTTATTAAGCCCCCCTATAAATGAACACCGAATATCAGTATAATAGTTTTGTTTCTTTCAATTGCAAAGTCTGTTAAATAAAATATATGCAGTTTGATTTAACAAGTAAAGTAAAATAGAGCAAATGAAATTTTAAGAAATAGAGCCCCTAAAAAGTAACTTAATTAATTAAGTGTTTTCGTCATAGTTTTATTTTTTGTTAAACAGCTCTTTTTCATCCGTCATTTTCTGCCCTTTTTTGCTTTCGTTGTCGCATTAATGCTAAGTTTATGTTACTTTCTCTCTTTTATGGGTTGTAGCGAATATTTTTATTAAACTAAACTTACCATTCATCTATTTTCTATGGATATTAGTAGTCTCACTTTGTATAAGTCAACATTAAATAAATATTTTGCAAAAGACAAATAATTAATAATGTTGCACGAACTCTGGGTCCTCATCAAGAGATTTTGACTCGTTAAAGTGCATTTGAAAAAATAACTTTTAAGTCTATACAAATCGATTCAACATCAGCATCTATAGCCATATGAATCATCTTTTCGATTTCTAAAACGGCTAACGCAACGCTTTCAGGCGAAATTAAAAAATATATTTGAATGACATATCCGACTGCCAAATAGATGTGTCTTATGGTTGAAGCTGATGTTGATTATGATGATGATTAATTTGATCGTAGTTTTCGTTACAACTCAAAATGTTTCCTTTATCTTTCTTTTTGTACTCGATTTATTTGCATTCCCCGTAGCATGCCAGCACCCTTTTATTTTGCGTTTTTCAGGGCCCCGGCATGACGTTACCACCAATGCCCCATACATTACCCCATACGATACCCCATACGTACCATCCCCCGCATTTTGTTCTGGTAAGTCGCTATGATTTCCTTTTTTTTCTTTTGCGATACGCATCGAAATGCTAAAGTATTTCTTCTTCTGTATAATAGTTCAATTAAAAAGTAATTAATAAGTGGTATACTTTTATTGAGGCTCGATTAGATAATTGAAACGCGAAATTTTAAAGACCATTTGTATGAAATGGTGGGTACCATTTTAAAGACCATTTGTATGAAATGGTGGCTACCATTTTTAAAAGACCATTTGTATGAAATGGTGGCTACCATTTTTTAAAGACCATTTGTATTCAATGGTGGCTACCATTTTTAAAAGACCATTTGTGTGAAATGGTGGCTACCATTTTTAAAAGACCATTTGCACGGAATGATGGTTACCATTTTTAAAAGACCATTTGCACGGAATTATGGTTACCAGTTTTGAAAGATCATTTGTATGAAACGATGGCTTGTAACGCTTTAATATTTCGATGGCGATAGGTTGTTAAAATTGGTCCAAATATTAAATAGCGAGCACCCCCAGATGTTTCCCTTGCATTGTTTTAATTTACTTTATTTCTCTCGCTTTTTTTGAAAACAATTTTAAGGTTTTATTTTTTTTCCTTAATTTTCCTTGTACTTGTAAATAAATCTTGTAACAAGAATAATGTCTGCTAATAAATGCTGCTGTCAATTTCTTGGATGATCCAAGTTTATGAAGACCAATTTTCTACTTTATTTATTAACATACATATTTAGCTAATATTTCATGTATTACTAATTTTTTAACACTATAATATTATATTATCTTTAATTATGTGTATCGTATATACCTACTATATCTATTTTTATGTTCCGTGTAAACAGGACCAGTCCACACAACAGGTAAAGTGCGTTTGAGTGCGTTGATTGCAAACGTGTGCGTGCATGGCTGACTTTATACTTTACACTATTTATTATTCACTCTTTGGTACATGATTCCAAACTGTTTTAAGGTTCTGCACCTGTATCTCCAAAATCCAAGCTTATGTGGGTTTTCGTAATCTGTAAACTAATGAGACATAATAAGACAGTAAGATTGCAAGAATGACAGTATCACCATAGAGTAACTAATATAGATAGTCTTCATTAACTTTCGTATCATCTTGTAAATGTTTGAAAATTGATTGTCAACTGAATGGCGTAGCGGTAGCATCCTTCTGTCTGCGTCGGAGGTCGTGGGTTCGAGTCCCACAATTGGAGAATATTTGTGTGATTAGCATGAATGTTTTCAAGTGTCTGGGTGTTTTTCAATGTATATTTCATATACATTAAATATTGTGTAAATCTATCAGTTATTTATTACCCATAACACAAGCTTACTTTAGGGCTAGATTGCGATGTATGTAAATTGTAAAGTTAAAAAAAAATCCTGTCACTCCTGTAATTTGACTGTCATGAACTGAACAGTTACAAACTGCGAAAACCCGAATAAATTACATTATGGACGGTGGTTTTTCGATCTCATAAAATCTTTATTCTTTACATTACAAATATTACACTAAATACTTGAGAGCCTGATCACTTTTTATAACTACGCAGTTTTCATTCAAGGCCGTTTGAAGTCATACCAATAATCCTATTATACATTACGTTATCTATTAGAATGTTGCATTTAAAAGTGCAAGTGAATGAAAGAATAATTAAAAAAAAATATGGGATGCCTGTATTCTTGATTTGCATTCACACCAACCATTTGAGAATGTTATTTATAAGTAATGGCATATTATTTCTATCTTTTCATACATATTATAAGTAATAGCTATACTTATTTATTAATAATCATTTATTCTCAGTATTATTAGGTTAGTTATATAGAAATTCTAAAATATTATTTTCTAAAATAAAATTATTTAGTTTCAAAATGTTAAACGATATGGATTTTTTCTGACCTCCCGTATGCTATGCTAGCTTTTATTTTCAAAAAGAACAAATTTTGTATGCCCTGAATTGAAGGTTGGTTCAATACTTTACAGTCTTGGTTCACACAGTAATGTAGGTTTTCAACCTATGTCAAGTGAGTTTGGTGTCCTTGAGAATTAGGCCCCTAGAAACCTAGTGAGCATTATTATTAGTGAATGCTAGTTAGTTAATAACAATAACTGAGATTTTTTGAAATTTGTAAACTCTACAGCCTGCATTGCTGCTTCACTGTGTGAAACAAAAATGACATTGTAGGAAACCGTCAATGGATAAACAATATCAGATTAGTTTGGTAGCAATCGTTTTTTAATCTCTTAAAGAAATTCTAGACTTTATCGCCCTGTATTTAATGTTCTATTTTCAATAAGAATTTTCATGATTGCAGCAACAGCCACCCATGGTAATGGGCATGAACTCGACGCCCATGATGCCGATGGGCGCGATG
This sequence comes from Coenonympha glycerion, assembly GCA_963855885.1. Classification (NCBI taxonomy): domain Eukaryota; kingdom Metazoa; phylum Arthropoda; class Insecta; order Lepidoptera; family Nymphalidae; genus Coenonympha; species Coenonympha glycerion. The sequence goes on from OY979647.1 coordinate 1,530,215, forward strand.
CAGCCCATGAGACCGCCCATTCCCCCGCAGCCCACTAATCAGTTCAGTTAAGCTGTATGTTCGCGTGGTTCGTTGGAAACTGAGTTTTATTTCGTCGTTATTGGGTTGAATTTTGAACGTCATTTTATTTCGAAATATTCTAGCATATCATATCACATCAAGGGCAAACCAAGTTCAATTGGAAATTAGTATTGTTCGAAATTCGGGGGAATATGATAAATATAAAGAATTCAACATTAAAATTTCGCATTGTTTATAAAATATTTAAGCATTTTATAAATAGTGCGAAATTTCAATGTTGCCAGCATAAAATGTAATGTAATGGTAGAAATAGAATTTTTATTTCATTAAAATAAGATGTTGCCAGTCCATAAAATATTCTACTAAAATAGGGAGTTTGATCAGTTTGCTAAATAGGGTGATTTTATTGTTCACAACTGTTATGAGCTGTTATTAGTTTCTCTACAATTTAATTTTAAAAAAGATAAAATGATATTCGTATCCCACTGACAATCTTAGAAAGGTCAACCCAATTTCGACATGACCCAGCGCGGTCACTCGCTACTGAATAATAATGAAGTACAGTCAAACGTCTGCTATTTACTTAATAGTCACAGATATTATGATCTGTCACAGATAACAAAACGATAGTCATTAAAAATTATATGAAATATGAAGTAACTATATGTTATGATTTTTTTAAATCAATAAAATAGGGCCCAAACATTATATAAAAAAAGTTTTTTTTTTTTTGTTAATTCTTCATGTAGTGTCATGGTTTTGTATGATTATCGTGTTGTTAATTTGTGAAGGTATAATTTGTCATTGTATATACGTACGGCGTAAAATTGCATGGAAATAACTAATCTAAGCTATCAAATCGCTGATTTGTGAACCAGATAGTTTGTTAGGTCATGTTATGTTATATTATTATAGATTATGAAATTCTAGATAGCTATTTTCAGAGTTAATTTTCATTCTATCACTAAATGCATTTATACATTTTCTAAAATAGGATGGTGATTTTGACAGCTCACAGATAGGGATGAGGTAGTGTCGTATAGCACCGTTTTAGTTTACGTAGGTAGGTACGTTTTGATTTAGTTTAGTTTTGATAGTAATTTGCTAAGAACTTCAATGTTCATAAAATATTGTTTAAAAAATTTTTTATTTTAAATGTTTGATTTTTTTTTTCAAATCGACTTTTCATAGACTGTGGTTATTCGTTATGTATGCTACGATAAGTGGGCGGTACCCATCAATGAAGTACAACATTATCGTAGTACATTTTACAAAAATACTGACATTCATGGACGTGAGCTGCCAAAATCAATATCGTATTTTAGACAAAGTATAAATTAAAAAATGTTTTATTATATCACGATATTTTCCTTATGATTTTTTTAATTAATTATAATCATTTTAATAGATGATTCTTCTGTATTCGTCTTTTGTAATTATTTTAATAGGAAATTTTATTATAATAGTGAAATCGTCTCATTTTTTTGTAATGATTTTTATTGAATTTTTTTTTCTTATGAAATGGTGCATATCTTGCAATAAATATTTCTTTTGCTACCCAATCGAATTCACATTCCATTTTTTATGTACAAAATTGTGTTTATCTTTAGTCTCAGTTGAAAATTCATGGTAGCCGTATATTAATAATTGTTTTAATGTTTTAGTTTCCATTCCTACAATTTAGTCAGCATTTATGATTCAGATTAGAACATTTTCAATAATAAGTTATTGAAATATGTAGTCTGTTTGTAGCGAAATTATATACCCATATATCTTATAGAATTAAAATAGTATATGATATTATGTCATATGTGTATAAACTGATATATTATTATAGAACGGACATTTAGCCTATATTACACTTATGAACATCGATACTTATTGGATATTTAATAATTATAATAATGTTGGTTCACAATTTTTCCCACGTAATCTTTGTACATTTTATTGATGAATAAATGATACCACACATAAAGAGTAGAATATATTCAATTAGCTATTTAAATCATACTCATGCATAATAATAGTAAAAAGTATATTTTATCTGTGGTGTCCTTTAAAAGTATATCTTATGTATAGTCTGTATTAGATTGTTATGGTTATAGATATTACGGGTGTACATTTTACAATGTGGCTGTTTCGATACAGACGATTATATTATTACGTTTTAAATAGTAAAAGTGAGATAGTTGCCGCTTCCATTTAATTTCTTTGTCTCCCTATAAAAAGTAACTGAAGATCTACACTTTGTCTATGGGGCGTGTGGATTATAGGTGCTTATTGTTTTATAATTTTATTTTCTACTAATGAACATCAAAAACGTTTTGACGTTTTAAAAGTTACGTTCTTAACTTATGAGTTATGATGTTTTATAAATAAAGCAAGAAGAAATTTGCATGACAGTTAATTCTACGACCAACTTGATTATATATATTTTCTTAACTATGAATGGGTAGAAAAATTGTAAACTATCTATTTAACTAAAAAATTTGAACGATTATTATTTTTAAAGACTGCAGTTTCTAAGTATTAACTATTTATTTATATTACGTTGCGCTAATATCACTAATTACAAATGGATGCAGATGTTGCAATTTTTTTAAAATTATACAAATACAAAATATCTCATTTGGTAGAAAATGGCGTAGCGCTTAATCGATTTGTTGTTTAGTGGAGCTGTTTACTAATTGTGTATAATGCGTAGCTGTTTGTTGAAAATATCTTAGTCGTAGGAAATGATAACTTAATTTTAACGTTCTGAAAATTCCTCCAAGATAACACAATAAATGTGTAAATAAAATTTAACCCTTATATTTAAAAGTCCAAATATATTTTGCTACTTTAATTAGACATCGCCATAGTATAGATCGCTTAGAATGTACATTACATAAAAACTATAAAATTGTATTTTGCAGCTATGTATATCCTTATATGTCTAATGAATGTAACAAAGTATTAAATAGCTTGTTAAACAAAATTATTGTAGTTCTAGTGTTTTATTTAGATTTAAATTTAATGATATTTGATATCATTTGCAAATCGTTCAAAATCATTTGATTATATCGAAAATATCCTTTGTGCAATATTAAACTGTGTATCAATTCTTTTTAATTCAAGTCAAGTCCAAAACAATGAGACTTGCCACTTCGTTTATTGTCCCCGCTCGCCATAAAATATGTTTATAATTTTTATACTGTGATTTGTAGTGGATTTGACTGATATTGTTTAAATATTTGGATTCGCTAAATAGGCTTACGGTTTTATGATTTGGTATAATTTTAAGAGCCATTTTATATTTGGAAATTGCCAAGTTGTACATTTTATTAAACAATTATGGCTTTATTTTTTTTATGTAAATATCCCATGCTATTATTATTTGATAGATGTCGTGCCTTTAGATATCCAATTTAGTTTATTTATGAAATAAATAATATAAAAGTCTTTATTTATGTTTTTTATTTATTCATTTTAACCTTAGGGGTCCGCTCTTAAAATATCTGAACACTCAAATGTTAAATGATAACTTAACCTACCGTTATAAAAATTGTAATTTTCTACAATTAAAGCGAGTACCTATTTAATACCTCTTATTCCTATGACAATACTATTAAAACCTACTTCTATAATGGTGTGATAATTAGTCTCGACATTAGCAAAATCAATATAACTTGCATTAAGCATACTTTACGTGTAGAATTTTCCTTCACTTGGAATTGGAAAATTCGGTCTCAGCCTACAACTGTGAGAACTAATTAAATGTTAGTAAAAATAATTGTAATAATTTTAGCCTGTCTTACTTTATTTTAAGGTCACCAATATGGATCAATTTAGAATCTGAAGACGGGTCAATATTATGTTGTACTAATCTTACGTACCTACATAATCAAGTATGATATTTGTATTATATAATACACATCGCAGAGTGATCTTAGATTTTTTTTAGTGAAGTATAGCAACAAAAGAAATCGAAAGGATATGGAGATCTACTTAGAAGTCACCTGAGCAATTTTTTGTAGGAATTACTAAAAATGTTTGGCAACATTTCTATACTTTATAAGTTTAATGGTAGAAATATATAATCGTGTATTTCTAATGTTTAGTGTACCCTGTTAGATAAATTTATATTTTTAATAAATATGGACTGTTTTCTAACCACAATTGCACGTTCACACTTAATATAGAAAACAATCCATCAAACGCTTAAAGTTTGTACGTGTGTTGTTGAATCGCAAAAACCAGCGTTGAATATTATATTATAATGTATAATACAATAAATAAATAAAGTTACATCGTGTTTTTTAATCTTTTAATAGTAGGTACCTAAAAAAATTAAGAGGGTAGGTAAGTAACAAGTAGGTAAAGATTTAAATCTTTGGTAAGTAAATACTTGTAGCTTACTTGTAGAACAACCTACTCAGGTAAGAATAATAATAGTCTGTCAAAAGTCATGAAATAAAACTAAAACAATATTTTTTCTCTGCCTTATACAATGACGAAGTACTTAGTAGGTAGGTACGCTACTTTGGCCTCATTTACGACGAAATACGCTACGACTGATTAAAAATTATTGTTATTCTCTGACTTTTATAACTAATTTTCAACTGTTTTTTTGTTTCATGACTTATGACAAACTATACTTAGTTTAGTAGATACCTACTCGAATGAAGGAGTAGTGATTAACGTTTTGAAAGCATTGCAAATCTGAAAAAAGTAAAATTTAAACTTTTTAACCGACTTCAAAAAAAGGAGGAGGTTCTCAATTCGTCGGAATCTTTTTTTTTTTTTTTTATCTATGTATGTTCACCGATTACTCGAAGACGCGTGGACCGATTTGAAAAATTCTTTTTTTGTTTAAGAGGGTTTTGTTTCCAGATGGTCCCATTTTAATCAGGTCAGGATCTGATGATGGGATCCTGGAGAAATCGAGGGAACTCTTCAAATTTTATATGGACACATGAAACTATTTGAGTATTATTAGAAAGAGTAATATTTTCCAAGTTGTTCTATGGTCATCAGGTCAGGATCTGATCATGGGATCTTGGTGAAATAGAGGGAACTCTTCAAATTTTGCTAGTATACTTAAAGCGAGTTGGGTATTTTTTATAGTTACTGGTGCATATGCTAGCAGATACGGATTTGATGACTAAAGTCATCAAGTCAGCGTCTGATGATGGGATCTTGGTGAAATCGAGGGAACTCTTCAAATTTTGCTAGTATACTTGAAGCGAGTTGGGTATTTTTTATAGTTACTGGTGCATTTGCTAGCAGATACTGATTTGATGACTAAAGTCATCAAGTCAGGGTCTGATGATGGGATCTTGGTGAATTTGAGGTATCTCTTCAGATTTTATGAACACACCTCAAGCAATTTGGATATTTTTACAACGCCTTGTGCATTTTATTGTTTTCCAATAAAATGTATAAAATAAAAATGGGAAATGCTTTCCAAAAAACCAACTTCAAATGCCACTACAAAGAGTGAAATAATTTTTATTTAAATTTTAGGTACCTACACCAATTCGAAGTCGGGCGATTGTCTATGACTTCGTCATTTCTTCGCACATCAAGTAAGTAAGAAGGACTATATGAAACATTGCCCGACTTCGAATTGGTGTAGGTACCTAAAATTTAAATAAAAATTATTTCACTCTTTGTAGTGGAATTTGAATTTGGTTTTTTGGAAAGCATTTCCCATTTTTTCAGGTATAATAAGTACGTACATTAGGCATGAGCTAAGAGTATATTGAATATAGTGGAGCTACCTAAACGTTGGTACTTCTCAGATATGTGGCTAAAAAAACCAAACGCTTCAGCAAAAGATATTTTGAAGGAATTTTTGAACGTTACAAATGGCTTCTAGAGAGACAGACAGACAGTCAGACAAAAGACACTACTCTATTAAAAGCTACAATAAAAGTCGTTTGAAATTCAGGTAATTAGGACCGTAAGATACAATATCTTTAATCTGTGATTAGGACAATAATAAATAAACAAAATACAATAGCATAAACATGAGTTCGACATTTTTGCCACCAAAAAATATTATTGTTGTAAATGGTAGTAAACAGAAAATGGAAATTTTTACATATGGCAACTCGAAACTAATCGATGACAGGCGACGGCCGACGGCGATTTTCCTGTGCGATTTTCACTCAATAAGAGTGACGACATTTTGTCAATAAATTGTGAATTTCTTCAAAGTTTATCGTTAAAATTTGTAGTTAACAGTGTTAAAAAAGCCACTAAGATGGCAGATAATGAACAAAAAGCGATGCAGTTGATGGCGGAGGCGGAGAAAAAGTTAAATTCTTCGAAATCGTTCCTTGGGTCACTATTCGGGTGAGTACAATGATTGGTTCATTATTTTGTTGATATTGCCCCAATTTCTATTGTTCTTTGCTTCATAATCACGTATAGCAGCAATATTTTACATGGAGAATAAATTAAAACCTGTTCGTTGTCGAAGAACGAAATTTGTATAAAAATTCTAATGCAGTTTTAAACCCCCGTTATTTTTCTAGTTTAGGTGAGAAACAGGCTAATTAACGATTGAAAAGAAATTTCTTATTGGAAATTCCCTTATTTTGACTGTCTAGGTCATGAATCATGATCATGAGTCATGGTATTCCTACACAATTTTGAATGTAGATCAGAAATATTGGCATTGGTGCTATTAAAAAACTAACGAACACCATTCATCAAAATTGTGATCTACAGCAAATTATTGACTTATTGAATTCATTCACATAACTTTCAACCAAAGGAAAGTACCTAATAGGATTGTCTGTTATTATGATTAGAGAAGCAGCTATATACTTCAGATTTGTGCCTCTTAACAGTCAGAGTCTGGATGCAGAATACGGTAGAGACTATGTTTGTGGTCTGGGGTTAAATTCCCAGCCATACATTTACTAAATGACTTAATGGACTTCACTACAACTACTTTATTCATGACAATAATTTTCTAACAGACAGTTTGACAGTAACTGCTTATAACACTGTTAAAACTCTCTCTCTCTTGGGTCGGTCCGTCATGACTGAGGATCGTGACTATCAATCACGGCGAGTAATCCTGCGGTGAATTATCTCCTTCCACCGTTTTCTGTCTGCAGCCATGTGGACTGCTTCGTAAAATGAACTGGTGCCAGTTTCCTTGAGTTTGTCTGACCACCGGGTTGGAGATCTGCCTCTTGGCCTTTTGCCTTCCACGTTGCCAACCAGGATTAATCTTTAGATGCTGTTATTGCCTCATTGTGAAATGTAGCCGAAATAGCTAAGAATGGAATGCTGAAAGCAGATGGTGGAAAGTCGCATATTTATTTTCAGTTGAGAAAGAATAGACACATTATTATTAAGAATAGGCATACAATGGCTCTTCAGTCTTGTGTTTGAAAATAAGGCTATAATATAGTAATGGTTTAAGACATAAATTACAATGTTTTAGTTTGTTTATAAAAATACTCATGTACCCTTTTTTCATGAATTTTGTATTACACCCGTCGTCCATAGATTTATATTTTATAAGCCTATGGTTGGACCATACAGATTCATTTCTAGTAGGGGATTATAGCTAAACAATTTAATCTCTTTTGCTAATATTTAATTAAATAGGTCCATTTGTATAAAGATCATGGTTCAACAAGCATGCTCCCAAAGAAAATCTCCTGTATAGAGAGAAATTTCCCTATTGAAAATGGAGAATCTTTATTTTTCACACCTAAGGCCTAATTTACAAGCTCCTATGAAAAGTCAAAACTCTACCACCATTTTCGGGAAGCAGGTTTGCTATCACCAGCAAAACCCTCATTCGCTTGGCAGCAGTTCTTAGCAATTCACTTGTCTCCCACTAGTGGATCATCAAAAGTGGAAGAGGCGGTGGACTGCTACCTCCGCGCAGCCAACCTGTTCAAGATGTCAAAGAAGTGGGCGCAGGCGGGGCAGGCGTTCTGCAGCGCGGCGCAGCTGCACCTCAAGGCGGGCGTGCGCCACGACGCCGCCACCAACTTCGTCGACGCCTCCAACTGCTACAAGAAGTGCGACCCCAACGGTGAGTGTGTCACCACCTGGTCCAGGTGTCACAGTAGTGGGCGCAGGCGGGGCAGGCGTTCTGCAGCGCGGCGCAGCTGCACCTCAAGGCGGGCGTGCGCCACGACGCCGCCACCAACTTCGTCGACGCCTCCAACTGCTACAAGAAGTGCGACCCCAACGGTGAGTGCGTCACCACCTGGTCCAGGTGTCACAGTAGTGGGCGCAGGCGGGGCAGGCGTTCTGCAGCGCGGCGCAGCTGCACCTCAAGGCGGGCGTGCGCCACGACGCCGCCACCAACTTCGTCGACGCCTCCAACTGCTACAAGAAGTGCGACCCCAACGGTGAGTGTGTCACCACCTGGTCCAGGTGTCACAGTAGTGGGCGCAGGCGGGGCAGGCGTTCTGCAGCGCGGCGCAGCTGCACCTCAAGGCGGGCGTGCGCCACGACGCCGCCACCAACTTCGTCGACGCCTCCAACTGCTACAAGAAGTGCGACCCCAACGGTGAGTGCGTCACCACCTGGTCCAGGTGTCACAGTAGTGGGCGCAGGCGGGGCAGGCGTTCTGCAGCGCGGCGCAGCTGCACCTCAAGGCGGGCGTGCGCCACGACGCCGCCACCAACTTCGTCGACGCCTCCAACTGCTACAAGAAGTGCGACCCCAACGGTGAGTGTGTCACCACCTGGTCCAGGTGTCACAGTAGTGGGCGCAGGCGGGGCAGGCGTTCTGCAGCGCGGCGCAGCTGCACCTCAAGGCGGGCGTGCGCCACGACGCCGCCACCAACTTCGTCGACGCCTCCAACTGCTACAAGAAGTGCGACCCCAACGGTGAGTGTGTCACCACCTGGTCCAGGTGTCACAGTAGTGGGCGCAGGCGGGGCAGGCGTTCTGCAGCGCGGCGCAGCTGCACCTCAAGGCGGGCGTGCGCCACGACGCCGCCACCAACTTCGTCGACGCCTCCAACTGCTACAAGAAGTGCGACCCCAACGGTGAGTGCGTCACCACCTGGTCCAGGTGTCACAGTAGTGGGCGCAGGCGGGGCAGGCGTTCTGCAGCGCGGCGCAGCTGCACCTCAAGGCGGGCGTGCGCCACGACGCCGCCACCAACTTCGTCGACGCCTCCAACTGCTACAAGAAGTGCGACCCCAACGGTGAGACTGTCACCACCTGGTCCAGGTGTCACAGTAGTGGTTTTGGAGATGTCAAAATGATGAAATCTGATTGGTTACTCAAACAAAGCTCCACTCCGCTCCGCTTTTGTTGAAACCAGGCCTAATAAGTTTTCATAGAAAGCAGGGGTTGAAACAATTCAGTAAAAGTCAGTTTTTTTGAAGTTGGCTGTTGTGGTGTGGAAAACAATATATGCTAAATTTTATTCAATCATGATTACCAATCAATATAAATTATATGATATATAAATCAACATATGGCATATAATAATTGGACTGCTGTTGAAAGAATGGGATGAGAAATAACTTGATTTCAATCTTGTTTACAGAGGCTGTGTCATGTCTTCTGAAAGCAATTGAAATTTACACCGATATGGGAAGATTTACTGTAGCTGCCAAACAACACCAGGTACTAATTAATAATAATTTATTGGATAGAATGCGAAATTATTTTCGCACATTAGCCAAAAGTTTAAAATTATTTTTGCTGTTGGTGTAGCAAAAATGAGCCAACCTCATCAGATGAGAAAATCAGCATCATCAGATGAGGAAATCAAAGAAGGCGACGACTTCGTAAAGCGATTAAAAATATATATTTTTACAGAACATAGCAGAACTGTACGAAACGGAGTGCGTGGACTTAGCGCGCGCCATGCAGCACTACGAACAAGCGGCCGACTACTTCCGAGGCGAGGAGTCCACCTCCTCCGCTAACAAGTGCATGTTGAAGTTGGCGCAGTACGCGGCGCAGCTGGAGCACTACGACAAGGCCATTCAGATCTACGAGCAGGTCAGCGCGTCTCACTTCACTTCACTTGCAGCACTACGAACAAGCGGCCGACTACTTCCGAGGCGAGGAGTCCACCTCCTCCGCTAACAAGTGTATGCTGAAGTTGGCGCAGTACGCGGCGCAGCTGGAGCACTACGACAAGGCCATTCAGATCTACGAGCAGGTCAGCGCGACTCACTTCACTTGCAGCACTACGAACAAGCGGCCGACTACTTCCGAGGCGAGGAGTCCACCTCCTCCGCTAACAAATGCATGCTGAAGTTGGCGCAGTACGCGGTGCAGCTGGAGCACTACGACAAGGCCATTCAGATCTACGAGCAGGTCAGCGCGACTCACTTCACTTGCAGCACTACGAACAAGCGGCCGACTACTTCCGAGGCGAGGAGTCCACCTCCTCCGCTAACAAGTGCATGCTGAAGTTGGCGCAGTAAGCGGCGCAGCTGGAGCACTACGACAAGGCCATTCAGATCTACGAGCAGGTCAGCGCGACTCACTTCACTTCACTTGCAGCACTACGAACAAGCGGCCGACTACTTCCGAGGCGAGGAGTCTACCTCCTCCACTAACAAGTGCATGCTAAAGTTGGCGCAGTACGCGGCGCAGCTGGAGCACTACGACAAGGCCATTCAGATCTACGAGCAGGTCAGCGCGACTCACTTCACTTCACTTGCAGCACTACGAACAAGCGGCCGACTACTTCCGAGGCGAGGAGTCCACCTCCTCCGCTAACAAGTGCATGCTGAAGTTGGCGCAGTACGCGGCGCAGCTGGAGCACTACGACAAGGCCATTCAGATCTACGAGCAGGTCAGCGCGACTCACTTCACTTCACTTGCAGCACTACGAACAAGCGGCCGACTACTTCCGAGGCGAGGAGTCCACCTCCTCCGCTAACAAGTGCATGCTGAAGTTGGCGCAGTACGCGGCGCAGCTGGAGCACTACGACAAGGCCATTCAGATCTACGAGCAGGTCAGCGCGACTCACTTCACTTCACTTGCAGCACTACGAACAAGCGGCCGACTACTTCCGAGGCGAGGAGTCCACCTCCTCCGCTAACAAGTGCATGCTGAAGTTGGCGCAGTACGCGGCGCAGCTGGAGCACTACGACAAGGCCATTCAGATCTACGAGCAGGTCAGCGCGACTCACTTCACTTCACTTGCAGCACTACCGGCCGACTACTTCCGAGGCGAGGGAGTCCACCTCCTCCGCTAACAAGTGCATGCTGAAGTTGGCGCAGTACGCGGCGCAGCTGGAGCACTACGACAAGGCCATTCAGATCTACGAGCAGGTCAGCGCGACTCACTTCACTTCACTTGCAGCACTACGAACAAGCGGCCGACAACTTCCGGGGCGAGGAGTCCACCTCCTCCGCTAACAAGTGCATGCTGAAGTTGGCGCAGTACGCGGCGCAGCTGGAGCACTACGACAAGGCCATTCAGATCTACGAGCAGGTCAGCGCGACTCACTTCACTTCACTTGCAGCACTACGAACAAGCGACCGACTACTTCCGAGGCGAGGAGTCCACCTCCTCCGATGAAACGATATCAATTCATTTCACAATAATGTGTGTGTTTTAATAACAGATCGCGAAGTCGTCTCTCGACAACAGCCTGCTCAAGTACAGCGCCAAGGAGTACATGTTCCGCGCGGCGCTGTGCCACCTCTGCGTGGACATACTGAACGCGCAGCACGCGCTCGAGAAGTACTGCGGCCTGTACCCCGCCTTCGCGGACACGAGGGAGTGCAAACTCATCAAGGTGAGCCCTTCACTTCACGGGTCACTTCACTTTATATCACATTCTTCTCGAGCAGTGTTAATAGACTTGTGACGTCATTACTCACGAATCACGTTTGTTTGACTTGTGACGTCATTGTGTTTGCGACAATGACGTCACAAGTCAAACAGCAACAAGGTCTGTAAAATTAGTAATTACGCATTTTACAAGTTGATCTTGCTAAAATTCAAAAACAGCTTGACTATTTTTTTTGTTCTTCCTTATATCTAGAATATGATTATTAATCATGTCCTGTATTTTTTTAAAGAGAGTGATGCTAATGAATAATATTAAAACATTTTTAAAACAACTTTCTATTCATTCGTATTCTTCTCAAATGTCAGCAAACCTTTTCAATCTATACTTCTCTAAGGCCCGATTTCCACCAGTGCGGAGCTGTGTTTGAGTCACCAATCAGATTTCGTCATTTTGACATCTCCCAAACTAAGGGGAGAGGAGAGGGTGGAAACCGGGCCTTATCATTGGAGAGTATAAAAAATAACTAGTCGAGCATCTTGGGTTGTCCTCCATCTTGGGTTGTCCGCCATCTTGGGTTGTCCGCCATCTTGGGTTGTCCGCCATCTTGACTTGTCCGCCATCTTGGGTTGTCCGCCATCTTGGGTTTTCCGCCATATTGGATTTAGACAACCATGCATTGTCATGCAAACATGTGCCCTATTGGTTTGTTTTATCGACAGGAACTGATCGAGCACCTCGAGGACCAGAACATAGACGCGTACACCGAGGCGGTGAAGACGTATGACAGCATATCGCGCCTCGACCAGTGGTACACCACCATGCTGGTGCGCATCAAGAAGCAGATCAACGACAACCCTGACCTGCGCTGAGCGCGCTGCTTGCCGCCCGCCGCCCGTCTCTGTGACACGCCCCACGCACGCTTCGCTACCAAAAAGTTTGTGATTTCACCCTTTATCTCGTCGGAACTAGACATTTCATTGACATCAAGTTATTAATCTGTGACGTCACAAGATTATAATACGTCTTGTCTCGTCAGTCATCATTAAATGGAATGACACGTAGCGTCAGACATAATTAGTGTCAGTCTAATAATTATGAAATAACAACATTTTAGGATATCTTGATGAATGACGTGATTCATCATTAAGTGGCATGACGGACAGCGTCAGTCATAATCAGTGCCAGTCCATTATGACAAAATTGTAGGACGTCTTTATCAAATTAGTCATAGCGAAGTGTCTTAGAATTTGGAATTTGGAGAAACCGCAATTGTGTATACAGAGACGACGTGGATTATTATAATTATTACGATTTCAAGTTCAACTCCTGCTATTTATTTATGGACTGTTACTTTACATTTGATTGTATAGGCTAGGTAAGATTATTGAGGCATGTATCACACCATATCTCGCCTCGCCCAGTGCTATACCACAATGCTGGTTCAAGCAGATACCCTGACTTGCACTGATGGCCACTCCATTGCCCTTTTATGTGGATCGCCTCCGCACACGCTAAGCTATGAAAAAATTTGTTTTTCCAGCTTTTAATTTGTAATTAGCCATTTTATTGATTCATGACTTCACATTATAGTCGGACGTCTGACATGACGTCTGACTATAATGTATCACGTCAGTCATAACAGTGTCACTTTTTTGAATTGTAATGTCACTGAATTTTAGACGTGTGACGCCACACGTCAGTCAACGTCAAGTGTCTAAAGGTTTATGAAATGGTACGAAATTTGTTAATGTTTCCAGGGAAGCCTTAACGCCTGCAAGAGAGTTAATAATCATTTTCTAGGCGAGCGCGCTCCAACCTAAATCTTATTGCTGTCAATCGCAAGTCTTATCTACAATAAAAAATGTGACGCCAAAACATCCTGTCACGTCAGTCATAACTAAGCGGGTAGTCCCATTAAAAGTCAGTAAGTGTCATAATGTTATTGCTGATTTTTTTTAAAGGATTTCAGCTGCGGGGAAAAAAGGGGAAATGCTTATAAGTTTCACAGAGACGGTCTTGGTCTACATAATTATCTTCAAATCTTGTAGTATGTATTTAATGCCTATTATTACATTTGATTGTATAGGTTAGGCGCCACATTACACTACTGGCCAAAAAAATATCGTTTGGTTATTGTCTTAGTGGCATAGTACTAGCTCATAGCTTAGGGTTTGAGAATCTATACATATATTGTTACTAGAGGGGAAACTTTGTACATCTTTTTAAGTATAATGGGGTGTGATATTTGGCATAGTAAACATGGAGAAAGATTGGAATTAATTAATTAGGTATGGTGGAATATAGGCCCACTAGTAAAAAAACTTATATGAAACCCTAATATAATTTTGCTCTAGTCTGCAGAATAAAATCGTATATTATGGTCTCTTAGGATTAAAATTATTTACGTTTTCTTCTAATAAGTATAAAAAAAATACATGTGAATGACTACACATTAAAATTAATAAATTAACATTTTTGCTTGTCAACAAGAATATTAATAGGTAGGTAATCAGTAATCGCTAATCAATGAATCTGCATAAATGCATGACCTTTGTGATGCCGCCCTAAAAGTTTCATCATTTTATGATGAAACTTTTTCAAAGTTCCGTGCCCAGAGTTGATATGACATCACCGGTTTTTAATACATAATGATTGTTAACAATGAATCACGAACGCATATTGGCATCTGAACTTTAACTTGTTGTTTTAAAAAAAAGTATCTATGTCACCATTAAGTACCAGGCAATGAAATGGTAATTGAGTACTAAAATGTACATAAATGTCCGTTTAGGTGGAACCAGTCTTGTGTGCAATGCGTTCGGCAAAAGTATGACTTGTTCAGTCTTATCTCTTTGGCAGATGAATTGACACTTAAAAGGTTCATCTTTTCCAATTATGTTGGCTTTTAGTAGGTACTTAATGTATGTCTTGACTACACTTTATGGAAAATCAGTCATAATATGATGTCATTGTTTGTTTACATTTTTGTTGTTTAACTTTACATGTGTAAGTGTGCATTTTTTTGGCCGGTAGTGTAACTTATATCTACTTTAGTATTTGAAAATTAGTAATTACGGCGTAGATGTTAAGACGAAGGTTTTTTTAAGGATCATGATTATAAACGATGCACTGCAAGAATATTCCATTTAAATGTATAAGTACACTAGAATTAATATGAAAATACTTATATTATGGCAACACTTAATAACTGTGCATTTTTGTAGGTTTAAATTAAAATGTTTGATTACAGAGCCAATACATGTTTTTGTTAATATTTTTTTTGAAATGTACAAGGTTACGGATTATTCTTACTATGATTTTTTAAATGAAAACTTGGTTATAATTTCAAATTTAAATTTAATCAAGAAATACGAACACAAAAGACGCTTCTATAAGCTTAAGTTTTAATAGATCTTTTGTAATATAATACAATGTATAGTCAAAAATGTATCTCAGTAATTTTGTTAATGTCAATTCATTCTAAAGTAGATTTTTAACAGATCTATTGCAACTACGAGTATTCTGTTCTTGGATCAAACATTGGTAGGAATTTAAAAGTGCTGCTAAATTAGTAGTTTTGACTGTAACATTTAAAAAATAGTTTTTGCTACAAATTGGTATTTTTTTGCAATCCTATAAAACTATAATGATTGTAAATTGATTTATAAAATAATTACTATCTTAATAATTAATTCCTAATGTGACTTTTAAAATTTGAATCCTATTATACTCCATTGTAATTTTGCTCTAATTTTATTTGAACCCTAAAATTGTGAATTATTACCTTTCCTAATAGGATTAAAATTGTATTAATATCATTATTAATAATGCGTTGTTGTAAATATCTATGTTAATTTTTTATGATTTAATGAACATGTTTCGTTATTGAATAAATGTATTTTTTGTTTATTTTTTTGATTTTTACTTTTTATGCCATGTTTCCTATTTTTTTTAATAAATTTTCTTCAGAATCTATGATACGACTAAAAGTTCAGAGTCAATTCTTGCAAATCTTTAATTCATTTGGTAGGTTTAAAAGCCACTAATTTCTTTGGAAATGACAAGAGATTTCGGATGTACGTGGATGGCGTAGCGACCTCTTTGCAAAAAGTGGTTTCTTTTTTTTGTAACTTTTATTAACTTTTATTACTCTAAAGAACATTAAAAAAATGTACCATTCTACTATAAGAACTCTATTATAGTTATTGATTACAATCGTTACGTACCTAAAGTACCTATGATACGGCAGTGTTTTTGTTGAGACGTGTAAACTAAAATGTTTTAATTGCTGAATTAATTAATAGATTAGTGTTTTCCGATAAAACAACGGTAACTAATTAATAGCCAGGAACGGTTGGTTTATATAATAATATATCGGTTTTGAAATGTACGTTCGTGTACAATAAAGTACCTACCCAATTGAATAAAAATGTTAACTTTAATTTTTGTGTTTTGTTATTTAAGTACTTACCTACCTCCTTTTTAATTAAAGCTTATGCTAAAAATGGCATAGACACCTATCATAAAAAAACCTGGCCAAGTGCGAGCCGGACTCGCGCTCCGAGGGTTCTATACTATAAAAGAAGTAAAACGCTAATTTACAAGTAGGTACTTTTGTTAGCGAACCGCAAAACTTTGTTATGTTAATGTTATACTTGTTAGAGAGTTGATTTTTCGGAGATAAGGGGGAGAGCGGGCGTATTTTTTTGACAGTTTGAATAAATCAAAAATCATATTATATTATAAAACAGATTTTTATTTATTTTTATGCTTGACATAAAAATAAATAAAAATCTGTTTTGAAATATACAAGTAAAGCCCTTTCTTATGATACCTCACTCATTTTTATCCCATTTTGTAATTTCAATACCCCGGGTATAAAAAAGGGGGCAACCTTTTTAAATAAAATTTAAAAAAAAATCAAATTTTTACGATTGCAATGTCGTCGGGTCACTATTATCTATAACTATCAGATCGATAACTTGAACTGAGTTACTGAAATAATCGAGCGTCGATCGATCCAATTTTTTTTGGTGTACTTAGTACAAGAGTCACGGAAAATTTTAAGGGGTGATTGATAAAACTTTTATATTGACTAATCTGTAACTAAAGAATTTTTATTTTACTTCTTTGAATTATTAATACTAGAATGTAGGTAAAGTATGATTCGTTTTGTATAGCTATGAACGGATTCGTTTAATGTACACCAGGCTATAAAAAATAATTACTATTTTAAAAAATAGTTACCTAAGTACCTACCAATTTATTTTTAAGTAGGTACCAATCGTAATTTATAATTCAGATAGGTAATTCTTTCATAAATCACTCATATACCACTATCGCCACGCTCAGAATATTTCTGTGCAATATGCTACTTTTCTTCATTTTGTGTAAGTTAGTGAAAAAATTTGAACTTGATAAATTATCGTAGATACCTAATCAATTTATACAGTTTAGTTATGTTCTTTAGGCAACCAGACCCATTAATTAAATTCTAGAAATATTAATTATTTTAAAGTCTATTTGACAGAATAGTAACTTCTAGTTTCACACATACACACACAGGTACAAGTAGATATCTGTTACCGAATTCGTAGGTACTCAATGACGCTTGAACCAATTTTTATGAATTTAAAATTTGTTAGTAGAGTAAGTAAATCATAATTCAACTTTTCCAGTGTTGCCAGCTATAACCCAACAGTACAACATAAAAGTAAAAGGAAAAGTTGAAATGGGGGACCAGGTCGCCGATATTTTGAAATCACTCTACAGCCAAATCAACCAAGAGCCAGAACACCTCGTACCTGAAGTCGCTCGTGATACGTCTCACGCTTCGAGTGGCAGACAAAACCAGGCAAAGCCGTTATTAGAAGAAATAATGGAGAAAAACTCAATAGGACATATTTATGGATATCATGAAAGAAACGCGAAAAGGGGTCATAAAGATTTCAATAATATTCGCGTCTAAGTAGTGTCTATTTTATATAAAATTAAGAAAGTTATTATAATATAATTAAACAGTTGTATCTTAATTAAGCAATTACTTTATTTACTACCTACCGACTTATCTTAAACATTACCTTTAACATGAAAATGATATTTTCCTCTTAAAATAAAGAGATCCAGGATCCTATTAGTACCTAGTCTAAAGGATTTTTAAATGGTTTTTATTTTGGACATGCAAAACTTATGTTGTGCCCGAGTTTTATACTTGTACGTGTCTTATACATAATATATCTCCAAAAAACAAGTATTTTCCCGCAAGATCTGAAAAACCTAAATCTATTCTGACGCATTTAAAGTTTATTACCTTAGTATCGTAGTAGTAGTTTGTTTTTTTTGGTTATTGTATTTGTTTTTTTTTCTTTCATCTTGTAATGGTGTACAATAAAGAATTTTCTATCTATCTATCTATCTATCTCTAACTACTGTAAGACTTTTGACTTGGCTTAACGTTAGTACTTAGTTGTGAAGTATATTCAGCATTTTGTCATTATACTATGTATTTAGATTTTTAATCTCCATCAGTCTAGCATTAATACACTTAGCAAAAGATACTTATCAATGATCTTGCTTCCTTTGTCCCGTCACCCGTGCCTCTAACTTGGAAGTCGTTGAAAAAAAGTGTAAATTTTCAGTGTGTGCAGTTCATAAATAATTCAGAGGGTTCGAAGGTGCTTCATTCACATGTATAATACACGGGACAACTAACAATATTGAATACATAACGCCCGTGCACTATTTAGTTAATGTTTCAACCACCAGAAAACGGGACACACGTCTGTTAACTTATTATTATGTGAGTACTTTGAACACCCGAATACTGGAAGCAGTTATTTGGAGGCAGCTTTTAATAGTATATACATAACGTTCATGAAAACTTTTTTTTTTACTTTTTAAATATTTATTGTATAAATACTTATGAAAAATTTAGTGCCTAAGCTGTTGACATTTGAGGAGTTCCCTCGCATGGAGAGCCAACACATCGTATCATCTCAATGCCAAGAAAAAGAAAACTTCTCGTTCGTTCACTAGCTTACAACTTCTATAATCAAATGTACCACTAATAATCAAATTAATTTAATGGTGAAAAAGCGGACATTCACTTTATATATAAAGGTGCTTTAATAAAACTTTCAGTTTTTGGTAGTCGGTAAAAATGAGTCAAAAAATGGAAGCGGAGATGTCGGAAAAGTCTAAAATGGATAAGAAAAAATTTGAGACATCCATAAGTGAGCTGAAAACGAAGACTTTCGTCAGTCCTGCAGATATGGTGAACTATGGTAAGAATTATTTTCATCGCTTTCCTCATCTTTCTGAACTTCCGTTTAAACAGAATCTTCTTAATAATCAAACTATTAATATACCATACAATCTTCCTAGCTGTACTTGAAAGTCTCATAAGAATCCTTTTATTTATCTGTAAAGTTATAAACGTATAGGTACCTACCTTGAACTGCGACTGACGGCTTAACTTGCTCTCGAAGGTGCAGTAGTAAAACACCCGAAGGCTGATATTAACGGCATCCGAATTATAGCTGGTACTTAAATTTAAAATGGCGCTTAATAATGTAGTGTAAAAAACATTGAATACTTTTACCTTAGCCTGCCTTAGCGGGAATCAAGCTCTGCTGGGCTGCAAACCCAAAGGTCATAGGTATAAGGTACTCGTACTATCCCTACAGGCCACAGCCACTTTCGTGTCCACGTCTAACTAAGTAATTCTACGCTTATAAAATATATACTAAATAAAAAATAGTGTAGCTACGAAGGACACGAAAAAAAACTTAACGTAATGGTGACTACTCTTCCTGTCAAACTGTAATGGAAATTCATAAACAAATTGCTTTAAAAGTAAAATTATTTTAAACAGAGTGTCAATATTAAAATATTTACAAATCGGATTAATGCATGAAAGTTTTACGTAAGTAAGTACGTAGCACGTATTGTATTCAAGTCATCTCCGAAACATACATACATAGTTATTACCTACCTACTTAATGATTACGTCATAAAGTATTATCCGGAATTCAAACAAAGGTATTGAAAGCGCATCCAAAATTTGTTACGTAGTTTAGAAGAAATAACTTAGCGTACAAACCGATTAATAAACGCTGATTGCGATTGTGCATACTAGTTATCAGGAAGACAAGATAAAGGTAAAATTGGCGGTCCATACTCCATACATACTTCAATTCGAACATTTTAGGAAACACCCCTTCAAAACTTTCCACTCTCTCTTAAGTATTTGTTGCATATTGGCCTTTCCAAGCGAGTGCTATCCTCCCTTGGTGGCAAGCCCTCGCCAGGCACCTGGTAATCAGCCGCGGACTGAAGTGTCCATTTATTTATCATAATAAAATCCAAAAATAGCCTGTGACGGGAATCGAACCCGAGAATAACTCCAACATTCACATAGGTACAACTTATTTGTGGCGCTCCAACTGCCACAAATAAGTTGAATGTTAATAATCCTTCAATCACAGGTCGCAGGTAAGACCAAATTATAGTGATCGAATTTATAACTTGGTACTAGGTACCTACTTAGGTTTTGCTGTGAGGTTTTGGTTACGTGCTAGGGCGTTCATACCTACTATGATATCATATTTTATCTACCTATAATTCTGAATAGATGTCAAGTCTAGATTTTATGTATTCGCTATTCTAATCTTTGATCAGGTAGTAAGTATATTTCTAATAAGGTATCTATTGTATGCTCATTGTATACTTAGATACTTACTTATTTTAGAGACGTAGATCTACTTCTACTGTCTACCTATAGCTGTACTGAATTTATTAAATACACTGTAGAACTCGCTAAATACGATTTCTCGCATGATACCTACGCCATTTTACGCCAGTCTCTGCAACTTGCAGAAGAGTACTTCGAACTCGAAGAGCGTTTAGTTTTTAATTCTCTATTTTTTTTAAATTGAAGACGACGGCACAGTCACAGAAGAGTATCTAAAGGCGTACGCACGCTCCCTGGCGGACCCCGTAGGCTTTTGGGGTGAAGTTGGCAAATGTCTTGTTTGGACAAAACCCTGGGACCGCGTCCTTGACGACAGCAACCCGCCCTTCACAAAATGGTAAGTACCTACTATTCATTTTGAAAGCCATTTCAGACGCTCTTACCAAACATAATCAAAATATCTTTATTTCACATAGGCCTTACTTACAGAGACTTAGTTATAATTAAACGTAATTTTATTATTAACTTTAACTTTGTTTGATTTCGATTGGAACAATGTCTAAGTAAAGCTTTAAGATATGAAATAGCTTTAGTATGTAATTGCATAGGTATTGTTTTACGCGGCTGTAAATAATAATCGGGAGACGGGAATTTCGGTGTTGTCAAACATAACGGAACTCGGTGGAGAGAGGGTTTTTATAATCTGTTCTACTTTGTCTATGACATGCCAACGCTGTGTTACTGGCAAAGTATAGAATTTGAGCTTTTATTATTTTTCAAAGATGGAAAATATTTGAAAAAGCTTTATTACAATTTTACGATTTCGAATCGCTATGGTTCAAATCACAATTCGAATCCTCCGGAATTGATATGAACGTAGTCTTTACTCCGTCTATCTATATATTCCAGTGTCATTATAATTGCTTGGTATAGGTGTCAAATATTTATTGGCGCTATAAAAAAGGTGTCCTTAGAGGAGCATGGTCTTGTCCGTAAGTCCGCCTGTCAGCGACCTAATACTTTTTTTACGTAGAGCCTTACAGTACTGTTTCCTGTATATAAATACAGTACCTAATATAATAATTTAGGTGGGTTGGAGGCGAGATGTCGGTGTGCTACAACGCAGTGGACCGCCACGTTGCCAACGGTAGTGGTGACCAGGTGGCGTTGGTCTATGACTCACCACTCACTGATACTGTAAAAAGAATCACTTATTCAGAACTTCAGAATCAGGTGAGGGAAGTTTTTTTTTATTCATTTCCAGTTAGTCAGTACTTGATTGCAATGTTACCGTTATTAATTAATGAAATCGGCCCTTATCGGTTGCTACACAGTATCGCGCCGGAGTGCTAAATTAATGGCGTTACATTTTGCCGTTGCTAGGATAACCAGCCTCAGCCGAAGTCTCCACTTCGGCTGAGGCTAGTTATCAGACTTTAATCGATACAGAAATGATAAAAATAGCGAATAGAATCCAATAAAGTGTATATTTTATCAGGTGTCAAGGCTTGCAGGCACGCTGTCTGCACTAGGCGTGGCCCGCGGCTCGCGCGTCGTGATCTACATGCCGCTGGTGCCTGAAGCGGTGATCGCCATGTTGGCTACCAACAGAATCGGGGCTATACACTCTGTTGTTTTTGGAGGTCGGTATACCGTATATAATCGTATACTATATTGTAAAGATTTTTTGCATGGCAGCCCTCATTGGAGAGTACAAGATCAAAAAAAATGATTATTCTACTTTTTTTTACCAAGGATTTGCTGCTAGAGAGCTAAGAACTAGAATTGAGCACGCTGAACCAACCGTGATCATTGCAGCCAGCTGTGGTGTGGAACCAAACAAAATAGTCAGGTTTGATATCTTACTATTTCGATATTTGTGGCTTCTTGATACAAATGAGCACATTCATGGTAAAAAACCTGTTGTAAAAATATATCGCGTTGTTGGCCAGATTCGAAGAAAGCTAAATTGCGAATGTATCGCAAAATGGATCCATTTTCAAAAAACGGCTGAACTCTATGCTTGCTCTACTTTCTTTATGTCACGATATAATATAATATAATACGTGTTACTGGCAATGTGTTCAATTTATAATTTTTATACATTTCCTGGAAGTTTTTATTTGGGCTTTAGCCAGAAGAATTCAATAAATTAACGACACTTAAATGAAGTTATTGCTTTATCTCATTTGCTCGGCATTCTTGTTGAATTTTCAAAAATTATTTCTTCCTTCTCTTAGGTATGCCAAATGTGTAAAGTTAGACCTGTGCGATGATAGATCAGTTTGTCAGACAGGTTTCCCTTTGATTCATATAGATACAAGGACATTTTAGACGAGGCCCTCGGCCAGAGCTCGCACCAGCCTCTAAAGTGTATCATCTACCAGCGGCGCCGCGTCCTGGAGTGCAGCCTCGACAAGCAGCGCGACATGTGCTGGGACGAGGCGATGGAGGCAGACCCGGTGCCCTGCGTGCCCACTGAGGCGAATGACCCGATGTACATTCTGTACACCTCTGGTAATATTTTATAGTAAAGAACTATTATAGAAATGCTAGCTGACCGGACCCAAGTATTTTTGTTTTGGATTTAGGGTATGAAAAATAGATTACGACTTATTTTCAGACTACCAAACATTTGTTAGATATTTCATATTACTTTAACTTACGAAACCTTATTGTTATTCATATAATCTTCTAAACACGATATCAGCTGCTGAAATCATTATTTTCATTCAAATATAACTTACGTAACGTTATTGTTATGCATATATCTTTGAAATACCATATCAGCTGAAATCATTATTTTTATTCTATTATTCTTTTGTGAACACAGACATCAGTACGCTGTGCGCCCAATCTATCGCCGGCTTTTTAAAAGTGTTGTTACAACACAATTATATTTTCAATAGAATTTTGTTCTGATCGAATGATTAGTATTTCTGGTAAAGTATTTTCAAACTACACGTTTTTTGAACGTACGTACGCATCTTATGTAGCTATTGTGATCTTAACCAATTTACCTAATTCATAATGCTTTAATTTGTTTTCTTCCTTTTCCCTTGTCTTTACCATAAACCTCTGCACATAACTTTGTAAATTATAAAACAATTTCAATATTTCTTTTATAAACTATTTGGCGTCTAATCGTTCCATTTTAGATTACAACTGAGCTATATAGTTTACTCGTGTGCTATATTAAAGTATACTGAACGAACAACAGATATAAGAATAAATTTGTATTGTGCAGGCACGACAGATGATCCAAAAGGCATCCAACGTCCATGCGGCCACGCGGCCACTCTCTGCTGGACCATGAACACAGTTTATGGCCTGAATCGAGGAGTGTGGTGGGCTGCGTCAGACCTTGGCTGGGTTGTTGGACACTCGTACATTTGCTATGGTCCGCTGCTTGCTGGCTTGACGACTGTGTTGTATGAGGGAAAACCTGACAGAACTCCTGATCCTGGCCAATATTTCAGGTATACGAAACCATAATATTTTAGCAATGTTCGAACCGAGCTATAACCCGAAGTCCTTTTGTTTATGAAAAATGCTAGTGGATTAAGTTTTGTGTGTCACTTAGTAATTCATTTTATTATTTATTTTCATCGGACTACTGAGTACAGTAATATTTTTGACTTGGGCAAAATTGTACAAAACATTCTAACATCTAAGTGAAGGCAGTATTACTGGACTATCATTAATAAGCTATTCAGATTTGTGTACAGCGCGCGGGGCCATGGATTTTTACTGTATAAAAGTTCAATAGTACCTATCTGTATTCTAAATTTCAGCCAATTGGGTCAATAACTGTGACGTGATTTTAATGAGTAACAAACACATACAAAATACACTACGTGTGTGTACGATTGTTAAAAAAGATTTCTCATTCCATAGGATTATAGAGCAGCATCGTGTAAACGCTCTCTTCACGATACCGACAGCATTGCGCGTGTTGAAAAGAGCTGACCCAACTGGAAAATATGCCAGGAGATATTGCGGAAAATCGCTAAAGACAATTTTCATAGCTGGGGAACATTGTGACCAGGAATCAAGGGTTTGTGTAGAATTTATTATCATGGGTTATTATGTTTACTGTCCTAGTTTGTTTTAGTCTTCAGCTTACACCCAGAACTTCAAAATTTTGAACCTTTTAATGACCGAATTATTACTAATAATAAAAAAGTATTAGACAAATGCTTTTAGTTACTTCAGTTTAGTATTGATGAACTAAATACGTTTTCTAGGTAGCTTGCAATTAATACGCTGAATTTACAATTTAGAAAGGGCTTATTTTCATGAGTTCAATAAAATAAAAGATAAGCAAATGAAAATCAGTGACTTGTTAACATCAAATCAACACAGTTTCTACGTTCATACATGTCAACATGTCATGTTAAAATAGATGTAGGTGCTTGTATAATTGTAATTAAAATTTATAATTACTGAAACAAGACACATGAATTAATCATGAAATTGAATAATTGACAATATTTTCAATCGTCAGTACCTAACTTTTACACTTTTTTTGAGGAATATATACATATACTACAAAAAATTGGAGACATTTAATTCAGGAAGACTTACACTTTATTACCCTGAAACTGTGATTTGTCAGGTATCACTATAAATATCCCTCAACATCTTAAACACCAAAATAAGCAAAATCTAGATAGTTTCTTTGAAACAATTTTTGTGGCTCATCGAACATTATCTTCTAAGAACATTCTGCACATTGTTCTTGCGAGTGAATAAAACCACTGTATAAGAATTTAGGTTTATGGTTACCACCATAATTTTAAACGATATCTTGATTTTACTTTGAGCACTTTCCATGACGTGGTCTAAGGTCTTATTGAGTTCTTACTTATAGCACTGGGGTGAGCGTATTTTCGGCGTTCCAATTTTGAACCACTGGTGGCAGACGGAGTCAGGTTCACCGATATGCTCTCCCTTCCTTGGATATGGTGTGAAAGGAGTCAGACCTCACTCCACCGGTTACCCTGTCCCTGGATACGACTGTGAGTGCATTTACATAACTAAGTATGAATTAACATCACTTGAGCAATCAATAGGTACTTGTGTTAAGTGTGGGGTGCCTTCCAGATTATTGGACCGATGACATCAGACGTAAAATAGTTGGCGGCAAACGTCTGGATGGTGATTACGGATAACTTCAAGTCTATTTTTTGTAGAAATATTTTATAGACCACATATATATCCATAGTAGTTTTCCTAAGATTTGACCACTATGACGTTTACGTTTAAGCAAAACAACTTTATCTTAACCCACTATTTTACACTTTAATAATATAGACGTCATAGAAAAGATATTTCTTTTCAGTAAGAGCATTGAGAGAAGATGGAACCGAATGCCATTCAGGAGAAGTCGGACGCCTGGTTGCTAAACTACCATTACCACCTGGATTCGCTTCCACACTCTGGCAAGCTGATGAACGGTTCAAGAAAGTCTATTTTGAGGCATATCCGGTAAGTCTGGCAGTGAAGAGCGTGATCATGAATGATTAGCTTTTTAACATTCCACAATGAAGGTAACTACTCCACCAACGCCTTTCTCAGAACTAGGAGACCATAGACCACCCACCCCTCACTGCACGTTCGTGGATTAGCGGTGAAAATTTTGTTAATACGTCTGCCAGCTATTATGCTGTATGCATCAGTGACCATAAAGTTTGATTAGTAAATAATAGTTTTAGGCTCGGCATATTTTTTGCACTACATACGATTTCCCATGAAAGATTTGGCTTATGTAAGTATTTATTTATTTCTTATTGGAATTTTCAGGGGTTCTACGATACGCAAGACGTTGGTTGGATAAGTGCAGAGAATGCGGTGTGGGTGGTGGCTAGAGCTGATGACGTCATTAACGTAGCTGGTCATCGGCTGTCGACCGCGGCGATTGAAGATGTTGTGTTGAAGCACGCTAGAGTTGCCGATGCTGTGGTGGTTGGGGCACCAGACCCCACCAAGGGCGATGTGCCTTTATGCCTGTATGTGATGCGACCTCCTCAGGACAGTGAGTGATAAAAATGCTTTTTTCCAACATAAATGTTCCTTTAGCTAACTGCCGGACTGCGAAATGCCCCGATTTTTTACAAATGACGTGGGAAACATGAATGTTTCCGGATAAAAAGTAGTACCCTTTTGCTACTGAACTAGCTTTTTTATAATGAATAGATCTATTCTATCCATTCTATACTTTAAGCTTTTCACGGCTCATAAACTGATAAAAGTCAATAACAACTTAGCTGGATATTTAATAAAAAATCATTTTAAAACGTTTAATTAGGTCGCTTTATGGTTTTGTGAGTGGCTCACTGGCCCTTTTGACATAAAAAATAATTCTAATCGATTTTATTTGTCAATATTTCAGACGAAGAAATAGTAGCCGAAAACACAATAACTCAAGAACTCATCGCACTGGTTAGACATTTGATTGGACCAATCGCAGCGTTCAGAAAAGCGATAGCTGTCCCTGCTTTACCACGCACGCGTTCAGGAAAAATGTTACGTAAAGCCATTTCCAATATGGCGCATAGTCAAAAAGTGAAACTTCCCGCTACCATTGAAGATCCGAGTGTGTTTGGTGACATAAAGATAGCATTACAAAAATTTGGCTATGCTAATGACGCTCCTGATCCGGAAGTGTGATTTTGAGCTTATAGGTACCTATTAGGCATAAACATATTATCCATATGTTTTATTGTACGATTGTACGGGTGTTTTATAAATTTAATATAGACCAAAAATCAACGCTAACGTAGATTTTAATATAAAAATAAGAATTCTTTCATATTATGATTCAATTTCTTTTTTAAATATTTTTTAGTTTGATTTTAATATTATGTAGTCAACCAATCGTAACTTTAGAGTTTAGGTACGTATCATTTAATCATAATTATTTAAAATATGCTCATGATAACTTATTACTACTATGAATATTTTAAAAGATTGAAGATATATTTTTTTAGAATGTTCATATGCTAGATTTCTACGGGTTTTGATTAAATTATATTTTAGTTAGGTCCCTATGCATTAAAACTATTCCTCATCTTCGTCATGGGTAGAATATATAGTAAAATTATATTATATAAAAATGATGAAAATTTTAAATCCCTAGTTTTATTGTATACAATAATGTTCCATTGAAATTGGTGAAATCCTTTCCTATCCCTTGTCTGAATTATAAAGGGTACTTTTAAGCCAAATTTTAACTATCTACGTCTAAAATGGAGTTTGGATTTGGTGACAGATAGCCAGTGAATGAATGAGTCAGGCTATAGTGCAATTACGAAATACGCTACGCTATGGAGACGGGAAGGATGTGACGTATGTGGAAGCCAAAAAATTCTCAAATATGGTGTCGCGCGTCGTACATTTCGGTACGGCTGACAGCACATATCGCGGTCGCATACATTAGCGTCATTTTAAAGTTTTGAAAACTAAAAGATCCGGCTTCAGGGCGGAGCCTAAAATTGCATGCGTGACGTCAGTAAGTGCTGATCCTTTAAGGGCGATGTGTACCGTCCGGGCGCGAAAATTCAAATTTTATTTAGTTTTTCGCTCATAGTGGGCTAATTTTACATCGAAGGCTAATGACAATGAGTTTTGCGGGCACAACATTTATGCATCTACATGTTTTTAATAAAAACTCTGCTGAACAATACTCATTTACTTTATATTGGTTCCCGATACCTCGAAATCTGGAAAACTGCAAAAAATTATCTTTCGGGAACCAATATGAGATGAGTGGAAACTTTCGAGCAAAGTTTCTATTAAAAACATGTAGATGCATAAAAAGTAGGCCCGCAAAATGCATTGCCATAAATCTAAAATGTGAAGTTAGTCTAATATTTGCGAAAAACTAAATAAAATTTGAATTTCGCGGGCTGGTAGGGCCGCAACACCTTAATATGTTTTATCCTTTGGTTTTATCAATGGAATAGTGCTATCTTAGTTATTTCCCGTCTACGTTTCAATGAATTTATGCACAACCATGTGATATCAAAACTACTTAAATGATTTTTTTCATTTTCTTGAATTTCCTACTTGGTACGTAACATGTCATAGACAATCATGAATTGGATAATGTGTCAACTCTTGAGTGTCATTTGTATGTCAATGTCAAAATAAGTGACGCATCGGCGAAAGGCACAGCCGACTAGTCGTGGGTACTATGTAGTCCTCTAAAAGATCCAGCTCACTTAGTCCGAATCCACTTTCGAATCTGATTCCTCTTATCGATTCCGACTCCTCTTAATGATTCCAGCTCCCGTGCGACTCCTTTAGTCTAAAGACTGAATTAGTCCTATTGATTCCGAATCCTCCTAATGATTCCAACTCCCGTGCGGCTCCTTTAGTCCAAAGACTGAATTAGTCCTAACGATACCTTTATTCACCGAACCTTTTAGACTCTCGGAGGAACGTTGTGTCGAATCGCGAGAGACGACTTTAAAAACACTTACTGAACTACTTAACTATTGCTTCCGAATAATTCCTACATTGAAAATACTTCTACAAAATTTATACTTAAGTTAAACTGCCTTATAATATCCTTAAATTAAATGACAAAGTTTTTAGATAGGACTTTATTTTAAGTACCTATTAGTTATTAAAATTATAATGTCTGTTTTTGAACTTGTATTTTGTCTAAAAATGGACCTAACTTTTAATATAGGTTGCATAATTACTTACCTAATTTTAAATTCTTCGTACAAATAAACAATAAGTCAATAAACTATAATAACACAATATGTATGAGTAAAGTTAAACGATTTTAAATTTTGTTAGGTTCTCATAAAGGCTAATATCCATTATCCACTCGCAATACAGAAGTGCGTTCGCCCGATGGTACCGAAAACAAACGGAGTCATACTCGTGACACGACGTGCCGCGAAACAGATCGCACTAACTCGAACCGCAAACGAGTCCAGGAGTAGGGACTAATTAAGCGGAGCTGGAATCAGTGGTGCCAGATTAGGCGAATTATCGCCATTTAGGCTACCTCGGGGGGTCAATCGGCGACCAAAAATCCCGATTGGCTACCGGTAGCCATTTAGGCTACCTGGAAAATAGAAACGGGCGATTTTAGGCTACCTGACCAAAAATTATCTAATAACTTCTTTTACATACGTTTGTAACGTAAGTATTGGTTACAAACGTAACGTGTCTTTGTATAAAACATATTTTTTTTATCCATTGAAAGATTTTCCACAAAATTTCATTTAAATGATAAATTAAAGTAGCCAGTAAAGTATAAATGTATAACAAACTATAGAAAACAGTTAATTTTACTGCAAGTGTAAATACAGAACATGACCTCACCATAAGTTATAGTTTGGTAATTGGTACCTATCTACAATAAATAAATAAATAATATCTGGGTGACCGAGCTTCGCTCGGCAGTATTACTACTGGCTAATAGAGGGCAGCAGGAGTCATATATTTTCTTTGTAAATACGACATTTTCTAAAAATGAATCCTAGCTAGATCGATCCATCGCCCCCAAAACCCCTTGTACACTAAATTTCATGAAAATCATTCGAGATTCAGATTATATAGAAATACTAGCTGTTGCCCGCGGCTCCGCCCGCGTGAATTACGATTTTTTTACATATACCGTGGAAATCCTTGATTTTTCACGGGATTCTGGTGTGATGTTATACAGAAACCTATTCTTACCTCGCACGGGTTACCTTGTGGTGATTTTGAAAACTCCTTTTTCTTAATCTTAATATAAAGTTTCATTAATACGTAGTTGAAAGATCAAAAGGACGTTAAAATCGTCCTTTTCAATGTAATTTTTATTCTGAAACCACGAAATATGTCAAAAATCATAAAATCATGTGAAAATTTGTACTGGTGATAGAGCTCTTCTTTCAGGGTTCGGCCGGGTAGGTACCACTGAGATAAATTAATACTATACTAACAATATTCCCCAGCCCAACATAAGAGTCATTTAAAAATCTTTGCTACATCTCAATACAATCCAAAATATCAGAATGGGCAATGGCTATATATTTCTTTACGTATAAAAAGACCTATGACAGTCAGTCGGTTAGGATCGATAAGACCTAAGAGTTAAAAATATTTGTGAACCATTATTACCCTTTCCATACTGCGGATGATAAAAAAAAAAAGACGCGGCACTCCGGGAATGTCGACAGAAGTTAATCTGTTCATGTTTTAACAGTGCCATCTTAATATAAAGTCATGAAACAGTAAATATCATGACAGTTAATTATTATTAAAAAAAATTCGGTAGTACCTATCTCAGAGTTTTACATTCAAGTTCCACATAAATAGTAGAGATGGCGCTATACGGTAAAACGTAGCGAGTTTCATGATTTTTGTTCAACCTAAAAGTAAAAAATCTTAAACCATACAAAATCTTCTGCTAAGCCTATTTATTTACGGCTGTAAGGTTAGTCCAGTCTAACTTTAGCTCTACGTCTTAGCCCTAGGTTCTTTGTCCATTCCGAGTTTCAAGTCACCTAAGTACTTGAACTTATCGCTAAAGGTTCTGATGCCTGTAATTTCTAAACTACAAAAGTGATGATGATAAAATTTGTATGGAATAATCTTTAAAGAACCTCCTTTCTAACAAAGAAAGAATGAATGAAATCGGACAACGCGTTAATGAATTATAACTAAATACACATTTTGACTTTGATGCCGTCTTCCAGGGAAACCATGATGAATTTCGAGACAAAAAGTATCCTATGTCCTACCTCGGGGTATGAACTATAATCATGTCAAATTTCATTTAAATCCATTCAGCGGATTAGCCGTGATGCGCGGTCTTGAAACAGACAGACAGACAGACAGACAGACAGACAGACAGACAGACAGACAAAAATGAAACAAATTACAGTTTTGGCTTCAGTATCGACTAAATAGTGTCCTCCAACAAAAATTTTCAAAATATCTTTAATGTACAGAATTCGACCCTTTACAGTTTTATTATAAGTATAGATTACAAGAATGGCTCGTTTAAAGGTATATTGAGGATATTACTTTTCACTTCACATTGTTTTTTTACATGTCTTCTTTATTTGGGTCTAAAATTATAGGTCTGTTAGATATAAAGATTTAGGCGAATTAGGCTACTTGTGCAAAAAAAAAATTGGGCGAATTTAGGCTACTCAGCAGGCAAAATTGGGCGAATTCAAATGGCAAATATCTGGCAACCCTGGCTGGAATCGTTAGTGTGAGCTCGGAGTCGTTAGAGTTTCGGCTCCGGCTGCGGATCTTATTCCTTTTAGTCACTTAGTCCGGAGTTACACATCTCTACAGCCGACAGCGCTATCGAAATCGCTGATTAGATTTATTTTCAATTTTCATTATCTAAAGCTTAAAATAGTGCCCATTCAAAACCTCAATGAATATGATATATCATAACACACATTTTTGATTTTAGATTCCGGGTGTAACGTATCCGTTCGGATGCAGTCAGTTTTGTGTTAAGTTTTGCTTAGTGTATGAGGATACTAATTTACGCGAAGGAAAGTTAGTTGACTATTGAAATTCAATCAAAACCGGCTAAGGTAAGTTGTATTCTAATTATAATTTACAATCTACACTTCTTCCTATTCGTAAATATTCAGCATTAATGTTATTTCCAGGAAGAAAGATTGCCGTAAATGTTACACATAAGTTCTCTTCATTACAACAATTTTATGAACGATTGGGTTCGGTTTTATGCTTGGTTGCACGGTATATGTTTCTTATATCACTCTTTAATAGAGAAAACACGACAAAAAACGTGATAAAACACGATAAGAAAGATTGAGAGTGCCTGTTGATCTTACATAGTTTGTTTTATTCAATCACTTTTTGCACTCTTAACTAGGTGTGTTAGTAGTATTCTATCTTATTGTATAAAAGAAAATCTGAATGAAACACATCTTAGAGCCCTAGACTTTGTTGGATTGACCTAAAATTTGGGAAATAGACATGGTCAAATCCCAAACAACAAACTTGCAACAAAAACCATGTAAGTTGTGGGACCACTCCTATACAACAGTCTGCCTAAGGAACTTATTTGTGAAAATTTATTTCACAAATAAGTTCCTTAGGCTTATTCAAAAACTGAAGAAGCATTGCCTTAGCACAGCACTTTGATCTGATTGTACGTTTATACTTGAAAACGCAATTATTTCTAATTATTATAATATTACACTAGCATGTTAACCTATGTTATTGATTTTGTTAATTTTGTTTATAAGATTAAATGTCTTTGAATCTACAATTATTAGCTGAATACTATATTTCAATATTTTTGAAACCTTGAGAATCAGCTAATCAGTTTGAGTTACAAGTCCCCCCATATTTACTGTTTCTATAAAACCTGCCTATGCTGCATGCACACATAGAGATATGTCTCTACTTTGGTCACTCTCTTTTATCTGTCTATCAATATAGAACATAGATCACCAAGATATGTTACGTTCATAGTAAATTGCGTTTTAAATCTGTGCTGAACTGCCTAGCACGCACACAGTCACACCCACAAGAACAAAAGATACGAAACAGCACGCAAACGAAAGAGACAACAATAATGCTTGCGCTCGACGCAGACTAACTACAAAACTTACAATTGTAGGATTTTTGAGTCTTCACAATGCGCACGCTTATCACATATCTGCTCCTTTTTATATATTATGTCATTGGATCAGAAAGAGAAAAGAGCCCTATCCTAGCCCTGCTGGACTGCCTGTTGAAAATATGATGTTGAATTAAATCTTTGTGTCTCCAGATGTGGAAGGCATCAACAGATGTGAAGGCCCCTGCACCAGTGGAGGCTGACGACTGGGAGACAGACCCTGACTTTGTGAATGATGTGACGGAGCAGGAACAACGCTGGGGACCCGGCGGCAGACATGTGGAGGCTATTGAGTGAGCATTTAACTTTCACAGTCTCAACAAATTTAAGGTGTTGCAAAAATCTACGTCCTTAATGTCATGAGAGTACAAATAAAGTACTTATCATCATGTAATTTACTTAAAAAATATCCTGCCCTAAGTTTTGAAGCTGTAAGTTGTGAATACATTGCTGTATGTGTAAAAAAATATTGATTGCCATTACAATTTAAAAATGCATGTTTCCTGTATGAATCACTTGTTGTATTCAGGGCAATAGCCTTGTTTATTTATATTGTCTCGTTGAGGAAAACTGTGGGTGTATTGAAGATATAACTCACAAAGTCAATTACCAGACAATGATTAAAAACCGGCCAAGTGCGAGTCACACTCACGCATCGAGAGTTCTGTACTACACAAGAAGTAAAATGTTAGGACACACAACAAATCATTAAAACCATTTTCTGATATAAGCAGTATTAATAAAACAACTTTTTCCCAAAAAGCTTCCATTTTGGATTTATTTGCATTTTGCATTTTTGTATTTTTAATTATAATTAAAAAGCAATAATTATGTTTATTTTTTTTCGTCACCAGTATGGCAAAACTAAGGGAAGAGGTATTTGAAGCGGACAAACAAGTAAAGAAACAACAGTATGAGGCTGGGCCAAAACCATCGTTTGGGTAAGTTTGTTAATAATTATTGTGATCTCACAAATCCTAACACATAATAGTATTTTTTTTTGCATGAATTTATCCTACATTATTTCCTAGTCTGAATGAAAACAGAGATGGCCCATAGTTAAAAGATGTTATCTGTCATTTTTTTATTTATTTTGTTTTGTATTAAAACTATATTTTTTTAAAGATACGGCGGTAAATTCGGTGTGCAGTCCGACAGAATGGACAAATCTGCCGTCGGACACGACTACATCGGCAAAACTGAAAAACACGTCTCGCAAAAGGATTACGCACAAGGTATGGTCTGGGATTATGCATTAAAATATAAATATTTGATTGCATTGATCGTGTAGTCCATTCGCTTTCATTTTGTGGCGCGGTCGGTTGCGGCGTCGTAATGATAAATACTAAGCGAAATAGCCGATAGAGATATTAAGTATGAACATTTGTAATGCCTGATAGTGGTGTCTGCCTAGATTTTGAATTAATCCACGCCTTGTGGTGTGGGTCAATTCGCGTAGCGCTCGCGACACTGTGACTCGCGACGGCAAACTTTGGAGCGCATACGTAAGCGCGCT
This sequence comes from Coenonympha glycerion, assembly GCA_963855885.1. Classification (NCBI taxonomy): domain Eukaryota; kingdom Metazoa; phylum Arthropoda; class Insecta; order Lepidoptera; family Nymphalidae; genus Coenonympha; species Coenonympha glycerion. The sequence continues at coordinate 1,564,806 of OY979647.1, forward strand.
TGACATTTGATAGGTTACTTAACCCACACCTTTTTTAGGGTTCCATACCAAAATGGTAAAAATGGAACCCTTATGGTGAGACTATCTCCGTCCGTCCGTCTGTCACACTCGATTATTTCAGTAACTATTCAAGCTATCGACTTGAAATTTAGAATAGTTATAGGTAATAGTGACCCGACGTCATAACAATCGTAAAAATTTGAAAATTGTTTTTATTTTTATTTAAGAAGGGGGCAAAACCGGGTCGATAAAATTTCAAAATGAGATAACAATATTGAGTGGGGTATCATTTGAAAGGGCGTTTCTTGTATATTCTAAAACTAATTTTTACTTATTTTTATGCCTGATAGTTTTTGATTTATTGGGCAAACTGTCGAAAAAAAATACCGTTCCCCGCCCTTATCTCCGAAGTTTACCAATCGAAAAATCTGAAATAATTATGATCAATAGAAGTTAACGTATATTTTACAGGAAAAATAAAATCAAATCGCTGACTAATATACTTTTTTTGATAATAACAATAAACCACCAAAAACAAAGTAACGTTTGCGGTTTGCCAACAAAAGTACCTACATGTAAATTATACTCGTAAATTCATGAACAAAAGTGATTCTTTCAATGTTTTACTTCTTTTATGGTATGGAACCCTCGGTGCGCGAGTCCGACTCGCACTTGGCCGGTTTTTTTTTCTTTCGAGGAGGAAAAAATCCCTCACAGATTTCTGCCTTTCGGCAGGGTATGTCCTACTCGCATGGACTAAAATAACCTCCCCGTCTCCTGAGTCAGTACAGAACCGCTAAGCATTTCTTCAACACCTAACCTTGTATAAATGTTTAATTGTGCAGGTTTCGGAGGTAAGTTCGGCGTGCAGACGGACAGGATGGACGCGAGCGCGGTGGGACACGACTATGTGGGGAAGGTGGAGAAGCATGCTTCGCAGTCGGACTACGCCAAGGGCTTCGGGGGCAAGTTTGGTGTGCAGACTGACAGGGTTGACAAAGTAAGGGCTTTACACAGGCTAACCATCAAGCCCAGTTTCCACCAAAGCTGAGACAAGTTTCGCTTGACCGCTATAAACTTGGCCCTCCCATGGTCTGCGGGACGCGGGGCGGGTGTGCGATTGGCTATACACGATACGATGTAAGCATCTTGAGAATTCGCCCATGGTATTTTCTTGAGTATGTATTATTATCCACGTCGCAAGATTAATATTATCGTGTGTAGCGTAATTCACGTCAGTCACTGACAGCTGATTAGTAGAGTGCACTGATCCCTATTATATGGTTCCACAGTGAACCTAGCCTGAATTGTATATAATGTTTAATCCATAGAATAGAGGTCAGTGGTTGAGTAGCTCCCGCCCCGCGTCCCGCAGACCATGGGAGGGCCAAGTTTATAGCGGTCTAGCTACCAAACCCCAACCCACGGTTCCCATGGTCTACTATTTTAATGTTCCAGAGCGCAGCGGGTTGGGAGCACAAAGAGCAGATTGAGAAGCATCCTTCACAGAAGGACTACTCGGTCGGCTTCGGCGGCAAGTTCGGCGTGCAGTCCGACCGACAAGACGCGTCCGCCGCCGGCTGGGACCACCACGAGGCGCACCACACGCACGAGTCGCAGAAGGGTAAGGAGCTAGCAGAGAAGCACGATTACAGAAGGACTGCTCGGTCGGCTTCGGCGGCAAGTTCGGCGTGCAGTCCGACCGACAAGACGCGTCCGCCGCCGGCTGGGACCACCACGAGGCGCACCACACGCACGAGTCGCAGAAGGGTAAGGAGCTAGCAGAGAAGCACGATTACAGAAGGACTGCTCGGTCGGCTTCGGCGGCAAGTTCGGCGTGCAGTCCGACCGACAAGACGCGTCCGCCGCCGGCTGGGACCACCACGAGGCGCACCACACGCACGAGTCGCAGAAGGGTAAGGAGCTAGCAGAGAAGCACGATTACAGAAGGACTGCTCGGTCGGCTTCGGCGGCAAGTTCGGCGTGCAGTCCGACCGACAAGACGCGTCCGCCGCCGGCTGGGACCACCACGAGGCGCACCACACGCACGAGTCGCAGAAGGGTAAGGAGCTAGCAGAGAAGCACGATTACAGAAGGACTGCTCGGTCGGCTTCGGCGGCAAGTTCGGCGTGCAGTCCGACCGACAAGACGCGTCCGCCGCCGGCTGGGACCACCACGAGGCGCACCACACGCACGAGTCGCAGAAGGGTAAGGAGCTAGCAGAGAAGCACGATTACAGAAGGACTGCTCGGTCGGCTTCGGCGGCAAGTTCGGCGTGCAGTCCGACCGACAAGACGCGTCCGCCGCCGGCTGGGACCACCACGAGGCGCACCACATGCACGAGTCGCAGAAGGGTAAGGAGCTAGCAGAGAAGCACGATTACAGAAGGACTGCTCGGTCGGCTTCGGCGGCAAGTTCGGCGTGCAGTCCGACAGACAAGACGCGTCCGCCGCCGGCTGGGACCACCACGAGGCGCACCACACGCACGAGTCGCAGAAGGGTAAGGAGCTAGCAGAGAAGCACGATTACAGAAGGACTGCTCGGTCGGCTTCGGCGGCAAGTTCGGCGTGCAGTCCGACCGACAAGACGCGTCCGCCGCCGGCTGGGACCACCACGAGGCGCACCACACGCACGAGTCGCAGAAGGGTAAGGAGCTAGCAGAGAAGCACGATTACAGAAGGACTGCTCGGTCGGCTTCGGCGGCAAGTTCGGCGTGCAGTCCGACAGACAAGACGCGTCCGCCGCCGGCTGGGACCACCACGAGGCGCACCACACGCACGAGTCGCAGAAGGGTAAGGAGCTAGCAGAGAAGCACCATCACAGAAGGACTGCTCGGTCGGCTTCGGCGGCAAGTTTGGCGTGCAGTCCGACAGACAAGACGCGTCCGCCGCCGGCTGGGACCACCACGAGGCGCACCACACGCACGAGTCGCAGAAGGGTAAGGAGCTACTCTAGGACTCTCTATTCCTATACAAATAATAATAACAATAACAATGGTTCATATGAAAACACACGTTTTCTCGCTGACTTCAAAACTTGACATCATTTTTTCTGTGAATTTAGATGAAGGTTTTCTTGTACTTGAAGTCAGTCAGCCCTTGTGTCATCTCATAAGTGTATCATAGTGGTGTTTGCCCACCAGATTACAAGGAGGGTTTCGGCGGCAAGTTCGGCGTGCAGAGCGACCGCCAGGACGCGTCGGCGGTGGGCTGGGACCACCTGGAGAAGACTCCCGCGCACGCCAGCCAAGTGGACCACAAGAAGGTGAATTAAACGATCCCTCGTTGAACCTCGACCCACCCGAGGCATGGGCAGGGGATAAAATCGTATTCCCCCGATTTTGTCCTCTGAAAGGTGAGAAAATAGTCGCCATAGGCCATGGTCACAACTCACAAGACATATACCCCTCTAGACTAATCAAAGGAGTATTTTCTCCACCGATGAGCCCAATGCCCATGTTAGGGGGATAAACAAAAACGTGGAAAGGGATAAATGTCCTTTCCTCGGGGACAAAATAGTCCGCTTTCCATGCTAGCACTGCAGGAGCATTTCATTCGCACTAAAGGTATAGTCCATTATATAATCACTTAGAATTTGTCGTTATAAGCACATGCGCACGGTCGGCATCGTTTGATGTCCTTTGAGAATACCAACGCCGCAATTGACCGCGCGACAAAATGAAAGCGAATGGGCTTATACAAACGCTACAAGTACATAGCGTAAACGCTACAAGTACATAGCGTCGACCGTAATCATAGGAGTTAGTACAAGTTTTAGTATGAATTTCGATTCGACTCTCATCGCACAAACGAATTGAATGCCTTCATACATTAACAGCGAGCGCCATCTATTAACAGCCGCATGTCAGTGACTGTCCATAGATGGCGTTGGCTGTAAATGTATGGAGGAATTCGATTCGTTTGTGCGATGAGAGTCGACTCGAAATTCGTACAAAAACCTGTACTAACCTCACAGGATCCCTGTAGAGAGGCGACAGATAACGAGAAGATAAAGTTACGTAACAGAAAGCGATCACAACGTCCAGGTTATTAACATCGTAGGTATTAGGCGCTGTTGCGAACTGACGCTAGAGACGCTATTTATTTAAATCATTTTGCGGAGTGAATCTTCTGTACCTCGTCTAGGCTTTGCTCTTAACTTTTTTTTTACGCTATACAAGTTAGTACTTGACTGCGATCTCACCTGATGGTAAGTGATGATGCAGCCGAAGATGTTAGCGTACTAACTTGGAGGGGGTAAGTTATGTCACCCCCAACGGTTTCTACACAGCATCGTACCGGAACGCTAAATCGCTTGGCGGTACGTCTTTGCTGGTAGGGTGGTAACTAGCCAAGGCCAAAGCCTCCCACCAGACCAGACCTGAGCCAATTTAGAAATTATAAAATTCTAAAGTGGCCCGTGGCGGGAATCGAACCCGCGACCTCCCACTCGAATCCGAGCGTGCGTCCCCTGCGCCACGGAGGTCGTCATTCTTGCTCAGTTCGTTATTATTCGCTCAATACCAATAGTAACGACTCGAGCGATTATAGAACTTAATCAGCTTTTGATAAGGTTCATTAGTAATATTTATTGTAGGGTTTTGGTGGCAAATTCGGCATTGAAACGGACCGCGTGGACAAGTGCGCGCACCGGTTCGACGAAGTGGAGAAGGTTGGCACCAACTACACGAAGCAGCGGCCCGACATCGGCGGCGCCAAGCCCTCCTCCATCAGAGCCAAGTTCGAGAACATGGCCAAGGAGAAGGAGCAGGTAATAATTATATATTTTTTTATTTTATAATACACTAGACATTTCGCTAATCACGTATAAACGATGAATTTTTCCGTATAATAAGTAGCTTATGCGTTAACCTGGGCTATAAGCTATCTATCTTCCAAATTGCAACCAAATCAGTGTAGTAGTTGCGGCGTGAAAGGGTAAAAAAGATCCATCCATCCATACTTACAAACTTTCGCGTTTATAGTATTAGGCGCCCAACAAACTCAGCCGGGTTACCTTTTTTGCTATCACCATCTTACAGTGGTATTAAAATGAACTGAGCTAGTATAATTACAGCAATTCACTATTGCTCCCAAGGATTTGATTTATGTAAATATCCTTATTAGAACCGATTATGTTTAAAGAGTCTCCAAAAGCGCGAGTGTTCGTGTAAATATAGATTGTAGATGATTGTGTGTGGATTAATTCTTTGGTTCGATGTTTGATCTCAAGCAATGTACATTTTCCAGGAAGCGCAGCAGTCAGTCCAAAGGATAAGACAAGAAAGGCAACAATTAGACAAAAGTTTGTCAGAAAAGGTAAGAACTTTGTTCAGCTTTACATTTATACTAGTAAGTGTAATTATTATACTTACTCAGCAGATAAAGAGCTTTTGATGTGGAAAACATGTACGCTTAAAAGGTCCCCATTTTATTGACCACGGTGTGTGAAGTCTGCCAATTGCAATAGTGGGCTAGGTCCATGTACTTTAATAGACTTTACCTTGAGATGATAATGATTTATTACAGGAAAAAGAACGCCTAGCGAAAGAAAAACTAACAGCTAAGGAAGAAACACCCACGGAACCCAAAACCGAAGAAACTAACAGAAATGTAACTAAAACAAGCACAAATGTAACCTCAAATGTAACCAAGAAGACTGAAGAACAAGTAGACATAGTCGCGTCTACGACTGAGGCGCCGAAAAGTCCTGTACAAGAAGCCAAACAAGTCATCCTGCCTGACGTCACGCTGGTTGGAGAAGGCAAGGAAGAAGCCGAGAAAGACAGCAAAGAAGAAAAGGAAGAAGTAAGTCTTAAGTTTTACTGAGGATTCATTGACTTTGTATGATTTATTGCTATATGCAAAGTCGATAAAAATGTTAAAAAACTGGATATTGGTATTCATACTTTCTCTAGTTGCAAATTACAATAATCCAAGACGGCGGATGTTTACCTCCGCCATCTTGATTTTTGTAGAAAAAGATGTAATTTTCATTATCAGAAACTGATGTGGAAGGTGACATCTACATTTAATTTTAAAAGGATGGTGCAGCCTTTTTATAAACTTTTACCATGGTGCCTATTCGTAGGCTTTAAGAAACTCACATCCATTTTCAAATCTAAGATGGCGGATGTACACTTTCCGCATTCATTTTGTTTTGCGCGTAACCCAAAATCTCGTGAGAGATATGACCGTTAGTATTGTAAAAATTCTGTTCTTGTAGGTGACCCGCCAGCCCACGATAGTGGTGTCACCAGTGGGATGGGAGAGCGAAATGGCTGCAGACGCGGACGGGGACGACGAAGATGGGTATACTGCGCGCGCGCTGTACGACTACCAGGCCGCCGCGCCCGACGAGATCTCCTTCGACCCTGATGACCTCATCACTAACATCGTCATGGTGAGTGCTGCAGCCCACGATAGTGGTGTCACCGGTGGGATGGGAGAGCGAGATGGCTGCAGACGCGGACGGGGACGACGAAGATGGGTATACTGCGCGCGCGCTGTACGACTACCAGGCCGCCGCGCCCGACAAGATCTCCTTCGACCCTGACGACCTCATCACTAACATCGTCATGGTGAGTGCTGCAGCCCACGACAGTGGTGTCACCGGTGGGATGGGAGAACGAGATGGCTGCAGATGCGGACGGGGACGACGAAGATGGATATATTGCGCGCGCGTTGTATGACTACCAGGCTGCCGTGACCGATGAGATCTCCTTCGACCCTGACGACTTCATCACTAACATCGTCATGGTGAGTGCTGCAGCCCACGATAGTGGTGTCACCGGTTATGGTAGTAATTAAATAGGGAAAGCTCGTTCAAGGAGGAAAACGGAACTTTCTTGCGTTGCAAACTTTATACATTTGTTACTTGACAGTCATCCTCAGTGGCACCATCTATTGTAGGCGAGTGAAGATTGCTACAGTAGTATCACAGGAAGAATTCGCAGCGGGGTCTTGTCCATTGGGAGTGATATATCCCTCCGGTAAGGGCCTCGAGGCAAACCGAACCGAGGTGTCGATCTCCCTCGGTGTCGAGAAAGAACTCAATAAAGAATTAATTTTACCGCAGTTCTGAATAAGAAAATAGTGTCCATTTTTATAATCCGGATATATAGATATATAGGCGGATATGTAATAACTGGACAGGACATGGTCGTTGAATACAAGTTTTTCCAGATGCTGACTACGAAAATGTCTTCCATTTTGAAATCCAAGATGGCACATGTGCCTTTTCGTCAAAATGAATATCCAAACATTTTTTCACTGGCATTTCTTACTTTTTTCTGTTGTGAAATGTTATATAATCTGTAAAATGTTTTTGAAAAATAATTTTTGAAAAAACATTTTACAGATTATATAATAACGTATAATTTTTTCTGTATTTCTTACAGATCGACGAAGGATGGTGGCAAGGCCTATGCAAAGGTGCGTATGGGCTGTTCCCGGCAAACTACGTGCAACTGCAAGACAAATAAGTTATTTATATCATACTTTATACATTCCAAAAATGTGTTACTATCTCTATGAAATGTTAGGTTATGTTTACAACAGATACATTAAACAGATAAAAGTTGCAATTTTTTAAAAAAGGAAGAGATATAAGGAACGTAATGTGGTCGCGAATTTAGGTCGGAATTGTAAACATAGCTCAAAAAGTATAGATTGCTAGGTCAACAAAATATTCAGTAATATAATTCCGGTTTAAAAATCATCATTAAATTAACACAGTAGGAATTATTTATAATAAATGCAATCAAATAAGCAGGCCTATCACTTGAATTTGCATATTTCATGAAATCGCAGGATTTTTAGAATTTTCTATAAAATATACAAACGGCTAACATACGAAAGAATTATCTTCATTTTAAAGAAGAATTAGGGAGAGAGGTGCCGCTTACCCCCAATGTCAGCAAAATACGCAGTGTAAAATGTTTATAATATTATGTCGATTTTTTTACTTTGTAAAATACGTTTGAAAAAAAATTAAAACATAAGAGTAGAAAGTAAGAGTGTAAAAAAGTCTCATATTTCTTTCATTTTTTCTTTCTTTCTCAGGAGTTTTCAAACAAAGACAAAACAGGAGCTATTTCATCGCTCTGTCACGATTATGAATTAAGGGGTTAAATATGCATTAGATAAAGATATAATTATGACTTTTTTTCAAATCCTGTCTCAATAACAAATAAAATTTGCGAAATCTCTGTGCTAAAGAAACTTGCTAGATTTTGATCACTTTTTTGGTAGTATAACTATATGAATTATTATGATAGAGTTATGAAGACAGAGATTTATTAAAAGTTTAAATATCGTTACTTGAAAGAGTAAGTATAGAAAAACAATAATAATTGACGATATACCTATATATATGAAATCATGTAAGTTATAACATCTTAACAAATAAAAATAAAAATGAATATACAGCGATCAGCGAAAGAATAGATTAGAAAATCAAATTCCATCAAAATCATTGTTATGAAGTTATCACCGAGGAATTGTTAGGAGCAATAAAATTATGTTAGTGTTAGATTTTTAATACGTATTTTGGTTTACCTACTTGCTTTTTAATAAATATCGGAAACTAAAAAAATATAGATTTAGTAGATTTTTTTTAATTTATAATATTATAATCATGTTTTTCCATTTCATTTTTAAAAATATTTTAATTAACTGAAATCTTTTAAATGTGTTTTGAGATTAAGGTACAGCTTTAAGTTGCAAATGTAAGATGAATAAGCAAATGAAAAGAAAGCATTTTCTGGGGTTTTTTTGTATTATAGGTAATTTTTGAGTAATAGTTAATATTATACACATGCATAGACAATAGAACTTTCTAATTTATACACTTTGTATCAATGAATTTAATATCATCTTATAATAACACCACATATGAAATTATATAACCTCATTTTATGGAATTAACGAAAATGTATTAATAAAATATAATGTTATGATTTATTACATATTATTATGTAGTATATCGTATATATAAGTGTAAGTATTTTACGAGCAATTTTATTTAATGAAGACATTTAAACGCTGTTTTTAAAACATTTTACAAAATTAATATGAAATATATATTCATAAAATGTTGAAATTGTTTTTTTTTTAAGTCTTAAAAATTCAAGATGCTGTGGTCTACTACTTTGTTGAAAATCACTATTTTCGCTAAGCGAAAATTCTCACTTACGAAATCGTAAAAAACAGATTTATATCGTTGGCTGTACTATTAATATTTCGAGCGGTTTTATGCCGGAGAATACCAAGACTCCCGTGAGTTTTATGGTATAATTCATGCCAGCGGAGAGTAGTAAAACCTAGTTTAAAATAAAACAACAGATATATTGAAATTAAAAATGTAATAATCAACAAAAAACAACACCGAAAAGCGATTAATTTCCCCCGATTACTATCTATCCAATCCCTGTAAGCAGATACCCGTGTATAGAGGGTAGTTTTATCAAAATTCTTCCCGCTGACAACTCCCACTAACAAATCTCTGTAAGGCTCCTCTTTTGGGTCCCACGTGTCCTTGCAAACTAACGGCCCACCCGAGTCTCCTCTCGCCACGTCGCTTACCGAAGAATCCGAGCAAATGAAGGAATTCATATTCATTTCCCATATGAACGCGCACTTCCATTTGGTCAACGTATTAATTTTCGTTATCAACAAAACCGGGGATATCCTGCTATCCTTTTTGTGCCCTACCCTCCCGAATCCAGCCGAAACACAATTCTGTGGGTAATCCATAGTTTTTGAGGCTGTAGGAACAAAATCGACGTTGCCAGAAAAATTTAATGGTACATCAAGGAACACTAACGCTAAGTCGTTGTCTGGAAAGTGGAATCTGTGATGCAGCTTGACGTTTTGGATCTTTCTCCATTGATGGATGTCGTTGGTTTCCGTGTCGCCTGAATGGGCGACTTGGGTGCGAAGGTTGCCGGCCACTATGCGGAGGACGGAAGGGTTTTTCTTGTAAAAGAAGTCATGGCCTTCGAAGCAGTGGGCGGCTGTTAGTACCTAGAATCAAGGTATTATAATTTTAGGGTTTCTTGCGGCATGTCTAAAAAGACTGTCCATACGGACACACTACTGCACTGATAAGGTAACGGCTAAGCAAACGGCTAAGTGCATTTTGCCGAAATGAATATAAGTACAAGCCCGAACCATCCTTTGCTAATTGCTAGTAATAGAACCCGGAACTTCCTTTTTAAGCAGAAAGATAGTGCCACGAAAACGCTAGTGCGTCTAAAGAACTTTGGACGTTAAATTTGACGACGACGTTCACTATTGTAGATCTATACCTACTTACTTACTAATATTATAAAGAGGTAGCGTACTACGTAACGATGTTTGTGAGTTTGTGACGTTGTAAGGGGTAATCTCTGGATCTACTGAACCGATTTTCAAAATTCTTTCACCAATAGAAAGCTACGTTATTGTGGAGTGTCATACTTAGGCTATAATAATTTCCAAGATTAATTACGGATCTTTACTTAAACTTGAATAATGTATTTTTTATATATATGTTTTTAGAACGGAAATTTTATGTAGAATATTTGTGCCCTTTACCTACTCTACACAATTTATACAAATTAAATATCTTCAAAGATATTTGCAAAATAAAAACGTGCGGTGTTGCTAAAGTGTTACGCGGGACAAACGGGTTACGTTACGGGCAGGCACAAAAATATTTCTATGTGGAACGAAGTCCGCAGTCCGCAGGTACTTAATGCTAGTAGTTGATATAGATTCATGGACTCATTTTTGCCAACTCTTGAGGCGGTCGTCTCCTAATTACCTTACGCTCAGCTATGATGCTCCCGCCGCACATATTCTTCCACACGACCCGGTCTTTGCCGATCTTCCGTGCCGGTTCCTTGATAGATACGAGGTAAGGCAGCCGGCCCCTCGCCGCCGGCTCGCCATTCACGACCGTTGGCTTCACGTAGTACTTGGAGTAGGTACTTGAGGGTGGTTATGACGCGTTGGTCTGGTTCGCATGACGCTGGCTGCGACAGTATGAAGATTACGAGCAATTTGGGGAACATCCAGAGGTTTGTTTGTTGTATGTGACAGGTTAGACACAGATTAAAGATAATTGTATCTTACCAAGGTGAGATGACAATGTCGTTGCTATTTGCTATCGTAGTAGCTCTGTGCTTTGCTCTGTGATTGATTTAGGTTAGGATTGAAAACATTGAAAATTACAACCACCTGAGAAAAAAACATGGAACATGGCACACAAAGATTTAACTCTTTGATGGCACACAAACGCTAAGTGCTGACAGAAGTGAAAACAATTAAGGAGCACACCACGGGTGTGCCCGCGAAATTCAAATTTTTCGTGGTTTTTCGCGATTTTTAAGCTAATAAGACATAATAGGCTTATGACCGTCAAATTGCGATAATCCCAATATCTGCTTTACGTGTTTATTTTATTTTATTTTATTTATTTATTTGTAATCAAACAGCGTTCTACAATGATATTTGCACAGATATTTTAAATTCTTAAATAAGGCCACAAAAGATTACAATATTGAATAGAATCAGTAACTAGTATAACAAGTGAAATAAAATTTTTTTTTTAAATAACTTATACACAAAAGCTGAATTAGTAAAAAGAAAGATTTAAGTGCAATACTAAATAAACAGCTCATATTATGTAAAAACTAAGTGAAATACTCATAAATCAACACTGATAACTATGTTCGGGTTACGTGATAGTTTGGATGTTTGAGGTGTGCGCATATGTGTGGGTGGGGGATGTAAGTTGTGTGCGTGCGTGTGTGTGTGTGTGTGTGTGTGTGTGTGTGTGTGTGTGTGTGTGTGTGTGTGTGTGTGTGTGTGTGGTGTAAAATTCTATTTTTTTCGATGTAGTAATGTTATTTCCCTTTTCAACTGCAATTTGGATAAATGGAATAAATCAAGACTACAGTAAGTTTTGTTATATGTTCGTGCCAAACGTGGTATAATGGAATTGTTATATAAAAAATCTCTGCTCGAAAGTGTCGAGTTAAAGAAATTAGTCCAAGATGTGCGAGTTACTCACACAAAACTCGATACTCGGACTAATTTCCTAGGATACACATTTTTATGCAAAGATTTTGATATAATCATGTAAAGATGATACTGCCATTCTCGCAAATTGATTGCCATAAGCTTATCATGTCTAATAATCGTTGATTTCACGATCGTTTTGCCGAATGAATCTTCTTTATGTTATTCTATGGTCAATGTGGTTATAGGTACCGTGCACCTACGTAGATATTCCTCCTTATTCCACCAATCCGAAAATGTACTCTAAGCTAGTTAGCCGTTTCCGTAAATTGTTTTTATATGATCTACCTACTAATAGCAACTGAGAGGTTAATTAGTATGTAACCAGCCTGTAGGTATAATATATATATTCCAAGTTCTATAACAGAAAGAAGCTTATTAACAGCGAGCAGTGAGCTTGCAGCAGAAGTGAGTAGGTATGAATCTAAATAGCTTCCTATAACCTATATTTAGCTATCTACCTGCTATTACTTATTACTGACAAGCATGGGCGCCGGCAGTAACAAAAATTTTAGTAACTTAAATTTTCTAACTTATTTCGATTTTTAACTTAACGATTTTCATGAAATTTAGTATACAGGGGTTTTGGGGGCGATAAATCGATTGGAATCATTTTTAGAAAATGAAGAATTTATAAAAAAATATGACTCCTGCTGCCATCTATTCGTGGATAGATATTCTACCGAGCAAAGCTCGGTCACCCAGATATTGATAGGTATTATACCTACAATATATTTTTATTCTACATGGCTGAATTCAATACATACTAAGTGCATACTAACAAGAAACACTGAATACTCTTCACACACGGTTGCACACTCAATTTCTTATGAATAATTTTGTGTACAAAGATAAAATGCTAGTATTTTTTATGTTAGATATACTTATCAAAAGAATGAAACCGTATTCTCTTAGCGTAAGGCTTTGGCGAGAACTAAAGTCTTCTTTGTTTATGAGTCCGAAGTTCAAATCCAAGGCATCCGTCTGGGTCAAGTTTTTGACGACCTCCCAGGCGCAGTGGTGAGCGCTCGGATTCGAGTGAGAGGACGCGGGTCCGATTCCCGCCACCTTTTCAGTTTTATCATTTCTCAATCGGCTCAAGTTTGGTCTGGCCACAGGGTCTGGCCTCATCATCATTCATCACTTTCCATGAGGTGAGTTCGCAGTACATCAAGTACCAAGTCGTAGTGATTAAAAAAATAAAAGTTTCCGAGCTTCGCTTGGTGGTTAATAGATGGCAGCAGGAGTCATTTTTTTTTTTGGTAAATTCGACATTTTCTAAAAATGAATCCTAGCTAGATCGATTTATCGCCCCCAAAACCCCTTGTATACATGAAATCGTTCCAGCCGTTTCCGAGATCCAGATTATACAGAAATATATACCTATACAAGAATTGCTCGTTTAAAGGTATAGGATAGGATATAATATTAGTGCAGATTAATGCTTGGTTGTCATACTCTTCAGATAGAGCCTATACTTATTCGTTGCCAATAGGTACCTAAATAATGTAGCCAATGGCGTGGATGTGTTATTTAGATTCCGAAGCAAAGATCAACATGGGTAGGCAATAGCTGCTATGAATACATAGGATAAACTAAAAACCTCAATCAAATAACTAATTACTAGTAAGTAGGTGTAAACGCAGCGAGCGCGATTTATTGGCGAAATTATTTTTAATTACTTAAGAGTTAAAATTTTATTTTGGTTTTGTGGTTGTAATTGTTGGTCACCTCATGTGACTACTATTTTAATTTCAAGGAAGGTCACATTTTCGTTTGGGATACCTACCAAGTATAATGATGATGAGGTAAGACATTGCACAATGCACATTGCAATTCGTCATCTGTTGGCTGACTGAATGGGGGAATGTTGATAACGTTGTTCTATACTTAGCTATCTAAAAGCTTTAGCAGACAGTAGAAAATTCAAAGGATACTACCTAACTTCCAAAAGTCCAATTTTGATAAGAAAATAGTTACGAATTCGCTGTTCGGTATAATGATACCTACTTACCTAACCATAGCAAACTTTTTGAGATAAGAGTTTTAATAATAATGAAATGAAATGAAATGAATGAACTGAAATTCTTTATTTCACATAGGCTTAGATATAAGCTCTCATGAAATGTCAAGACTACCGCCAGGTTCGGAAGGCAGGTTTGCACTGAGAAGAACTGGCAAGAAACTCGGTTCTGTAATGTTCAGGTACCTAACTATTAAATTAGGTATGATGTGTACGGTGAACCTGGGTACCTACTTACTTCTAAGGCTGTATCTCAGAATCAACTCCTTTCATTTGTGAGGAGGAGCACACCACAGGTGTGCCCGCGAAATTCAAATTTTTTGTAGGTTTTCGCGATTTTTAAGCTGATAAGACGTAATCAAATTATCCCAAGATCATCTTCACGTATTTATATAAAAATCTCTGCTTGAAAGTGTCGAGGTAAAGAAATTAATCCGAGATTTGCGAGTTGCTCACTTAAAACTCTTTACTCGGACTAATTTCCTAGGATAGACAGTTTTATGCAAAAATTTTGATCTACATGTAAAGAAGTAACTGCCATTCTCGCAAAAATGACTGCCATAAGCCTATTATGTGTAATTAGCGTACAAATTGCAAAAAATCACGAAAATCTTGAATTTCGCGGGCAGACCTGTTGAGTTCGCCTTAATACAAAAGGTATGTAAGTATATAATTTTAAATCATGTACGTAGTTTGATTTAAAGAAAACGTACAGTAGGTAGGAACTATAGGAAGGTACATGTAAAACTCTCCACGTGTCAAGTGATACCCTTTTTGTAGCAGGGTGCACCTATCGCATGTGAAGCAATATCAAAGATTAAGTATTTTTATTGCCTGCATTCATATCTCAGTCGGTACGTATATTTACTTCTTATAATGCACCGATCGAGTGAGTTTTGAGATATGAATAAATGCTTGCAATATTACTCGTACATTCGAGAGACGATTCCGTAGGACGTGAATAATTCGTAATACAAGTGGAAAAACCTACCTACTCACTCACCTACACACTCACGCGCGGGTCGCGAATAGGGCATGCTTCCGGTTTTTCCCGGTTCCGAAAAACCCGGGATAGTTCCTAAGATTAACTTAAACTATTAAAAAAATTAAGTCTAACAAACAAATAACAAACAAACGCTTCAATTTATATACTAGAACTATATTATATTTATACACTAGAAAGGATGTCTTTTTTGCCAGAACTACTTTTCTGGCTGAGGAAAGTATTTCTGCTCTGTTTTAGGCAAAGGAAAGTTTTGGGTTAGGTTAGGTTAGTATTTTGACTGTCTGTCGGTGGAAATAGCTGCCATAATATGTATATTAAGAAAGATATTTTTTGTTCTACGACTTTTTTTTACTCGACATTTTGAGAAATATCGAATATTCAATATTTTACAGAGATACTCTACTTTTGTCCCTACTACATACTCTACTTGTTCCTACTCTGTAATGTAACATCGACAAGTGGCAACGGCGCGGCGGCGCGCGAACTCGCGGCGCGAAACCGCAACAGTGTAATGACACTTTACAGAAATAACATTTGTTGTATTGAAATAAATTAATACTGAATTTTGAAAAGTCGAAGAACAATAGTGTGAAAAACTACAGACCGAGAGCAATTTGGTATTTTGTATTATGCCCTTATTTTATATTTACTACTAGAGACACTGAATTCAAGAGTTCTTAGATACCTATAAGGACTTTGAATCCTAAAATGAAGCGGAGGAAGTAGCAGGAAACGGCTAGCGTGATAATTTGATAACAATAATAACGAGCAAACAGGAGCAAAATGTTATCTGTGGTTAATGGAATAATGACAGTGACAATGACAGCTGACAAGTTAAGTCGATTGCAGGACGTCAGGACACTTGAGCTCCGAGCAATCCACTCACGAGTGGACGCGCGTCACTAAGTGATAAGTGGTCACATCCAGATTGGAACCCTGTAGCCTAATGATTAATAGTGGAATGAAATCCGAAAGTTTATGGGTTCGAACAGTTCGACAGAAGATTCATTCTTTATTATAAACGCTTTATGGTATTTAAATTGGAGGTCCCGGATTCGATTTCCGGTATGTTCCTGTTTGGGTTTTTAGGGTTCCGTATCCAAAGGATGAAATGGGACCTTATTACTGAGATTTCGTCGCCCGTCCATCTTTCACCGCAGGCTACTCTTGAACCGTGATAGCTACTTATAGACTTGAAATTGTCACAGATAATGTAATTTCTGTTGCCGCCCATGGTTGGTACTCATAGTGTAATGTGAGTATGTGCTATAGGTAGGTAATTAATTATTGTGATAATAATGTGATAAAATTCTAATCCAACCATGACTTAGGTAGCCCTCGGCATATTATATTCGGCTCTTTTACTCTTTATATCTATGGCCCTCGGTGAGGTAACTTTCGTATTTGAAAATATATACTAAGTAAGGCCACGAGTGCAAAACTTTAGTAATTAGCTAAACATTTACTTTACAAAATATAGCACGTCCAACGGGTTGAGTTTAATATTTAAAGCACAGAGTTAACTTAATGCATAGTAATGCGGTTTAATTTAACCGAATACTTATAAGGCCAAACTACAGTTGATTAGGATTATTTAATACTAGCTGTTGCCCGCGGCTCCGCCCGCGTGCAGTTCGTTTTTTTTACAATAATGTTTCCCGTGGAATTTCTTAATTTTTCCCAAGATTTCCCGTACAAAATGAGTGGTCTTTGGGTTCGATGGACCCGTAAAGGAGTCTTCTTCCAATCTCTCCTGTCAACGTGCTATCTTCTTTTACACAATTTACCTATATCTTCTTTGGTCTTCCTCTACTTATACACTCTGTCGAAATCGCTTATGTTACTCAATTCGCATGGAGTAAGATAGAGTGGGGCGTGTCATCGTGGATTGTAATATCTATACTAACCAAACTTATCTTATTCTGAGATGATACCAACGCCCAGATATTGTAATTAAGCATGCTGATGCGCTACTGTGTACGTAGCAACCCGTTCCTGCTACGTACGGGTTATCTTGCATAGTTATACCTAGTTGCACGATCAAAAGGACGATTTAAACTGTCGATATTTCGACCCCGTTTTGATTGTGCTACGGAGATAAGTAGCTATAGGTTTTTTTAAACATCCCACGGGTGCTCTCAAATTTTTCAGGATGAAAAGTATCTTAAATGTTGACTGGGCATATATATAATGTAGGATCATAAAATTTCATTTAAATCCGTTACTTGAAAGACGCCTGCTAACTGTTTTTGTAATGTTTTCTTTCCCGCGGGAACTCGATTGGATAAATAAGTTTTACTATATATATATTTTGTTAAAAAGGCAACATAAGGTATCAGCATAACCAATTTTACTAAATTAAGTTCATTAGTTGTTGTTTACAAAGCTGTTAAATTAATTGCAGTTTTTTAACTATCCCACGGGAACTCTTTATTTTACCGGGATGAAAAGTATCCTATATGTTGACCAGGGACATAGGCTACCACCACACAAAATTTCATTGGAATCGGTCCAGCCGTTCCAAAGATTAGCCCGTACAAACAGACAGACAAACAGACAAACAGACAAACAACAGATTTATTATATGTATTGATGATGATGGTCTTCCTCTACTTATACACTCTGTCGAAATCGCTTATGTTACTCAATTCGCATGGAGTAAGATAGAGTGGGGCGTGTCATCGTGGATTGTAATATCTATACTAACCAAACTTATCTTATTCTGAGATGATACCAACGCCCAGATATTGTAATTAAGCATTCTGATGCGCTACTGTGTACGTAGCAACCCGTTCCTGCTACGTACGGGTTATCTTGTATAGTTATACCTAGTTGCACGATCAAAAGGACGATTTAAACTGTCGATATTTCGACCCCGCTTTGATTGTGCTACGGAGATAAGTAGCTATAGGTTTTTTTTAAACATCCCACGGGTGCTCTCAAATTTTTCAGGATGAAAAATATCTTAAATGTTGACCGGGCATATATATAAAGTAGGATCATAAAATTTCATTAAAATCCGTTACTTGAAAGACGCCTGCTAACTGTTTTTGTAATGTTTTCTTTCCCGCGGGAACTCGATTGGATTAATAAGTTTTACTATATATATATTTTGTTAAAAAGGCAACATAAGGTATCAGCATAACCAATTTTACTAAATTAAGTTCATTAGTTGTTGTTTACAAAGCTGTTAAATTAATTGCAGTTTTTTAACTATCCCACGGGAACTCTTTATTTTACCGGGATGAAAAGTATCCTATATGTTGACCAGGGACATAGGCTACCACCACACAAAATTTCATTGGAATCGGTCCAGCCGTTCCAAAGATTAGCCCGTACAAACAGACAGACAAACAGACAAACAACAGATTTATTATATGTATTGATGATGATAATAAAAACGGTCAAGTGCGAGTCGGTCTCTCGCACCGAGGGTTCCGTACTACTTAGAATAAAAATAAGTAATTAAAAAATAAAAACACGACTGCCCTGTTATAAAACGAACTAAAAAATAAGAAACAAGTTATTTTAGTTGAACAGATAAATTCATATGGCAGTCGGGGGACCTCTTAGAATAGAAGTTGTTCCTCAGGACAGCCCCCCGACTGGGATCTGGAGGGATCTGGAGGGATATGTTCAAATCTGTTCAGCCGTTCAGAAGTTATGGAGGAATAAAGAAACATCACATACATACATACTTACATACATGAACCCTAAAAACATTACTCTTTTTTTTTTGGGCAGTCGTGTAAAAAGTTAAACCATAAGAATTAGTTTTCTTACAGAACCGCAAACTTAACGATTTCAGGTTAATTTTTTATACCAAAAAAAGTGTACTTAATAGATACAGAGTTGATTTTATTTTTCCCCAAAAATATGCATTAATCCCAATTAATCATAATTATTTCAGATTTTTCGTTTGGTAAACTTCGGAGATAAAGGGAGAGCGGGAGGAACTATCAGGCATAAAAATAAATCTGTTTTAGATAATACAACTAACGTATATGATATATGATATTCCACTTAATATTGTTATCTCATTTTGAAATTTAAACGCCCTGGTTTTTTCCCCTTTTTTAAATTAAGATAAATTTTCAATTTTTTTATAATTGCACCGACAGTGGGACCACAATTATTTACAACCATTTCAAATTTCATGTGTAGCTTTAATAGTTGCTGAAATGAACGGTCGTGACAGACAGACAGACGGCCAACAAAGTGATCTTATAATGGTTCAGTTTTTTGCTTATGAGGGACCACAGTTTATATTATAAAACTAACTACAATTTTCCAATAGCCCTAGAAAGCTTAAATATTCCACATACTTAGAAGTTCCTTTTGTACTGAGTAATAAGGAATAAATTCCCACGGGAACAATCGAGCGAAGTAACCTCTAAAATATCAAAGAAAGGCTGTACCTACACATACAAAATTCTACTTATCCTTAACTTTTTAACTCGTTAACAGTTTCCTTTTTGTGGAAGATGATCACTTGCCTAAAATACTTTCCTTTAAACTTTTAAGAAATGAGGAACTTAATTATTTTGTAGGTCAAACCCACACAAAAACGGTGCTACGAGTAGGTACCTCTGACAAATATCGCATGAAAAAAGAATTAGCCCGGGTTGTGCTTCTGCATAACCTAATACTTGAAGCATAATAGATTATAGTTTATAACCAACTAACAAGAGGAAATGTTTCTCTTTTTCCTGAAATTTAATTGACATAATCTTACTATGCCTTATTATCTTACAAATTTCTAAAAACCAAAAAAAGATAATTTGGCGGGCTATCACGTTTAGTTCCCATTTAGTTAGATGTTACATCTCAGATATAAGCAAATATAAGTATGTAACATAGTCTGACTAGGTATTTAAATTCTGTATGGTCTAGTAAATCACTCTGTGGTGACCACAAATTACAACATAATGCTATGAACCCTTTCTTGTCTTACATAAATAACACACGTAGGAGTTATTTAGCAATTGTTAGGCATGTATAATTTAATTCAAATTAAAAAAAAACAATTGTAACACATCGCAATCTAGCGCCAAAGTAAACGGTAGCTTGTGTTATGGGTACTAGATAACTGATAAATATACATACATATTAATATACATAAATATAATATATTGAAAAACACTCAGACACTGGAAAATATTAATGCTCATCATACAAACATTTACCAGTAGTGGGTATCGAACCCACGACCTCCGTCGCAGACGGCAGGTTAGCTGCCGCTACGTGGTATTTATGTAAACTAATGGTGGGCATTTGATTTGCAATTTAACAGATATAGTATTTTTTACAAGTTCTAATGAAGAAAGCAATTTTCTGGTTTTAACTTTTCGTAATATTGGGTGTTCTGGATCATCGGCCAAAAACGAGCATATATATAATCACGTTTGTTGTATGGGAGCCCCCTTTAATCTTCATGTTGTTATATTTTTAGTATTAGCTGTTATATATCGGCTATGGCAATACATCATCTGTGAAAATTTCAACTATCACGGTTCCAGAGATACAGCCTGGTGACAGACGGACGGACGGACGGCAAAGTCTCAGGGTCCCGTTTTTAGGGTTCCGTAGGTACCCGAAGGGTTAAAAAGGAACCCTATTACTGAGACTTTGCTGTTCGTTTTTTCCAATGTTTTATTTAAAATGTTGTACTTTAAAATGTCATATCAATTTCTATACTTATTTGTAATTTTTTATGATTAGATATTGTATTTGTATGATTTTCAAAAATTGTACTTGATATGCCTACTTTGAAATAAATATTATTTGGTTTGATTTGATTCGTCCGTCCGTCCGTCCGTCCATCCGTCCGTCTGTTACCAGGCTGTATCTCTGGAACAGTAATATATTAGCTACAGACTTGAAATTTTCACAGATGATGTATTTCTGTTGCCGCTCTAACAACAAATAGTGAAAAGTAGAATAAATTAAATATTTAAGGGGGCTTCCATACAACAAACGTAATTTTTTTTGCTTGCAATAGAATATGCTCGATAAAAATTAAAGTTTTTTTTTAATTTGGTGGGCAGGGGTGTTTAATTTTATTTGAGAATTGATCTTAATAGTACGGGACCCTCAGAGCGTGAGCCCGACTCGTACTTGACCAATTTTTACCTTTACTTTCAGATGCTGTACAATGTACACTGAAAATAAATATTGTGTATTGCAGGTGGGATCAATCAAATCTACAAAGCCCACGCCAATCGCAACTACTCGGGACAAAGTTAAATAAACATCCAACAATACGAGTAATACGACGCAATGATTGCGCGGAGTCAATCTAGGAGGTGGGGGGGGGGGGGTTGGTCGCACGTGGCACCATTAGTTTCTATTTGAGTCATTTTGAGACACAGCCCCCGCTGTATTGGGGACTTGTTGGGGCATTTGTAAAGGTCTGCAGATGCGTCATGGAGGGAATCGACGCTTGGTTTCAGAATTACTTTTTTTTAATTCCAGCTAGGCTATTCCGGTGATGTAAAAAGGTGATGGCATTTACGTATATGAGCAGACTATATTAAAATCAAAACATTTTTTTGCGAAGAGTGATACATTAACTTTACGACCTTATTCATATTTCAAAACGCAACATGGTATCCGTATAAGATTATAAATATAATTATGACAAATTTACGATTATTTTTCTTCATTCTTATTGCATGAGGCGAGCAGATGCAGTAAATGCCAGGACTTTGCATTGACATGCGAGACACTTAAAACAACTTTAAACATTTTCAAATTAAACAGACCGACTGCTATTAACTTTTCTTTGTGAAGAAATTTAATTTTTGCACATAAAATTTTCTCTTAAAATTGTTGTTAAAGGCGGTTTCCCCATTGTTTTATTAATTGGTTACATCAGATAAGTTGTTCGAATTAAATATCTATCCTTTATTTACTCACGCACTTTTTTTAAATAAACCTAGATCCACAAACTAGTACGTATAAAAAGTGATTTTAACAATTATTTATTCTATGTCAGTCTCTATAAAGTTGATATCAAGATCCTGTAGTTTTATTACTACTTATTGTTAATTTATAGCCGCGATGTAATTGGCTTAATAGCAAGGCTCAATAACACACCAAATAAAAGACTAACATCGCAAATAAACCAGCTCTTATTATAAACTTTTTATGTTAGGTCTGGTAGGCTTCGGTCGCACCTGGTTGTTCGTTCTACCGACAAAGTACCGACAAATACGTCATGTTAGCTGCTTAGATCTAGATAGAGTTAAACAAAATATTTATAAACAAAAAATAAGGAAATATTTTCTACAATAAGCGAGCAAACGGATACAAAACTTTATATAATTGCAATATAATATAACAAAATATATATTGCAATTATTAAATTGTAAAAAAATCTAAATAATTTTGAAATACTTAACCTGCTTTGTGAAAGCCTTAACCCTTGACTTCATTCTTTCATTCTTCTCAGCGGCAGGGCGCGTTTGGAACCCTCGTAAACTTAGTTTTAAGTCGACTTGTAGTTATCACCATTATTATGCAAGAAATGTCATGCCGACGTTCGCAAGAGCCTGTATGTTAGGCCTATGTGAAATAAAGATATTTTGATTGATTGATTAATTGATCATTATAAAAGGTTAGCTTTCTAGGTTTTAGGCTGGGCAAACACTATGAATAGGTACGAGTGAATAGTGGGCTTTCATACTCTTGAAGTATTTAATTTTATTAATATATATTAAACATCCCGTACAAAATTCCTTATGCCAACGCTCACGTAAAGTCACGTATCATTTGGGCGGGCCGTAGCCGTAGGGCGGGCGGGACCGCCCAGCATATAAAGCCTGCAAGCACAGCCCGCGCCGTACTTTGGCCCGAGGCGTCGTAGCGAGCGAGCGTAGCACATCGTAGCAATGGCTTTCAGGTAAGTCGTAGCCGTACTACGTAGAAAGTTTTCTTAGGTGTTTTAAAATTAAGGCTTTATAAAATTTAACCATTGCCGTATATAATGACTTGAAGAAAATTTTTGGAAGTTTATTTTATAATTTGATTCCATGACTGATAAAAATTATATAAGAATTTTAATAAAAAAGAATTTTTTACGGGATTTACGGTATTTAATACTTCTAGATAAAAAAGTTGACTTGAAAAATGTAACATAACAATGGCTTTATAGTTGACTAATGAAGTTCTCGTGATTTACGAAGACTTATATTTATTTATTATATTTATGCGTATCTTATACCTACTGCATTGTTTCTAACTTCAGAAACTTTACAACTGCAAGTTTGTGGGGAAAATTATGCTTACATAGTTTAAGTAACTAACTTTCGTTGAGTTTGTTGTTACAATTTGCGTTAATGCGACTTGAAAGGACTTGAACCGTGCACGTTTTCATACATTACTTTTAAAATGTATATGTATTATGTTTATAAATTGTGAAGGAAAAAATTAATGAAAAAAAAATATTATGAAAAGATATATTCGGCCTCGACGAGGCTTTAGAGCAATTTTTTTGTTTTAAATTAAATTTATAAATATTTTTTTACTAACCAGTATAATTAAATTTATTTTCAAGTATTTTACGTTCAATTTTAAGATTATATTATAGGTATTTTCGTATATATGTCAGTAAAAAATTGTTTAAAAAGTTGTTATAAAAAGTTTTCTGAAGAGTTCTCTAGTATAAAGATAAATCTAACAGTATTCTAAGTTCATTTGAGTGCAATTAAAATGCACCATACGAATAACTGCTGCTAGTATATAAAAGGAAGTGATTCGCAGAAATCCATCCAAATACATAGAGGCAAAAAATACCTACTGCTTTTAAATTAGTGGTGTGTTCTCTTTACTTTAGATTAAGGAGCACACCACGGCTGTGCCCGCGAAATTCAAATTTTTCGTGGTTTTTCGCGATTTTTAAGCTAATAAGATATAATAGGCTTATGGCCGTCAAATTGCGATAATCCCAATATCTTCTTCACGTGTTTATATAAAAATCTCTGCTCGAAAGTGTCGAGTTAAAGAAATTAGTCCAAGATTTGCGAGTTACTTACATAAAACTCGATACTCGGATTAATTTCCTAGGATACACATTTTTATGCAAAGATTTTGATATAATCATGTAAAGATGATACTGCCATTCTCGCAAATTGATTGCCATAAGCCTATCATGTCTAATTAGCGTACAAATTGCAAAAAACCACGAAAATTTTGAATTTCGCGGGCAGACCCGTTGAGTTCACGTTAACCATTTTCAATGATAATTAATGAAAAAAACTTGCTAAATATCTCATATTGTCACACTGATTTACACGCATCAAAATTTTCTTTTATTTTGTGATTTCACTTAACAATTAAGTTTCTAGAAGGAAAGCTAAACGAGGACAAAAATAACACTTTGTTCTTACCGCTCTTGTACCTTTACTTGTTCACGTGATTTTGGTCACGTGTCGTGATCTCACGGGAAAACAGAATTTTCACTCCATCGACGCAGCGGGCGGGTTGTAAATACATACATTTTTATGTAATTTTGCAAAACTACCGAAGTACCCTTACGTTTAGTTAAAAACTGTAATGCTATACACACGCTATAAATTACTAACGGTCATTTATGCGAAAATGAGTTATTATAGCTTTATTATTCTTCACCTTATGCGGAAGCAAGTAAAGTTTCCCAAACTCACTGCTTTTAAAATATTTTTTTTCATACTTATGCAGTGATGAAAATACCTAAAACAACTCATATCTCGAAACAAGATTTTTGGATTGGTTTTTTTCTGCGGCTTATTTTCGTCAACCTCTTGAAATTTTCATTATCATGAATATGAAATTATACATGAAATTCCATAAATCTCCTAAGTTTGACGTTAAGCTTGGTTTAACCAGGTTTAAAAATGCAAATATTTAACACACTGTTTTGGGCATTACATCCCATTTCCAGTACACTAATTACAGGGAAACCTTGAAAATCACAGAGAAAACAATGTACCTTCCAAAGTCCGGCTTGTAATTTACTGTTATTGCTTTATTTTGGCCTAAGTGTCGGTATATTTTGCTGAGGAATTTCAATAATGAACCGCAAACAGCTCCATCTTGAAAATGTAAGCAACTAACGGATTTTTGAATCTCAATCCCATCGTAACGTAACTACTGAAATGCTCAGTGATAAAAAAATTTAAAGAGTGTAAAGCATGCTCCTAATATTTTTCTAAATCGTCTCCTTTATCTAGTCTATCCGAACAATCTTTGATTAGATCTTTATCCCATTGATTTATAATAGGTCCTTGCTAGCGCTCCGACTAGATAGACCCTTCCTAACAACGTCAGCTCCGTGAGTGCGGCAACTTTTTCTTGTAGTGTGAATGTATCAATTTGAAAGTATGGTACACAGATGCTAATGTGCGTGAAAAATTGTGTAGCGACGGCTCGGGTTTGCCAATGCAGGCAAAGTATTTTTGCCGCACTTTTGAAGGCGAGGGCCTCTTGGACTTCTGTGCTTTATCCTTTATATGATTCGAATTTTACAAGGATAGTTCATGGTAACCTGTCACTAACGGACTACCTACTAAAAAGAGTCTAAAGCAGGCGTGTTATACGGAATTTCCTAAATAGTCCGTATTTAAGATTGCAGACGTGTAAGTGAGCCAGAGTCTTTCCGTTATTCGTACAGGGTTGGTTATACTGAACTGATCCTTGTAAAAGTTTTACTTTTACGCTTATTTCGTTGGGATACGGAAAATTGGTTCTTCTAAAACTTGAATAAATGTGGTTGATTTGCCGATAAATTCTTGCGACATTCAAAGAAGAGCACATTTGCTGCAAATTAAGTCATACGGATAATGTCTTGTCCGAAACTTAGCAATTTTTGAATTCAATTAGTATAAGTATTTAGTATAACTTATTAATAATAAGACTGAAATTGGTATATTTTCTACGGCCATTTTTAGGGGTCCATACCAAAATGGTAAAAATGGAACCCTTATGGTGAGACTTTCTCCGTCCGTCCGTCCATCCGTCCGTCCGTCTGTCACACTCGATTATTTCAGTAACTATTCAAGCTATCGACTTGAAATTTAGAATAGTTATAGGTAATAGTGACCCGACGTCATAACAATCGTAAAAATATGAAAATTGTTTTTATTTTTATTTAAAAAGGGGGGAAAACCGGGTCGACAAAATTTCAAAATGAGATAACAATATTGAGTGGGGTATCATAAGAAAGGGCGTTACTTGTGTATTCTAAAACTAATTTTTATTTATTTTTATGCCTGATAGTTTTGATTTATTGGGCAAACTGTCGAAAAAATACCGTTCCCCCCCCCCCCCCCCCCTTATCATTATGATCAATAGAAGTTAACGTATACTTTACAGGAAAAATAAAATAAACTCGCGGACTAATATACTTTTTTTGATAATAACAATAATCCGCCAAAAACAAAGTTACGTTTGCGGTTTGCCAACAAAAGTACCTACATGTAAATTACACTCGTAAGTTCATGAACAAAAGTGATTATTTCAATGTTTTACTTCTTTTATGGTATGGAACCCTCGGTGCGCGAGTCCGACTCGCACTTGACCGGTATTTTTTGGCTTTGGAATTATATAAACGACCATCTGCTAAATATCTTTCACTGCATATAACCCCGAGGCATTTGAAATTGAAACGTGTCTATCAAACAGACTGCTATTTTAACGCAAATTGAAAACATGATAAATGATTGTGAACCAATTAAACAATATCTCGCCGCCTGTCCAATTGTTTCAATTAAAATTTTTCTATTCTTTGACAGAAATCTCGTGAAAATATTATATAGGAGGCTTTTTTCTTTAGATTCACGTTTTCTTACAAACTCTTGCCCTTTTTGCTGGGCTATCAAGTGCAATATTTTTTTAAGGGTAAAAAGGAACCCTATCACTAAGACTTCGCCGTCCGTCCGTCTGTCACCAGGATGTAAGGTGGGTGGACCATGGAAGGCCATGCTCCTTCGAAGGCCAATTATTAAAATTTCGTAGTTATTGCCATGTGATGACAAATTCCTTCTATCTACATAAACATCCACCGAACTAGAAATCACAGACGCGGCGGCGAATCGCTTGCGCCACTATTTTGGCAGTACGGTCCCTCGCTTCATTGATATCGGAAATCGACGACGTTAAAATAAGGTGGGTGTATAGAAGGCCACTCTAACAAATAAATAGTCATTATTCATCTATTTATTGGATAAATGAAACTAACAAATATTTAAGTAATACTTTGTTTTATTACGTAACATATAAACCAATTCTTTTTATTGTAGATTTAATCGCTATTTATTAACTTTTAGTGTTAAATGACTGCTTTATTATAATGGCCTTCTAAGGAGCCTTGTTCCTAGCAACGCCATTTGGAAGAGTTCAATGAAACTTAAGTTTAATCAATATTGATCAAATCTGAAATTTAAAAAAGTGGTTTATTTGTTACGTAATAAAACAAAGTATTACTTTATTATTTGTTCGTATCATTTATTCAGTAAATAAACGAATAATAACTGTTCATTTGTTAGAGTGGCCTTCCATGGTCCACCCACCTTATCTCATGAACCGTGATAGTTAGACAGTTAAAATTTTTACAGATGATTTATGTATGTATATAATTTCATTGTGCGCCTAAGAAACCACAAAAATTCAAGTAGAAATAAAAATTTAATGATGATGTATTTCTATTGCCACTTTAACAATAAATATTAGAAAACAGAATAAAATAAATATTAAAGAGGGCACCCATACAACAAACGTGATTTGTTTGCTAGTTTTTTGCTTGATATTGATAATGGCAACAGGCAAACGCTTGAAATATTCACAGAATATTTAGTATATTTATTCACTGTGTACATAAAACATTTTATAACTATTTTGAAAATTTATTATTGTCTCGAAAAGTCTGAACAAATATTAGTGAACGAAATACAAACCGAATATCAAAATAGTTCTCGTACCGTGTACGAGGGCGCTATGTTTACAAACAAAATAAAGTAAATGTAAGTACTTACGAGTAGATTAGAAGAATGGAAGTATAATCTTCTAGATATTCTGTTATTGTAAAATATCGAAAAGATTTCTTTAACAAACAAATATCTTGGTTCAAGTTATTTTATCTAGATTTCGGAGAGGACCGGGTATTTGTTTTAAACATTACAAGTCAGTACTTGATCGAGATATCAGTTCTCACCTGATGGAAATGCAGCCCAAGATATTGTTACCTTAATATTTATTAATATGAAAGGTAAGTAACCCCCTAACGCATTGTTAAATCTCTCGGCAGTGCGTCTTGCTGCTACCAGCATCACCTATACATATAGGGTGGTAACATACAACGGCCGAAGCCTCCCACCCGACCAGACCAGTGCCAATTTAGAAATAATAAAATTCTGAAGTGACCCGCGGCGGGAATCGAACCCTCTACCTCCCGTGCGATGCACCAAGAAGATCGTCAAACCAATGTGCTATTACCATTGATTAAACACTCCTGACGTCACGCATACATTTTAGGCTCCGCCCTGAAGCCGGATTTTTAAGTTGTCAAAACTGTAAAATGGCGCTAATGTATACGACCGACAGTTGTATGTGCTGTAAGCGGTACTGAAATGTATAAAGCGCGACGCCATATTTGAGAAATTTTTGGCTTCAACGTACGTCACATCTTTCCCGTCCTCTAGCGTAGTATTTCGTCATTGGCTATTATAACTAGTGTCATAAATAGTAATCTTTAAAAAAAAGCTCTGTAATCTTTGACGTCTTCACGAAAAAGAACAAATGAATTCAATAGGAGAAATAGAGCAAAGGAAAAAACACCGTTACCCTTTCATCAGTATAAAATTAATTGAAAACTCATTCCACTGCAGCCAGTGTAAGCAAGTCGAGTTTTTACCGAGAAAATGAGTCTGCCGTAGAACAAATTTTCGAATTTCCCCGGAGGGAGAAATCAAACAGTTACTAATCTATAAGCAATAAGTATATAATGATTCTGAATCGAATGTTGCCCCTGAACACACATTGTTTCTCTGATTGCTTACTTACAATTTTCTTAAGGTTAGGTACATCTTTCAAATATAAAAAATTGTATATTGCAAAATAACTTTTGCCGGGTCATCTAGTGGTTTTGTAAAAAAAAAACGAAATTTTGTAGCATCAATGTGTTTTTAGCATGTCCACCACTCACAGATGTTCTTAGGAACGATAACTACATACATTCAGCCGACCAACTTTCTGTGAGGTGTGTTTTTTTTTTACGTTTTTACCAATGGCTTCCTTGGTCTAGTGGCTGAGACTAATAGCCACCGATGTATATTGTACTACAATATACATCGGTGCTAATAGCACGAAATGTCAATTACTACTTTTTATAGCACTAAACGCCTACGTGCTAACTTACTCGTAGCTTGTGCTATACAAAAGATTCTTTATGATTCGAACAATATAATATTATAAATTATAATAAGTGTGTACGATATTATTATCTCAAACAAAACACAAAGTCTCTTTATAATAATGATTGATTTGCGTAGTAATGTATACCTACCTAATGATTAATAACCAGTGCCAAATACGGAGTACTGGGTGTACCTTCCTTATATTAAATAAAAAAAAAACGTAAACGAAAACCTTGTTATTTTTACAGATATACCTAATGAAATAACTAATTTCCATTTTGATCTGTATTTAAAATATTAAATTACTAAAACTGATTTATAGTCCTATAAACTCTCATCTATTTAAACAATATTTTTTAAAATGTTTCAAAAATCAAAAATGCATAAAAAAGAATTACATCATATTTTAAATAAAATAAAAAAAAACGTTCTGGGTTGTGGAGCAAGGAACTTCACAATGCGCGCCTTCTCCAGGACTAGGTACTGCCACCATTGATTTATAAACTTAGGATTTGGGGTCAGCGCTAAAAAGTGTCCGAACAAAATGACATACAAAACGCGAAAAGACATTTAATCTCACTTTATTCTCGTGTTTGAAAATTACGCTGTAAAGACAAAAATTATAATGTTTAATACTTAAAAATAAAATGGTTTAAGACATAAATTACAATGTTTTAGTTTGTTTATACAAATGCTCAAGTATCGTCGTTTTTATAGGTTTTCTCGGTACACTTTCTTCGTGAATTTTGTATTACAACCGTCGTCCATAGATTTATAAGCCACTAAATAATTTCCATCGATATTTGTTGCGAAAGTACACAACACAACAATTACAACAATTACTTACATTAGAGTAAATTGTATTTACGATAACCATTAGAGAATTCCGGACGCTATAATTTAGATTTTTTTGTGTATCTACAGAAAAACGTTAGATCCGAAAGGATCTAATGTCAACTAGTTCCTCTACCTATTATACAATATTCAAAAGAAATATGAAAAGTTTCCTATTGAATGGAACTGAATAGGAAATGTATTAAATGATATTTTTGGCGATAGAAGAATCTTTATTGCGTAATAAATAATTCGGTAGGTACGCGTTTTCCTGGGACCTCGATTTTCAATAGATAAAATCAAAAACTAGTGTTTCTTTTGGCACATATCTGGGCACAATAGGCGTATACACAGGACCGCGCGAAAAAATGTCACCAGTTTGCTGGTGTCAATTTTGATGATTGTTTTGACACCAACAGGGTCAGTAGTAAGCCGACCGCAGTATTGTCCATGGAACGCGGTCCACGCTACAGATCACTATACTTTTTATTAGTCCACATGCGAATTTTCGAAGGGACAATTTCCGTCATGTTGCGGCGTATGAGCGGTGTATACTAAAAATTAAAGACAGGGCGAACAGCGCGAAAAAATGTCGCCAGTCTAAGGGAGCAAGAATGACTATTTTGCACCCTCCCCCGTCAGTAGTCAGTATAGGTAGATAGGTAAAGTCCTATTTCTTTTTTTTTTGAATTAATAAAAATATTGCAGGCAAGGTGACCACAGACAGACACATTGATAAAATAAAATATAAAAAAATAAACATGTATTTCACAGGAGTTTCGACAGATGGCGCTACATTTTCTTGTATGAAGAACGTTTACGTAGTGTTCGGATGGGCCTATCTTGACTATTTTTATCTATTCAATGGGCTCATCTTCAGGTTCATATCGGTGCTGGGCACAGATTTATGACGAAATCAATTATAGGAATCTGGATGCCTTCAAGAGAAGAGCGCACAGGCATTTTCTAGGCTAAACGCGTTTCATGCTAGACTAGACCTCATCATTTCTCACGGTTGTTATACTTAGTGAAGGGCAAGTCAAAAGGCATTTAACCCACATAACACAACGGAGGCTTCGGCCGTGGCTAGTTAGGTACTGCACGCACCGCGATTTAGCGTTCCGGCGCGATGCTGTGTAGAAACTTTTACAGTTAGTACAGTGACATATTCGGCTGCATCATCACTGTCATCATATCAGATCTCAGTCAAGTACTAACTTGTAGAATAAAAAACAATCTCAGGACGACGGTTGCAGTGCAATACGTCGTTGTAACATCGCCATAAGACATAAATTACAATGTTTTAGTTTGTTTATAAAAATACTCATGTACTCTCGTTTATATAGGTTTTCTCGGGACACTTTCTTCGTGAATTTTGTACATTACAACCGGTATTACAACCGTCGTCCATAGATTTATAAGCCACTAAATAATGTCCATCGTTATATGTTGCGAAAGTACACAACACAACAATTACATTAGAGTAAATTGTATTTATGCAAAGTCTTAGTACGCACTGCATCTGAAATAGGCAGACGCATCGTTCAGCATCAAGTGAAGTTAAAGCTTATTGCTCATTCCACTGTAGTTCTAACTGGCAAGTGGTTAGAAGTTCCCGAGTTATTTACATATTTATTTGGCGCTGCGCTCTGTAATTAGCGGGTGTAATTAACGTCGGGGCGCGCGTGTCGCGGCATAATGCCCGCCGGTCACTATCCATCATGGCGGCGCGTCACCTGTCAGCTGTCACTTTTTGCGTTTCCCGCCGACTTTTAATCAGATTTTCGGAAGTTTGCAAATTGCAACACAAATGCGACGGTCACGGTTGATTGTGTAATTGTGTTGCACTTGGAGTGCATTCTTAGTTTAGATTTAACCGATTTAATTTTTTTTTATATGTGAACTTGAGTGCGATCGCACCTGATGATACATATGCAGCCGAAAATGTTAGGTACTGTGTGTTTACTAACTTAAGGTGTTGCGGCCCTACCAGCCCGCGAAATTCAAATTTTATTTAGTTTTTCGCAAATATTAGACTAACTACACATTGTAGATTTATAGCAATGCATTTTGCGGGCCTACTTTTTATGCATCTACACGTTTTTAATAGAAACTTTGTTCGAAAGTTCCCACTCATCTCATATTGGTTCCCGAAAGATAATTTTTTGCAGTTTCCCAGATTTCGAGCTATCGGGAACCAATATGAAGTAAATGAGTATTGTTGAGCAGAGTTTTTGTTAAAAACATGTAGATGCATAAACGTTGTGCCCGCAAAACACATTGCCATAAGCCTTCGATGTATAATTAGCCTACTATGAGCGAAAAACTAAATAAAATTTGAATTTTAGCGCCCGGATGGTACCCATCGCCCTTAAAACGACTAATGGCGGTTCCCAATATTCGATCTATCCACGGTTTGCCTTACTAGAGATAGAAATTTGACGTAACTTTTATAGACCTTATGTCAAATTTCTATCTCTAGTAAGGCGAACCACGGATAGATCGAATATTGGGAACCGCCATAAGTGATGCCTAACGGTTTCCACACAGCATCGCACCGGAACGATCGTTTGCTTGGAAAAAATGCGTCTTTGCTGTAGGCACATTGAGACTTTAAGTATTTACTGAAATAATTGAGTGTGACGGACGGACGGACTGAGAAAGTCTCAGAAAGTCTTTACCATTTTGTTCTGGAACCCTAAATAAGTAAGTATTCAGTAGGAGCTAATTATAGCGTACCTTTATAAGTACACGCTGAACAAATAAACTGTAGAAAAGCTGGGAGTATCAACTTATCAAGTGACGCAATTTGGCAGATGAGGACAAATTCGGACAATATCCTGAACAAAATGGCGTCCGTAAATAACAGCCGAGGGTATTCCGAGCTGGGGATGTACTGAACATCTTATTTGTAACCATTTAACTTTTTTTAGGAATCCGCACGTTATAAAGGAAAATGATACATTTCAAAGATCACTTTATAGTTTGCATGTCTGTTAGCACGCCATTTAAAAGAACCGTTTTCACAAGAACAAAAAAAAATAAAGATTCAACGAAAAACAAAAAAGGTGTTTAAAGTTGTATTTTTTATTTGTGCAAAGGAAAATATCAAAATCATTTTGTATCATTTAAACAAAACAATAAACAATACAATACAATGCAATGACATTTTTAGCCATAGATTAAACGTCGTCGCTAACGCTCCGACATTGCTGCGTGACTTATTATCTCTATCCAGGCAAAGAGTTTTGAAGTCCGTACTTTCAAATAAAATACCCAATTCTAAATACTGTGCTATAGCGGTTTTTAATAAAGAGAATATAGAGCTTACCGCCAGTGCCTTATTGAGATGCATACAGTAAAACTTTTACGAGAAATAAGTATAATAGCTAGTTCAACAAAAGGCTGTAAATTAGTCTAGAGTTTTAGCCGTGTTTACTACCTATACCTAAACCTAGGTCTGGCTTATTAACGTTGCTGTGCGGTACTGAATGTATTTATTTGGTTAAGATTTTGAATTACATATTATATTATAGGTGGTTATGTACACTTATAAGTACACTTATAAGTTCTTATTCAATGGATCTCTTTAACAGAAAATTTCCACGTGTCTCATGAGACCTTTGATTATATAGATACCTAGCATGAGACACACATGTCTATAGACAAGTGAAATAGTATGTTTCATTACAAGTGCGGAAAGGCTGTTATTGCAAAGAGTTCCGACAAATGTCTACCCGAGCCGAGGCGCAGCCGAAAGCGAGGGTTGACAGTCGGAACAAGTTGCAATGACGGTTCCGCACGTGTACTGAACGATTATTTTTAATACAGTTGCGAAAAAATGAAGCAATTTAATAAAATAATAAAAACACAATAAACTCAACTAACTTAACATTTTCTGAAAAACTATTTGCTTTTTTCTCTTCTCTCCACGCAATAAATTCGTCGTATGTAGATATGTAGCGACTTTTTGACTTTTCCGGTAAAATGTTCTCCGAAGCATTTTGTGCAACAAACAACTAAACTCGCAAAGAAAATTTCTGAAAAATGGCGCCAACCGTAGAATATAAGCAGTTTTTTTTCTTCACCCATTCTGGTGATTTAAAAAAAAAATTGGTCATAGACTAAATAATATTCTGGTACGTAAAGGGAACTATAATGAAATTTAATGAGATGAAATGAAACCTAACCAAACTCATTCAATCAAATCTGATATTGAAACAAATTAGTAGCTTCTTTTTAGAAATATACGTATTTGCATGAATCATAAAAACTTCTATGAATTTTTTTAGTAAAAACTTCATGGTTGGTTTTTCTTTTTAATAGACGTTATTTTGACAGTTGGGAAAGATAACGCACGAGTTCGGGAAAGGTAAAAAATTATTTTTAATACAGTTGCTCAAAAAGTGGCGTATTGCAGGGACGTATAGCGTTCGGGATGTGGGCTATTACATACTCGTGCTTTTTTTTTACCTTTCCCGAACTCGTGCGTTATCTTTCCCAACTGTCAAAATAATGTCTATTAAAAAGAAAAACCAACCATGAAGTTTTTACTAAAAAAATTCATAGAAGTTTTTATGATTCATGCAAATACGTATATTTCTAAAAAGAAGCTACTAATTTGTTTCAATATCAGATTTGATTGAATGAGTTTGGTTAGGTTTCATTTCATCTCATTAAATTTCATTATAGTTCCCTTTACGTACCAGAATATTATTTAGTCTATGACCAATTTTTTTTTATTTTTTTTTAAATCACCAGAATGGGTGAAGAAAAAAAAACTGCTTATATTCTACGGTTGGCGCCATTTTTCAGAAATTTTCTTTGCGAGTTTAGTTGTTTGTTGCACAAAATGCTTCGGAGAACATTTTACCGGAAAAGTCAAAAAGTCGCTACATATCTACATACGACGAATTTATTGCGTGGAGAGAAGAGAAAAAAGCAAATAGTTTTTCAGAAAATGTTAAGTTAGTTGAGTTTATTGTGTTTTTATTATTTTATTAAATTGCTTCATTTTTTCGCAACTGTGAACTGTATTAAAAATAATCGTTCAGTACACGTGCGGAACCGTCATTGCAACTTGTTCCGACTGTCAACCCTCGCTTTCGGCTGCGCCTCGGCTCGGGTAGACATTTGTCGGAACTCTTTGCAATAACAGCCTTTCCGCACTTGTAATGAAACATACTATTTCAACACACAAACTTGCTCATGAAGTGGCTCTTAATTCACCGCAATTAGGCACATTGACACCTATAATCATTACTATTATTCACTAGTGATATTCAGTTACCTATAAGTTTTTTTTTAATTTTATTGGTTGAGTCTCGGTAGCTCTATGGGTTGAGTTGCTTTGTTCTTAAAAAAGTTTCGATATAAAAAAATCGTATTCAATATTACAAATAAATTAATGTACCTATTCCTTGCTCATTTCATGCAACTTCGTATTTAAATAGATAATTTCAATTTGTAAATAGATAATTTAAACTTGAAATTCCCCATTTTCTACTGGACTAAAACGCAATTCGTCGATAAGCCAAAAAAAAAAGAAACATTTTCTTGTCTACGGCCGATAGGCTGTATGGTCTATAGCCAACCGCCTTTGTTAAATGCGCGCGCATAGGAAAACTGATTAAATTTTCCCGCCATTGCGAAAAATTTTCTATCTCGTTTTCGGATTTTTTTTCACTCATAAGTTCCAAAAAAGTTCGTGACAGGCATAAATTATGTATTGTATAGTACTTACTCAGTACTCACTATTAAAAAAACCTTGCGTCATCATTTTTAATTTTTTTTTGTCGTATTTACCAAAAATACATTAATGTAACTCTGTAATATCTAGCCGAGTTTTATGCAGAAAATATCTGGGTGACCGCAGATATTTTCTGCATAAAACTCGGCTAGATATTACAGAGTTACATTAATGAGCTCGAAAGTGAGCCCTATTATCAACAGGCCTAATTACACAGCTCGAATTTCATACTAACTTACATTGAGATAAGAAACCCAGTAAGGTCTACTATTATTTCTTATAATTCATAAAAAATAATTACGTTTTACCTACTTCTGCGCTTAGATTATCGCTAATTAGGTTTCCCAAAAAGCCAAAAACCACGGGAAGAACAACGTCAATGAAACGGCTGGCTCATCTTTTGTACAACGAATCAACCCAGCAGTTCATCATAGAAATGAAGCCAGTATTCTTTCCCGCGGGGTGTTTTGTACTCTATACGTTAAAACGTGATTTTAAACTTGCTTCAGTGATCATTCGATATTTCGACAGCTAACATTTGCTCGAATTGTTCGGTTACATATTATTATTAACCGACTTCAAAAAAAGGAGGAGGTTCTCAATTCGTCGGATTCTTTATTTTTTGATTTTTTTATGTCACCTACAAAAATTTATGGACCTTTGACGAGCTCCGTGGCGCAGGGGACGCACGCTCGGATTCGAATGGGAGGTCGCGAGTTCGATTCCCGCCACAGGCCCACTTTGGAATTATATAATTTCTAAATTGGCTCAGAGGTCTGGTCTGGTCGGAGGCTTTGGCCTTGGCTAGTTACCACCCTACCAGCAAAGACGTACCGCCAAGCGATTTAGCGTTCCGGTACGATGCTGTGTAGAAACCGTTGGGGCGACATAACTTACCCCCTCCAAGTTAGTACGCTAACTTCTTCGGTTGCATCATCACTTAACATCAGGTGAGATCGCAGTCAAGTACTAACTTGTATAGCGTAAAAAAACCTATCTACAGTCACGGAATGAAAAGTTTCGTCACCTTAGTGTCGGTTTTCGCTTGCACTAGTACCTACTGCAAGAGTCCATTTAAATACCATAATAACATAGTTTCAAAAAGTAACATGTGCTCGCGATACGGTAAACGAATCCATTTGTAAACCGACGAACCTTTTCATTCCGTTACTGTAAGGTTAGTACTTAGTACAGGTTTTTGTACGAATTTCGAGTCGACTCGCATCGCACAAACGAATCGAATTCCTACATACATTTACAGCCAGCGCCATCTATGGTCAGACATGGGGCTGTCAATAGATGGCGCTGGCTGTAAATGTATGGAGGCATTCAATTCGTTTGTACGATGCGTGTGACTCAAAAGTCGTACAAAAACCTGTACTAACCCCCCTGTACCTAGTCATCAGAGTTCCCAAGAAAACTAACTATGGAACGCGATCGAAGTTGCGGCCAACAGCTAGCCTATTAATAAACTAGTGAATAACGCCTATCATTCGACGAATCAGTCGCTCTGCCCTTTTTTGCACCAAAGAATAGTAATAGGTACAATGCTAAAACGAACTACAAGACTGCCCACATTTATGTGCACGTCATAGGAGTGTTATTTAAAACATGTTGAAACAGTACGTTAGTAGAACATGACATACTGCGGTGTCGAAAAAAGTTGGAATGGAAAATGGTTCGAAATTCAAAAAAATCGGCAAAGTTCGAATCGGGATCACGCTCCGAGGGTTCCGTACTGTTGCACAGAATATCTAATAGTACTGTGGGTACTACTATAAAAAAAGTAATCCATAAGAATCACTTCTCTTACCCAACCGCTAGCATTGTTATTAGTAAGTACATAGTAACTCAAAGTTAATACCAAAAAAACTACTTACTAGATCCCGTTCAAACCAATTTTCGGTGGAAGTTTGCATGGTACCTACTATACATCATATTAGTTTAGAAAAAAAAAATAGAAACCTCAATATCATTTTTGCACACCTATCCTTAATAGAATTATACAAAACCTGTGGGTTTTGATGAAAAATGAGTTACAGTTGGGGGTTATGGAAAACCCCCAAAACTTATTGGTTTTTTTCTATTTTTGTGTGAAAATCTAAAATGCGGTTCATGGAATAGGTACGTAAATCTACTTAACAAGTTTCAGTATAAGTTCTTATAGTTTCGGAAAAAAGTAGCTGTGACATACGGACAGACGGACATACAGACAGACATGACGAATCAATAAAGGTTCTGTTGTTTGCCATTTGGCCACGGAACCCTAAAAACGGCAAAATATCGTAGGACGCCGATACCCGTGCACGCTAATATCAGGTCGGAAGTCACGTGGGCCGGGCTGACAGCTGACAGGCGATTTGTAACAATTACAGCTCCACAGGTGTCTGTTTACACGCCGTCACGTGGCCCGCTATTACCGAGTGTACGTACTCGTATATACAGCCTTCCCTTCTCGGGACGCGGGGTTACACGTACGACGTACTTACGGTGCGAGCTAATGAAACAAATGAAACAAAATTACTTAGCCAAAGAAAAGGTTACAATTTCGAACAATCCCTGACTCCCAAACTAGGCAAAACCCGTGTCTTGGGAGTCAGTGTTTACAAATACGATGGTACAAGGGCAAAAAAGAAAATTAAATAAAACATTTATTTAGGGGTGGGAAAGTTTTTCGTGCTCAAATAGCTTCAAGTAATTTTTTATCGATGAAGCTGTACAATATTAAATGGAAACGGGTATTGGCTTATAAATCTATGAACCGCGGGTGTAATACAAAATTCACGAAAAAAGTGTCCCGAGAAAACCTATATAAACGAGGGTAGGGTACATGTGTATTTTTTTAAACAAGCTAAAACATTGTAATTTATGTGTTAAACCATTATTATACGATAGTGCGATTGGAACTCTTTACGCGATTTGGAACCATTGATTCATAAACTAAGGATTTGGGGTCGGCGCTAAAAAGTGTCCGAACCGAATGACATACAAAACGCGAAAAGACATACAATTGCACTTCAGTCTCGTGTTTGAAAATTAGGCTCTATAGTAATGCTTTAAGACATAAAATACAATGTTTTAGTTTGTTTATAAATATACTCATGTACCCTCGTTTATAAAGGTTTTCTCGGGACACTTTTTTTCGGGAATTTTGTATTACACTCGTCGCCCATAGATTTATAAGCCATAGATTATTAGTAGTCCATAGATTTATCAGTATTTCGGAACCAGATACGGCCAGGAGCATAGATTATTACTATATGAACCCGAATAACACCACAACATGATCGATATTTGCACGAATTACAAATGATTTTGGTATTAAGTTTGTATGGGAGTCATCGTGGGTTAGTGGACTCATGTTGTTAGATTTTTTCGATAAGTGCCCACGTTTGTGACGCGTATCGTATGTCAGACACGGTAATAATCATATATCAAAAACTTTTCTTTTATCAAAAATATAAAATAAAAGTTTTTGATACATTAGTATATGCAAATCATAATTTTAAAGATGAAGAAAGACGCTACTTATTTATAACCCACATAAAAAAGGCTAATTACGGTTTAGGCACACGCCTTCAGGCCTGTTATGATTGCCACCTAACTTGTGATATGAAGGGATTTACATATCAAACGTTTTTCGCCGCGGATTTAACTAAAGCATCCTTGAACGCGGCTGTCTGCCTTCTTTTGGGCCTTTACGAGTACATAATGAGGAAAAATGTATATTGCTTCTTTAAAACTTTACGTTTCTAACTTAGGGTTGTTTTTTCT
The DNA here is from genome assembly GCA_963855885.1 of Coenonympha glycerion. Taxonomy (NCBI): domain Eukaryota; kingdom Metazoa; phylum Arthropoda; class Insecta; order Lepidoptera; family Nymphalidae; genus Coenonympha; species Coenonympha glycerion. The sequence continues at coordinate 1,604,647 of OY979647.1, forward strand.
CTTTATATTATGTACCTACCTACTCGTGTGTAAGAGTTCAAGTATATTTACGTAAGTTAGTTAGTAAGTTTAATAAAATTAAATAATTTATTAAAATGCCAAAGTTTGTATGTTTATAATTTGAAACCCTATAACGCAACAAAATTCAAATGAAATATATATTCTAATTACTGAAAAGTCAAAACCCAACCATAAGGTTCGGAACTAGGCACACTTGCTCTTTTCAGAAACGTCATTATTTACAAGTTTTCCTATATACTAAGTAAGAATTGGTATATATATTTTCAAGATATTTCATGAGGAGATGGAAGCATATCCCTAGGACCCTAGTCCCTATCATTCCAAGAATCTTTGCCATTTAAAAATTCTTCAATAGTATGGTAACCCTGGTATGGTAATTTGTTAGACCTTTTTTGACAGTGACTAAACCTTTTATGTAATTAGTTCTTTTGGTTTGTACTGTTTAAAAATTATCACATTGGTATCTCGTAAAATATTCTTGGTTTCTCGATGGATTTGTAATCTGTTATCTTCAGAGGTGGAGTTGCGGGCAAAGTCTCTACACAGACATGTTCTCTCTCTCTCTCTCTCTCTCTGTGTGTATGTGTGTGTGTGTGTGTGTGTGTGTCTGTCTGTCTGTCTGCATATATCTCTAAACAATAAAAAAGGTTCAATTTTGTTATTTTGATAAGGAACCCAAATAAGTTGTCTTCCTTTTTACTTCAGTTAAAAAGCTTCAGGACATTTACCTACCTACTTATCGAAGCGTCAAGTTATAACTAAGAAACTTCGCAAATGATGCTTTGTTTTATCTTATAATCTCAATAAGTAGAAGCTTAACTTGAGATAGTACACGATACTTATTAATCCGCCCAGTAGTGAAAAGTTGAAAACTACGATTAAGAGGTAGTTACTAATAAGTACTTATCCTATCTTTTAGCCTTGAGTGTTCCTTGCCTAACTACAAAAAAATCAGTTCTACGACTGGAGTTTACTTGCTGCTAATTGTAAGCAGAAGATTTCATTGTGGCCACGCGATATCGCCCATATTTACCTACTTATCTACAAAAACAATTTGAGTAATTGGACAAAAACGTCCTCATGATTTTAGAAAAACCTATTACCACCGTACAGGTTGATTGCCTTTTTTAAAACTTAATAACAATAATTGACATACTTTCATGATTGTTGTAATATGGGGGACAGTGTCCGTAAATCCCCCATTGTCCATCAAATACATGCACTCATTTATACTTATCATTTCCCCGTTAGGTATAATAATAATTAATAGGTATCTAATATTTAAAGAAGTTTTTTTACGCTATAAGTACAAGTTAGTACTTGACTGCGATCTCACCCTGATGGTAAGTGATGATGCTGCCGAAGAAGATGTTAGCGTACTAACTTGGAAGCGGTTTCTACACAGCATCGTACCGGAACGCTAAATCGCTTGGCGGTACGTCTTTCCTGGTAGGGTGGTAACTAGCCACGGCCAAAGCCTACCACCAGACCAGACCTGAGCCAATTTAGAAATTATAAAATTCCAAAGTGGCCCGTGGCGGGAATCGAACCCGCGACCTCCCACTCGAATCCGAGCGTGCGTCCCCTGCGCCACGGAGGTCGTCAAGTATTACCTAATTAATCTACTGTTATTGGTCTAATAAGAATACAAAGTGAATGCTTCTGTGTAACTTTTATTCTATTAAAAACATAAACAACGACAAATTGAGACACAAACCTTAGTTAGATAATTCTAGTCATCACGGTTTCACCCAGCACACCTAGGTACAATTTGCAGCGAGTTTGTCTGTAAAATCTTGAATTTCACTGCATCTAAGAGCTTTAGGTTACTTTCGAGCTAATGACGACAAAAGAAGTTTAGTTTAATTTGAAACTAGCACCTAGCTCCTACCTACAAATAATAAAATACATTCTCTGGAGTTCTAGCCATATGACATTACGATCTGTACCTAGATGGAATGGAAACGAACAACGATAGATGGAACGGAAACGGAACAAAATTAAAAAAAAAATTGTACAAAAATGTAAGTCACGTGATCAATTTGGCAATAATTTTCATACATTTTTTTTTAATTTCGTTTCATTTCTATTTTATCCATCGTATCGCAATATTCATATGGCTTGTAGCTGCAGTTCTTTCTTAGTTATGAGTATTCAACGTCCAGTTTTGTAATTTGAGGGACCTAAACCTATGTCCGATTTCTGACTTTTTCGTAGTTTATATTTTAAGATCATTTGTGCCGAATGAGAAACGTTTCCTGAGACATTAAAAAAAAACAGTCTATCTTCTCCCATTTTTGACCATGTTTCATTTTGGATCCGTTTCATTAAATTCCAATAGAGATGAGACCCATGTAAAATAAAAGCTTTTGGCTCTTGATAAAAATTAGAATTAAAAATTTCATTTATAAAGCTAAGTAAGTATATGAAATTAATATTTTATATGATAATACGAAATTCCCTTCAGCTATTATCTTATATATCAAGAATTGATTTAGGCCTACAATTGATTAATTTTACTTTTGAGCTAACGTTAGTAACAATAGTGTTGTAGCACTGAATTAGATCATTCGCGTGCGAATTCGCACGTACGCATGTACTAGTGATGGACATGAATCGATAAATAAATATAAAATTAACATTTTAAGACAGGTTAGTTATCAATATCGATATTAAATATTGTCGATACCGTTTATTTAGTTACCGTTATACAGCACAAATATTATATTTCAATCGTGCAAATAAAATCGAAACGATTATTACACATTATTACTGCAATACACTGAAAATAGAGTTTTCATGTAAACCATGTGGCTGGCATATATAAATCATGACTGTTTCACAATCACTAGATAAACTTTATCTAGCAAGTATTTTTGATGTTGTGACAGTTTTCGTTTTGGGAATCTGTCAAAATGTCAAGTTTATTCGTTAGATAAAGTTTATCTGGCGGTTATGAAACAGGCTCTTAATTTAATAGTTATCACTGAAGTTTTAAATGCCTACCTGCAATGGGTTGCGCTGGCTTGTTTTTCCATGCTTCTAAAAGTTATCGATATCATGTTCTTAAATGTCCGTTTTTATGTCACTTAAATATTTATTTAATTAACGGATCTTTATCGAGCTACTGAATCGAAATTGCTCATCAGACATTTGGAAATAACAGATTTGAAATGATAGTATACGATATCTTAACTAGGCAGATACCTACTGTATAGATATTTTATTGATGTTTTAGAATTGAGTTGAGGGTCGTTACCTTTCTTTATTAAAGAATTTTAAATTAAAAATTTCGAAATCCGTTTAGTAGTTTTTGTGTGAAAGATTAACTAACATCCATCCATCCATTCTAACCATATTGGTAATAAACGATAGCTGATAATAATATTTGTGATTTTCATTTCCACACAATACTTCTTACAAGCAATATTATGTATGGAAAGGCCCAAGTTTAAAGAAACTGTTTTGAGTTAATGAAAAATACCTAAGCGATATAATGAATATAATTTGTTTAATTCTATTATTTTTAAACTTGTTAAGTTTAAGCAATGTTACAAAAATCTCTGTAAGCGGCTTAGTTTAATTTATAATAATTATATTTATAATAGGTGTCATCAAGGAATTACAGAAGCTAAAAAGCTATTATGTCCCGCCACGCGCTGCTAAATCCGCTTTGAGTCCTAAATAAACAAAATACAATTCGTTATACCCACATTAGATAAGATTTCCTCTAAAGTCTTATTTTTGGGACAAAAATTAATAATATCGTTTTTATATTCAGACAAGAATGTCTATGGTACATAGACTAGTTGTAGATATATTCAATGTCTCTACTGTGGTTAGAATACAGTGCGACAAATCTATTTTGGCGCGTGGCCAAAGTCTGAACTAACGCCGCTATCTTGTGCTACTGTTTGATAGTTTGCTCTGTCAGTATTATCACTATTGTATGTTATGTTGTTTTTGCTTACTATTAACTATTTTAAACTAAAATTGAAGTAAAATTTAGGAGATTTTATTTTATGGCTACCTTTGTTTTGCAACAGCGCCCTCCTTCAAGTGCCAAGAGATCCTTGTCGGACTGTATTTAACTTTATATTTAACTGAAAAAAAGAGTTACAAAACAAGAAGTGACTAACTATCGGCTGATGTGGCCAATTGAAAATCGATTGTGAAGATTCGCATTTTCGATAAAAGATCGTGCATCTCTAAAATACGGGCGCTGACGTTCAAGATAAATGGATGCGGGTCCCGGAGTCAGCTTCCTGCGTCCCGGGGCTGCGCACGCGTCACCCGGCGTCGTAAATAGATCAATAAACAATCGATACCATTCAATCGATACTTTCTAAAAATAGCGACGGACATCACTATTTTTAATTTTATGATACAGATTTACTTAAAAATCTGTTAAGTTGCTTTTGAAATACTTATTTGATTATTTTGATGATATTTAGTTCAAAAATATTTACTTGGATGGAAATTTAAAAATGACACGGAAATTTGTGTTACATAAACCAAAAAGTGGTGTTCTGTGTGTGCATTGAAAAGGACTAAGATATTCATGAGTGTACTTAGGTAAGAAAGTTTGATTATATTTACATAAGGAATCAGGGATGTTACATTAGTTTAAAATAAATTAATTATCGTATGGGGGAAAATATTTATATTTTTCTTGCACTATCGGTAGGTATACCGTATTCGTAAAATTTTCCAATATATAAGTAGATATAACATGTATATATGTTAAACAGTTGTTTGTATGTTTTATTGAATGTGCTTACATCCGGAACTACCGGAGTAGGACTATAAAAATTAATTTAGTTTCCATGTGATTTCCAAAACCTGGAAATATATGCGAAGACGACAGCAGTAGGTAATTAAGTTTATCATCAGTCCATTAAACATATAAGACAGTTTTCTCAGAGCTTTAAGACTCAAGGTCTCAACGTCAAGTTCTGAGCATCTATGGAACAAAAATCGAATGACATTCAAAACGACGGTCCACTTCCAACAAATATCAATTTAGTACCGAGGACGCTCGGGGGAGGCGCTTCAAATCGGCACAGACAATGAACGGTCAAACGTATGAATCCAGAGATTCATATCAGTAGTGGTCTCCATTCAAGTAGCTAACGATTACTTCGATCGTCTGATGTTCTGCATACATACCTATATGGACATACATATTGTGATTTGTGCATTATGCAAGCACATATTACTTTATTATTCCCTCAATATAATTTTATCACGCGGCTGCGGACCACAGTAAATCTTTATGAGTGAATAATTAAAACTCGCTAATTGATAGATTAACGATGCTTTTATCGTAAACAACACGAAAAGACCCAATGTTAACGTAAGAGTAAGTTTCTAAGTTTGTTTTGACTTTTGCTAATGAATTTAAAGCAAAGCAGTGATTAGACTGATGGAATGTAGACAGCTTATAACCTGGATTAGGTATTCCAGAATAAACCCAGAATTAAAAACAGCTTTAATAAGCATCAACTACAATCCGAGAGCGAATTGGTATTCATAATAATACTAGCTGTTGCCCGTGGCTCCGCCCGCGTGCAGTTCGTTTTTTTTACAAAAAAGGTTTCCCGTGGAATTTCTTAATTTTTCCAAGATAAATGAGTGGTCCCTGGGTTCGATGGACCCGTAAAGGAGTCTTCTTCCAATCTCTCCTGTCAACGTGCTATCTTCTTTCATACAATTTACCTATATCTTCTTTGGTCTTCCTCTACTTATACACTCTGTTGAAATTGCTTATGTTGCTCAATTCGCATGGAGTAAGACAGAGTGGGGCGTGTCATCGTGGATTGTAATATCTATACTAACCATACATATCTTATTCTGAGATAATACCAACGCCCAGATATTGTAATTAAGCATTCTGATGCGCTGCTGTGTACGTAGCAACCCGTTCCTGCTACGTACGGGTTATCTTGTATAGGTATACCTAGTTGCACGATCAAAAGGACGATTTAAACTGTCGATATTTCGACCCCGTTTTGATTGTGCTACGTAGATAAGTAGCTATAGGTTTTTTTAAGCAAATGGTGCTCTCAAATTTTTCAGGATGAAAAGTATCTTAAATGTTGACCGGGCATATATATAAAGTAGTAGGATCATAAAATTTCATAATTTCATTTAAATCCGTTACTTGAAAGACGCTTTGCCTGTTTTTGTAATGTTTTCTTTCCCGCGGGAACTCGATTGGATTAATAAGTTTATACTATATATATATATATATATATATATTTTGTTAAAGAGGCAACATAAGGTATCAGCATAACAAATTTTACTAAATTAAGTTCATTAGTTGTTGTTTACAAAGCTGTTAAATTAATTGCAGTTTTTTAACTATCCCACGGGAACTCTTTATTTTACCGGGATGAAAAGTATCCTATATGTTGACCAGGGACATAAGCTACCACCACACAAAATTTCATTAGAATCGGTCCAGCCGTTCCAAAGATTAGCCCGTACAAACAGACAGACAAACAGACAAACAGACAAACAGACAAACAGATAAACAGACAAACAGAGAAACAAAAAATTTGAAAAAAATTTAAATTAGTTCTATTTCACTTCTTACATCCCCCTGACTCCGTTTTTAGCATTTTTTTATTTGTGTAATGAAATGAGTGACATTTCATTCATTTGAATTTGCCGCGCTTCGCGTATCAGCTGTCCTGTCGCGTAGCTATGATATTGATCTGTGTCTATGATAAAAAATGGCGTGGGACGCGCAGATTGTTTTGTGCATTTTATTGTTATAAAAACTAATAGAAAGAATGTGATTGAGGACTCGATATTTAGTGAACTTTAAATGTCGTTTCTTTGTACTTTCAGGTGAGATAGAAGTGTAATTGTCGTAACTTGATAATAACTTTTGTAAAGACTTGTTAATAAAACAAAACTTTGTACTTTCAGAGAAACAATTTGTTGTTTGTTTTTGGAGATCCTCAATGTCTTACAAAACGACATTTTTGTGAACTAAGAAAATATGGACCGGCTTCAGTTTGAGTTTACGATGATAGCCTCAAATGATGGCAAATCAAATGTATTAGCTATAACCTCAATATCTACTGAAGAAGGAAAATGTTATGTTTTACCCGAGGAACTGAAGCCGGTGAGTCATCATACATATATTGTTAAAACGAACACTTTCACAAAAGTAAAAAATAGCATTAAAAAAAGACACCAGAGTAGAAAAGTATGGATAAAGTTGGATGAAAATCTAAAGAAGACATATGTAGATGAGGAAGGTAATATGCAATTTTTAGATCAATATTTAGATGAAGTGAGCACAACACAAGCAAAGGACAAAAATGACACTTTGCAACAAATCTTGGAACAATTAATAGAAACTACAACTAAGAAAGAAAGTCAACATAACTTAAAACATATCTCAGAAAAATTTATTATTGAAAAATTCACAAGCAAAAATCCTAATGCGATGCAATGGATAGAAATTTTTGAAAAAGAGTGTGCGCGCTTTAATATAACAAAAGATGAGACAAAAATAGATATTTTGAGGTTATTTTTAGATAAACCTTGTTTGGATTGGTATAGCTCGATGATCATAAAACTAACAATAAATTCTGAATGGAGTGAATGGAAAGACAGGTTTTTAGAAACTTTTAAAAACCAAGGATGGGACATAGTCACATATGCTCTCGCATTTAGGTATAAAGAAGGACAGTTAATTGATTATGCCATAAAAAAAGAACGGCTTTTATTAGATATAAACAAATCTATAGATTCCAAAACAATGATAGATCTTATTGCAACTGGTTTACCTGGATTTATCTTAAATAAGTTAAACAGGGATGAACTCAACAACACTACTGACTTGTTCAACGAGATAAGAAAATATGAAGGCACGATATATAAGAAAAACTCAACTAACATAAAGAGCAGTACATTTTATAATAAAAATAAAACTTATGAGAAGAAGTCATGTAAGACTTGTGAGTCTTTGGACAAAGGAATTAGATATCATCCAGAGGAGTCATGTTGGTTCAAGAAAAATAAAAATGAACCTGAAAAAGTTCTTAAAACTAAAAATGTAAACAATAACTCCATAATTGAAGTAGACATAAATACTGAGAAAAAAACTAGTAAGCACACCATTAATCAAAATCAAGCTTTTATTAGAAAATAAACTAGAAGTGAGTGGTATTTATGATTCAGGCTCACAGATTTCTATAATAAATTCAAGATTAATAAAAGTAAAAGAAAAAAAAGATGATGTGAACATAGCATACATGAAAACGGTTAATGGTGTGAAGAAGATGGATGGCTTGATAACAATAAAAATTAAAATATTTGATTTAGAAGAAGAGGTGGATGTATACATAGTAGAAAATGAAGATTTTGATGATTTCATAATCGGATTAGATATGATAAAGAAATTCAGATTAACCCAAAATGAGAACTTGCAGATAGAACAAAAGAAAATAACAAATAAAATAGACAGGATGTCTAAAGATAACAGAAATGAAGATAATAATATAAAAAAATATACAGTAAATTTCAATGAACACATACAAACAGAGGAATTTATAAGTATGACAGACCATTTAGATAATCAAAAGAAAATTGAGATAGAGAAAATTATAAAGGAATATAAAACAATATTTGCTAAGGACAAGTATGATATAGGTTCAGTTAAAGATTATGAAGCTCGCATAGATTTACAAGTAAATAAATATTGTAGTAAAAGACCATACAGATGTACAATACAAGATAGATTAGAAATTGAAGAGCAAATATCGATGTTACTAAAGAACAATTTAATAGAAGAATCATACAGTCCTTTCGCTGCTCCAGTGACATTGGCGTTTAAAAAAGGTGAAAATAGAAAATCCCGTTTATGTGTAGATTTCAGAGAGTTAAACAAAATAGTTATACCACAAGCTCAACCATTTCCTTTGATAGATGATCTAATTATTAAAACTAGAAATTGCAAGTATTTTACTACACTAGATATAAACTCAGCATTTTGGGCAATACCATTACGGGTGGAAGACAGAAGTAAAACAGGATTTGTCACACAAGATGGCTGTTATATTTGTATTTATTAATATTTAAATTAAAATTATTGCTACAATGAAACCAGAGTTCAGTTCATATCTGACATTTATTTTTTATACTTTTTCTAACATCATCACGTCATATCAAATCTAATAGGTACATAAAAATAGTTTACATATAAATATTACAACATCTCCCTTTCTTACAATTGACCGTACCTAATCGGAGGCCTAACTTCACGACCGTAAGATGTAGTATAGTAGGATGTCGATGGTGATTGTGATCGCTGTTGTAGTGATGGTTGGATGGTGGCTTCTTCCTGATTATCAACATCAGGAATGTAAAATGGAACCATATTTAGAGGCTTTATGTGAAACCTATTTCTTATAAATATCCTACCATTTTCATTAACTATCTTGTATGTCCTATCATTTGTTTTCCCTTTGATTATACCTTTTTTCCAAAATCTCCCCATCCTAAATAACACGCCTTCTCCAAATTCTAGCGGTCTTAGATCTCTTTTGCCCCTATTATAAAAATATCTGTCTTTATATTGTTTTTCCACCAATTTTTCTCTTAAGTTTTTGTTAACTTTTGGATAAAAACATTTCTGATTAATGGGTACAATACCCCTTATTTTTCTATTGAATAAGTTTTCTGCAGGAGAAGCAATCGAATTAGAAATGGGTGTATTACGGAATTCTAATAATACTAGGTATGGGTCTTTTTTATCATGAATAGCCTTTTTAAACAAGTTCTTTATAGTTTGTATTTCTCTTTCTACCATGCCATTTGATTGGGGATATTCTGGACTAGACAGAATATGCTCAAAATTATATTGATTAGCAAATTCTTTAAAACTTATGCTAGAAAACTGCGGACCACCATCACTGCATACTTGTAGTGGAATGCCGTGTCTACTAAATATTTGTTTTAATTTATCAATAATGTCCTCACTCCTAATCTCTTTTAAGGCAGTTATCTCTGGAAATTTGGAAAAATAATCTATAACAATTAAGTAATCAGTACCATATAAATGAAATAAATCAATACCCACTTTTTGCCATGGTAACTGTGGCACCGCATGAGGAATTAAAGTCTCTTTTTTATTATTATTACTGAAAAGCTTACATGTTTCGCACCGCGATACTAAATCTGTGATTTCATGTACCATTCTGGGCCAATACATAGCTTCATTTGCTCGCAACAACGTTTTTGTTATGCCTAAATGTGGAAAATGCGCCCTTTGTAACATTTCTTTTCTTAATTCAGGCGGTACTACTAAACAATTGCCTTTGAATATCAAATTTGACTTAAATGTCAAGCTCTCTCTCACATGCCAATACGATCTTATTATCTCTGGTACTGAGATTTTATGGTTTGGCCAACCTTTAAGGATGAATTCCTTTAACAACTTCATTTCTTCATTATTTTTCGTAAAATTTTGAACATTATTTAATTGTTTTTCACTAATATTTAATGATCCTATCACTATATCAATATTAGCCTCAATATTACTCTCATCTAAATCTATATGATCACTGTTTTCCATATCAAATGATCTGGATAACGTCTCTGCTATATACAATTCTTTGCCACGCTTATAAACTAAATTAAAATCATATTTTTGCAATTTTATTAACATACGTTGTATACGTGGCGACGTGGAATTCAATGGTTTTTTTATTATACCTATTAAAGGATTGTGGTCAGTTTCAATAGTTATATGTCTACCAAATATGAATTGATTAAATCTTTCACAACCAAACAAAATTGCCAATAGCTCCTTTTCAATTTGCGCGTAGCGCTGCTGACATTCGCTTAAAGCTTTTGATGCATAAGCCACTGGTAATCCATTTTGTAATAATACAGCACCTAATCCATCCTTAGAACTATCAACGGAAAGAACTACCGGTAACTTTTCATCAAAAAATTGTAATACGGGTTTCTCAGTTAGAATTTGTTTTAACTCCTTAAATACTTTTTCATGTTGCTCTAACCAGATAAAATTGACATCCTTTTTCAACAAAGTTCTTAGAGGTGAAAATAAATTTTGAAAATTTGGAATGAACTTAGCAACATAATTAACTACTCCTAAAAATCTTTCTAATTCCTTCCTGTCCTTTGGACTCGTCATAGATACTATTGCCTTTATCCTACTGTCATCAAGTGTAACGCCATCCTTACTTATAATATGTCCTAAATATTTTAACTGTTGTACATCAATCTTACATTTATCTTTATTTAGTTTTACATTCTCCTGTCTTAATCTATCAAATACATTTTTTAGTCGTTTATCATGTTCTTCTTTCGTTTTACCCCATATCAAAATATCATCAATATATACATCCACGCCATCTAAGTCATCTAGTATTTGACGCATACGATGTTGATAAACTTCAGATGCACTACAAATCCCAAAAGGCATTCTAAGAAATTTGTATCTACCAAATGGAGTATTAAAACAACATAAATCCGAACTCGCTGTAGATAACTTAATATTCCAAAACCCATTTTTCACATCAAGAGTGCTAAAATATTTTGCACCTGAAAGTTTACTTGTAATCTCCTCAAGAGTAGGGAGTTCAAAATGTTGCCTTTTAATAACCTCATTCAGGTCCTTAGGGTCTAAGCATAACCTCAAATCTCCATTAGGTTTGTGAACAATTACTAAAGAATTAACCCACTCTGTAGGATGTGACACTTTAGATATCACTCCTATTTTCTCTAGTTCATCAAGTTTTTTCTTTAAAATTGGTTGAATTGCCAGAGGAACTCGTCTACTCGCATGAACAACTGGAGTAGCATTAGGTTTTAATTTAATATCATATTCATCTTTCATACACCCTAAACCTTCAAATAAATCCTTATACTCAGATAATATTTTAATTTCATTGATTTCTTTTAACTTTGGATTTTTAAACGGATTAACTAAATTCATTTTAATAGCTGACTGTAACCCTAATATGTTACATACCTCATCTGATTCTACTACATAGAAATCGAATACGTAGTTTTTGCCTTCATACTTAATAGGCAATGAACACTTTCCAAGACAGTTTATTACTTGACCTGTATATGTTGTCAACCTGGCCTTACACTCTAAAAGATTATGTTTGTCTAATCCCAAACTTAATAAGTTTTTTCCTGATAATATATTTGCCTGAGCACCAGTATCTACTTTTAAATCAAGAGGCACATTATTAGATCCAACAACTACTGTCCAATCCTTCATATCATTCTTCAGAGCGTTTATAAAAACTGCTCCAAAATATATAGTCTTAACAGTCTCCTCCATATTTTCACTTCCTCCATTGTCATCGTTATTATCTTCCACATTATGAACAAAACGATATTTGCAACGACTTGCAAAATGATTGTAGCCATTGCAGCGAACGCAACGCTTGCCAAACGCTAAACATTTTTTCACTGGATGAATATAACCACACCTTTGACATTCACGTGTGTAATTCGTATTTAAATTTTCCTTTGCATTCTTTCCAGTACTAGCCACTTTTTTCTTCAATTTATGTATGTTATAATCTACATCATTTATATTGTATGAAGTATTAGTCGAAGACGTACAAATTTCCTCAAGTTGCTTTTTTGTTTCTTGCGAAGTACGACATATGTCAATTTTTTCCATTTTTCATTTTCATCTCTTATTAAGCTATCTGCTAAAAAATCAAAGTTACACGTACTTGAAAGATCTCTCAGAGCCACTGAATAATCCTCGTAGGATTCTCCTTCATTTTGATTCCTGGTGAAAAATTTATATCTTTCGAAAATTTCATTCTTTTCAGGATTAAAATGCTCTTCGAATTTTCTGATCACCTTATCAAAGTCGAAACGATGTTCTGGTTTCTCAAAAATAAATCCATTATATACTTTTATTGCCCTGTCCCCTATGGCATTTAATAGCAAAGCAGTTTTTGTTTTTCCGTCCTTTGCTTCATTTCCGGATGCAATAATAAAGATTTCATATTTTTGTCTAAAGAATCTCCAGTTTTCGGACATTGACCCGTGCCAACTAATTTCTGTTGGCAGATTTATCGATCCATTTGCCGTCACTACTTTTTTCTCCATTGTATAATATTTATGTAATTTTCTATTAAATAATAATATTATTTATAATTAAATACCTTTTACCGACTGCGCCATGTTATATTTGTATTTATTAATATTTAAATTAAAATTATTGCTACAATGAAACCAGAGTTCAGTTCATATCTGACATTTATTTTTTATACTTTTTCTAACATCATCACGTCATATCAAATCTACTAGGTACATAAAAATAGTTTACATATAAATATTACAACAATGGCCACTTCCAGTGGACCTGCCTCCCTTTTGGCTTGAAAACATCACCAGCAATTTTCCAGAGAATCTTAAGCAATATTCTAAGAAAACACAATCTCACAGGATACTCGGTTAACTATATTGATGATATTTTGATATACTCGTCTACCTTTGAAGAACATATAAGGCACATTAGAAATGTATTAGAGGCAATAATTAAAGAAGGCTTTAGACTGAAGTTTAAGAAATGTACCTTTACTTCAGACTCGGTAAAATACCTCGGCCATATAATTCAGAACAATTCAGTAAGACCACTAAAAGACAATTTGATTTCAATAAGGAACTTTCCAACTCCTAAGACGCAAAAGAACATCAGACAATTTTTGGGAAAAATAAACTTCTACCATGACTATATACCAAGAAGTGCAATTATCTTAGATCCATTACACAATTTATTACGAAAAAACGAGAAATTTGTATGGTCAGAGAAATGTGAAGAAGCATTCAATCTGATAAAAAGATATTTATGTTCGCAACCGGTCTTGGAAATATTCGACAAAGACTTACCAATCAAAATCTTTACCGATGCATCTTTGGAGGGCATTGGAGCAATATTAAAACAGACACAACTAGATGGTAAAGACAAACCGGTGGCATATTTCTCAAAAAAATTTAATGAACATCAAAAACGGAAAAAGGCTATATATTTAGAATGTCTTGCTATGAAAGAAGCTGTTAAATATTGGCAGCACTGGCTCATCGGAAAACAATTCACCATTTACTCAGATCACAAACCTCTAGAGAACATGAACATTAAATGCAGGACAGATGAAGAATTGGGTGATCTCACATACTACCTATCTCAGTATGACTTTACCGTAAAATATATACCTGGTAAAGAAAATGTAGAAGCAGACTGTTTGAGCCGAAACCCTGTATTAGAACCAGAAGATAACAGAGAGGAAACATTGAGAATAGTTAATTTAATACAAATAAAAGATATAGTTGGAGACCAAGAGAAAAATGAAACAATAAGAGAAAAGAAACAAAATTTAATACTAAAAAATAATATCTATTATAAAAAAATAAAGAAACAGGAAAAGATTATCCTCTCAGAAGAATTTAGTAAAAAACTTATAAAAAAGGTGCATGAAGATTTATGCCATATTGGGATCAGACAACTGCAGAAAAAAATAAGTTCAATATATACGGCTATAAACCTAACAAAAAATATCATAAATATTTGTAAAACATGTGAAATATGCATAAAAAATAAATCAAGATGTCAAAAAAAAATTGGATTAATGTCACAACTGGGACCAGCTACCAAACCATTTGAAATAATGTCAATGGATACTATTGGTGGATTTGGAGGATCTAGGTCTACAAAGAAATATCTACACCTTTTAGTAGATCACTACACAAGATATGCATTTATTGCGACTTCGAAAACCCAGAATGCATGTGACTTTATAAATTTAACAAAGAAAGTACTAGAGACAGATGAGATTGGAATTATCCTGACAGATCAATATCCGGGCATAAATTCAAGAGAATTTAAACAATTTTTGCAGGAAAATAATATTAAACTAATTTTTACAGCCGTGAATACACCATTCTCGAACGGCTTGAATGAAAGATTAAACCAAACAATAGTAAATAAAATAAGGTGTAAAATGAATGAGAAAAATAATAAGAGAACATGGACAACACTGGCAAGAGAATGTATACAAAAATATAATGAAACAGAACACTCCGTTACAGGTTTTGCACCAAAATATTTACTGGATGGTACAAATGTCAGTATTCTACCAAATGAATTCAAAACGATGGAAAAGGAAGACAAGTGGATTGCTGATAGAAGATTGGCATTAGAGAATACAATAAAATCTCATGAGTATAACAAGAAAATATTTGATAGAAATAGAAAAATGCAAGAATTTAATGTAGGAGACAGTGTATATGTAGAAAATGGAAATAGACTGAATAGAAAGAAATTAGACGAATTAAAAATAGGCCCTTTCAAAATAATAGAGAAAATATCGAATTCCATTTATAGGATTGATACAGGCAACAGAAAAACAGAATCAACATTATTTCATATAACAAAATTGCAACCTGTCATAACAGGCTGAAGAAGATGAAGGAGATGATAATGAATATGAAGATGACTTATAAGTACATTTTACAGATATATTGCTTAGAATTTTCGCTCTTAGGGGGGGAGATGTAATGAAATGAGTGACATTTCATTCATTTGAATTTGCCGCGCTTCGCGTATCAGCTGTCCTGTCGCGTAGCTATGATATTGATCTGTGTCTATGATAAAAAATGGCGTGGGACGCGCAGATTGTTTTGTGCATTTTATTGTTATAAAAACTAATAGAAAGAATGTGATTGAGGACTCGATATTTAGTGAACTTTAAATGTCGTTTCTTTGTACTTTCAGGTGAGATAGAAGTGTAATTGTCGTAACTTGATAATAACTTTTGTAAAGACTTGTTAATAAAACAAAACTTTGTACTTTCAGAGAAACAATTTGTTGTTTGTTTTTGGAGATCCTCAATGTCTTACATTTGTACCTACAGAAATTCGACCTCTACAGATTTATTATATGTATTGATAACCAATTTCATAGAATGTGTTAAACAAAACTCCTGTTAGGCTAATTCCGCACAGAGATATTTTACCGCGAGGTTTTTATCCTCGCGTATTAAATTCAGCGATTGGAAGTACGTACCTACGCGAGTTTTTTACCGCCAGTGCGACTCCGTCCATATGATTCAATGTGTTACAGAGAGTTTTTTACCGCCAGTGCGACTCCGTCCATATGATTCAATGTGTTACAGAGAGTTTTTTACCGCCAGTGCGACTCCGTCCATATGATTCAATGTGTTACAGAGAGTTTTTTACCGCCAGTGCGACTCCGTCCATATGATTCAATTGCGAAAAAAAAACCTCGTGGTTACATAATATCTCTGTGCGGACTTAGCCTTAAGGGATTTATTGAATTTATTTTTGTCTTTGTCACTCTCACGGATACGTTGGTGGGTGCGACATGCAGCGTCGCGGAAGAATATAACAGAAAAACGACTTTTTACCTAATTACTCAAAAACTAAGCCAGTTATCAAATATCTGTTTCTCAACGTTTTTAGATATTATTATTATTACCGATATATTAAAACTAAAATTACAATTACATCCATTGTAGTTTCCGATAAAACTGAGAAAAACTGAGATTTTGGAGCAACTTTTGGGAGAACTTTCTATCGAGAAAATTTTATCCAATCGTGTTTCTGCTTCTCAGCGATTTTAGATTGAAGACCAAAAATACATGACGTTTAAATTTAAAACTAATTGTCTTTATAGTTTTTAAACAAAACTTCACTAAAGATAGCTTAAAAATATGGCTTCTACGCCGTTAATGAGTAATGGAATCTCCGACCACCGTTTTGGGCTTACCCGACAGTTCCGGGAAAGGCATCTCAAGATGTATTCACCTGTCAAATTGGTATCTAGGCATTCCCAAGTCTCAGCCGACGAGTCATGATGATTGTGAATGATCGAACTTTTTGTATTACTTATGTGCAATTTTAAATTATTGAATCATTTTGCAAATATTGTTAGCTAGCACTAATTTTGCGTTGCATTTTGACGGGATTTTCACAGTCAGATAGAGTCGATTTTTTTATAATTCCGCCAGCTGATTAATTATCTATACTTTATTTATTTTTTGTTATTTAAAAATCGATGTTAAAATTAATTTCCAAAGGTTATCTTTGGAATCGCTGCACAGTACCTACCTACATACATACGAGTAGGTATTTGCGATCGCCAAAGAATTTTTTCGGTTGCTCAAATGAAACGAAATTTAAATAATTGGTCAGGTGCGAGTAAACTTCGGAGATAAGGGGGGGGGGGACGGTATTTTTTCGACAGTTTGCTCAATAAATCAAAAACTATGGGGCATAATATAAAAAAATTGATTTAAGAATACACAAGTAACGCCCTTTCTTATGATACCCCACTCAATATTATTATCTCATTTTGAAATTCCGACGACCCGGTTTACCCCCCTTTGTAAATAAAAATAAAAAAGATTTTAAATTTTTTATGATTGCACTAACGGCGGGCTATCATTATCTACCTACTCCTATTCCAAATTTCATGTCGATATCTTTAATAGTTACTGAAATAAAGGGTCGTGACACATAGACAGATATACAGACAAACAGACAGACGGACAACAAAGTGATCTTATAAGGGTTCCGTTTTTTTTCTTTGAGGTACAGAACCCTAAAAATCTACTATATAAAAATAAGTCGGGTTTTCCTTCCTGACGCTATAACTCCAGAACGCACGAACCGATTTCCACGGTTTTGCATTCGTTGGAAAGGTCTCGGGCTCCGTGAGGTTTATAGCAAAGAAAATTCAGGAAAAATTTCAACAGAAAAGCGGGAAAATCTTTTTTCACATACAGCGCCATCTGTGATACATAGCATGTACTACAAACCAATATGTTAATTGCGTCGCGTTCATGCGCTGTGGGGGAAGGGACTGTGAGTAACACGGGACAAACGGGCCGGGACAAAAATATTTCTAACGCGGAACGGAGTCCGCGGGCCCTGCTAGTTTAATCTAAAATGAATTCTTACACCCACTTGGCACAGGATGAAATGGCCCCAGCTCAGCATTAATGCTGCAGGTTTTTAAATTAAACCTGAGCGCTGGTATTCTGCCAGGACCAAAAAGAGTGACGTGCACGAGCCTAACAGTCTACACCAACATCTGTGATTGACAGGATGAGTTCGATTAAACGGAGCTAAAAATAAAAATAAAAAACTTGCCGTTATACATAAAAGTACATATTTCGTGGTTTCAGAATAAAAATCACAATGAAAAGGACGATTTTAACTGTCGATATTTCGATACATTGGTACAAGTCCTGACCTGTGCCACTGGGTCGAAATATCGACAGTTAAAATCGTCCTTTTGATCTTTCAACTACGTATTAATGAAACTTTATATTATTATTAAGAAAAAGGAGTTTTCAAAATCACCACAAGATAACCCGTGCAAAGTAAGAACAGGTTTCTGTACAACATCACACCAGAATCCCGCGAAAAATCAAGGAATTCCAGTAGGAAGGTATATTATGTAAAAAAATTGTAATTCACGCGGGCGGAGCCGCGGGCAACAGCTAGTGTATTTATAAGAATGACAATTGTCAGCGCGGAAATCACGTGATCCGTATTTACCGATCGGATATGTCCTTCTCATTTTAATATATGAATAGCAACAAAGTAGCAGTAAATGTGTTGCGGCCTTCAAGACGGCATTTGAAATTTCGCGCCATTATTTGTTGACTATTTATAATCTGTCCCTTTGGACACTCTGTGTAATGATATCTATGTTTTTTCCTGTCTCTTTTGAAAACCACCATTACCATTGTCAATTGTGCAAATCAAAATTGTACGAACTGATTATAATTTTCTACTTACAAATCTAAAAAAGGGATTTTCATTTTAAAAACATCGTCCCGCTAAAGCTTCTCACGGTAATTTCTAAAATACGGAACCCTAAAAAGACTAATAGTAATTTCGAAGGCTAACCTAAATTTGCATCAGGCATATAGGCTAGAAATAAATAGATAATAATATTTATAATCAAATAAGGTTCACAAGATTACTGTAGTTATACGATTACTTACCTAATGAAATAATAAAAACACCATAAACGAAAAATACAATACGACTGTTATAAAAACAATAAAGAGGCTGTTAGTATCTGTAAGGAAAAAAAAAAAATACTTATATTGTGTACTTTGTGCATAGATGTACATTAGAGTAGATAAAAGATAGCCATAGATTTTAAGAGTACTAGATCATGTTAAAACGCAGCTTTAGGCTTACACAAAAGATATAGTATAATTTTTTGCAGTTTCCTAGATTTTCAGCTATCGGGAACCAATATGATCAATGATGAGTTAATGACTATTTTTGACCAAATTTTTTTTTTTAATTTTTTAGATGATTCATCTACAAAATAAAAAACGTTATGTTCGCAAAACTCATTTCCATAGACCAATGATGTATAATTAGTCCATTATTTGCGAAAAACTAAATAAAATTTGAAACTTTCGCGCCCGGATGTAACTGCGCATTGGGTTTCTAGTTCTACTTAGAACGGAACCCTAGAAATAGGTGTCCAACCCTCTCACGGGTCTTGGAGTAAAGAATGCGTGTTATCGCCTTACGACCCGAATTCGTATCGGATTTGTCTCGTGAGCCGTAATCTGAATATTATTGCCTGCCCGACTCAACAGCCAAAGGGGTTTGTGCAATAAACCAAATACTCTTAGCGTTTTGTGTGAAAAACACTATTATATACCTAGGTGAATTTTTTTCAGTTTTTCTATAGTTTTCCTTATAGTTCAGTAGTTATAGTGGGCTTGATTGAGGAACAAAGATAAATATGTTGTACCTATCTAGTTGCAACGTGAAATTCAAATAAAATTTGGTTCGGACTTCGAAGAAGGCAAAGGTTCTCAATTTGACTGTATTGTTTTTAATTGTTACACTTAGCACTTTCGACTGGGCGAACGGATTTTGATGATTCCTTTTTTATTTAAAAGCTGGTTCATATGGTTATAGGACCTCAAGAGGTCCTATATTATTCAAAATTCAAAATTCAAAATATCTTTATTTCACATAGGCCTAATATACACGCTCTTGTAATAGGTCAATATGATATTCGTCACATTTGTATGGCGATAACTCCAAGTCGACTTAAAACTAAGTTTACGAGGGTTCCAACGCGCCCTGCACTGAGAAGAAGCCCACAACTAACTCAACCGGGTTTTGTTTTCTGTTATCACCACTTCACAAAGGCTCTTAAAACTAATTGAGCTAGTATAATTACAGCAGTTCATTCATCCCCACTGAATTCAAAGAATGAAGTCAGAATTGAATCAAATACTTGTATTTGATTCAATTCTGACACTGGTATCCATGAGAAAACTATACATAGTCTCTTGCATTATATGATCGAAAAAATGGACGAATATAATGACAACAGATTTCGATGATTCCTTTTTTTATTGAAAATTATGTACTTGCTTAAGGGTAGATTGATGATAGTTTTTGTTAAAATTTCAACTATTATTTGCAGTTTGTAACCTAATATTTACGTGTATCGTATATCATTAGTAATTTGTACTGCACTGCTTTATAATTTAAACCAGAGCATCCAAATTGTGAGCTCATTATCTCATTATGGGTTGTCGAACGAGGCAAGGTATTCGGAATGTACGCAAAAACTCCTGAACCGGTTCGGATGCAGTTTTAACCAATATGCGGAGTAAAAGTCATCCTTCCAGCCCTTATTTATTTTTACAACATTATACTAGCTGACCTGGCAAACGTTGTTTTGCCATTCAGGGGTATGAGAGGGGGGGAGGGAGGATTTCTATAATAACAAACTTTATTTTCCTAGAATATTTTGGTTTTGGTTCATGAGAAAACTTTATACCACATTTGACCAATCTCCTTTTTAATTGTCTTCGAGCGGCATCAAATATTTGGAAGTCAGTTGAATTTGAGAGGGACACCGCTGGAGTCCGTACGGACGGACATTGCATAATACCAGGGGTCTGATTGCGTAAAGAAAAGGTATTCATCGTTATCGTAATCGTTAGAAAATTCTGCCCCCCGATTGGCTGACGTAGATCAGGGAACCAATCAGCGGGCAGCATTTATAAACGATTACGATAACGATGAATACGTTTTTCTTACACAAACCAGGGGCAGATTCTCAAAAAATCCACAAAGTCGTGACGTACGGTAAATCGAACTGCCGTGCTATTCTGCAAAACAGCGACGAGCGTACATCTCTGCATCTATGAATTTGTCAGTTGTAATAGAGTACAATTTTGCATGCCATATTCGGGTTGGCAGCTGTCTGGCAGCTATTTCATTTTGTAGAATAGCACAGCTGTAGTCAAGAGCAAGCCTATCAATAGTAAAAAAGCCTCATTTAACAACCTATCGAAAATTTTCCCGATAAGTATGTACTTAGTCGTTAAAAAGCTACTTAACAGTTCGATACATATTAAGCTCGCTACGCGCAACGAGTTCGTAACTCGGAACTTAAAGCCCGTTTAATTCGAGTTGATATTGTTGAGCCGGCGGAATGCCGCGGCTCCGGTCGCTCCCGCACACAGATTAGCCGCAGATTTTGTAGATTACCCACTCAGAGCGAGATGCCGCAGGGACTGTATGCCAGACCTACAGGACTCTAGTTGTCTTCAAGAGAATGGTTTAATTAATACTGAATACGAGTCCTACATACATGTAAGAGCCAAGTTTAGTTTTTTCGCTGTTACGAATACCTTGATGGGTGCGACAGGCAGTGTTGTGGGAAAATATCGTAGACGAAAACAAAGTGATCTTATAAGGGTTCCGTTTTTTTTTCTTTGAGGTACGGAACCCTAAAAAACGACGTATAGCCAAATTACAAAAAAAAAAGCCACTTATCAAAAAAAACTGAGCGTTTTGAGATAGAGACAACTGACAAGTGATAAGAATGGATTTTTCTTCCAACAAATAAGATAACAAAACTTTAGCAACAAGACTTGAAACAAAACTGTAACAAACTTTGTGCCTACGATGCGTGGTTGTTTAGTTTATTGCCAAACATGCAAAGAAGTTGATTGATTGTAAATTGGTATTGGCTTACGCTAAGCGATTAAGCTTCGCGGTACTATTTTATGTGACAAAGAGCATTTAATCCACCTCGTTGTAGACTTATTTCTAATGTTCAATAAAGTTTAATAAAAAAAGATAGCAACCGTTAGGGATAAAGGCACACGCAATCTCAATGCATTCAAGTAGATGCTAGCTAATTGTGATTAAAGAAAAGGCTGAAACTTTCAAGCTCATAATTTATTCTCTTACTCTCGTTATGCATTTAGTGCTCTATATTATAGTTGATTATTATAGAGTCTATAATAATAATGCCCGTTTTCACCAACAATTTCAGAAACGCCTAAGCCGATAGGTGACAGTTTTCACTTACAACAACTGGCTTAGGTGTCTCCTAAAATGTTGGTGAATACGAGCATAAGTATCTTACATAATATTAAGTGTAGGTCTGGTGTACAGTTTCAATGCAAGGCTCCAAGTCCAACAGATTTGGGGGTTTGCACAGATTTCGTGGACTTCCCGTCTTAGATTGTTTGTCGCCAGTTCGTCAAATGCCTTGTTTTGTTCTTCATGAAGATAATCAGAGATTGCGGAGGCGGCCGCTCATTGTGGTCACTTCAAAGAAAACGCTCGGTAAATGTTGAGCCTTAATAAAGGTGGGTTTGTTTGCTAGATTTATTAAAAAAACCTTATTAGGGAACTGAGCTACGCCTCCGTTGGTCTAGTGGTCAACTAGATCGACAGTGAATAACGGTTTATGAAGGTCTGAGATTCAATGGAGCAAACTATGTAAAAGTAGAAAAGAAGTAAGGTATTAACTTTGAAAATAATTCTTAAAGAACAAAATCTGGGTGACCGAGCTTCGCTCGGTAGTTTAACTACTGGCTAATAGATGGCAGCAGAAGTGCTTCGCTCGGTAGTTTAACTACTGGCTAATAGATGGCAGCAGAAGTAATTTTTTTTTGTTAAATTCGACATTTTCTAAAAATGAATCCTAGCTAGATCGATTTATCGCCCCCAAAACCCCCTGTATACTAAATTTCATGAAAATCGTTGGAGCCGTTGCCGAGATCCAGATTATATAGAAATATATATATATTTATATACAAGAATTACTCGTTTAAAGGTATAGGATATTTTGTTTTCCTCATGTAACATGTTGTAAGCATGAGGATATCGTCAGATAAGTCAGTTAATTAAATCAAAAAGTCTAACGTACCCTAGCATTGAGTTTATTTTAGTACCTTGGTACCTTTAGAGTTTAGAGTTGAGTTAGACAAAATATTTTCACAATAGTTAGGTAGGTATAAGGTAAGTGAGGTGTAATTCGGTATACTAAGGCTACGACGACTTCAAAAATTAATATAAAAAAAACTAAACCTGATTTCTGTTTGAAAGTTTTTTTTTAAAGAACAATGGTCTTTTGCCAGCTAATACGTGCATGAATTAAGTGATTTTAGTTAGAATTTTCTTTTTAAATAATTAATTGGTAAACCTCTTTTTTCCTTCTTATTTCGTGATAAAATTTGGCTCAGCTTTTTAATTCGTGAATTCAGGGTTTTTATTTCGGGATAAACTTTTGTACAATAATTTTATGATATTATATTAAAACATTTTAAATAAAAATATAACAGGAGCTTAATACATTAATATAGCAATAAAGATATTCGATTTCTAAAGGAAAAACATGTTACATTAAGCTCAAATTCAGCTTTAAGTACAAACTGTTCCCTAATCGTAACTGTTTTCCACGATATCGCTGGCATACCTTAGGAACAATAGATTTTTTCGAGATAAAAAGTAGCCAATATCCATCCAGGATAATGTAGCTCTCCATTAGTGAAAAAAATATCAAAATCGGTTCAGTAGATTTCAAAATAAAAAAATCGTAAAAAATAACCCTTAAAAGTAAACAACTGTTCATTGTTAATACCTAATTATAAACTGTAGAGATTACTCAAATATCTCTTATATAATTGGAATCTCCAAAATTCAAATACCAATTTCTTGAAAAAAGAATTGGAGTCCATGTTAAATCAGAAATCATTCAGTTTTAATTTAACATGGATACAAAGAATTTTGTTGCTATTATTTCAACATGAAATTTTTGCGTTAAAGTTTTAGTTTCAAATAACTTCCTTTATTATAAAAATAAACTAAAAATTTTGAAAAACTAAACCAACTTTAATAGTAAGTAATTTCAGCAACTTTGAAGTCTTCTAATCTCGATTCAATTAATTTAAGATAGATGATTTTTGTACGGTATATCTCATTATATTCCATGTGGCTGAAACACAACAAAATAACATTAATTTTTTCCTACTAATCACAAACCTTTACAAAGTAATGCCTGCAGGTATTTGATGGAAACAGTTACTTTTTTATTACACAGAGAATTTTGAGTTGAGTACCTAAGTGAGGTTTGTAATGAAACTTGAAATGTAGAACTTCATGTTTATTAACCTAAGACATATTTCATCACTAAAACTAATAAATTGAAATTAAATTCCTTATCACGAAATTAAAAGTGAGTGCTAAAATAAAAACATCTTATTTCGTGATACTTGTTTTGGAAAAAGTCCTGTACTTAAGTTTGTAAATCATTCAAAAATCATTTAAAGTAACTATTAAATATCCTGAATATAAAGATATTATATGAAAATAAATGAAGCAAAACGAACTATAAATAAAACCATGCTACTAGTACCTATGCGAGTTGACCATAAAAATTCAAATTTAGGTTTAATTCAAACTCGTATTTTAAGAGTTTTATTGAAAAAATCATATACCGAATTTAGCTCATAAGAAAGTTCATTACTTTCAAATTATGATTTTGATTTTATATTTAAAATATCTTGATTAATAAATTAATACACTAGCTTTAAAAAAGAAACTCATAAATTCTTAATTCGGTAGTGATACGAAATACGCAACCTAAGAAAAATAAGATGCCGGCTATTTCGTGAGTCGATTAATTGAAATTTTAAGTGAATTTAGTACTTGTATTTATCTCTGTCTTATATTATATTAATTGTAAAGAAACACAAATTTACACTATAAAAACTTACTTCAAATAGACTTACCTTTGTCCTTCTGTAAGCTTATAAAGTATGATGTTTAAGTTTACGGTAATTACAGGCACGCAGGTGTACTACAACGGTTTGCGGCCAACTTAGGTTTTAAAGAGTCGTATTGGTCTGAGCTTTTTCACCAAAATTCTCATACTCGATTTTTTAAAGGGTAATATGATGAAGATTTAGAATTTACGTTTAATTTATTTATAACATGTCTTTATTGCTTATTTTTATGCCAGAAGCAAAAACTAACGAAATTACCAGACATACCGAATTACCCCTCACTTACCTTATCTACTATAGATTGGTTTGATTAGATACCTATCACACTTCAGAAATGTTTATGGAGATTTCCTAAGTATGCATATTTCCTCGCAATATCTTCCATACGTCAGTACATAGTATCTCTATGTCTCCCACGAAGGTTTGTCTTCACAACTCGGAAATAGCAGATTTGCATGTCTGGGCTTCGAACCCTCGACTCTTTTCGAGCTTTGAGCCACTGGGTAATTATAAGAGTATTAATATTTACTGCTCGGAACCAATGAGGTATTCGCCCCCAATTTGGTTAACAAATCCAAAATATCAATGTCGTATAAACTTTATATTGGAAAGCGAGTCGCAGACGAACTAAACTATCTCATATCGTAGGCAAACTACTATATGTTTCCACTCCACCGGGCACGGTATTCCGATATTGGGGGACATGTTTTTGCTATTGTATCAGTTATTACGTATCTACTGATTTTATTGCAACAGAAGTATTTACCTATAAAGTTATATGCCGATTGAAAGCGGGGCTCATGAATTTAAATTAAAACTTTTTTTACAAACGTCATACTTAGGCCTGAGCCATAAGAAATGATATATCGATTCAATGGATACAATGGAATGGAACCATATCTAAATATTATGCAGGTATGAGAATTAAATCGCTCAATTTCACGTGAAATAGGTACTTATTTATTAGCTGACTAGCTTTTACCCGTGGTTCCCTCCGCGCGAATTTGAATTTTTCATTAAAAGCCCATGTGTTATATAAGGTAACAAGTATATTATAAGGTATACCTAGGTATAATGTGATTTTGACGACCCCGCTGGCGCAACAGCACGTGCTCGGAATCGAGTGGGAGGTCGCGGGTTCGGTTCCTGCCACGGGCAGCACTTTGGAATTTTTTTTCTAAATTGGCTCAGGTTTGGTCTGGTAGGAGGAGGAAACAGCCAAATCTGTTCAGTTGTGGCGTGAAGGAGTAACAAAAACATACATACACATACCAACTTTGAACTTACGCCTTTATTTATATTAATGAGCTTATTAACCTACGCAATGTATCACTTTTTACAATACGTGTCACACATTTTCCCTATAGCACCGCCATTTCTCGATCGTCTCTCGTCTTTCCCCTATTCCAAGAACCGTGATCTTGTTAGTAAATACGTAACACGAGACACAAAGCGAAGGATCTGAGTCAAAGAACGAATATTTTTACCATAATGCCTCTTTTGTTTGCACTGCAATAGCATGGAATAAATAGGTCAGTCTGAAAACTAATATTGTCATATGCATGGCTATCACGGAGGGGACAATTTCTGCATCACTTTTCCATACAGAGAATAAAATCTTTTCCCCTACTTTATCCTTTCTCTGAGCATGAACGCAAGGGTGCAGATATTCTTCCTGGATACTTCGTCTTTTTAACCGACTTCAAAAAAAGGAGGAGGTTCTCAATTCTTCGGAATCTTTTTTTTTTTTTTGTTTTTTTTTTTTTTTTATCTATGTATGTTCACCGATTACTCGAAGACGCGTGGACCGATTTGAAAAATTCTTTTTTTGTTTAAGAGGGTTTTGTTTCCAGATGGTCCCATTTTAATCAGGTCAGGATCTGATGATGGGATCCTGGAGAAATCGAGGGAACTCTTCAAATTTTGTATGGACACATGAAACTATTTGAGTATTATTAGAAAGAGTAACATTTTCCAAGTTGTCCTATGGTCATCAGGTCAGGATCTGATCATAGGATCTTGGTGAAATCGAGGGAACTCTTCAAATTTTGCTAGTATACTCAAAGCGAGTTGGGTATTTTTTATAGTTACTGGTGCATATGCTACCAGATACTGATTTGATGACTAAAGTCATCAATTCAGGGTCTGATGATGGGATCTTGGTGAAAACGAGGGAACTCTTCAAATTTTGCTAGTATACTTGAAGCGAGTTGGATATTTTTTATAGTTACTGGTGCATTTGCTAGCAGATACTGATTTGATGACTAAAGTCATCAAGTCAGGGTCTGATGATGGGATCTTGGTGAATTTGAGGTATCTCTTCAGATTTTATGAACACACCTCAAGCAATTTGGGTATTTTACAACGCCTTGTGCATTTTATTGTTTTCCACTAAAAAGTATGTATAAAATAAAAATGGGAAATGCTTTCCAAAAAACCAACTTCAAATGCCACTACAAAGAGTGAAATAATTTTTATTTAAATTTTAGGTACCTACACCAATTCGAAGTCGGGCGATTGTCTATGACTTCGTCATTTCTTCGCACATCAAGTAAGTAAGAAGGACTATTAGGGATTGTATGAAACATTGCCCGACTTCGAATTGGTGTAGGTACCTAAAATTTAAATAAAAATTATTTCACTCTTTGTAGTGGCATTTGAAGTTGGTTTTTTGGAAAGCATTTCCCATTTTTATCCCTTCTACCGAGAACATTATTTAACCTTAATTATTAATTGAGGGGATAATTTTTTTTATCCCCCACTCATCTTAATGGTTGAGCTTGCTCGAAAGAGGTAACTAATTTCTGATTGAGCAAGAGATTATGGTTACCAATTACTTACCTACTTAGGTACTTCTTCCATAGTTTCACTGTACACACCATCACACATCCAGCACACAGGACATTAACTTGCAGGTTATGTGGAAGGTTTCAGCCGTGGCTAGTTACCATCCTAACCAGCAAAGACGAACCGCCAAGCGATTTAGTGTTCCGGCGCAATGCTGTGTTTTTAGTTACCCCTTCCAAGCTAGACGACGACATCTTCGGCTGCATCATCATATACCTACCCGCTGTCAAGTATTTATTTGTAGAGAGTGAAAAAGGGCGCTGATTTACTTAGGTATACCAACCCAGCTGTAGAGATGTATAGAAGTGGGTACAAAATGTATCAAAGAACAGTTGAAGGGTCCGCGAATGCGATACGTTATCAGGCAATAGAACTAAGTACTAACTGATTGATCTTAATTCGTTTGTGACCCAATTGCTCTGATTGTGTTCGTATTTAACTATCGGTTATTACTTACTTGTTGAATGATCGTATCTTACTTTGTAAATGGGGCGTATACCTACTACATAACTTAGATATCGTATCGTGTATCTTTATGCATGACATTTGAGTTCCTTTACAATTACACTCACTCTTGACACTCTTATTTTACTGAAAATTTAAATTAACGACGTAGGTATCCTACTTGATCCTTAATATTTCAAAGAATATTCCAACGGTGGTAGAATTCTAGAAGCTGAAGGAGTACTACCTAACCTATACCTACCTAAGTAATATATTAACACATACCTACCAACATACCCGCGAAAAGTGTGGATTTTGCAATGGATTGTCAAATCTTTATTTGAGCTCTCTGAATGAAGAAACCACGTACCTATGGCTAATGTTAATGACGTGCTCCTCCCCGATATCCCTTTCCACGGACGGATGGACTATATGCACTCTATAGCGTGCTTACTGCGCAAGCAGGCGCCTCAGATTCGGAGAGCTTATAAAGCTACGTGGAACCGAATATATCAACTAACTACAATAATAAGTATGATGTTTCATGTTTGTGTCGTTTTCAGAAACGTAGAAGCGTGTCGCGTGGCGCTGTGGCTGGCGGTGGCGTGGTGGTGCGCGTGCGTGGCGTGCGCCGCGCCGCAGGTGCGCTGCGGGGCGGAGGCCGAGGAGGACCCCCGCGCCGCGCGCTTCTGCCAGGCGCTGCACACGTTCCTCGAGCTGTACGCGGAGGCGGCGGGCGAGCAGGTGCCCGAGTACCAAGGTACTGACCCTCACGAGCTGACGCCGAGGAGGACCCCCGCGCCGCGCGCTTCTGCCAGGCGCTGCACACGTTCCTCGAGCTGTACGCGGAGGCGGCGGGCGAGCAGGTGCCCGAGTACCAAGGTACTGACCCTCACGAGCTGACGCCGAGGAGGACCCCCGCGCCGCGCGCTTCTGCCAGGCGCTGCACACGTTCCTCGAGCTGTACGCGGAGGCGGCGGGCGAGCAGGTGCCCGAGTACCAAGGTACTGACCCTCACGAGCTGACGCCGAGGAGGACCCCCGCGCCGCGCGCTTCTGCCAGGCGCTGCACACGTTCCTCGAGCTGTACGCGGAGGCGGCGGGCGAGCAGGTGCCCGAGTACCAAGGTACTGACCCTCACGAGCTGACGCCGAGGAGGACCCCCGCGCCGCGCGCTTCTGCCAGGCGCTGCACACGTTCCTCGAGCTGTACGCGGAGGCGGCGGGCGAGCAGGTGCCCGAGTACCAAGGTACTGACCCTCACGAGCTGACGCCGAGGAGGACCCCCGCGCCGCGCGCTTCTGCCAGGCGCTGCACACGTTCCTCGAGCTGTACGCGGAGGCGGCGGGCGAGCAGGTGCCCGAGTACCAAGGTACTGACCCTCACGAGCTGACGCCGAGGAGGACCCCCGCGCCGCGCGCTTCTGCCAGGCGCTGCACACGTTCCTCGAGCTGTACGCGGAGGCGGCGGGCGAGCAGGTGCCCGAGTACCAAGGTACTGACCCTCACGAGCTGACGCCGAGGAGGACCCCCGCGCCGCGCGCTTCTGCCAGGCGCTGCACACGTTCCTCGAGCTGTACGCGGAGGCGGCGGGCGAGCAGGTGCCCGAGTACCAAGGTACTGACCCTCACGAGCTGACGCCGAGGAGGACCCCCGCGCCGCGCGCTTCTGCCAGGCGCTGCACACGTTCCTCGAGCTGTACGCGGAGGCGGCGGGCGAGCAGGTGCCCGAGTACCAAGGTACTGACCCTCACGAGCTGACGCCGAGGAGGACCCCCGCGCCGCGCGCTTCTGCCAGGCGCTGCACACGTTCCTCGAGCTGTACGCGGAGGCGGCGGGCGAGCAGGTGCCCGAGTACCAAGGTACTGACCCTCACGAGCTGACGCCGAGGAGGACCCCCGCGCCGCGCGCTTCTGCCAGGCGCTGCACACGTTCCTCGAGCTGTACGCGGAGGCGGCGGGCGAGCAGGTGCCCGAGTACCAAGGTACTGACCCTCACGAGCTGACGCCGAGGAGGACCCCCGCGCCGCGCGCTTCTGCCAGGCGCTGCACACGTTCCTCGAGCTGTACGCGGAGGCGGCGGGCGAGCAGGTGCCCGAGTACCAAGGTACTGACCCTCACGAGCTGACGCCGAGGAGGACCCCCGCGCCGCGCGCTTCTGCCAGGCGCTGCACACGTTCCTCGAGCTGTACGCGGAGGCGGCGGGCGAGCAGGTGCCCGAGTACCAAGGTACTGACCCTCACGAGCTGACGCCGAGGAGGACCCCCGCGCCGCGCGCTTCTGCCAGGCGCTGCACACGTTCCTCGAGCTGTACGCGGAGGCGGCGGGCGAGCAGGTGCCCGAGTACCAAGGTACTGACCCTCACGAGCTGACGCCGAGGAGGACCCCCGCGCCGCGCGCTTCTGCCAGGCGCTGCACACGTTCCTCGAGCTGTACGCGGAGGCGGCGGGCGAGCAGGTGCCCGAGTACCAAGGTCTGACCCTCACCAGCTGACTACAATCATGTCTGATGGGCAGAAATGATGAGGTCTAGGTTGGAGCACGTTTGCCCTGAAACTGTCTATTCACTCTTCTCTTGAAGGCACCCAGATTGCACTTGGCTGGGAACACGGAAACTGGGTGTTCCACTCCTTAGCGGTTCGTATCAGAAACGTGGAAGAAAAACGTTTCGCTCGAGTACGCTGGGCATTTACGCTCATAAGGATGCCATTTCTCGCTTATTCCTCTCGACTTTTTGAGGTTCTGACTTCTGTGTTAGAAAGGTGAAGGAGATAGAAGGGTGTGTGTTAGCCATATAAGGTGCCACAGCCTTCGTCATCTCGCTGTTTTATGGTAGAAAGTAGTCAGGGATTGTAAATAATTGGTACTTATATTTTCAGCGCTAGTGCGGGACTACCCCCAACTCCTGGACTCCGGGATGAAGCGTCAGGACGTGGTCCACTCCTTCCTCCGGTTCGGACGGCGCTGACCGCCCGTGCACACACACAGAGACACACACGATAACAACTGAATGTATCATACACACACGACTCATGTAACCACCTAACTCCTAAGTTTCTAGACGACTTTGTCCAAAACATCTGTTTTTAAAAAAAAACGGTAAGAGATCATGGATGTAGCCAGTGTTAAAAAAAACCTTTGTTGGCTATGCTAAATTATATTGTTTAGGTATATCCCATACGCTTTTAGTATTTGTACCACAGTACCACCATAAGTACGATGTAGGTACGAAAAATTTAGCTAGTTTAAATAAACTCTGAAGTTAATAAACTATGCATTACCACAGATTTAATAATATAATTGGTAATACATACTTTAATCATGTCATTTTCTTTACTAAACCAAACTGCTCTTAAAAAAAAAAACAAAATGAACCAACAACTGAAATTAATAACGTATCATAGGATACGTTAATTCTCCTTTCCAAAAGAAAATAATATGACAAATTTTCATCCATCGTAGAGCATACTAGAGGTGGAATTTGACATAAGATCCATACAAGTTATGTCAAACTATTTATTTCTAGCTGGATAGGATAGGTTATTATTTTCGTCCGTTATTTACTAATTAATTATTTTATAATAACTTTTCTTCCCTGGCTGCATCCATGCAAGTGTCCTATTAAATAAAATAATTTTAGTAGATAAATAGAAAATAAGTACGAATATCCTAACACTGCGAAATACATACCCCCTCTCCTTTAGGCTACAGGCGTACTTATTGCTAAAGTATTAGTAGTTTTAAGATGTAACTAAACCTAATTATTACTATTAATAATATTATTATCTTGTTGTCAACATTTCGCGTTTCGTTGGATGAGAGCAGAAGATTTAAATATTATTATTATTATATTATTGTAATGTTTTAAATAAATACGTATTTGTGACAAGCTGAGAGATTTTTTCTAAGTGAACCCTCTCATTTTGTATCATTAAGAAAAAGCAGGTAAAAAATCGAATAAATATATAAATCTTTTTTAATTTTTAGATGCATCAAAGCTAGACTAGGCATATAGATAGGGACATAGAACATAGTAATAAAAACATCGAGTAAAGTAATTTATAATTTTATTTTATTTACACACAAAACATTCATATATTTGAAATAGAAAATAGTATACTGGCAACATTGTAAAAAAGTCAATCCACACTTTAGTATCTTTAGGTAAGTACATAAGAAATCGATTCAACGACAAAAAAATACAATACAAAGTTTAAATGTCTACCATCAGCCATCAAAATCAGTCATTTCAAAAATTAGCAATCATCCAATCCGGCAACTGATATCACTCCGAAGAACAAAAGGTTTTTTAAAACAGTTTAGCTGTAGCCATGTTATCTTGTGTATTCTATTGTTACGAAAGGTACAAATTGATCACGTGACTCGTCGAAAACAACTGTCATTCTCACACGTTTTATTGAATTTCGATCCAATAGCAAGCGTAGTAATGGATATCGCAGCAGTTTTGTCCCCGTTACGGATCTTTAAAGTATGTGTAGTGTTGTCGGCAGGCCTATGAGAAATTAAATTTTTTTTTATTGATTTGATGTCCTAATTTTTCAAGCTATCAGATAAAATTATTATTTTAATATACACAGTGACCATAAACTTGCCTAAATGTATGATTGCTTCACAGTGGCATACGTATTTTGACGAGTTTGTATCAATATTAGATATGTTTAGCCTTTATAACATGTCTAATAAAAATTTACTATCTCTTTCACTGCGATATGCTAGGAAAGGGATAGAAGATATTTTTAGATGCGTTAAATTTAAATTTTCTATATGACGATCGTAGATTAGTCATTTGGCTAAGAGGGCTAAGAGGGCTAAGAGTGACCTAAGGCTGTACCACCATCTCTTAAAGCAGTAATGCTGCAGAACTGTTTCAATATTTTCATACAAAAACAGTATTAAAATGTCAAAACAGTGCTGCAACATTACTCCCCGCGAAATTCAAAATTTCCGAGGTTTTTTGCAATTTGTACGCTAATTACACATAATAAGCTTATGGCAGTCATTTTGCGAGAATGGCAGTTACTTCTTTACATGTTTATATCAAACTTTTTGCATAAAAATGTCTATCCTAGGAAATTAGTCCGAGTAAAGAGTTTTAAGTGAGTAACTCGCAAATCTCGGATTAATTTCTTTAACTCGACACTTTCAAGCAGAGATTTTTATATAAATACGTGAAGATGATATTGGGATTATCGCAATTTGACTGCCATAAGCCTACTATGCCTTATGAGCTTAAAAATTGCGAAAAAACACAAAAAATTTGAATTTCGCGGGCACACCCGTGGTGTGCTCCTTAAAGAGATATAATTGTACAGCCACTGATCAAGTTATTTTAAAACATTTTATGGCTCGCAAGTCCTCAAGGACGAATTAAAGTCCGCGGTTACAATGCGACAGGACTCTCTTGGCACTTGAATGACATGGTCAAGAGGGCGTTGTTAAAGAACAAAGGCAGCCAAAAAATAAAATCTCCTCAATTTTACTTCAATTTTAGTTTTATTTTAGTTAATATTAAGCAAAAACAAAACAACATACAATATCAGTATACCGACAGAGCGAACTATTAAACAGTATCACAAAATAGCGGCGTTAGTTCCGATTTTGGCCACGCGCCAAGATAGCCTTGTCGCACTGGAACATCCTGTTAATATATGAATACAGCACCAAAGTCCAATACTCTTTGAACTCACAATAAAACACAAAACTACTACACTACGTTCAACTCATCTTTGCGCGCGGTGCCAAGTTTGCATAAATACAATTGGTTTAATCTTTATTTGCATAAATACAATTGGTTTAATATTAATATTCCATTTTTAAAAGTCTTTAACCCTAACCTGCCAACCCAAACTTGCCCTAACCCTTTCCCAAAATTGGCCCGTAAGGCCCGATTCCCTCCAAAGCGGAGCAGAGCGTAGCTGTGTTTCAGTAACCAATCAGATTTCGTCACTTTGACATATTCGAAACTGAGGGGAGAGGTGATGTCGAAATTATGAGATCAGATTGGTTAATCGAACACAGGTCTTCTCTTCTTAGGCCCGGTTTCCACCAAAGCGCTCTGCTTTGGTGGAAAGTGGAAGAAGTGGTTTATGCAACAAACATACCTACGTCAGCACTTCCTCACACATCAAAAGCTGTAAATATCCACTCACAGCACAGCATGCAAAGATGAGTCATAATAATTTGTTTAAATATGAATATTTAAACATGACGTGTAAAAACTGTGCTTAAATAATATAAACGGGCATTAGAAAATCATTGTGGCAAGACGCAATATTATAATATTACCATTACTAATAACTTAAAATAATATTTGTCACAAAAATACTAAAAAAATGTACGCAAAATGAATTTGTATTTCATACGTCGGAAATCTGGCTAAAATTAAAATATGTGCGAGGTTATTTATTGTCTTTCAATTTTAGCTAGACTTCGATTTATTTGTAGAAAAATCTCTTAAACTTAACTAAATTGACAGGGTTGTATCTTTTTGAGGATAGACACAATTTAGTCTTATTATAATATACATTGATGAGAGTCAAAAAGATGTGAGCTATGACCAGCCACCATTATGATTTTTATGAAAATGGCAATTTTTTTTTGACCTTGATTAATTGTCATAATACTCTCTGAAATTAGTCATTTAGCGGTTTAAACAAGTTTTTTACACTCTACAATTTATGTTATCGTACTAACTTGGAAAAAAGTAGTAAATTCAGCAGCAGCCTCTCACTCAAATCAGAGCGCGAGTCGTCCCATTAATTAATTAATTATATCATAAGTGCTTCAAACAAAAATTACAACTCGGTTACAATATCTGTGGACCTCGCTGGAATGCGTACCCCCTTCCCGTTCTTCTGTCACCTCCCCGCGCTCGCCCCGGCTTGATTGTTTTGCGCACCATATCAGAGCGCTGAAACGACGTGACGTCATCGAGCCAGGTCCACAGATATTGTAACCGGGTTATACTTAAGTATTACATTTTGGGGTCACCTGAGTGTTCCCTTCAGTTTATTAAATAATGGATGGCATTTTCTTAAAATTTTCATAACAGCGGTCCGCCATACAAATCTTCGACTCCCTTTTATAACTTAAATAATCAATTTTTGAAACGAAGTTCCTTTTCGGACGGGCGTAGAGAGCATGGGAAAAATAAAATATTTACGTCACGTTACGAAAAACCACCACCGACACCAAGTAAATCCACAAAAATCCTAACACCTGCGCGTAAACTGGATTTTTCAATTTGTGTCTAATGAACGATTTTTCAAATCGCGTGTCACTTTTTTAATATAAATATTTACTACGAAAGAACTTCGTTCCAACAAAGTATTTTACGAAACTCACGATTTCTTTCTTTGTCTCTTCAATGTAACGATTTTTATTATAAATTGTTATAGTAATCATCAAAGGCAGTTAAGTAGGATCTTTTTGATAATTTTTTTTAGAATAATTTGTCTATGGAAATGAAGAAAAATCAAATTTTAATACGTAATATGAACGACGTCACCACCGACGGACAGAAGACATTGGCCCTGGAAAAAAGAATACAAAATATGAACACTTGAAATCTTTTTTGCCACTTGCCTGAAAACACATCTGTATGAATTTTAACATTAAAATTTATTCCATAAAAACCGGCCAGGTGCGAGACAGATTCGCGCACAGTGGGTGCCGTACTACTATAGGAAAGTAAAACCACAAGAATCACTATTTTTACCGAACCACGACCTAGCCACGACCGAAGCCTCTCACCTGGTTTTTGTGTCCGTTGTGGTGCAGCAAGAGGTGCGCGAGGTAGAGCGAAGTGAGCGCGTTCCCGCCCAGCGCCGCCGTGTACGCGCGCACTATCGCCAGCACCTGACAGACAATGTGGGAAATTACCTTAATTTACACAGTACCAGGGTCTGCTCACCAAATTGTAATTTTATTTGGATATCACATATTATGTACACATACACACGCACGCACACACGTAATCACGCACGCACGCAAGCATGCACGCAATCACGCACGCACGCACGCACACACGTAATCACGCACGCACACACGCACGCAATCATGTGCGCAAGCACGCAATCACTCACGCACGCACGTAATCACGCACGCACGTAATCACGCATGCACGCAATCACGCACGCACGCACGCACACACGTAATCACGCACGCACACACGCACGCAATCATGTGCGCAAGCACGCAATCACTCACGCACGCACGTAATCACGCACGCACGTAATCACGCACGCACGCACACACGCACGCAATCACGCACGTACGCACGTAATCATGCATGCACGTACACACGCACACGCACGCAATCACGCACGCACGCACAACGCACGGCAATCACGCACGTACGCACGTACACACGCACACACGCACGCAATCACGCACGTACGCACGCACACACGTAATCACGCACGCACACACGCACGCACGCAATCATGTGCGCAAGCACGCAATCACTCACGCACGCACGTAATCACGCACGCACGTAATCACGCACGCACGCACACACGCACGCAATCACGTACGTACGCACGTAATCATGCATGCACGTACACACGCACACGCACGCAATCACGCACGCACGCACAACGCACGGCAATCACGCACGTACGCACGTAATCATGCTCGCACGTACACACGCACACACGCACGCAATCACGCACGCACGCAGAACGCACGGCAATCACGCACGCACGCACGTAATCACGCATGTACGCACACACGCACGCACGTAATCACGCACGCACGTAATCACGCACGCACGCACACACGCACGCAATCACGCACGTACGCACGTAATCATGCATGCACGTACACACGCACACGCACGCAATCACGCACGCACGCACAACGCACGGCAATCACGCACGTAATCATGCTCGCACGTACACACGCACACACGCACGCAATCACGCACGCACGCAGAACGCACGGCAATCACGCACGCACGCACGTAATCACGCATGTACGCACACACGCACGCAATCCCGCACGCACGAACGTAATCACGCACGCACGCAAGCACGCACGCATGTAGACACAAACGCATGCCCACACGGACGTATGTATATCCAGTCATCTTACTCGTACAGTACATCTCAACCTACCTCGCAGGTGAAGGTGTGCAAAAACCCGCTCAGCCCGCCCAGCTCTCTGACGGCGGTGGTCTCTCTCACGAACAAAAGTCGCAAGGAGCACACGCGGCGAGCTATCTTCGTACCCTCCACCGAAGTTAACGTTGTCAGCGACACGCGACCGGCGGCCTGCGAACAAAAAAAACTCAGTGGCACTCTGGCTAGCTGAGCCAAGCGACAAATAGCGTTGCTTCAATAGACAAAAATAGTAAAGATAGGCCGATCCGAACATTTTACGTAAACCTTCTTCATACAAGCAAACAATAGCGCCAACTGTCAAAATACCCGCCGCCGCTGACCGAACTACCGGTAGCCTTATACTGTTGGTACTAATGACACCCATAAACTGGCGACATTTTTTCGCACTGTTCGCCCTGTCTTTAGTATACAAGTCTGTGGTTGCTTCACAACGTATTCTATATTTCTATAGAAATAGAATAAAATTAAAAAAACTGGACTGTCAGTGTCACTACGTTTTATTTACATCGACTTCCTTTACTACCCCATGGGTGGAGTAACTGCGAAGGGTCATCAACTATGATCCCACTTCTGATGTCTTTCAATTTTCCCTCTTCATTTTTACTCCATTTACGTGTTCCACTTTAGAATAATTAGTCATTCATAATCTCACTTTTTATGTCGAGTATTTCATTAATACTCACCGGTCCGCTATTTTTATCTTCCACCACTTCAGTCGGTGCCTTAACGAGTTGCTCCTCATCGAGCGCGAAGATATCGTCGTCTCCCTCTACAGTCGCTGCCTCCTTTTCGACTCCATTGGTGTGTTCGACTTTAGAGGGGTCGTACAGCGGTATCGCAGTTCCTGATACAACTAACTGGATTTCGTCCTAGAAAGATGACAAACATTTTGCCTTTATTTAGAAAAGTAATTCCAGAGATTAAATGAAAATATCTGAATGTTATTTAACCATACTGTGATTAAAACTGGGCAGTGTAGAATTAAGCAACACTATTATTAAGACAAGATATTTTAATTTCAACCGCCCACTTGCGGTATTCTGAAAATTTAACAAAGTACTTACTTCTAGCCATATGTCATTTTGCGATAGGCTAAAACGATGGAAATTGAACGAATCTTAATAAAGGTATATGGATGGACATATCACATATGGCTAGAGCTTTATAGGTTGCTGCATTATAATAGGAATCCTCTTGAAAATTTTCAGCTATTCCGAACAAAAAGACTTGACTGGACAATGAATCCGTGAACGAGTAAATGTTAAGATTTCTAGCCATATGGCATATTGCGATACGTCAAAAAGATGGGAATGGAATGCAGTATCTCATATGGCTAGAGAGGCTGGTCAAATTGCGAAAAGGGTGTGTATATGAGATGAATATTGCGGGGTAGATCCTGACTTTAATAACCCTTGACCCTCACCTCGGGAAGTTCCAAGTGGAAGGTGGGCGCGGCGAGCGCGGCCGGCTGCAGCCTGCGCAGCTTGTACGCGGCGCCGGTCAGCGCGCTCGCCACCAGCCGCTCCGCGCCCGAGCCCTGCGACCCTAGGCGGGCTCGCCATATCTGGAAATGTCATCACATTTATTTGGAAGAAGTGACCTTTTCATACTATGTTTGTATGAAAATGTCAAAACAATACTGCAGCATTACTGCTTCAACAGATGGTGGTAGGGCCTCTGGTTACTGATGCGTACCAGCGTACGTGCGTGCGTGCGTGGGTGCGTGCGTGCGTCTGTGTGTGTGTAAAGAGAATGAAAAAGAAGGAGATTAATAAAGATGTAGGTATAAGGCACTGCTGCGAACCGAGTTGAGCTTTATTGTGCTAAAGCTAGATCTAGGCACTCTTGTGGTATTCTCTGTCACAGAAAAATCCATGATTACCACGGGATGTGTGCAAAATTGAGATCGGTGTTTTGGGCAACAGCGATTGTTGTGGCCAGAATTCTTTGGCTGGCGCGCGTGGGGGTTCCGCGGGTCGCAGGGGAGAGGGGAAGGCGCCTCACTCCGTATCGGATCGGCGCGGGCGCACGGACGAGTACGAGTTTGGCCTTGAAACAAGCGCGCGTGATCGTTTGAGGCACTTCAACCGCTTTTTTCGGATTCTCGCGTGGTTACCGCGGCGTATCTGCCTTTAGTGGCGGTACTTGGTGGCGATTTGCGGTTTGATATTGTGATTTCGATTAAAGGTCGCCGATTAGTGTTTGACGAGCTCACGTGTTCGCTGTTGCGCTCGTTTCGAGGTGTTTCCGCGAGGCATTCCTTGCTAGCCTGTAATTGTTCGCGGAGACAGTGTTTGCTGATTCGATCCTTGTGCGAGAACATCGCGTAGATTGAAAGTTAGGATCCGCGGTCGTATCGTGGTTGTGAACCTTCGAAGTTCGTGATATTTGTGTACCACGTGGTCTGCTGTTTAACGGGTCTTGGTAGAAGCCAGCCGTCATCCGGCGCGGAATATCGCGCTTGTTTGGTCCGGAGGCGGTAGGATCCGGGGACAGATCCTCGAGTTAGACTTGTATACATAATCTACACAATTATTCTCACACCATCTTACATTACCGACACTACACAAGGTCTACCTCCATGAAGACTTCGTACTGACGAGAAGGTTAGTCCAACTAAATTATATTCATACTACCTACAACTTTCCTCCGATATTAGCATATAGTATTGTGTAGTTCCACGCGGTCGAGCGGTTCATTACACACAGTCTCGACCCTCCCCAGGCCTGCCGGAACGGGCCATCTATGGGCCGTGGTTTCCGTTCTAATGCTCGGCAGTCCTGGGCCGTAACATTAGTGGTAGCAGGAGCGCGGTTGAATCACGTACACTTGGCAGTACAGTGAGTGCGATTAATCACCTACCTACCTGCGGTTTCACGCCGATTGTGGCACTGTGTGCGTCGCGTTCCGCACTTGTTTAGCGTTAAATTTGTTACGTATTATTTACGTTTAACACTTTTGTTACAATGTTATTGAGGTTGCACATGCATATAAACGTATTTATCGCTACCATAATCGTTAACAAATTCTGCCCGCTGATTGGCAGAATCTGTTTTTTGCATTTTTTGTAGAAACACAGGTACATTTTGTTTAAGATTACGATAGCGATGGATAAGTTTTTCTTACACAATGTTGTAACTAACCTGCATAAACGCGTGGGGAGGTGCGGCGGGCGCGGGCCGCAGCTGGCTGGTAAACACCTGCATGTGGTTGCGACGGACCGCCAGCGCTTTCGCCGTCTCCACCTGGAATTTAGTAGATGCCATTCACAGATCCTAATTTAATCTATTTCGTCTTTGTTCGCGCACAGGTCTAGCGCGTGCGCATCGTCGCCTTCCGTCTCCGGCAGCACGCCGTTAGTGCTGTGCTCTCGTGCTGCTCAGCGCGTCTATACAGTATACAAACGTCACTCACGTCTTCGGCTTCGTCCAGCTCCAGGACGCACGCGTCTTTGTCCGCGCACAGGTCTAGGGCCGGCGCGTCGTCGCCTTCCGTCTCTGGCAGCACGCCGTTAGTGCTGTGCTCTCGTGCTGCTCAGCGCGTCTATACAGTATACAAACGTCACTCACGTCTTCGGCTTCGTCCAGCTCCAGGACGCACGCGTCTTTGTCCGCGCACAGGTCTAGGGCCGGCGCGTCGTCGCCTTCCGTCTCTGGCAGCACGCCGTTAGTGCTGTGCTCTCGTGCTGCTCAGCGCGTCTATACAGTATACAAACGTCACTCACGTCTTCGGCTTCGTCCAGCTCCAGGACGCACGCGTCTTTGTCCGCGCACAGGTCTAGGGCCGGCGCGTCGTCGCCTTCCGTCTCTGGCAGCACGCCGTTAGTGCTGTGCTCTCGTGCTGCTCAGCGCGTCTATACAGTATACAAACGTCACTCACGTCTTCGGCTTCGTCCAGCTCCAGGACGCACGCGTCTTTGTCCGCGCACAGGTCTAGGGCCGGCGCGTCGTCGCCTTCCGTCTCTGGCAGCACGCCGTTAGTGCTGTGCTCTCGTGCTGCTCAGCGCGTCTATACAGTATACAAACGTCACTCACGTCTTCGGCTTCGTCCAGCTCCAGGACGCACGCGTCTTTGTCCGCGCACAGGTCTAGGGCCGGCGCGTCGTCGCCTTCCGTCTCTGGCAGCACGCCGTTAGTGCTGTGCTCTCGTGCTGCTCACGCGTCTATACAGTATACAAACGTCACTCACGTCTTCGGCTTCGTCCAGCTCCAGGACGCACGCGTCTTTGTCCGCGCACAGGTCTAGGGCCGGCGCGTCGTCGCCTTCCGTCTCTGGCAGCACGCCGTTAGTGCTGTGCTCTCGTGCTGCTCACGCGTCTATACAGTATACAAACGTCACTCACGTCTTCGGCTTCGTCCAGCTCCAGGACGCACGCGTCTTTGTCCGCGCACAGGTCTAGGGCCGGCGCGTCGTCGCCTTCCGTCTCTGGCAGCACGCCGTTAGTGCTGTGCTCTCGTGCTGCTCACGCGTCTATACAGTATACAAACGTCACTCACGTCTTCGGCTTCGTCCAGCTCCAGGACGCACGCGTCTTTGTCCGCGCACAGGTCTAGGGCCGGCGCGTCGTCGCCTTCCGTCTCTGGCAGCACGCCGTTAGTGCTGTGCTCTCGTGCTGCTCACGCGTCTATACAGTATACAAACGTCACTCACGTCTTCGGCTTCGTCCAGCTCCAGGACGCAAGCGTCTTTGTCCGCGCACAGGTCTAGGGCCGGCGCGTCGTCGCCTTCCGTCTCTGGCAGCACGCCGTTAGTGCTGTGCTCTCGTGCTGCTCACGCGTCTATACAGTATACAAACGTCACTCACGTCTTCGGCTTCGTCCAGCTCCAGGACGCACGCGTCTTTGTCCGCGCACAGGTCTAGCGCGGGCGCGTCGTCGCCTTCCGTCTCCGGCAACACGCCGTTCGTGCTGTGCTCTTGTGTTCCTGTGCACACAATTACTTGGTTAAAAGGGTTGTCATTAAAAAACAATTTATAAGCGAGCGATAGGAAAACATGCACTAAATTGTACATTACACTCTGTCACTGCTTTCTTGAAAACAGTTAGCATAGCGGCATGTGCACATAGAGATCATTTTGTCTGCTTTTGTCATCTCTTGTCTATATATATATATATATATATGGATCAGAAAGAGAAAAGAGATCGACATAAGTTGACAAAATTATCTCTACACAAATACCCTAGCCCGGGGTAGGAGTTAGCACAGACAAAATAGTCCTGCCTGGGTAATTTACGATCTCCAAACCTAAGAAAATTTGTAATTTTGCACAGAGGTTATCTTGGTAATTTAGACAAGAGATAATCAAAGATTATTATT
The DNA here is from genome assembly GCA_963855885.1 of Coenonympha glycerion. NCBI lineage: Eukaryota > Metazoa > Arthropoda > Insecta > Lepidoptera > Nymphalidae > Coenonympha > Coenonympha glycerion. The sequence continues at coordinate 1,647,536 of OY979647.1, forward strand.
TTAAGCTAGTTAAGGATATTATAGCTTACTCCGAACAGTGTGAAATTTGGCATACTTACTAAAGAATGAGTGTACTTTAACTTACCTATATCGTAGCCGTTGGCCGATTTGTTCGCGATGAACGTGTCCCACAGGGCCTTCTGTATTTCTACGGCGTTCTTGTCGCTTTCTGACGCCTGGAAGCACACGGTGTATGTAAGTTAGCAACAGTTTTAACAGGCGCCACGTGAGTGTCAACAGATGGCGCTGACTGTAAATGTATGGAAGAATTCGATTCGTTTGTGCGAAGCTAATTCTTCCATACAAAAACCTGTACTAATCCCACAGCTAGTATATGGATGTGATGGGCCATGCTTTGCAACGCACAACTGTAGGCCACGATCACTTGGTGTTCACACAATGGCGCATGGCTCATTGCTGCATGGTGAGGCACTTGCGATGGACGTAGAAGTAGTTACGGATCGATTACGAACAAGCAATGGGCCATTGTCTTTACTGGCTTCTGTTTGTAACTGAATTTATTTATCTATAATATTTCTACAAATGCTGTTTGTGTTTCTAAATAAATAAATAAAAAAATGTGTGAACACCACCAACCACGCAACGCCACGATTCCTTTGAAGTGTACGCCAAAAACCGACAACTTCCCGATCGCGCGCCATCGTTGACCATTGTTCGCTATTGACATTTAGAAAAGAGCAAGTGCCGAGTTTCTAGCCAGTTCTTCTCGGTGCAAACCTGCATTCCGAACTTGGCGGTAGAGTTTTTGACATTTCATGGGACAATTCCTATTATTTAGGCCTATGTGAAATAAAGAATTTCATTTCATTGTGTACCATTTCCCCCTGTACACAATGGCGATGGCCTGCAGTGGGCCAGCAAACGCCATTGTGTAGAGGCTTCTTTACATAATATAAAGCAGCACGTCACCTTTATCCGGGGCGGGGTGGGCGGAGGTAGTGCCGCCAGGCGCACGGCCGTGCCGCTCGCCAGCGCCATGACGCAGCGCTCGCCGATCGCGATTTGCGTTTGCAGCGAGAATATTGCGTTCGCGCCCTGCACACACACACGCACACAATAATATGCTGAAAAAGTTAATTTCGATATCAGTGAGGAAAGTGTGTTATTTCCTTATAAGTCTCCGGTCTATGACACAAGCCAAAGGCGCGGGTGAATTGTGATAGGGACGAGTAGAAAAGACTATTCCGCACCGCGCCGCTGTCATATAACAAGTTACACTGCTCGTTGAACCGAACATCGTACCTGCATCCTCAGCTTGGCCAGCAGCAGCTTGTGCAGCTCGTACTCCAGGAACGGCAGCTGGTCGGACAGGTCCCGCGCGCCGCTGTCATATAACAAGTTACACTGCTCGTTGAACCCGACGGTGCACGGGAGACTCGAGGCAACTTGGGTCGCCCCGGACTACGAAACGTCGCAGATTCTCACGGGTCACGGTTGCTTTCGGTGGCAGCTGCATCGGTTCCGATTGTGTGAGAGTAGTGTGTGTGAATGTGGCGATGGGATGGAGGACGCTCACCACGTCCTCTGGGAGTGTTGCCTGTATGAGGACCTCCGGTGCAAGATGTTGGACGGGATAGTGCGCTCGGAGGCGGGTCCGGTGTACTACCGGGACCTCGTTTCGTCGGGGGCGAACTTCCACGTACTACGGGAGTTCGCGCACGCGTGGCGCAGGAGGCGGAGCGGCTCGGATGTGCGGCAACGAAGACGAAGACGAAGACCGCAGAGACGAGAGGCAGAGGAGGAGGAGCTCACGACGAGCAATAGCAGCAGTTCTGAAGATACTTCGTCGTGAGAGGAGGAGGCTGGGAGCGGTGGCGGAAGGAACATCCATGTAGAGTCTGCCCCAGAAAGGGGAGAAAGACAGAAGGGACAAGGAAGAGAGTAAATAACTTGTAGGGAGCTCAAGAAGGCACCCGAACTGGGAAAAGCGCCGAGAGCAAGTACCGCTCGGGTGTCCTCCCGCGTTTCGGCCCAAGAGTCCGAGAGGGCGGTGGGGCCATGGGAAGGTGGTGGGTTGCTCGTTGAACCAAACATCGTACCTGCATCCTCAGCTTGGCCAGCAGCAGCTTGTGCAGCTCGTACTCCAGGAACGGCAGCTGGTCGGACAGGTCCCGCGCGCCGCTGTCATATAACAAGTTACACTGCTCGTTGAACCAAACATCGTACCTGCATCCTCAGCTTGGCCAGCAGCAGCTTGTGCAGCTCGTACTCCAGGAACGGCAGCTGGTCGGACAGGTCCCGCGCGCCGCTGTCATATAACAAGTTACACTGCTCGTCGAACCAAACATCGTACCTGCATCCTCAGCTTGGCCAGCAGCAGCTTGTGCAGCTCGTACTCCAGGAACGGCAGCTGGTCGGACAGGTCCCGCGCGCCGCTGTCATATAACAAGTTACACTGCTCGTTGAACCAAACATCGTACCTGCATCCTCAGCTTGGCCAGCAGCAGCTTGTGCAGCTCGTACTCCAGGAACGGCAGCTGGTCGGACAGGTCCCGCGCGCCGTTACTGTCGTTGAACCAAACATACCTATCCTCAGCTTGGCCACAGCAGCTTGTGCAGCTCGTACTCCACACTGCTCGTGTCTTATAACAAGAACCAAACATCGTACCTGCATCCTCAGCTTGGCCAGCAGCAGCTTGTGCAGCTCGTACTCCAGGAACGGAGCTGGTCGGACAGGTCCCGCGCGCCGCTGTCATATAACAAGTTACACTGCTCGTTGAACGAACCAAACATCGTACCTGCATCCTCAGCTTGGCCAGCAGCAGCTTGTGCAGCTCGTACTCCAGGAACGGCAGCTGGTCGGACAGGTCCCGCGCGCCGCTGTCATATAACAAGTTACACTGCTCGTTGAACCAAACATCGTACCTGCATCCTCAGCTTGGCCAGCAGCAGCTTGTGCAGCTCGTACTCCAGGAACGGGAGCTGGTCGGACAGGTCCCGCGCGCCGCTGTCATATAACAAGTTACACTGCTCGTTGAACCAAACATCGTACCTGCATCCTCAGCTTGGCCAGCAGCAGCTTGTGCAGCTCGTACTCCAGGAACGGCAGCTGGTCGGACAGGTCCCGCGCGCCGCTGTCATATAACAAGTTACACTGCTCGTCGAACCAAACATCGTACCTGCATCCTCAGCTTGGCCAGCAGCAGCTTGTGCAGCTCGTACTCCAGGAACGGCAGCTGGTCGGACAGGTCCCGCGCGCCGCTGTCATATAACAAGTTACACTGCTCGTCGAACCAAACATCGTACCTGCATCCTCAGCTTGGCCAGCAGCAGCTTGTGCAGCTCGTACTCCAGGAACGGCAGCTGGTCGGACAGGTCCCGCGCGCCGCTGTCATATAACAAGTTACACTGCTCGTTGAACAAACATCGTTGCACCTCACTGCTCGTCGAAGGAACCTGGTCGGAAACATCACTACCTGCATCGTACCTCATCCTCAGCTTGGCCAGCAGCAGCTTGTGCAGCTCGTACTCCAGGAACGGCAGCTGGTCGGACAGGTCCCGCGCGCCGCTGTCATATAACAAGTTACACTGCTCGTCGAACCAAACATCGTACCTGCATCCTCAGCTTGGCCAGCAGCAGCTTGTGCAGCTCGTACTCCAGGAACGGCAGCTGGTCGGACAGGTCCCGCGCGCCGCTGTCATATAACAAGTTACACTGCTCGTCGAACCAAACATCGTACCTGCATCCTCAGCTTGGCCAGCAGCAGCTTGTGCAGCTCGTACTCCAGGAACGGGAGCTGGTCGGACAGGTCCCGCGCGCCGCTGTCATATAACAAGTTACACTGCTCGTTGAACCAAACATCGTACCTGCATCCTCAGCTTGGCCAGCAGCAGCTTGTGCAGCTCGTACTCCAGGAACGGCAGCTGGTCGGACAGGTCCCGCGCGCCGCTGTCTTATAACAAGTTACACTGCTCGTCGAACCAAACATCGTACCTGCATCCTCAGCTTGGCCAGCAGCAGCTTGTGCAGCTCGTACTCCAGGAACGGCAGCTGGTCGGACAGGTCCCGCGCTCCCGCCTCCGCGCCCACCGCGCGCCGGCACCGCGCCGCTGTTTTATAACAAGTAGTAAAGCTTCTATCGCGGGCCTTAAGCGTGGAGACCGAATCCAGAAATTCCGTAACGAAAATAACCTAACACCCCCACTCCGACCGGTCCGCTCTATCGCGGGCCTTGAGCGTGGAGACCGAATCCAGAAATTCTGTAACTAAAATAACCTAACACAACCAACGGAGTGGGGATCAAATTCTAACACCCCCACGAAGTGGGAGGTGTTAGAATTTGATCCCCACTCCGTTGATAAAAATGCTATGCAGTAGTTGATAAAAATGCTAGTTTGATAAAAATGCTATGCAAGTTGATAAAAATGCTATGCAATAGCTTTACCGCGGCAGTCTCCGAGTGCCACACCTATTTTTTATTGTTTATTTGTAAACTAGGTAAGAAACAATGACATACATTAAAATTCTTACCAGAATAGAAAATCAAAAGTTACAAGCATTTTTTTATGTCCCTTTCTCGCAAAACATGGAACACCTCGGCAGATACATGGCCGGACCCGTAGGGAGGACTTACCGACGGCTGTGAGTGTGACAGCTTTGGCGTAGGATGTCAGTCTGTTGGGCTTAGCGCACGTCGCCAACAGCACTGTTGGCACGCGGGCTCTCCTAAAATCAAAAATAATTAAAAAAAAAATGAAACCTTTGTGGCCTTGGTTGCTCTGACGAGCGCCTTAAACTCACACACATGCAACACACAAACGAAAGTTTGAGACGATGTAATCAAAGTTTCACTTCAAAATTAAAAGAAACTTTAACAAATGCGTTTTTATTTTATGAATCGTCAGACTACACTACACCATAAATACTTATATACAGAGGTGTCAGTTACATTGCGGTAACGATTTCAATAGTTTTTCTTAAGAGTCAACTGACCCACGGTGTCTCCCATACAAACGTAATACCAAAATCATTTGTAATTCGTGCAATTTTTGATCATGTTGTGGTGTTATTCGGGTTCATATAGTAATAATCTATGCTCCTGGCCATATTTGGTTCCGAAATACTTTTGTTAAACGAAAATGTAAACGAATTTAGTTTTGCTTATTTTTATGTCAAAAAGGACATGTTTTCTACTTATTTGTTTTGTAATAAAAACAACACTATCTCACGTCGCATTAGTTCAGGAGCACAGTTTTTATTGTCCAGCTAAAGAAAAACACCAGTTAATAAAGAAAGTTACAAGTTTTCATTCATAATTTTTGGTATTACGGAACTCGACCAAAGTTATAAAAATTTTGATCAAAATTGATTATTATTTCGTTTTAAAGAAGTATTTCCGAACCAAATATGGCCAGGAGCATAGATTATTACTATATGAATCCGAATAACACCACAACATGTTCCAAATATGCACGAATTACTAATGATTTGTTATTTTGTATGAATGGAGACATTGTAGTTCACAGGCCCCTTAACTACTTTAGGCGCGTTGGGCAAAAAAACAACAACAAAATATTTCGCTTGGCAACTGTGTACTTTTCACCAAGGGAGAAAATTAGTAGACACATACCTACAGCCTCCGCACGTGGCTAACTCGGCGCGGTAAGGACCAGAGCCCGGAGAGTAGGGCACGTGCGCGATGGAGCAAGGCTCTGATTCACACTCGTCTAGCGTGTTCTTGGAACCTGTCGCCACTGGAATAAGCATGACTTTTATCACCAGTAAAAAATTACAAATTACAGGACAAACTGAATAAATCCGTTAAAACTTCTGAGAGCTGCTTTTTCAATAAATGCATTAAAACGTTTTGGAGCTGATTTTTCAATCGCCAGGTAAACTATTTGAAGAATTTTGAAATATATGCCATAGAAAATCTGTCAAAACGTATAAAACATATTTATTAACGTTTTATTATTAGTTAACGTTTATGAGGCGATTGAAAAATTGGCCAAAACTCAAAAGTAATAAAAATCATAATTGTTGAGCTTTTTTTAATACAATACAACAAAATAGACGCGACAACACAACACAACGTGATATTTGAAAAGTATCGTTCAAACTTCGAGTATCGCCGATATATCGGATACATACTTAGTAATTACATCTGACAGCTTAAAAATCCCGAAAATCCAAATGAAATTTGATTTTGTGTTCGGACCATTTAGCTCGCCTTAAGCTTAACATCAATACTTACATACTGTCGGCTCGTCTATATTGAAATCGCAGTCCAGATTGATGACAGCCGCCGTTCCTGAGGCGGACAGCACGCATACGTCCTCGCTGTACGAGAAAAGAAAGATAAAGATAGCTAAATTGTTAGAATCCGTCAGAAAAACTTCTTGCACCTCAATAACGCAACACACGCAACCCACACGCAAGCACGCACGCACGTGTAGACGCGCAGACGCACTCACGCACGCACCGAATGTGTTCCTTTGTTTAATGGAGCGGAATAAAACTGCATCGGAATTGTTAACCCTTAAACATGAATAGATGTAGGTAATGATGACTTATGGATCGGTCGCTGATTATGGGCCTCATGAGAAGGCTCAGGGTTGGCAACCATGTTTCGGATCCATATCGGAGTATCTTATCGAATTAGAAATCAGGAGCAAAAGAACCAAGGTAACCGACATAGCTCAACGTATCGCAAAACTGTTACGATGGGCATAGCTGACCAAGGGACCGATGGACGTTGGGGACCTAAAATGCTGGGATGGCGACTATACGCCGGAAAGAGCAGTATCGGTAAATCCCCCCACAAGGTGGACTGGCGAATTAAACAAAGTCGCGGGAGTCGCTAGCGCCAGGAGGCTCAAGGTCGTGGTGTTTGGCAGTCATTTCAGGAGGCCTATGTCTAATAGCAGACTTCCATCGGCTGAAACGACGAAACATAAATAATTCATTTTAGCCATATATCCACACTGACATAGCCCAAACCATTAGCTAGCTGAAGTGGCAGTGGGCAAGTCATGCTTATCGTAGGGGTGATGGTTGATGGAGCCGAAAAGTCCTGGAGTCCGCGTATAAGCAAGCGTAGCGTGGGGCGCCCTCTAACTCGCTGGACTGGCGACATCAAGCGGGTGGCGGGGATCGGCTGAATGAGGAAAGCTGAGGATAGGGTGTGGTGGCGCTCACTTGGAAAGGCTTGAAGAGGTGGCAAACTGGCTGTTTACTATGATGTTTAGGTAAAATTGTTTAAATAACTGATCATCGAAACCTTAAAGAAAAAATATGTAACGGAACATAAGGGTTTAATTAACAATCTATGTTGTCAAGAAATTGAATTTAGTCAAACCGAATTTAGTCTTTCCGAAAAAAAATCCCAAAAAACATCGAATTTTGTCATACTTTGAAAATTGTCAGCAAAACGGCACAAGCTTTTTAAATAATTCTTGCACACAAAAAAGTACATAAAAATTGCAATAACTTATGTTGAGAGTTTTATTTTTAGGCCTTCTAACATTCGTTTAAAGTAATATTTCCTCGAAATTTAAGTAAATCAGTGAGAACGCGACTGCTCCGTCGCCCTATGGGCGATCAATGTCATTAGGCCTTCTTAGCCCCTTAAGTCTAACAGAGGACGTCCGCAGGCTGATCTGATGATAATGATGATATATGCACACAAGTATCGACAGAGGAGTACCGACCGCACGGCGGCTCGCTCGCTGTACGCCAGCACGGCGGTGCAGCGCAGCGCGCGCGCGTGCGCCCGCAGCTCCGTGCGCAGCTCCACCCACCACGCCGCGCGCGCCGCGCTCTCCCCGCCCGCGTCCACCAGTTCACTGACCGCTACACACACAAGTATCGACAGAGTAGCGACCGCACGGCGGCTCGCTCGCTGTACGCCAGCACGGCGGTGCAGCGCAGCGCGCGCGCGTGCGCCCGCAGCTCCGTGCGCAGCTCCGCCCACCACGCCGCGCGCGCCGCGCTCTCCCCGCCCGCGTCCACCAGTTCACTGACCGCTACACACACAAGTATCGACAGAGTAGCGACCGCACGGCGGCTCGCTCGCTGTACGCCAGCACGGCGGTGCAGCGCAGCGCGCGCGCGTGCGCCCGCAGCTCCGTGCGCAGCTCCGCCCACCACGCCGCGCGCGCCGCGCTCTCCCCGCCCGCGTCCACCAGTTCACTGACCGCTACACACACAAGTATCGACAGAGTACCGACCGCACGGCGGCTCGCTCGCTGTACGCCAGCACGGCGGTGCAGCGCAGCGCGCGCGCGTGCGCCCGCAGCTCCGTGCGCAGCTCCGCCCACCACGCCGCGCGCGCCGCGCTCTCCCCGCCCGCGTCCACCAGTTCACTGACCGCTACACACACAAGTATCGACAGAGTACCGACCGCACGGCGGCTCGCTCGCTGTACGCCAGCACGGCGGTGCAGCGCAGCGCGCGCGCGTGCGCCCGCAGCTCCGCCCACCACGCCGCGCGCGCCGCGCTCTCCCCGCCCGCGTCCACCAGTTCACTGACCGCTACACACACAAGTATCGACAGAGTACCGACCGCACGGCGGCTCGCTCGCTGTACGCCAGCACGGCGGTGCAGCGCAGCGCGCGCGCGTGCGCCCGCAGCTCCGTGCGCAGCTCCGCCCACCCCGCCGCGCGCGCCGCGCTCTCCCCGCCCGCGTCCACCAGTTCACTGACCGCTACACACACACGTATCGACAGAGTACCGACCGCACGGCGGCTCACTCGCTGTACGCCAGCACGGCGGTGCAGCGCAGCGCGCGCGCGTGCGCCCGCAGCTCCGTGCGCAGCTCCGCCCACCACGCCGCGCGCGCCGCGCTCTCCCCGCCCGCGTCCACCAGTTCACTGACCGCTACACACACAAGTATCGACAGAGTACCGACCGCACGGCGGCTCGCTCGCTGTACGCCAGCACGGCGGTGCAGCGCAGCGCGCGCGCGTGCGCCCGCAGCTCCGTGCGCAGCTCCGCCCACCACGCCGCGCGCGCCGCGCTCTCCCCGCCCGCGTCCACCAGTTCACTGACCGCTACACACACAAGTATCGACAGAGTACCGACCGCACGGCGGCTCGCTCGCTGTACGCCAGCACGGCGGTGCAGCGCAGCGCGCGCGCGTGCGCCCGCAGCTCCGTGCGCAGCTCCGCCCACCACGCCGCGCGCGCCGCGCTCTCCCCGCCCGCGTCCACCAGTTCACTGACCGCTACACACACAAGTATCGACAGAGTACCGACCGCACGGCGGCTCGCTCGCTGTACGCCAGCACGGCGGTGCAGCGCAGCGCGCGCGCGTGCGCCCGCAGCTCCGTGCGCAGCTCCGCCCACCACGCCGCGCGCGCCGCGCTCTCCCCGCCCGCGTCCACCAGTTCACTGACCGCTACACACACAAGTATCGACAGAGTACCGACCGCACGGCGGCTCGCTCGCTGTACGCCAGCACGGCGGTGCAGCGCAGCGCGCGCGCGTGCGCCCGCAGCTCCGTGCGCAGCTCCGCCCACCACGCCGCGCGCGCCGCGCTCTCCCCGCCCGCGTCCACCAGTTCACTGACCGCTACACACACAAGTATCGACAGAGTACCGACCGCACGGCGGCTCACTCGCTGTACGCCAGCACGGCGGTGCAGCGCAGCGCGCGCGCGTGCGCCCGCAGCTCCGTGCGCAGCTCCGCCCACCACGCCGCGCGCGCCGCGCTCTCCCCGCCCGCGTCCACCAGTTCACTGACCGCTACACACACAAGTATCGACAGAGTACCGACCGCACGGCGGCTCGCTCGCTGTACGCCAGCACGGCGGTGCAGCGCAGCGCGCGCGCGTGCGCCCGCAGCTCCGTGCGCAGCTCCGCCCACCACGCCGCGCGCGCCGCGCTCTCCCCGCCCGCGTCCACCAGTTCACTGACCGCTACACACACAAGTATCGACAGAGGAGTACCGACCGCACGGCGGCTCGCTCGCTGTACGCCAGCACGGCGGTGCAGCGCAGCGCGCGCGCGTGCGCCCGCAGCTCCGTGCGCAGCTCCGCCCACCACGCCGCGCGCGCCGCGCTCTCCCCGCCCGCGTCCACCAGTTCACTGACCGCTACACACACAAGTATCGACAGAGTACCGACCGCACGGCGGCTCGCTCGCTGTACGCCAGCACGGCGGTGCAGCGCAGCGCGCGCGCGTGCGCCCGCAGCTCCGTGCGCAGCTCCGCCCACCACGCCGCGCGCGCCGCGCTCTCCCCGCCCGCGTCCACCAGTTCACTGACCGCTACACACACAAGTATCGACAGAGTACCGACCGCACGGCGGCTCGCTCGCTGTACGCCAGCACGGCGGTGCAGCGCAGCGCGCGCGCGTGCGCCCGCAGCTCCGTGCGCAGCTCCGCCCACCACGCCGCGCGCGCCGCGCTCTCCCCGCCCGCGTCCACCAGTTCACTGACCGCTACACACACAAGTATCGACAGAGTACCGACCGCACGGCGGCTCGCTCGCTGTACGCCAGCACGGCGGTGCAGCGCAGCGCGCGCGCGTGCGCCCGCAGCTCCGTGCGCAGCTCCGCCCACCACGCCGCGCGCGCCGCGCTCTCCCCGCCCGCGTCCACCAGTTCACTGACCGCTACACACACAAGTATCGACAGAGTACCGACCGCACGGCGGCTCTCTCGCTGTACGCCAGCACGGCGGTGCAGCGCAGCGCGCGCGCGTGCGCCCGCAGCTCCGTGCGCAGCTCCGCCCACCACGCCGCGCGCGCCGCGCTCTCCCCGCCCGCGTCCACCAGCTTCACTGACCGAGCGCACACTGTGCCACCTGTATTACAATACTACATTTTAATACAAGTGCTGATACTACGTCATTTCTCCACGAGGCTCTGTTTTTTGACCCAAGCCGAAGGCGCGGAAGCCGGAAGGTCAATAATAGAGACGATTGGAAATGAAAATTCCGCATGTGCATTGAACAACAGTGACAAGAAAAAAAAAACATGTTTATGTAATTAATGCCACTCCACTTTATATTTCTTTCAACGTATGTAAACTAGCTGAGGGGCGTTCATTGTTAGATTCAATGATCTCTAATTGGATTTTACCTATATGAACGATGAACCCGGGCGGATATTCAGTCATGGTTAGGAAGGGGTACTCCAGCATTTCCAGGTTGTTACTATTCATTGAGGGCCGCAATATAGCACCTCCGCCGCTGCCTGTGTTGCCAGCTGACGCGTTGAGCGAGCCGCCTAAAGTTGGGGAGAAAATTACAGAAAAAAAATATATGCTTCACAAGTTAAAATATATACCAATTGTCCTAAGTTACAGGCAGTTATCAAAGGTCCAAGCTTGCAGACCATGTCTATTTGTATTGGCAGTATCAGATGATAATATATCCCGTACCACCCAGGATTTACAAATACACCATTTAAGGATTTTATGATGTAGGGGAAAGGTTTGGAGACTTGTATGGTTTACGGATTCATCCAGGGGAAGATATCCTTATCATACTAGGGAGTATAGCAAAATTATTTTGTGGTTCATACTTAATTGATTTTTGTCGTTATTACCATGAACTTTTGGAACGGAACAATTACTAGAATAAAAATCTAGTGGTATCAACCACTGACTTTTTACATTAGTAGACATTAATGTTAATATCTATGTAATGACTAATGGTTTAATTGTATGAGCATCTCACCTTTAGGGGTAACACTGAGATCTGAATCTGAAGATCTTCTGTGAATACCCAAGGGAGTAGACGTAGAATTCAGCGACGCGTTCTGTGTAACGCTTCCGACCGGCTCTCTCCCACCGTACGACTCATGCCTCGCGTGCCGCGGGGATCCTCTATCCCTCTCGCACTTGTCCCGCTCCCTATCTCGCTCTCGCTCGCTCCTGTCAACACCGCACGCTGCATGCGAGTTACAACACACGCTAACACCGTTAGTATCGACTCCCTCAGTGTCTAAGCTCTCACTTCTATCTATACTGCTCTCTGGTAAAGATGGGATGGTCTCTAGAGGTGATCCGCTAAGGATGGGGTGGAAATGTTGCAACATCGGTGCGTGGGTTAATTTGCATGGTGGGATGTTAGATATATCCTTGGACATTTTGGACGACGCTACACTGCCTGTAGAATCGACGCTGTCCTGCCTTATTAACTTTCTTTCCTTCTTATCGAGCTGTTTGCTAGTACTTTTGCCGTTTGGGTTTTCTTTGAACTGATATTTTCCATCCTTTTTGACAGTTATTTTATCATTTTCTACTTGAACTGGTCTACTTTTCTCAAGAATATCGCAAGAATGTTTTTCTTCGATTGGATTATTTTCATCTATCTTATCACTAACATTTATTGACTTATTCTCATTTTGTGTATTTTCTTCAACAGTTTTTAGGTCTTCTCGCTCACTATTAGATTTATTATCTCTAGTTTTTGTTTCACTTTCAACTTTATTATCCCTTGCGTCTTTGAAAAACTGTTTTTCTGCAGATTTTGCATCAGGAGTTGTTGGTAACATAAGCGACTGCACTTTATCTATTAACATCGTCTCTATAGCAGAATGAACCAGACCTTTCGACTCTGCCGGTGCTTTTTCTCCTTTAGATTTAATGTGCACGTCTTCACAATGGGATTTAGACCTTGAACGTCTGTCTCTATCAGATTTTCTTCTGTCATCTTCATAACTTTTTCTATCACCACTTTCTACACAATCAGGAGGCAAAGACTTTAAATTTACTTCAACTTTTTTATCATGTGAGTCTTTGAAAAACTGCTTTTCAGTAGATTTAGCGTCAGGTGTTGTGGGCAATAGTAATGACTGCACTTTATCTATTAAAATCGTTTCCATAGCAGAATGAACCAGACCTTTTGATTCTTCAGTTGTTCCTTCTAATTTCGATTTTATTTGTACATCTTCACAGTGAGATTTAGATCGTGAACGTCTGTTTCTATCAGATTTCGTACTGATGTCCGCAAAGAATTTCTTATCACCATATTTTACTGGGTCAGGTGTAGTAGGCAACAATAAGGATTCTGCTTTGTCAATCAACACAGTCTCTAAAGCAGAATGAATCAAGCCTTTAGGTTTAACATCTGCTTCTCGAGTTCCTTGAACTTTTTCTAATTTTTCATTTACGTCGTCGAAAAATTTTTTATCCTCAGTTTTATTCGGATCTGGACTGGTTGGTACCAACAAAGACTCCACTTTGTCCATCAATATTGTCTCCATAGCAGTATGAACCAGACTTGCTGGTTTAATTTTACGTTCTTTTTTAAATGACCGTTGCTCGGAAAAATGATGATCGTCTCTACTGAAAGAAGGACCACTTAAAGAACACCTTGAAACGGGCTCTGATCCTATATACATGAAGGCCTTAGATGAAACATGCTCGTCGCTTTTATGCAGTTGGTTCAAAGAGGTGAAACCTTGTTTATCTAGACTAAGCAAATCTGCATAAGACGGGAAAAGGGAACCTAACACTGTGTCACTAGGAGCTTTGGATGTGACATCGGAAGCAGACCCGGGTTGGCTCATAGCAGTTTTAGGGTCAGTGTGCTTTTTCTTAGGTAACAACGAATAATGAGATAGACTCTTAATCATGCTGTTCTTGGAAATTTTCGACAGCTGTCGCTTGATTTTTTTTGAGGATCGGTAGATGAAACTCTTCTTCTCTACGGGGGAAACCGGTGCACTTATACTTTTTGATGCCTGTTTATGTGCAAAGGGGTTATGAAGTTTGATATTATGAGAATTATTAGACTTTGAAGGTACACACGTTGGACTGCTCGTAGCAATCGAAGGTTGTGCAGTATTTTCTTCTTTATTCATAACAATTTTTTCTCCTACATTTGCTCCAGAAGAAGAAAAGTCGATGCTATCGTGTTCTAATTTTTTTATATGTTCTGAAGTTAATTCTTTGTCACCAGTTTTATCAAGAGTTTTAATCTCCATATCTGAACGTTTGCTTTCCATTTCAGCCATAAAGTTGACATTACCAAGTACAGATTGAATTACAGAACTGGTAGTTTGCATTTGATCCTGTTCGTTTTTCATGTCATAGCTTTCATCATCCTCGTCGGTTGATGAGTAAATCTCTGAACTATCGGCTGACAGCGCAGATGAAACTGATCCATAAAAATCTGTATCTTCAGGTAGTTTGAGAAAATTTTCATTTCTCATAACCATAGGACTAGTTGGGCATGACTCGGATATTTTTCTTTCTGGTTGAACGGTTTCATTACTCTTTATGTTTTCTAAAGAGCCACAGTGTATTTCTGGTACATTGTTGGGATCATTGTCTGGTACATTTCCTGTAGCCGATTGAGATTGAGGTCGTGTTTGTCCTTCATCAGAAATAGTCACATTTGGTTCAGATTCACTAGTTCTTCTTAAAGTGGAAGTTCGGGAATTCTCGGAATCATGACTTTCTGCAATACGCGCGAGGCTCGTGTTAGCATGTAACACAGATCGAGCAAGTATAGACGCCATTCCAACACCGTCGTCTTCTGTGCTTTCAGTGATTATAGTTGGCATTTTCAGTTTCTTTATCTTTTTAATCTCCTTCTTGATATCTGATAAAGATATGCGTGAGGTGTCTGATGAAGTAGATTTAATAGAAACTTGATCATCTTGAATATCTGGTTTAGAAGAACGTTTGTTGAATTTCTTTGAAAATAAATTGTCTTTTATCTTCTTTATAGTTTTTAAAGGGTTCTTAGAATCTTGTGGTTCAGGTCTGTTTAATAGTTTATCGAGATCAATTTGATCTTCAGAAAGGTGTCTTAGGCTTTTTTGCGCAACATAGCCGTCTTGGTAAATGGTGAGATCTCCAGTGTAACTTTTTGAAGGTGTTGTGGGTTTCGTTTGACTTTCGAGGCTTTTTTCATCTTCATCCACAGTGTCTGGATCATCCAGAAGTAGAGGAGCTTTCGGATTTAAGATGCTCACAATTCTCATCAATTCTTCTTGATGATGTTGGTAATATTCGTGTAAATCAGTGACACTTTCCTCGTCCGTCGCCAAAATGTCCAAGATTCTTTTTAACTGTCTAAAAATTTTAGTTTTTTTATGATGACGATGCCAGAGCAACAACGCAAACCATGCAAACATATAATTCATGAATATATTTAGTTAAAATTGTATATGTATAATTCATGTGTTATAATAAATATTTATAATAGACAACATCAAGTATGTCAGTAGCTTATTATTAAAATAGTTTGTTAAAAAATTTCAGTGGACTTTAAGAAACTTTGAAAAAAGTATAATGCATTTTTTTTAATTTAATAGGGCCATCAAGATGGTTTGACTTTCAAAATACTAATTAGGTTTTGGAAATCGCTTTCGTCGGCATCAATACAGATTTTTTTACAGTAGAATTTTGACGAACAGGGCATTTTTCCATAATTATTATGTATGTACATTTACTTTTTGCTGAACAATATTATACTCACTGTTGTGTGCACTGAATATTCATAGGAACGCTTGGTGTAGGCAGCGGTGTTATGCTGACAGCGGTACCTAAAAGTATTGTTAAAAAACAACAACAAATTATATCTGTCGAGTCATTTTCGGGTTTTAACTAGCCTAACGCATAGAAATAAATTTTTATACGCATAGAATATTATAATTTTTATAAAAAAGTTCTCAAAGTGTACATATAATATGATAGGTTTATAGGAATAAAAATAAAACTTAAAATAACGGTCACATTTGTGCTTTTACCTGGGGCCGTACCACCATATCTTAAAGCAGTAATGCTGTTTAAATTTATTCATAAAAACATAGTATGTAAACATTGAAACAATACTGCAACATTACTTCTTTGAGATGATGGGTACGACCACTGCTAATTTCCAATGACCAAAAAAATTTAGTTGCTGTCCAATTTACATCTGATTTTTCGGAGTGCATTTGACAATTTAGTTGTTATTCGATAGTCGCATTTTTTTATTCTTTTAGAGACGTGCTGCTTTGCTCTGTTACTTTTTATTTCGAAACAAATATTAGCACACTCAATCGAGCGAAGCGTGATTGGTGTAAAGTTAAGGGACAGAGTAAAACTACAAATGATAAAAGAAAAAACAAAATTCAAATAAGTAGATGAACCTATTAAACAACAAAAATGGCGTGACTGGCCATATGATTAGAGGGAACATCGAAAAATGGACTGAAAAAGTAACCGAGTGGTATCCTAGACACAAAAAAAAGAAAAGAGGCAGACAAGCGAAAAGATGGGAAGATGACATTTCAAGGTTAATGGGGAAAACGTGGACCAGACTGGCAAGAGACAGGCATAGGACGAGTTTAGATGAGGCCTATGGGAGGGTTCGTTATTCAGTACTTACCAATGGCTCTTGCCACGACACCCGCTTCTCCCTCCAAGTCGAAGTCCTGTTGGTAGCCAACAACAGCGTTCGCTCCCAATTCAGCTGCCTTCAAACCCACTAAACGTTGAACCTGGATGAAGAAACCGAATTCTCAGAATCTAGTTTGCTGTAAGTAGAAATCATAATACTAAAAGTACAGTGGTTTATAGTCATAATAATGTGGAAAATAAATCTACTATTACTACTACTACTATTACCATTACTAATAAAGCACTAAACGAAACTTGGAAAAGATAGGGAAGGAATGCAACTTCAATCAACGAGAGCAGAAGGGCAAGTTCATTTACCTTAAAACATTTATTGCAAAATGCCAAAGGGAGTCTTTTTAAATAGATATAAGACATTGAGGATCTCCAAAATTAAACCACAAATTGTTTCTCTGAAATAACAAAGTTTTGTTTTATTACAAGTTTTGTTTTATTTTACAATTATCTAGTTATTATCAAGTTACGACAATTACACTTCTATCTCACCTGAAATAACAAAGAAACGACATTTAAAGTTCACTATATCTCGAGTCCTCAATCACATTCTTTCTATGAGTTTTTATTACGATAAAAATGCACAAAACAATTTCAGCGTCCCTCGCCATTTTAAATCATCGACACAGATCACTAATCATAGGTACCTACGCGACAGACAGCTGATACGCGAAGCGCGGCAAATTCAAATGAATGAAATATCACTCATTTCATTACATCTCCCCCCCTAAGAGCGAAAATTCTAAGCAATATATCTGTAAAATGTACTTATAAGTCATCTTCATATTCATTATCATCTCCTTCATCTTCTTCAGCCTCTGTTATGACAGGTTGCAATTTTGTTATATGAAATAATGTTGATTCTGTTTTTCTGTTGCCTGTATCAATCCTATAAATGGAATTCGATATTTTCTCTATTATCTTGAAAGGGCCTATTTTTAATTCGTCTAATTTCTTTCTATTCAGTCTATTTCCATTTTCTACATATACACTGTCTCCTACATTAAATTCTTGTATTTTTCTATTTCTATCAAATATTTTCTTGTTATACTCATGAGATTTTATTGTATTCTCTAATGCCAATCTTCTATCAGCAATCCACTTGTCTTCCTTTTCCATCGTTTTGAATTCATTTGGTAGAATACTGACATTTGTACCATCCAGTAAATATTTTGGTGCAAAACCTGTAACGGAGTGTTCTGTTTCATTATATTTTTGTATACATTCTCTTGCCAGTGTTGTCCATGTTCTCTTATTATTTTTCTCATTCATTTTACACCTTATTTTATTTACTATTGTTTGGTTTAATCTTTCATTCAAGCCGTTCGAGAATGGTGTATTCACGGCTGTAAAAATTAGTTTAATATTATTTTCCTGCAAAAATTGTTTAAATTCTCTTGAATTTATGCCCGGATATTGATCTGTCAGGATAATTCCAATCTCATCTGTCTCTAGTACTTTCTTTGTTAAATTTATAAAGTCACATGCATTCTGGGTTTTCGAAGTCGCAATAAATGCATATCTTGTGTAGTGATCTACTAAAAGGTGTATGTTCGCGACCGTCAACTCCGAAAAATCTATGTAAATTAAATAACGATGTACATAGAGATAACGAATATAATAGTTTAAGATTTTAAATAAAGAATTGATTTGCTAATAGGTTACTTAAGAATAGATTAAGTACGTAATAGGTACTCACGACCAATATTTTTATATAGAGTCGCTTTTAATTGAATTTAATTAATTATTAGTAATCGTAAAGTCGAAAATTATTTGTAAATTAGTTAGGTCGTGAGTAATATAGTTTAGAATAGCAGTTTTATAACGTATAAAAACAGTTTCAACTGAAAAATGTCGATTTAATAAAGTTCGGTTAGGGCAAAACAAGAGGTTTTGCACCGTATTTTAGTTCGTAAATATTAGAATAGCCTAGAAAGAATGTAAATTCCTATGTAATAAGATACTAGGGATCGATATCTAGCTTAGGGAGCAGTTTCATTACCGTAGCCCCTATACATAAGCAGTTATGTAGCAAAATAGACTGTACCGATAGTACAAAAGTACATAATAAAGATACAAAACGAAGCGCGGGGGCGCGGCTCTCTGTAAGGTATAGCTCCGAGCTTACCACTATAATCGAGTAAAATCAGCAAATCGTACTCGCTCGCTCGTCTGCAACCAAGAAGAAAAGAAGAAATAGAAGAGAGAAGAAGGTGAAGAAGGCACCCAGAGAACACCAGAGTTCCAGCACATATTAGAAGCCAGAAGCCTTACTTCCTCAACCGTCGAGCGGCAGCGAGTCGGGTACCACGACCTCCGGACGAGACCAAGTTTTCCGCGAACCAGAGCAGCGCCTCCGAGCGTCGTTTTCACGACGTACTCGAACCATTCGTTTTATTCAGGTCCAGCACTCCCCCGGTACAGGGCGTCAGCCTCCCTTGCTCATTCGAACGCCGCTTTCGCGGCGCGGCCCTACCGTTTTCCTTTTGTCTGAAAGGGCCGACGCGTAAGAGCAGCAAGGGTCAGGCCCGTCCGGTACATTTGATGGTCCTTCGTCGCCGGGATCCTGAACAAAGGCGCTGCCTGGTCTGCGGTCCGTCCGTGGGTCAACAGCAGAAGAAAGAAGAGCGTCGAGGAGCGTCACTCTTCTGAAGATCGCGGCGCTGCCTGGTCTGCAGTCCGTCCGTGGGTCAACAACAGAAGAAAGAAGAGCGTCGAGGAGCGTCACTCTTCTGAAGATCGCGTCAACCGCGAAGCCGTTTCACGTCGCGTTCGTTTTCCGTAAGCGCCGCGCACACCAGAGTGCGCTGGTCGCCAGCCGCGCCGTGAAGCAAGTCGTTCCGTTTAATAGCGCCGCGCATCCCGCGCAGGTCGCCCGCCGCGTCTCGCGTCGCGTAGTTTTCCGTAAGCGCCGCGCACAGAAGAGTGCGCTGGTCGCCAGCCGCGCCGTGAAGACAGTTCGTTTCCGTATAGCGCCGCGCACACCGCGCAGGTCGCCAACCGCGTCTCGCGTCGCGTAGTTTTCCGTAAGCGCCGCGCACAGAAGAGTGCGCTGGTCGCCAGCCGCGCCGTGAAGACAGTTCGTTTCCGTATAGCGCCGCGCATATCGCGCAGGTCGCCAACCGCGTCTCGTGTCGTGACAAGTTTCCGTAAGCGCCGCGCACACCAGAGTGCGCTGGTCGCCAGTCGTCGCGCCGTGACGTCATAAGTGCCGCGTTCCGTGAAGAACAGTGCTAACAGAAGAATCACCATGCCGATCACGAGGTCGAAGAGCCATCCGGACGAAAACTCATCCGACGTGCCGGAACATCGAGTCGCCTCTACGGGTGAGGAAGACACGCCGGTACGAGAAGGAGCGCGCTCACCACGCCGTGGGGCATCGGGTTCGCCTCATCGAGGGAGCATCCAGTCGCCGGACCACGAGCGGTCCGAGTCTCCGGACCCCATGGAGCAGTACGCACGCTCGAAGATGAAGAAATCTGAAATCGAACTTGAAGAGAAGATAGTGAGTTTACGTCAATACGCCTACGAGCTCGAGATACAGAAGAGGAGGGTAACGAGAGATATTGAGGAATTCGAAAACCGTAAGTTACCTCCAAATTTATTACAATCCTGGGCAAAGTCCGGAGGAAACCCCAGGCTTACGTCGCCGAGTCGGGAGCAGTCGTCGCGTCCGGAAGAACGAAGAAGAAGCTCGTCTCCGGTGCCCGTGACCCGCCCGACCTCACAAGTAACGATTGAAGATAGTCACAGCTCCGCAGCACCCCGCGGGAGTGCTGAGAGGAGACAAGGTAAATCCGGGTACGAAGAAATTGTGCACGGTTTAAAGAAAATGTTCCCAGAAATTGAGGCGCCCAAGGCAGATGTAGGGTGTCCACATAGATGCGGAACGGAGAAGAAAAATCTACGAGTAGACAGTTATGCAATTACATCGTATGTGATGAAGTTACCCGATTTCCATGGCGAAATTAATGCATGGCCGTCGTACAAATCGATTTACGAACAATCGAAAGATTCGTTCTCGAGATTTGAAAACATTGTACGACTGCGAAAATCCATTAAGGGAGAAGCGCTACAACGCGTCGAGGTGTTATTCGCAGCCAACACCGATCCGGAGGTAATTATAAAGGAGATGGATAAAGAGTACGGGCGTACCGGTCAGCTGGCGTTCAAAGAGTTCAACGCGCTCAAGGATCTGCCACCACTAGTGAACAAGCCGACAGCCATCGTTCGCTTCGCTCAAAAAGTAAGAAGAACTGTCCTTCTCTTCAAGACCCTAGGTGAAGAGGATTACCTACGGTCACCAGAGCTGATGCAGTACCTGCAGGTCAAGTTGCCGGACAACATGCGGTCCAAATGGAGGAAAATACAGTGGGAACACAACAACAAGGCTAATCTAGAGCGCTTCCAGGAGTTTCTCGACCAACAAGCTGAATACTGCACCGTCGACCTGCCGATGGACATGAAGTTGAGTGCGACAAGACAGTCGGCGCACAGAACTCATACGGTCATGGAAGACAGCGACTCGGAAGAGGAAAAGAAAACCACATCGAAGCAACCTGCAGCCAGAGGGAAAGAAAAACCCGTCGACCGCAAGTCAGATTCCAGGTGTAGGGTCTGCATATCGAACGCGCACTGGAGCTCGGACTGTCCCGATTTCACCAAAGCGAACTCAGACAAAAGGTGGGAAATAGCGAGAAAACATCAGCTGTGCTTCCGGTGCCTCCACAACCGTGTCATGGGACACAAATGCAAAATACTGCGCTGCGGAGTTAACGACTGCAAGGGTACTCATCACAAACTCCTTCACTTCGAGAAAAAGGGAAAAGAGAAGACCGAAACAGTTACGAATACGTGGGAAGAGAAAGCGCCGCAGGTATACCTAAAGATGGTGCCTGTCACAGTCGTCGGACCAGCGGGAGAATCCGACGAGTTCGCACTCCTTGATGATGGATCAACAGTGTCGCTGGTGGATGAAGCAGTGGCCGCAGAAGTCGGAGCCAAGGGCACAGCTGACCCACTAAGGTTAGAGACGATGGGAGAAAGCATTAAAATGCCTCAATCAAAACGCATTACCGTCACGCTTTCCACTCGCCAGGGTGACAAGACAGGCGGACAGTCCCGTCACTCAGCTTGTCACCGCAGACTGTCACCGAGAAAGACCTCGAGGACTGCAAACATCTACAGAAGATCAAGAAAGAATTAGTATACAGAGGTGCCGCGCCCAGAATCCTAATAGGGCAAGACAATTGGAATCTCCTTTTAGCCAAGGAGACAGTTAAGGGGCCGGACACACAACCGATTGCATCGCTGACAGCGCTCGGGTGGGTGTTGCATGGGTCGCACACTCGAGCCATCGGACACAGAGTAATGTATGCAAACTCACCGTCATCAGAGGCTGACGTCGAGAAAAAACTAGAAGAATTCTTCGCGCTGGAGTCTTTGCTCATCAAGCCCAGGAGACCTGACTCGGATCCTGAGAAGAGAGCCGAAGAGATCTTGAAGAAAAATACTAGAATGACAGAAGAGAACAGAGTTGAAACCGCTCTTCTGTGGAAAGAAGACAACTTCGAGATGCCAAACAACTATGACAACGCTCTGACAAGACTGAGAAGCGTTGAGAAACGCATTGACAAGGATCCTGAATTAAAAGAAAAATACACCGAACAAATGGAGTCCTTAGTCAAGAAGGGGTACGCCGAGCCAGCTCCGGAGAACAGTAAGAAAGGCAAGACATGGTACCTACCACATTTTGATGTAAAGAATCCAGCGAAACCGGAAAAGTTCAGAATCGTCCACGATGCAGCGGCGAAGACCAGGGGTAAGTCACTCAATGACTTCCTGCTGGCTGGACCAGACCTACTGAAATCATTGCCAGGTGTTCTCATGCGTTTCCGCCAACATCCGATCGCCGTGTCAGCCGACATCGCCGAGATGTTTATGCAGATAAAGATCCGAGCAGAAGACCGCGACGCACTCCGTTACCTCTGGAGAGGAGATCGCCGGGATGGTGCACCACAGGAATATCGCATGACATCTCTAATCTTCGGCGCAGCGAGTTCGCCGTGTACAGCAATTTTCGCCAAAGATTGGAACGCGAGGAGACACGAGGCGGAGTATCCGGCGGCGGTAACCGCCATCACCGAGAACCACTATATGGACGATTACTTGGACAGCTTCAGCAGCGTCGAAGAAGCAATAAAAGTTTCAAACCAGGTGAGAGAAATTCATAGTGAAGCTCACCTACAACTTAGAAAATGGGTGTCAAACTCCCCGGAGGTCATCGAACAGGTCGAGCCCACCACCGAAACCACAGCAGCAGTCCGCATCGGTGCTAAGGAAGAGAAAATACTCGGGCTAATGTGGAATCCCACCACAGATGAACTGGGATTCAACATGAAAATGGCGAGACTTCCAGCTGACATAATCGATAAGAAGACCGTCACTAAGAGAGAAGCTCTTAAGACAGTGATGTCACTCTACGATCCGCTCGGCTTTGCGTCACCTGTAACAGTGAACGCGAAGAAAATCCTACAAGAATCGTGGCGGAGAAGTACAGACTGGGACCAGGAACTCGACGATGATCTGACAGCCCAGTGGAACGAGTGGAAGCAGCATCTGCAGAATCTCAAGTACGTCACGATACCGAGGTGCTACACAGGATACAGCAATGCGGTTACAGTACAGCTGCACGTGTTCACCGATGCCAGCGAGACCGCCTACGCAGCCGTCATATACTGGAGGGTGGTCACAGAAGATCAACGAGTATACGTGTCTTTGATAACAGCAAAGGCAAAAGTCGCGCCGCTCAAAGTCACCTCGATTCCGCGTCTGGAGCTACAAGCAGCCGCCATGGGAAGTCGTATGGCCGCTGCAGTCATAGAAGAACACCGCGTCAAGCTACATTCGAAACACTTCTGGACCGACAGCAAGACGGTTCTATCGTGGATAAAGAAGGGCGCGAGATCGTTCAAACCGTTCGTCGCACATCGTATCGCCGAAATTGAAGAAAACAGCAAGGTGAACGAGTGGCAGTGGGTACCGACGAAACTCAACGTCGCCGACATTGCAACGCGGGGCGTGCCGCCGAATCTAGGCTCCGCCCACGAGTGGTTCGTGGGTCCGCAGTTTCTCCGTGAGTCGTCCGAACGATGGCCACAAGAGAAAATCACCGTGATCGAGGAGACTGGAGAAGAACGTGTCCACGCTTGCAAGACGTCAACCGAAAGAAAAATGAAAATTTCGCTTCCCGATCCGGAACGATTTTCGAAATGGGAAAGATTAGTTCGAGTTACAGCACGGGTTCTACAGTTCATCGACCTATGCAGAAAAACGAAAAATAAAATTTACTACAAACGAACTCGGAAAAATAAGGAAAAAGATCCGGATTGGCGAAAATCGAAGTCCGCTACTGTACAGAAAAAGAAATCGTCGTCCGCTGTACATCCGAACACGTCGTCGAGAAAATTCATCGTGCTTGAAGCAGAGTACGTCATACAGGCAGAGAAGCTTCTCGTCCGATCGTGCCAAGAAGACTCCTTCGGAGAAGACATCGAAGCGCTCCGGGAGGGTCGTCCGGTGAATAAAAATAGTCGACTTCGCGCGCTGCCAGCGGAGTATCGAGACGGCTTTATCGTGCTCCGTAGTCGCATCGCGGCAGCCAACGACGTGAACGAGACAGTGAAGTCACCGCCGATTATCGATGGAGATCATCGCATCACGCAACTGTACATAGAGTGGACACACCGAAGCCTGCATCACAGTGGCACCGAGCCGACGATAAATGAAGTACGACAACACTACTGGGTCATCAGAATGCGGCCCACTACAAAGAAGATCGTCAGCCGCTGTCTGCCGTGCCGCATCCGCAAGGCACGACCGCCCACGCCGCCCACCGGTGATCATCCTCGTACAAGACTGGCGCACCACCAGCGCGCATTTATGTTCACAGGTCTTGATTACTTCGGTCCGATCTCAGTCGCCGTGGGCCGTACGCACCAGAAGCGCTACGTGGCGCTCTTCACCTGCCTCACTACCAGGGCAGTGCACCTAGAGGTCGTTGCGAGTCTGAGCTCAGACAGCGCGATCATGGCGATCCGGAGGTTCTGCGCTCGCCGATCAACGCCGACAGAAATACACAGCGATAATGGAACGAACTTCCACGGGGCCGACAAGGAGCTCCGGGAGGCGCTCCGAGAAGAGGCCAGTCGTCGGGGCATCGCCTGGCGGTACATCACGCCGGGAGCTCCCTTCATGGGCGGGGCGTGGGAGCGGCTCGTACGCTGCGTCAAGACCACTCTGAACACAGTTCTGCACGAAAAGCATCCAACGGAAGAGGTCCTGACCACACTGCTCTGCGAGGCGGAGTACACCGTCAACAGCAGGCCGCTCACGCACGTCTCCGTGGACCCCAACGACAGCGAGGCCATCACTCCCAACCACTTCCTGTTGGGAGGCTCAGCGAGGCTCCCGAGTCCGGGGTCGTTCAACGAAAACGACCTCATCTCCACAAAACACTGGCGGCGCGCTCAAGCACTCGCCGACATGTTTTGGCGCCGCTGGGTACGAGAGTACCTACCCGAGCTACAGTACCGGCGGGAGCCCCATGGACGTGGCCCCACGTTCAAAGTCGGAGACCTCGTCCTCATCGGGGACGCCCAACTCCCGCGCAACACTTGGCCGCGCGGGAGAATTGAAGCAGTCTACCCTGGACAAGACGGTCATGTACGAGTCGTCGAGGTTCGCACCGCCGGCGGCATCCTGAAGCGGCCGTCGAAGAAGCTCGTCCCGTTGCCGCAGTAGAGCAGTCGTCGCTCACCGGGTTTCTGCTGCACCTCGAGGCACGATGCAGCACGGCGGGAGAACTGTTCGCGACCGTCAACTCCGAAAAATCTATGTAAATTAAATAACGATGTACATAGAGATAACGAATATAATAGTTTAAGATTTTAAATAAAGAATTGATTTGCTAATAGGTTACTTAAGAATAGATTAAGTACGTAATAGGTACTCACGACCAATATTTTTATATAGAGTCGCTTTTAATTGAATTTAATTAATTATTAGTAATCGTAAAGTCGAAAATTATTTGTAAATTAGTTAGGTCGTGAGTAATATAGTTTAGAATAGCAGTTTTATAACGTATAAAAACAGTTTCAACTGAAAAATGTCGATTTAATAAAGTTCGGTTAGGGCAAAACAAGAGGTTTTGCACCGTATTTTAGTTCGTAAATATTAGAATAGCCTAGAAAGAATGTAAATTCCTATGTAATAAGATACTAGGGATCGATATCTAGCTTAGGGAGCAGTTTCATTACCGTAGCCCCTATACATAAGCAGTTATGTAGCAAAATAGACTGTACCGATAGTACAAAAGTACATAATAAAGATACAAAACGAAGCGCGGGGGCGCGGCTCTCTGTAAGGTATAGCTCCGAGCTTACCACTATAATCGAGTAAAATCAGCAAATCGTACTCGCTCGCTCGTCTGCAACCAAGAAGAAAAGAAGAAATAGAAGAGAGAAGAAGGTGAAGAAGGCACCCAGAGAACACCAGAGTTCCAGCACATATTAGAAGCCAGAAGCCTTACTTCCTCAACCGTCGAGCGGCAGCGAGTCGGGTACCACGACCTCCGGACGAGACCAAGTTTTCCGCGAACCAGAGCAGCGCCTCCGAGCGTCGTTTTCACGACGTACTCGAACCATTCGTTTTATTCAGGTCCAGCACTCCCCCGGTACAGGGCGTCAGCCTCCCTTGCTCATTCGAACGCCGCTTTCGCGGCGCGGCCCTACCGTTTTCCTTTTGTCTGAAAGGGCCGACGCGTAAGAGCAGCAAGGGTCAGGCCCGTCCGGTACAGTGTAGATATTTCTTTGTAGACCTAGATCCTCCAAATCCACCAATAGTATCCATTGACATTATTTCAAATGGTTTGGTGGCTGGTCCCAGTTGTGACAGTAATCCAATTTTTTTTTGACATCTTGATTTATTTTTTATGCATATTTCACATGTTTTACAAATATTTATGATATTTTTTGTTAGGTTTATAGCCGTATATATTGAACTTATTTTTTTCTGCAGTTGTCTGATCCCAATATGGCATAAATCTTCATGCACCTTTTTTATAAGTTTTTTACAAAATTCTTCTGAGAGGATAATCTTTTCCTGTTTCTTTATTTTTTTATAATAGATATTATTTTTTAGTATTAAATTTTGTTTCTTTTCTCTTATTGTTTCATTTTTCTCTTGGTCTCCAACTATATCTTTTATTTGTATTAAATTAACTATTCTCAATGTTTCCTCTCTGTTATCTTCTGGTTCTAATACAGGGTTTCGGCTCAAACAGTCTGCTTCTACATTTTCTTTACCAGGTATATATTTTACGGTAAAGTCATACTGAGATAGGTAGTATGTGAGATCACCCAATTCTTCATCTGTCCTGCATTTAATGTTCATGTTCTCTAGAGGTTTGTGATCTGAGTAAATGGTGAATTGTTTTCCGATGAGCCAGTGCTGCCAATATTTAACAGCTTCTTTCATAGCAAGACATTCTAAATATATAGCCTTTTTCCGTTTTTGATGTTCATTCAATTTTTTTGAGAAATATGCCACCGGTTTGTCTTTACCATCTAGTTGTGTCTGTTTTAATATTGCTCCAATGCCCTCCAAAGATGCATCGGTAAAGATTTTGATTGGTAAGTCTTTGTCGAATATTTCCAAGACCGGTTGCGAACATAAATATCTTTTTATCAGATTGAATGCTTCTTCACATTTCTCTGACCATACAAATTTCTCGTTTTTTCGTAATAAATTGTGTAATGGATCTAAGATAATTGCACTTCTTGGTATATAGTCATGGTAGAAGTTTATTTTTCCCAAAAATTGTCTAATGTTCTTTTGCGTCTTAGGAGTTGGAAAGTTCCTTATTGAAATCAAATTGTCTTTAAGTGGTCTTACTGAATTGTTCTGAATTATATGGCCGAGGTATTTTACCGAGTCTGAAGCAAAGGTACATTTCTTAAACTTCAGTCTAAAGCCTTCTTTAATTATTGCCTCTAATACATTTCTAATGTGCCTTATATGTTCTTCAAAGGTAGACGAGTATATCAAAATATCATCAATATAGTTAACAGAGTATCCTGTGAGATTGTGTTTTCTTAGAATATTGCTTAAGATTCTCTGGAAAATTGCTGGTGATGTTTTCAAGCCAAAAGGGAGGCAGGTCCACTGGAAGTGGCCATCTTGTGTGACAAATCTTGTTTTACTTCTGTCTTCCACCCGTAATGGTATTGCCCAAAATGCTGAGTTTATATCTAGTGTAGTAAAATACTTGCAATTTCTAGTTTTAATAATTAGATCATCTATCAAAGGAAATGGTTGAGCTTGTGGTATAACTATTTTGTTTAACTCTCTGAAATCTACACATAAACGGGATTTTCTATTTTCACCTTTTTTAAACGCCAATGTCACTGGAGCAGCGAAAGGACTGTATGATTCTTCTATTAAATTGTTCTTTAGTAACATCGATATTTGCTCTTCAATTTCTAATCTATCTTGTATTGTACATCTGTATGGTCTTTTACTACAATATTTATTTACTTGTAAATCTATGCGAGCTTCATAATCTTTAACTGAACCTATATCATACTTGTCCTTAGCAAATATTGTTTTATATTCCTTTATAATTTTCTCTATCTCAATTTTCTTTTGATTATCTAAATGGTCTGTCATACTTATAAATTCCTCTGTTTCTATGTGTTCATTGAAATTTACTGTATATTTTTTTATATTATTATCTTCATTTCTGTTATCTTTAGACATCCTGTCTATTTTATTTGTTATTTTCTTTTGTTCTATCTGCAAGTTCTCATTTTGGGTTAATCTGAATTTCTTTATCATATCTAATCCGATTATGAAATCATCAAAATCTTCATTTTCTACTATGTATACATCCACCTCTTCTTCTAAATCAAATATTTTAATTTTTATTGTTATCAAGCCATCCATCTTCTTCACACCATTAACCGTTTTCATGTATGCTATGTTCACATCATCTTTTTTTTCTTTTACTTTTATTAATCTTGAATTTATTATAGAAATCTGTAAGCCTGAATCATAAATACCACTCACTTCTAGTTTATTTTCTAATAAAAGCTTGATTTTGATTAATGGTGTGCTTACTAGTTTTTTTTTTAGTTTTTATGTGTACTTCAATTATGGAGTTATTGTTTACATTTTTAGTTTTAAGAACTTTTTCAGGTTCATTTTTATTTTTCTTGAACCAACATGACTCCTCCGGATGATATCTAATTCCTTTGTCCAAAGACTCACAAGTCTTACATGACTTCTTCTCATAAGTTTTATTTTTATTATAAAATGTACTGCTCTTTATGTTAGTTGAGTTTTTCTTATACATCGTGCCTTCATATTTTCTTATCTCGTTGAACAAGTCAGTAGTGTTGTTGAGTTCATCCCTGTTTAACTTATTTAAGATAAATCCAGGTAAACCAGTTGCAATAAGATCTATCATTGTTTTGGAATCTATAGATTTGTTTATATCTAATAAAAGCCGTTCTTTTTTATGGCATAATCAATTAACTGTCCTTCTTTATACCTAAATGCGAGAGCATATGTGACTATGTCCTATCCTTGGTTTTTAAAAGTTTCTAAAAACTTGTCTTTCCATTCACTCCATTCAGAATTTATTGTTAGTTTTATGATCATCGAGCTATACCAATCCAAACAAGGTTTATCTAAAAATAACCTCAAAATATCTATTTTTGTCTCATCTTTTGTTATATTAAAGCGCGCACACTCTTTTTCAAAAATTTCTATCCATTGCATCGCATTAGGATTTTTGCTTGTGAATTTTTCAATAATAAATTTTTCTGAGATATGTTTTAAGTTATGTTGACTTTCTTTCTTAGTTGTAGTTTCTATTAATTGTTCCAAGATTTGTTGCAAAGTGTCATTTTTGTCCTTTGCTTGTGTTGTGCTCACTTCATCTAAATATTGATCTAAAAATTGCATATTACCTTCCTCATCTACATATGTCTTCTTTAGATTTTCATCCAACTTTATCCATACTTTTCTACTCTGGTGTCTTTTTTTAATGCTATTTTTTACTTTTGCGAAAGTGTTCGTTTTAACAATATATGTATGATGACTCACCGGCTTCAGTTCCTCGGGTAAAACATAACATTTTCCTTCTTCAGTACATATTGAAGTTATGGCTAATACATTTGATTTGCCATCATTTGAGGCTATCATCGTAAACTCAAACTGAAGCCGGTCCATATTCTCTTAGTTCACAAAAATGTCGTTTTATAAGACATTGAGGATCTCCAAAATTAAACCACAAATTGTTTCTCTGAAATAACAAAGTTTTGTTTTATTACAAGTTTTGTTTTATTTTACAATTATCTAGTTATTATCAAGTTACGACAATTACACTTCTATCTCACCTGAAATAACAAAGAAACGACATTTAAAGTTCACTATATCTCGAGTCCTCAATCACATTCTTTCTATGAGTTTTTATTACGATAAAAATGCACAAAACAATTTCAGCGTCCCTCGCCATTTTAAATCATCGACACAGATCACTAATCATAGGTACCTACGCGACAGACAGCTGATACGCGAAGCGCGGCAAATTCAAATGAATGAAATGTCACTCATTTCATTACATAGATAACAATGTTGAGTAACAGGCTGCTGCTTTGTATAGGAGTTTCTTGACTGTTGATAGTTTGTAGTTTCTAGACAGCCAGTCCACGATATTTATGATTACGTACATTAAGATTACGTATTACGGGGGGGTATCGTTGGAGCTATAGTCCGTGAGCGGTTACCTGGTTGCTGAGGTTGATGAAGGCGACCTGCCTGGCCTCGTTGGAAGCGCGCGGGGTGCGGATCTTGTCGATCCACTGGTACTCCGGGTCGTCGTTCACGATCAGTTCCTCGACGAAGCCGTGGATAGCCGTCGCTCTGTAGCCGGGGGTATCGTTGGAGCTATAGTCCGTGAGCGGTTACCTGGTTGCTGAGGTTGATGAAGGCGACCTGCCTGGCCTCGTTGGAAGCGCGCGGGGTGCGGATCTTGTCGATCCACTGGTACTCCGGGTCGTCGTTCACGATCAGTTCCTCGACGAAGCCGTGGATAGCCGTCGCTCTGTAGCCGGGGGTATCGTTGGAGCTATAGTCCGTGAGCGGTTACCTGGTTGCTGAGGTTGATGAAGGCGACCTGCCTGGCCTCGTTGGAAGCGCGCGGGGTGCGGATCTTGTCGATCCACTGGTACTCCGGGTCGTCGTTCACGATCAGTTCCTCGACGAAGCCGTGGATAGCCGTCGCTCTGTAGCCGGGGGGTATCGTTGGAGCTATAGTCCGTGAGCGGTTACCTGGTTGCTGAGGTTGATGAAGGCGACTTGCCTGGCCTCGTTGGAAGCGCGCGGGGTGCGGATCTTGTCGATCCACTGGTACTCCGGGTCGTCGTTCACGATCAGTTCCTCGACGAAGCCGTGGATAGCCGTCGCTCTGTAGCCGGGGGTATCGTTGGAGCTATAGTCCGTGAGCGGTTACCTGGTTGCTGAGGTTGATGAAGGCGACCTGCCTGGCCTCGTTGGAAGCGCGCGGGGTGCGGATCTTGTCGATTCACTGGTACTCCGGGTCGTCGTTCACGATCAGTTCCTCGACGAAGCCGTGGATAGCCGTCGCTCTGTAGCCGGGGGTATCGTTGGAGCTACAGTCAGTGAGCGGTTACCTGGTTGCTGAGGTTGATGAAGGCGACCTGCCTGGCCTCGTTGGAAGCGCGCGGGGTGCGGATCTTGTCGATCCACTGGTACTCCGGGTCGTCGTTCACGATCAGTTCCTCGACGAAGCCGTGGATAGCCGTCGCTCTGTAGCCGGGGGTATCGTTGGAGCTACAGTCAGTGAGCGGTTACCTGGTTGCTGAGGTTGATGAAGGCGACCTGCCTGGCCTCGTTGGAAGCGCGCGGGGTGCGGATCTTGTCGATCCACTGGTACTCCGGGTCGTCGTTCACGATCAGTTCCTCGACGAAGCCGTGGATAGCCGTCGCTCTGTAGCCGGGGGTATCGTTGGAGCTACAGTCAGTGAGCGGTTACCTGGTTGCTGAGGTTGATGAAGGCGACCTGCCTGGCCTCGTTGGAAGCGCGCGGGGTGCGGATCTTGTCGATCCACTGGTACTCCGGGTCGTCGTTCACGATCAGTTCCTCGACGAAGCCGTGGATAGCCGTCGCTCTGTAGCCGGGGGGTATCGTTGGACCTATAGACAAACATACTATATTAACGTGAAATCAACGGGTCTGCCCGCGAAATTCAAAATTTTCGTGGTTTTTTGCAATTTGTACGCTAATTAGACATGATAGGCTTATGGCAATCAATTTGCGAGAATGGCAGTATCATCTTGACATGATTATATCAAAATCTTTGCATAAAAATGTGTATCCTAGGTAATTAGTCCGAGTTTCGAGTTTTATGTGAGTAACTCGCAAATC
Organism: Coenonympha glycerion; assembly: GCA_963855885.1. Classification (NCBI taxonomy): domain Eukaryota; kingdom Metazoa; phylum Arthropoda; class Insecta; order Lepidoptera; family Nymphalidae; genus Coenonympha; species Coenonympha glycerion. Next base: position 1,679,359 of record OY979647.1, read on the forward strand.
TCGGACTAATTTCTTTAACTCGACACTTTCGAGCAGAGATTTTAATATAAACACGTGAAGAAGATATTGGGATTATTGCAATTTGACGGCCATAAGCCGTATATGTCTTATTAGCTTAAAAATCGAGAAAAACCACGAAATATTTGAATTTCGCGGGCACACCCGTGGTGTGCTCCTTAACATAACATTCCTAACCATTAGGGAAAAATGAAAAATGATCTTTTATTTAACTCAGTAGACTATGGATAAATTGATATGAAAGATTGCTTTTAAAAGTATTTTATAGGGATAAGTTATTATGATTTTGAGGTTGTTAAATGCCCCGGAAACAATCATTTGTCATTCAAAATTCAATTATTACGTGATTGGCCGTTTTCGTTTAAGTTGCGAATGATGGAGCTTTATTCCATGCGTCAATTTCTCGACTAGCGAGCGATTGACCGAACTCTGTCAATCGCACTAGAAGTTCAATCATGCGTCATTTGCGATCGTCAATGGGCTTCAATCACGTAGTTGTGAATGGCAATTTGGCTTCAATTGCCTCTGTAGACCATCATTTAGTCCATCAATGATGTAACAATCGACCATTCCGAATGATCGTCTGATCCCTGATCTCTATTCTATGGATCTAACTTGATTACATTTGATTTTCGCCATTTTGGCGCTGATTGTTGCGTAACCTGGCGTGAGCGTCCATGGAACTAAAAGAAAATGACATTAAACTCTCAATACGACGGTCACTAGCAACAAATGTCAATTTAGCGTACCGTGGACGTTCGAGTGTGGCACTACAAATCGGCACAAATGAACTGTGAGATGTATAGAATAAATAATCCATAGAATAGAGATCAGTGTCTCTGGTGCACTTTAAGAAGCTTGTGGCACTGACAGTGAAAGAACTGCACCCCGCAGCTGGAGGTCTTGTACTTGTTGAAGTCGGAGAACAGCTCCACTTTGACGATCACGTTCAGCTCGCCGCGGATGCCGTGCATCGTGTCGAACACCGGGATCCAGCCCGACATCACCGCGCCTGGGGAAACAGATGCAACCGCTTGCTTCGTCATGTCATCACTGGACCATATCTTTCAACCTTTTTAGGGTTCCATTCTAAAATGATAAAAATGAACCCATATAGGATTAGTTTGTAGTCCATCTGTCTGTTTGTCAAAACCGTTTATTTCAGTAACTGTTAAAGCTATCGTCATGAAATTAGAAATACATGGGATAACAATTATGAGTGAGGTATCATATGCTAGGGATTTACTTGTATATGCTAAAAACCGATTTTTATTTATTTTTTATGCTTGATAGCCTCCTCCCCCCCCACAAATAGCCCCCCAGTTTAGCAATCAAAAAATCTAGAAAGTGTTCAAATATCTCATTGATTAAAACAGATGGCAGTCCGGGGTCTTCTAAAAATAAAACGGCCAACTCAATAGCCCCCCACTGCCATATGAATTTATGTTTTATTTAATCGAAAGATATTTGAACAGTTTTCAATTGGCAATATGTAATGCAGATCAATTTTTAATTATTTATTTTTATTTTGGTAAAATATAATGAAAAATATTGAAACCTCCTGGTGGTCCACCCGCGCCATTGGCATTATTGGCCTCTCTGGCCAGCAGCGGCGCGAGGCTGATGACCACCTTGCCGATCGCATCGTTCGCAGAGTATGTGTCGTGGTCCATGAGACGGAGCTGCAGTGGCTCATCCTGGAGTTCCGACTCGTCCACCTGACGAAAGAGGTATTATAATCCTTATCACCTTCAACATAGGTAAGAGAAATGTTTGACGAGAAATGAGAAGAGAAATGTTAGGTAGTATATAGACTATGTTTACTAGCATATTTACTGCTCATAGTTTTGGGGCTAATTGCAGATTGAATGGTTAAGAAAAATGGCTTCATGATGCGAGATTGTACAGTGTATTCTGAAGTCAACATCTCCTGAGGATGTCCTGTCAGGACGAAACGTGCACCAAGAGTTGTAAGAAATGTGTGTAGTGCTGTATTGTACGTCAGTGATGGTTGCATTGCTGGCTAGGGAACTTGAGTTTGTGCTTGAGTGGGAGGGAAGGTGGTGCTTAGCTAGTTACTGCATGTTAGACCATACAGATTATTTTCAGATATCCAATTATAGCCAATTAATATAACCTTCTAATAATATCATAAAGATGAAACTTTGTATGTGTGTTACTGTGTATGTTTGTTACTCCTTCACTCCACAACTACTGAAACATATTAAATGACATTACAACCTCTGTGGTTGAGTGGTTAGCATGCCGGTTTTCAAGGCGCCGCCATCTCTGAGGTTCCGGGTTCGATCCCCGGCCAGGGCAATGTAGAAAAATAACTTTTCTACATTGTCTCGGGTCTGGGTGTTGTGGTACCTTAGTTGTTTCTGATTTCCATAACACAAGTGCATAAGCTACTTACTATGGGATCGGAGCAATGTATATGATGTTGTCCTCTATATATTTATTTATATATATTTATTTATTTTAAACTGAGGTAGGTAGAATATACCTTAGATATCCAGAGGCTACTTTTATCTCAGAAAAATCTATAATTTCTGCAAGATCTTGAAAATTTCATTTGCAGGTGCCACTAGTTAATAATAAAATAAATATGTCTTTCAGGGAATAACTACACAAACATAAATCACTAGATAGCTATAGCGTGAAGCAGTGGTAGACGGTGGCCAGACATTGTTTATTTTTAGCCTCCACATTCAGCGACATGGACTTGAAATTTAGCCAAACGATGAAATTATGCAAGATTGACATCAAAAATTAGACTCTAAATCTAGATGGATGAAAATAAACATGAAGTAACTTCATAAATCACAAACGGAGAAAGGACATGGAGAAAGTCATAGAACTATTGAATATGTGTTTTTTAAGCCAAATCTGAAACCAAGGCCACAAGTTTTATTGTGGATAAATGTTGGGTATATATACACTACAAGTTTTTATTTTGGCTACATATCCTGTTTCAGTTGAACCATAGTCATGTGGTTTGTCCATACATTTTTCTACTGTTGTGAATGCTAAACGACTGTCTAGCCCGCTGGACAACGATATTACAAGCAAAAGCTTAAAAATTACTTCTGGATCAACCGGTTGTTCTTATCAGTTTCACATACTGGTTTTGCTATAGGCGTTGTCTCGTATGAGTGTACAGCAGTGCACAGAAGAACCAAAGGTGGGTTTGCTGCACTAGCTGAGATTTAGCTTGTATGACAATTGTATTGTTTATCTATAAATAAACGTGGAATAAAGGTGGAATTGTTATACTGAGCTTTGGGGTGAGGCTTTGAATCAAGTCGTTTTTCTTCAAAGCCGAGCTTTTAAGAGGGCTAAAAAAAGAGAGAACACGAAAGTCAACCTTATGCTATCACAAGGCTGAGGGCCTTATACACGTTCGCTAAAGTCTATTGTCATAAATTACTTAGAATACAAGAACGAACGAAGCAAGTTCGGGACTTGAGGGCACCCTGACTCGGATAATTTAGGTGACGAAAAGGATAACCACTCAGAAGGATGGCGGAGCCTGCATGGAGTCTTCCTTCTGAGTGGTTATTCTCTTTTCTGACCACCCGTCGACCCTTACCGTCTAAGTTCAGAAGGATCATAAATATTTAAAGGTTGTATTAAAACCAAACTAAAGTCGGATTCTTAATTAGACGAAGTCAACTGACAGAAGCTAATGTCACTTTGTCAAATAATGTTGCCATACTTAAAGTAATATATTGATGCGTTCAGTTCTCGTTCAATCAGATGAATGAACAATGAGTGTGAATAGTGAATCATTTCAAACTATAAAAGAATATTATTTCTATTTTATAATAAAAGTGTATAAAAGTGTTCTGATATAAGTTACTAGTAGTAACTACAATCAGTTTTTATTTACGGCTTATTACAAAGCTCGGCGCGGCGACTAGTGGCAACACCGATCAACGCCGCGCGCGTCGGTCGCCATTTTGTTTGTTATTCGGCTTCTAACCTCTGGTCTGATTGCACGAATGTTTTTTCTGCGCTCACGCTGTTTAATTATTGTTATTGTTAAGTTTTTCGTTACGTTGTGTTTGTGGTATTTGTTGTGTTTATTTGTTATTATATTGTTTCGTTTCGATATGGATCCTCAACCAAGCACGTCAAGCCAAAGCTTGTCTCCAAGAAAGAAGAGACCACGGATCGCTTTAAGCGTTACCGAAAAACTTATGATACAAAACGTCTACAAACATGTATTTGAGGAGAAAGCTGCTTCACTACTACCTATTGAGGCTCCCGAAAAAAATGAATGTGTTTCAGAAACAGCCGACATTTTGGGAATTGGTGTGACCTCAGTTTACAGTGTATTAAAAGAATACAAAGAAAATGAAAAATTTAAGTCTCCCGAGAAACGTGGACCGAAACACAGTTTCAAAGATAAATTCGATGATTTTACTTTTGCCGCTATAAGGCGAAAAGTACATCAATTTTTTTATGCAAATGAGCCACCCACCATTAAAAAGGTAACTTAAACTTATTCCTTCTACTGCATTATATTCTGTTCACTCATAATTTATTTGTAAAACCTTTGCGTATACGATTGTCTAGACTTTCTTACTCAAAAATTGTTTTTTATTACTTTACAGATTCTTATGGCTGTCAATGAAGACCCAGACTTACCCAATTTTTCTTGGAGTACATTAAGAAAAGTTTTGAAACATTTAAATTTCAAATATATCACCAAATCAAGACAAAGCATTTTAATTGACAGACAGGACATTATTTTATGGCGCCAGCGATACCTTCAAAAAATTAAAGAGTACCGAAGGGAAGGAAGGTATATTTATTACCAAGATGAAACCTGGATCAACGAAGGTAACTATAATCTTCTGTTTTCTTTACATTAAATTATACTTTCAAAAAAATAATTAATTGATATTTTTCACTTTCTTAAAGGTCATACATCGAAGAAGGCATGGAATGACCAGACAGTATCGTCCCGCCAGGCTTTCCTAGATGGCTTGACCACTGGCTTAAAACAGCCTTCAGGAAAAGGCAAACGATTAATTATCGGCCATATAGGCGGGGAAAAAGGATTCGTAGAAGACAGCTTATTAATATTTGAAGCCAAAAAAAATAAAGAAGATTATCATCAAGAGATGAATGCCGATTCCTTTGAGAAGTGGTTTAGGGGGGTCTTGCCAAAACTAAAACCAAATTCCATAGTAGTGATGGATAATGCCCCTTACCACTCCAGGAAATTAGAATCGCTGCCTAAAATGTCTTGGACTAAACCTAGAATACAAGAATGGCTAACGAGCAAAAATATTTCATTCGAAGCTACAATGGTTAAAGCTACTCTTATAGACATTGTACAGCAGCATAAATACGAACATTCCGATAAGTATGTTGTGGACGAGATGGCAGCGCAGCATGGGATAATTGTTTTACGTCTGCCTCCATACCACTGTGAGCTCAATCCCATTGAGTTGGTATGGGCGCAGGCTAAAGGATATGTTGCAAGAAATAACAAAACATTCAAAATGACAGAAGTAAAAAAACTTTTTGAAGAAGGACTTCAACGTATCACACCTGAAAAATGGAGTAGCTGCGTGTCTCACATAGTTAAAGAAGAAGACAAAATGTATGGTCTCGACCACATGATCGACAATGTTTCAGACAGATTTATGATTAATGTCACCGAAAGCGATAGTGATGATTTTTTATCTGATGATGAATAAAAACAAATTATGTAATAAGCGATGTTTTTTTTATTTTCATTACCAATCTATAATTATTATATTATAAACTTCAATGGTTTCAACTAGATGATGTACTGAAAATAGAACAGTTAAAGAAGTTTCCTCGCTATGTTTTCCTTAATGTTTAAAACGTATTCAGTATAGATATATACTATAATATAGGAACATAGTCGTCGAAAACTCGTTGGTATGTACAAAGCACGACTAAAATTCGAATACCGTACCCAATATCTGCAGTTCGGCACAAAAACTATTCACTAGACTATCGAGGCAATTTCATTCATTCAGGAGTTTTTTAAAAGCATCCACTTTGTCACAACACTATTTTTATTTCATCAAAAGCTGACAACACAGTAAACGTCAGTTGACTTCGTCTAATTAAGAATCCGACTGTACATTCCTTGTTTATATTGTCACCAGTTTTAGCATTGCCTGCTACTGTGTAAGCTGTATTCATGTAAGGAAATCCTCATACCTACCTCAAACCTATACCATTCCGAGCTGTTCCACTGAGGGTTCAATGACTTCCGGCATACATCAGTCTTGTGTGTTATGCCACCAAACTTTATCTCGACGAAAGCATCCGTGGTGTCACTTGCACGATCCATTACGGGCAAGTTGCGCCCAGCTAACACCTTAACCTTTATCTTCCCAGGCATTTTTACGCTTTATCACTTTTATCGTTAGCGTAAATCACGTAATAAACGATAAAATTAACACCTATAAAAGGTCTAATTATTACATGAAATAACTGTCATAACAGCGTATATACACGCGCGCTGTTCCAAACATTAGTTTTTTTACACTAAACCGCTTTAAAACCGACGGAAAGCATATTGTTTTGATTTATAATACTCGATTTACATTCAAAACACATACAAAAACGTCTGATACGCCGAAAACATTGTTCTATCCGCAACGCATTTCTGTTACGTATTAGTTTTAACAGAATTACTACACTTATCCGATCCGCCCTTCTTTATAGAAAGCGTTGTGTGTTTTTACCAATGTTTATTTAAAGAAATTAGAATTTTATTTTTAGATGAGCTTTTTACTTTTATCACAGATCACTATATTATGACCACAGATTACTCTATATTAAGGCGCATTTAGACCAAGCGAACAACGAGCTAGAACCAGAGCAAGAGCATTCTTTCTTGATCCTTTGGTATAAACGAAGCGTTTACACCAAAAAAACAACGAGCAAGAATGTCACATCAAGAATGCTTGCGTAGATGTTTACACCAGCCGAATATTTAGCCCGAACGCGCAACGAACAGCGGCAAGAATGCTCCAATGCTCATTTGATACCTACTATAGTTATTTGCACAGACCACAAACAAAAGTTATTTGCGAGTATTTATATTCTTTGGTTATTTGCTTTTGATTGTTTTGAGTCAAGTCAATCAAAGGTGTTTTAATTTTATTTTCTATCAACATTACGTAATACTTAATAAAGTAGCACAGGGTAGTAGTGCTTCATGCTTCGCCAGACGGTGTTCGCTAAATAAAAAAGTAAATACTCAGTGTTCCCTAATCACAAAGCTCGGAGTCGGTATGTCCGACGACATTTTAGCTGCTAGTGCGGCATTTATTATTTTGTCTCACAAAAAGAAAAGAAAGAAGAGACGTTGGTGGGTGACAAATTTAATGAAAAGAAGGTTAATGGATAATGTAGGTGCAACAATGAGGGATATGCAAGTACAAGAGCACAGTGGCCAATTCCAAAGCTTTTGTAGAATGGCCTCAGAAGACTTTGACCATTTATTATCCCTGATCGGTGATAAAATTCGAAAGTCTAACACGAATTATAGAAACTCTATACCTGCATATGACAGGCTAGCAGTAACTCTACGATATTTGGCAACCGGAGATTCGTACGCAAGTCTCATGTATTTTTCAAAAATGTCAAAATCGACTATTTGTAATACCATATCTGAAGTATGTGCTGCAATAAATGAATCATTGCATGACTATGCCAAGGTAAGTAAACAGAATAAATTATTCTCACTAGGTACGTAAATATTTTTCAACATGATATTGCTCTTGTTCCTTGTCTTTGATTCATAATGTTAGGTATCTCTTAAAATAAGGTAGAAGGCGTAGAAGCTACATAAAATTCTTCAGGTTTAGAATTTTTGGTACTATGGTGCGGCCAGAAAGTAGTAAGTACTCTCAGGAGCAACAATTTAAATCGTTGCTCAGGGGAGTTAAAGGTTGTGATTGTGTTGACATGTTGCCTGATTTTTTGTGGGTTTGGGATATTATGTTGAGTGAGACTGTGGGCCATTAGGATATTGCCGCAGCTCCATAATTCACTCATTCATCAGCCTTAAAGAGCAGCTTCTGCATAATATGCACCCTAAAGTAAAGTTTTTATTAATTTCAGACACCATCAACAGAAGATGAATGGCTAGCAATTGCTAAGGAATTTAATGAGAAGTGGAATTTTCCTAATTGTGTTGGTGCTATAAATGGAAAGCACTGCATCATACAAGCACCTATTAAAAGCGGAAGCGACTTTTACAATTATAAATCCACATTTAGTGTGGTATTAATGGCCATAGTAGATGCCAACTATAACTTTATATTTGCTGATGTTGGTTGTCAGGGGAGAATTTCAGATGGCGGAGTTTTCAAAAACACTAATTTTTATCAGAAACTTCAAAATGATGAATTAAATTTGCCTCAAGATCAAAGCCTTCCACAAAGACAACAGAAAGTGCCATTTGTATTTATAGCAGATGATGCATTTCCACTACAAAGTCACATAATGAAGCCATATCCTGGCACTCATGCCAAAGGGTCTGAAAAACGAATTTATAATTATCGTTTGTCAAGAGGAAGACGAATAGTGGAAAATGCGTTTGGTATACTTTCAGCAGTTTTTCGTGTATTGCGAAAACCTATGTTATTGCAACCAGATAAAGCTTCGGTTATCATTATGGCCTGCGTTCATTTACACAATTATTTAATGAAAAGAAAAGCATCAAGGAGGCTCTATAATTCACCAGGCATGATGGACAGCATTGATAATGGTGTCGTTACTTCAGGCCAGTGGAGAAACATGGACCAGATTACATCATTTCTCCCATTACCCAACACTGGACGAAGACATGCATTACGATGCGAAAACATAAGGCATGAATTTGTAGAATATTTTAATACCATTGATATTTTGCCATGGCAAAACAATATTGCATAACTTTTTATCTACACTCATTGCCTAAAGTTCAAATTATGAAACCAAAATGTGTCACATATTGACGTACTTTATTCAGACTTCTATAATAATAATAATAATAGTACATTACTGCAGTGGCCAGCAAAAGAGGCATTGATGGATGAACATGTCAGGGTTCAAGGATATAATATATCAAGCTGAGTTTGAGATATATATCCAACTAGTAGGGCGCGTGTGTGCGCGGGCCACATGTGGCCCGCGCACACACGCGCCCTCCTCGCTACACACACGCGTACGCCTCACTAGGTACGTAAAAAATATTTACGTACCTAGTGAGAATAATTTATTCTGTTTACTTACCTTGGCATAGTCATGCAATGATTCATTTATTGCAGCACATACTTCAGATATGGTATTACAAATAGTCGATTTTGACATTTTTGAAAAATACATGAGACTTGCGTACGAATCTCCAGTTGCCAAATATCGTAGAGTTACTGCTAGCCTGTCATATGCAGGTATAGAGTTTCTATAATTCGTGTTAGACTTTCGAATTTTATCACCGATCAGGGATAATAAATGGTCAAAGTCCTCTGAGGCCATTCTACAAAAGCTTTGGAATTGGCCACTGTGCTCTTGTACTTGCATATCCCTCATTGTTGCGCCTACATTATCCATTAACCTTCTTTTCATTAAATTTGTCACCCACCAACGTCTCTTCTTTCTTTTCTTTTTGTGAGACAAAATAATAAATGCCGCACTAGCAGCTAAAATTTCGTCGGACATACCGACTCCGAGCTTTGTGATTAGGGAACACTGAGTACTTTTTTATTTAGCGAACACCGTCTGGCGAAGCATGAAGCACCATGAAGCACTACTACCCTGTGCTACTAAGGCTTCATCATGTCTAGCAGAATATTTTAAAATTAACAGAAATAATCTTTTACCTACTAAGTCAAAGGTTTACTACAAATATACTTAACCAAAATTTTATGCTTTCGAATTTAAGTCAATATGAGTGTAGATAAATAAGTGTATGAAACTCTACATAATACCCCCATTATGCAACTAAATAATTAATGTACCAAGAATTTAATCTATACATTATAATAAAATTGAAGTGTCTGTTTGTAATATTGAAATAACCGTCTTTTACTACATGTATCTGAATATAAATACGGTACATACACCAAAATAACAATTTTTGTCTGTCTGTCTGTTTGTTCCAGCTAATCTCTGAAACGGCTGGACCGATTTTGACGGGACTTTTTTTGTACTAAGGAGTAACTTAGGCTACGTTTATTTTAGAAAGTTGACCTGGCAACCGTTGTTTTGCCATATAAACTCTTGAAATGGCTGGATCAATTTAAATGGAACTTTTTGGCGGGTAGCTGATGTAATAAGGAGTAACTTAGGTTACGTTTATTTTAGAAAGCTGACCTGGCAACCGTTGTTTTGCCATATAAATTATTACTATTGGTCATAGCGTGACGTTTATCCTAGTTTTAGTTTAGCCTTCCTCGCTAAATGTACTATTCAACACGTTGAATATTTTTGTACGAGATGACCTTAGACTTAAGCTTTTGTAAGCTTAGGCTACACAGTTAGGCTACGTTTATTTTTGAAAACTTAATTCTTTTATTTTAGAAAAATAATTATTTGTCCAATATCAAACTTAGCTCTGGATAATCAACAGATGGCGCTGTTTGAAATTAGCTAAGTAGGCGGAACGAAGTTCGCCGGGTCAGCTAGTGTAAAATAAAATACTTTACACTAGCTGACTATATATCTGCTGATATAATATCGCTGTACGGACATATGTGTATTTTGAAAATAAAAATTGTATTCTGTTCTATTTTTATTGACTAATATCTTCTTTTTGACTGATTTTAAAATAAAAACACTATTATACATGATAAAAACAATTTTAATTTTCCTACAATTATGTAATTGTGTAATCACAGCACAATATCTTTAATACCCAATATATAAATAACGTAATGATATTATAATTACATAATACAATGTGTCTTTAAGATAAATCGTTAAAAATAAATTCAACTTCTAAGTTCAATCACAGAGTAAAATATCTTTAAAAAAATAAAGTTAACTATACTTTGTATATCTGTTACTGGAAATGTGTGAAAACCAGGAATTGTACACAATTCCTGCCTTATTTAGGAAATGAGTGAAAGAAGAACTTTAACATCAAGCAATAAACATTGAATTGAACAAACACATTTCCTAAATAAATACCGAAATTTTATAGATTTCCTAGGAATTGTATAAAATTCCTGATTTCATACATTTCCTGTGACATATCTATGAAATAAATAAATTCTGAACTGAAGAGAACTGTTTAAATGTAATAAATTAAATGTATTCAATTAAGAACTGTTTTTATTTGTATCCACCAAGTATCCACAAAACTAGGTTCAATCCACAGAAGTCAGAACACATATACTCTCTATGGTTCAATCTCTATGGTAGAACACAAGAACGCTTTGAAGAGACCGCTCCGGGGAGCGAGCGCGCCAGAACACAAAAAACGGTCTAGAACAACTGATCGACGTTTTATAGCCATTTACACCAAGCGAAAGAGCATTCTAGGAATGATCGTCAGTTCTTTGCGAAAACTGAAAGAAAGTAGAGTGGGGATAGAAAGAGCGATACATTCGTCTGGTGTAAATGGGATTTCGAGACCAATCCGGGGCCGAACGCGCAATAATGCTCTAGAGCAACTGTTCGCGCGCTCTAGTGCCGTTTAGATGAAGCGAGCGAAATTTCCAAGAATGCTCTACCGTCTGTTTACACCAAAAGAATTTAGTAGAGTGGGGGTAGAACGGGCGAACATTCGTTTGGTCTAAATGCGGCTTTATGACTTTTATTATGTTAGGTAGGTAGGTTCCTGGTCTGTGGTGACTAGTGTCCACAGAACTAGTGTCTAGTGGTAGGTACTGGTACCTACAAAGATTTATATCGCGGTACCTACCTATTGTAGTGAGCACAGACCACGAAACTTCCCATAGGACTTAGGACTAGGAGTAATAATATTCTGTGGAGTATATATCTATACTTATTTGAAAATTTTCGTTGGAGGACACTATTTAGTAATAGCCATTGCCCATTCTGATACTTGGGATTGTATTGAGATGAAGCAAAGATTTTTATGTTGGGCTGGGGAATATTGTTAGTAGAGTATTTTATCTCAGTGGTACCTACCCGGCCGAACTCTGAAAGAAAATTTCTACCACCAGTACAACTTTTCACATGATTTGATAATTTTTGACATATTTCGTGGTTTCAGAATAAAAATCAAAATGAAAAAGACGATTTTAACTGTCGATATTTCGACCCAATGGCACAGGTCGTGGTCACGTAATATACAATTGGATATTACGTGACCGTCAAAGTGAAAATGAAGACACTTGATTTTCGCCATTTTGGCGCTGATTGTTGCGTAACCTGGCGTATGCAATTATGGTCCTTATGGTCCCTCTTGCTCTATGGTCCACTTCCAAGTTCCAACAAAATATGTCAATTTAGTAGGTACGCTCGGAGGCGCTTCAAATCGGCACAAAAAATGAACTGTCAAACGTATTGTATGTACCCCATATATACTCTCTGGTACTCTATGAGTGTGGACGGCGTATTAAACTTTTTGTATACTGTAACTGGGACGATCCTCAAGAGATGTCGCTAGCACAAAAAAGAGACTGATGACTCTCTACACCCCTATATTCAATATACTCTATAAACGTATGGAATCAATGGAATCATGAATCCACTACGAGGAACAAAACTACAAGAGTAGCAGCTTAATTTTTCTACACACACATATGCGTTGATATGTTGCGCGAAATCGACATAGCTATAACAAACATTACATTGTCTCTTTCTAACTAATTCAAAATTGTTTACGTTAAACGAGATAGCAACATATTTGTTTTTTCTGATTTCGGCAACACTGAAGTTGTGACGTCACGAAAAAATAGCCGGGTGGCCAATTTCTCCATAATTTGTCGCATTTTGTAGATTCGAACATGTCGAAACATGTATACAAAGTTTATGCGTATCATGTTTTTTGAAATATAATGCTGCGTACAGACCGGCCAAACGAACGCCAACGAACGGGTTTCGTTGGCCTTCGTTGCTGCAATCTGGACGGCTTAGCGAATGCCAACGATCGCTCGTTGGCGTGTGCCGGCGATCCGAAGCGTGGCGGTAACATCAAAGAAATCGAGCTATTTGATCGAACTCTGTTTGGACGGTCGCCGAAGGCCAACGAACGAACGCTCAGTTGAAGCAAGAGAGCGTAGCGTGTAGACGTCCAATTTGATAATTACTTGGATATTTCTCATTTTGGTATTGGTATATATTGGATATTACTCGTTTTGGTATATAAAACTAGCAATTATAATGATGTCGTCGTCGTCCATGATTAAATTGCGAATGAAAGAGAAAAGAACCGGAATCAAGTGCCAACGAACGTTCGTTCGAGCATTAAATGTATTTGGACGTATTAACGAACTCCAACGAGCGTGCGGAAGCCAACGCTAGCGAACGATAAATATCCATCGTTGGGCGTTCGTTGGGCCGGTCTGTACGCACCATTAGACAATCATATTATTATTCTAATTTACGTGCGGATTATAATTAGTATTCAGGTGTGAAAATGCCTACTCAGTGTTGTGTTGTGCAGTGCAGATCGCGGAAAGACAAAAATAGGCCACATTTAACATTTCATAGGTCAGTATTCGATTTCATTAATTATATCGTTAAATCGTTAAAAATTATGTGTTATTATGTGTTATGATCATATTACATGCACTTATATAATGTGTAAAAGAAGAAATATTTCCTTAAGATTGAAATAAATTCGATTTAGTTTTTGTTGTTATGTTAACAAAACAAAAACAAAGTACTAATGATGCGACCGCTGTTATACCGATATCGATAAAATTCATATATGTAAAGTATGGAACTTGAATGTTTAGTAAATACTTACTCGCAATTTAACTCTGTGATTTAACTAGCTTCTCACTCCCAAGTCCATTTAATGTTTAAATTAAGGTGATTATAACATTATGTAAAGTTAAATGTTAATAGATGAGTAGGGCTCCTAATATCACTACCTTCTATTTGGACCTCGAGTTTTTACACCTCTGACTTCTCGTAGTTATTTCCGCTTTAAGAAAACGTGCCGCGGATGCGAACGTTTACTATAGGTACAATCACTCGTATCAAATGTAGTTTGGTCTCGCGGGATAAGTTAAAAATCCTAATCCGGAAACATAATATGCACCGCTGGCAAAACCTAGTAGTAATAATTCATTCATTTTGTTCTTAAATATTTAATTACTAACCACAAACTACATCGATAATATATCCATATCGATAGATAGCTAGAGCAGCCCTTCTGATCAGCTGACTGGTGCCTATCTGTGATTGGTTGATAGCTGTGATTGGCTATTTTTGATGCGACAGAAGATGGCGGAAATACCCAGCCGAAAAGACTCACTACTTTGTGTCCATTACTTCTTTAGTCATAGTGTAGAAACTGGAAACTAGCTTTTCAATTTCAAATGTCAATTGTCAAGTTGTTAGTTGTCCTTGTCCTTGTCAGGAAAACTGGAAAACTTTAAAAAGAAGAATTGATGTCGATATTATCATAGAGTACATTGAATATACTGGAATTACTGGTATATTATATTTATGGACTTGGGAGTGAGAAGCTAGTTAAATCACAGAGTTAAATTGCGAGTAAGTATTTACTAAACATTCAAGTTCCATACTATTTTAGTTAGGTACCTACTTTAATGTATTTTTAAAGTTTTTATGAATATGTTACCGGAAATGTGTGAAACCAGGAAATATATACAACTCCTAGGAAATACATTAATACATTTTATACATTTCATGGCTTATTTAGGAAAAGTGTGAAAGGAGAATTTTAACATCAAGTAATTAACTCATTTCCTAGGAAATGTATACAAATCCCAAACGGCGTTAGGAAATGTGTAAAAGACGAGAGCATGAGAGTGCGGTGTCCAAATTAGATCTATGTGCTTTAAAATATCGACCGATTTGTCTCTGGACCTGCGTGAAGTGAAGCCCCTTCGCTCTTACGTAGCAAAGATTGCACCTAGGCGAGCCGAAGTGGCCAAGGCTTGTTGTCGAAGGTAACCAGCATGCTTAGGCTGCGGAGGTGAGACAGCTCTAAAATAGCTTTCCTAGGAAATGTATACATTTCCTGATTTCATACATTTCCAGTAACATTATTTATAATATATTTAAACTTCATCTTCTGTTTCTATTAATAAAAATAAAGTTCTGTTGAGAACATAATAGTATCTAATACTTTGCATTACTGCCTTAATGATTTTGACTGACATTGAAAACCTATTTCTTAATACGTCCCAATGCTGGGACATAGAAATTACTGCAATAATACATCGAAATGAAATGAAATGAAATGAAATGAAATGAAATGAAATGAAATGAAATATCTTTATTTCACATAGGCCTAATAACATCATCTATTATAACCAATATCAATCTATAACTAGCACAAAACCTATACTAGTTTTAAAAAGAGTCTATCTACTGATATCTCTTTTCAACAGGTTTGTTGTTTGTTACAGGAAAAGTACTTTTTTCAGACATGCTAGAGTCCCAAAAACAGAATAAGCACCACACTGAGACTTTAACATGACAATTTACACTGAATTTGGATCTTACAGATAAAAAAAACCATAGGTAAGTACTAATGACATTTATATTATACAAGTAACTTCCAGAACTTTTCTCAAAATAATAATTGTAAAAAAAAATAAACTTAATAGATAACTTGTGTTTCAGTAAAATGCATATACTCTGCACAATCTGTAGCGACCTAGTGAATCAGGCAGAGAACATTTACGTGACCAAATGTGGACATGTGTTCCACTATCACTGCTTGTCACAATGGATTGAGAGGTATGCGTGTTCTTTGTTTTTCTTCTTTCTTCTTCATCCTGGACTTTCTCCATTTTCTGTCTTCTTCTGTTCTGCGTCCTCTGATATGGCTGGATCATAAAAGTCAAAACAACCTTTTATGGCTACCGCATACCGAATAAGGGATTTCAACATTTTATCAATGAAGCTTTGTCTTGAACTTAGAAATTATGCTGGCATAATTTTCTAATATCTGGGTGACCGAGCTTCGCTCGGTGGCCAATAGATGGCAGCAGTAGTCATATTTTTATTTTTTTTGGTAAATTCGACATTTTCTAAAAATGAATCCTAGCTACATCAATTTATTGCCCCCAAAACCCCCTGCATACTAAATATCATGAAAATCGTTCGAGCCGTTTCCGAGATCAAGATTATATAGAAATATATATATATATAAGACATTGAGGATCTCCAAAATTAAACACAAATTGTTTCCCTGAAATAACAAAGTTTTGTTTTATTACAAGTTTTGTTTTATTTTACAATTATCTAGTTATTATCAAGTTACGACAATTACACTTCTATCTCACCTGAAATAACAAAGAAACGACATTTAAAGTTCACTATATCTCGAGTCCTCAATCACATTCTTTCTATGAGTTTTTATTACGACAAAAATGCACACAACAATTTCAGCGTCCCTCGCCATTTTAAATCATCGACACAGATCAATATCATAGATACGCGACAGCTGATACGCGAAGCGCGGCAAATTCAAATGAATGAAATGTCACTCATTTCATTACATCTCCCCCCTAAGAGCGAAAATTCTAAGCAATATATCTGTAAAATGCACTTATAAGTCATCTTCATATTCATTATCATCTCCTTCATCTTCTTCAGCCTCTGTTATGACAGGTTGCAATTTTGTTATATGAAATAATGTTGATTCTGTTTTTCTGTTGCCTGTATCAATCCTATAAATGGAATTCGATATTTTCTCTATTATTTTGAAAGGGCCTATTTTTAATTCGTCTAATTTCTTTCTATTCAGTCTATTTCCATTTTCTACATATACACTGTCTCCTACATTAAATTCTTGCATTTTTCTATTTCTATCAAATATTTTCTTGTTATACTCATGAGATTTTATTGTATTCTCTAATGCCAATCTTCTATCAGCAATCCACTTGTCTTCCTTTTCCATCGTTTTGAATTCATTTGGTAGAATACTGACATTTGTACCATCCAGTAAATATTTTGGTGCAAAACCTGTAACGGAGTGTTCTGTTTCATTATATTTTTGTATACATTCTCTTGCCAGTGTTGTCCATGTTCTCTTATTATTTTTCTCATTCATTTTACACCTTATTTTATTTACTATTGTTTGGTTTAATCTTTCATTCAAGCCGTTCGAGAATGGTGTATTCACGGCTGTAAAAATTAGTTTAATATTATTTTCCTGCAAAAATTGTTTAAATTCTCTTGAATTTATGCCCGGATATTGATCTGTCAGGATAATTCCAATCTCATCTGTCTCTAGTACTTTCTTTGTTAAATTTATAAAGTCACATGCATTCTGGGTTTTCGAAGTCGCAATAAATGCATATCTTGTGTAGTGATCTACTAAAAGGTGTAGATATTTCTTTGTAGACCTAGATCCTCCAAATCCACCAATAGTATCCATTGACATTATTTCAAATGGTTTGGTAGCTGGTCCCAGTTGTGACATTAATCCAATTTTTTTTTGACATCTTGATTTATTTTTTATGCATATTTCACATGTTTTACAAATATTTATGATATTTTTTGTTAGGTTTATAGCCGTATATATTGAACTTATTTTTTTCTGCAGTTGTCTGATCCCAATATGGCATAAATCTTCATGCACCTTTTTTATAAGTTTTTTACTAAATTCTTCTGAGAGGATAATCTTTTCCTGTTTCTTTATTTTTTTATAATAGATATTATTTTTTAGTATTAAATTTTGTTTCTTTTCTCTTATTGTTTCATTTTTCTCTTGGTCTCCAACTATATCTTTTATTTGTATTAAATTAACTATTCTCAATGTTTCCTCTCTGTTATCTTCTGGTTCTAATACAGGGTTTCGGCTCAAACAGTCTGCTTCTACATTTTCTTTACCAGGTATATATTTTACGGTAAAGTCATACTGAGATAGGTAGTATGTGAGATCACCCAATTCTTCATCTGTCCTGCATTTAATGTTCATGTTCTCTAGAGGTTTGTGATCTGAGTAAATGGTGAATTGTTTTCCGATGAGCCAGTGCTGCCAATATTTAACAGCTTCTTTCATAGCAAGACATTCTAAATATATAGCCTTTTTCCGTTTTTGATGTTCATTCAATTTTTTTGAGAAATATGCCACCGGTTTGTCTTTACCATCTAGTTGTGTCTGTTTTAATATTGCTCCAATGCCCTCCAAAGATGCATCGGTAAAGATTTTGATTGGTAAGTCTTTGTCGAATATTTCCAAGACCGGTTGCGAACATAAATATCTTTTTATCAGATTGAATGCTTCTTCACATTTCTCTGACCATACAAATTTCTCGTTTTTTCGTAATAAATTGTGTAATGGATCTAAAATAATTGCACTTCTTGGTATATAGTCATGGTAGAAGTTTATTTTTCCCAAAAATTGTCTGATGTTCTTTTGCGTCTTAGGAGTTGGAAAGTTCCTTATTGAAATCAAATTGTCTTTTAGTGGTCTTACTGAATTGTTCTGAATTATATGGCCGAGGTATTTTAGTGAGTCTGAAGCAAAGGTACATTTCTTAAACTTCAGTCTAAAGCCTTCTTTAATTATTGCCTCTAATACATTTCTAATGTGCCTTATATGTTCTTCAAAGGTAGACGAGTATATCAAAATATCATCGATATAGTTAACAGAGTATCCTGTGAGATTGTGTTTTCTTAGAATATTGCTTAAGATTCTCTGGAAAATTGCTGGTGATGTTTTCAAGCCAAAAGGGAGGCAGGTCCACTGGAAGTGGCCATCTTGTGTGACAAATCCTGTTTTACTTCTGTCTTCCACCCGTAATGGTATTGCCCAAAATGCTGAGTTTATATCTAGTGTAGTAAAATACTTGCAATTTCTAGTTTTAATAATTAGATCATCTATCAAAGGAAATGGTTGAGCTTGTGGTATAACTATTTTGTTTAACTCTCTGAAATCTACACATAAACGGGATTTTCTATTTTCACCTTTTTTAAACGCCAATGTCACTGGAGCAGCGAAAGGACTGTATGATTCTTCTATTAAATTGTTCTTTAGTAACATCGATATTTGCTCTTCAATTTCTAATCTATCTTGTATTGTACATCTGTATGGTCTTTTACTACAATATTTATTTACTTGTAAATCTATGCGAGCTTCATAATCTTTAACTGAACCTATATCATACTTGTCCTTAGCAAATATTGTTTTATATTCCTTTATAATTTTCTCTATCTCAATTTTCTTTTGATTATCTAAATGGTCTGTCATACTTATAAATTCCTCTGTTTGTATGTGTTCATTGAAATTTACTGTATATTTTTTTATATTATTATCTTCATTTCTGTTATCTTTAGACATCCTGTCTATTTTATTTGTTATTTTCTTTTGTTCTATCTGCAAGTTCTCATTTTGGGTTAATCTGAATTTCTTTATCATATCTAATCCGATTATGAAATCATCAAAATCTTCATTTTCTACTATGTATACATCCACCTCTTCTTCTAAATCAAATATTTTAATTTTTATTGTTATCAAGCCATCCATCTTCTTCACACCATTAACCGTTCTCATGTATGCTATGTTCACATCATCTTTTTTTTCTTTTACTTTTATTAATCTTGAATTTATTATAGAAATCTGTGAGCCTGAATCATAAATACCACTCACTTCTAGTTTATTTTCTAATAAAAGCTTGATTTTGATTAATGGTGTGCTTACTAGTTTTTTTTCTCAGTATTTATGTCTACTTCAATTATGGAGTTATTGTTTACATTTTTAGTTTTAAGATCTTTTTCAGGTTCATTTTTATTTTTCTTGAACCAACATGACTCCTCCGGATGATATCTAATCCCTTTGTCCAAAGACTCACAAGTCTTACATGACTTCTTCTCATAAGTTTTATTTTTATTATAAAATGTACTGCTCTTTATGTTAGTTGAGTTTTTCTTATACATCGTGCCTTCATATTTTCTTATCTCGTTGAACAAGTCAGTAGTGTTGTTGAGTTCATCCCTGTTTAACTTATTTAAGATAAATCCAGGTAAACCAGTTGCAATAAGATCTATCATTGTTTTGGAATCTATAGATTTGTTTATATCTAATAAAAGCCGTTCTTTTTTTATGGCATAATCAATTAACTGTCCTTCTTTATACCTAAATGCGAGAGCATATGTGACTATGTCCCATCCTTGGTTTTTAAAAGTTTCTAAAAACTTGTCTTTCCATTCACTCCATTCAGAATTTATTGTTAGTTTTATGATCATCGAGCTATACCAATCCAAACAAGGTTTATCTAAAAATAACCTCAAAATATCTATTTTTGTCTCATCTTTTGTTATATTAAAGCGCGCACACTCTTTTTCAAAAATTTCTATCCATTGCATCGCATTAGGATTTTTGCTTGTGAATTTTTCAATAATAAATTTTTCTGAGATATGTTTTAAGTTATGTTGACTTTCTTTCTTAGTTGTAGTTTCTATTAATTGTTCCAAGATTTGTTGCAAAGTGTCATTTTTGTCCTTTGCTTGTGTTGTGCTCACTTCATCTAAATATTGATCTAAAAATTGCATATTACCTTCCTCATCTACATATGTCTTCTTTAGATTTTCATCCAACTTTATCCATACTTTTCTACTCTGGTGTCTTTTTTTAATGCTATTTTTTACTTTTGTGAAAGTGTTCGTTTTAACAATATATGTATGATGACTCACCGGCTTCAGTTCCTCGGGTAAAACATAACATTTTCCTTCTTCAGTAGATATTGAGGTTATAGCTAATACATTTGATTTGCCATCATTTGAGGCTATTATTATAAACTCAAATTGAAGCCGGTCCATCTTCTTTTAGTTCACAAAAATGTCGTTTTATAAGACATTGAGGATCTCCAAAATTAAACACAAATTGTTTCCCTGAAATAACAAAGTTTTGTTTTATTACAAGTTTTGTTTTATTTTACAATTATCTAGTTATTATCAAGTTACGACAATTACACTTCTATCTCACCTGAAATAACAAAGAAACGACATTTAAAGTTCACTATAATATCTCGAGTCCTCAATCACATTCTTTCTATGAGTTTTTATTACGACAAAAATGCACACAACAATTTCAGCGTCCCTCGCCATTTTAAATCATCGACACAGATCAATATCATAGATACGCGACAGCTGATACGCGAAGCGCGGCAAATTCAAATGAATGAAATGTCACTCATTTCATTACATATATATATATAAGAATTAATCGTTTAAAGGTATAGGATATAACATAGTAATTTATGTCATATTTCTATAACAACATGTCTGAATGTCCATTGGTAAAGTTTTGAAATCCTAGTAGGTATGCAGTAGGTAGTGATTAAAGGTTGTTTTGATATAAACTCCCAACAATGTATTTAAGCATCAGTGCTGGGCAAAAATCACGTGTAACGTTTCCTGCGTCTCGTTGCAAAGTCTACACATGTCTCGAATTAACGATATGTGTTTATTTTGTAGATCAAAATCATGTCCGCAATGCCGCAACAAAGTGACAGACAGATGCATGTTCCGGCTGTACCCCACCATCTCCAGCGAGCCCCTGGGTGAGGATGCGGTCACTCTGCAGAGGAGGCTGGACGACGTACTGCTGCGGCTGCAGCAACGGGATGCTAGCATCAAGGAGCACACCGTTAAGCTAGAGCAGGCCGAAGCCAAGCTTGAGAAACATGTGTAAGTGTGACTTACATTCACTGTTCTCCATTCTATGGATCACAGACGTGAAAATGAAGATATCTCGAAATTTTGGCGCTGATTGTCGCGTAACCTGTGAGCGTTTATGGAACTAAAATAAAATGACATTCAAAACGACGGTTCGCTACCAACAAATGTCAATTTAGTACAGTGGACGTTCGGGGGTGGCGCTTAAAATCGGCACAAAAAAGGAACTATCAGATGTATAGAATGATTGATTAATCCATAGAATGAAGATCAGTGCTTACATTACTTACTTAGTTAATCAGCGTACAGACATCCAATTCTGGGCATAGGCCTTTCTGAGAGCGCACCACCACAGTCTTCCGCCATTCTCATCTACTTGTTACCAGTGACTTTTCCCAGGTTGTCGTTCAAGTGGGTAGAGGTTGTCTTACACTGCGCTTACCGGATACGCAGACTCCACTCCACACGATGCAGCATGTGCACGTAGAGATGTCGCTCTACTATTGTTGCTCTCTTTTCTCTGTCTATCAATATGGATCACAGAGAGAAAAGAGGGTAAGTGATTTGAAATCGGTCGCCTTAAATATTTCTTATATCTTTAATTCTCTTAAAAGAACGGTCGACGGAGCCCCGCTTCGCGGTGCTCCTATTTCTGGGTGGTCATAAAAGAAAATAATCACTCACTACTTCTTGCAGAAAGTCTGGCAGGCCCCGCCATCCTTTCATTCGTCACCTAAATTCCTTCATCCTTTCATTCCTTTCATTCGTCACCTAAATTATCCGAGTCGGGGTGCCCTCAAGTTCCGATCTTGCTTCGTTCGTTCTTTATGAGTTATTTATGACAATAGACTTTAGCGAACGGGTATAAGGCCCCCAGTCTTGTGATAGCTTGAGGTTGACTCTTTAGTGTTCACTCTTTTTCTTTAACCCTCTTAAAAGCTCGGCTTCGAATGAAAGTGATTTGGCGACTTGATCCAAAGCCTCATCCGAAAAGGGATAGAGAGAAAAGAGAGTGTTCTCCTTTAAAAGTCCATTTATCTTTTATGTTGATAAATAGTCACGGAATATGTAGAAACCAAAATGCATGCAGCTAGTAATTAATATAAATTAATGTCTGTTCATTCAGAGGTCTGCTGAAAGCTTGCGAGAACAAACTGGAGGCGCGGGAAACTGCTATTTCCGGGCTCAAGGAGCAAATTCTTTACTTGAAGGCGCAGAACAACGAGACCCAGAGGCTTCGACAAGAAAATGAGAGCCTGAAGAAAAACATGCAGACTATGAACGGGTATTTATATTATTATTATATTTATTTCCTTTTCTCTAAGATTATAAGTCAAAGCCCGCTCTATCGCGGGCCGGTCGGAGTGGTCCACTCTATCGCGGGCCTTGAGCGTGGAGACCGAATCCAGAAATTCCGTAACGAAAATAACGTAACGGGGTGTTAGAAGTTGTTAAAAAATGCTATGCAATAGCTTTACCGCCGGCAGTCTCCGAGTGCCACACGTCTTTTTTAATGCATTTGCACGTCTATATGGCAAAACATGTTGAAACTCTGACTTCTGTATAATCTTTATACCTAACACATGTATGCAAATAAATTGTTTGATTTGTTAGTAAATGTTTCTAATGCTGAATATATTGAAGTCTACTTTTGAACAAATGTATCTGTTCTTGTTTCAGTCTGCAGAAGGTTCTGAACGCCACCAGCGACGAGGTGGAGCAAATGTTAGAAGGGTACTCTGACGTGAGGACGGTAGCCACCTTTGCGACCGCTCTCAAACGGTATTTATCACCCAACTACTGTTTATAGCAAGCTTTATATATAAATAAATAAAATAATAAAGCCTCTATTTCTATTACCCATCGATTAAATATATAAAGGATTCACTTACTGACGTCAGGCATGTATTTTTAGGCTCCGTCTTGAAGCCGGCTTTTTAATTTGTCAAAACTGTAAAATGGTGATAATGTAAGCGACAAAATTATGTGTTGTCAGCCGCGGTACCGTATTGTGTGGGCGTTTACGACGCCATATTTGAGAAATTTTTGGCTTCAGCAAAAACGGCGGCTTGTAGGAAAAAGCTCGTGCGAATTTTTTGATCTTTGACCTTGAATAATTTTTTTTCCATGCAGGGTAAAGATGGGGAACTTTAAAATTTTACCGATTTTAAGCTTGGTAGGAATTTATGTAGCTTCGAATGTCTAAAATGACCGGATTAATAATAGTTTATTTATTTTCCAATGTTTCAGTGCACTATGCGAGTCTGAGAGCAAAAAAAACGACATCCGCGATAGACTGCAAGTCGCTACGCAATCGATTTCTACCCTAAAGGCTACTGTGGCAGACCAACAGGCAAAACTAGTGTAAGTTATCCACCATCCGCTCTGTCTACAGCAGACGACACGTCGGGGTCACCACTTGTAGACTTCCTGTCGCCACGCAGTCGATTTCTATCCTAAAGACGTATCATTATCCACGTCGCAAGATTAACATCATCGTGTGTAGCGTTATTCACGTCAGTCTCTGACAGCTGATTAGTTTTGCGCACTGATCCCTATTCTATGGATCCACAGTGAACCTAGCCTGAATTGTATAGAATGTTTAATCCATAGAATAGCGATCAGTGGTTGAGTAGCTCCCACCCCGGGTTCCGCAGACCATGGGAGGGCCAAGTTTATAGCGGTCTAGCTATAATATGTTTAAATCTACCCACAGATCATCCGATGAAATAATAACGAGACTTAAAGCAAAGCTGAGGAAGTATAAAAGTCAGCAGAAGCGCAAGGCAGACGTTTTGGAAGCATCTTACGCTGGGAAAGACATCGTTGAAGACTCTGTAGTAGAAAATTCCATTGTTGAGGACTCTCCGTCAGCCAAGAAGATGAGACCTGATCTGGATGAAGCCTTCTTGCCTGACAGCCGAGAGAATAGTTTTGTGAGTCTTATGTTATTTTACTGTGTGTCAAAGATTCAAATCATTTATTTCATATAGGCCACTACTTGTTAGCACTCATGAAAGGTCAAGTAGGTACATATACTTATTAATAGTGTAAGTTATCCACCATTTAACGACTTAAAAACTAAGTTTACGAGGGTCCCAACGCGCCCTGAACTGAGAAGAAGCCCACAACAAACTCAGCCGGGTATTATTTTTTTTTGTTATCACTATTTCACAATATAATTAGAACTAGTTAGCTATAAATTTGAATTAGAGCAATTTACTCCCATGGATTGTTTTCATATAAGTAATCTTTTTTCTCATTGCCTCTTATCTGAGTGATAGAAGTCAAATGGTCTGCATAAATGATGTAAAGTCACAGAGCTCCACTACCATAATGGGTGTTCCTCAGGGTTCAATTCTGGGTCCTTTTCTTTTCTTAGTGTATATAAATGACTTACCATTCCATGTAAGTGGCACTTGCGACATAGTACTGTTTGCTGACGACACCTCTCTGATTTTTAAAACTGACAAACATAAGAATGACTTTGACGATGTGAATAGAGCTATCTCGCAGGTATCACACTGGTTCACGGTAAACAACCTGCTTTTAAATGCAAAAAAAACCAAATGTATAGATTTTGCGTTACCAAATGTAAAGAAAGTCGTTGATAAAAATATCGTAGTAAATGGTGAAACACTAAAAATAGAAAACTCCACAGTTTTTCTAGGAGTTACCCTTGATTGTAAACTCCAGTGGGGCGCTCAAATAAAGACACTGGCAGATAAACTTAGCTCTGCTGCGTATGCAGTCAGAAAAATCAGGCAGTTTACCGATGTAGAAACAGCTAGGCTTGTTTATTTCGCTTATTTCCACAGTATCATGTCCTATGGGATCTTACTATGGGGAAATGCTGCTGACATTCAATCGATCTTCGTTTTGCAGAAAAGGGCTCTCAGGGCTATATACAAACTAAAGTCTAGAGAATCTCTCCGTGACAAATTTAAGGAGATTGTTATCCTTACAGTAGCTTCACAGTACATATACAGTAATGTTATATTTGTTCATCAAAATATTAATACTTATAAGCGAAGAATTGACATAAGTCATAGACCAATCAGACACGGAGGGCATAAACTGGTTGAATTATCACACCGCTTGCGCAGAGTACAAAAATCCTTTGTGGGGTTGAGTATACGCTTTTATAACGTGATCCCGAAGGCAGTTTTGGACCTACCTATACATAGGTTCAAACAAACTGTCAAAAATCATCTTCTAAGTAAGGGTTACTATACAATAAATGAATTTTTAAATGACAAGGACCCTTGGATCTAAGTGTATATTCCGTCTGCTCACAAGAGGCTTATTATAATGTGATTATTGTTTAAAACAAAATTGTAAAAAATATTATTTTTAAAAAAGCAAGTGCCGAGTTTCTTGCCCGTTCTTCTCGGTGCAGTGCTACTTTCCGAACGAGGCGGTAGAGTCTTAACGTTTCGCAAGAGCCTCTAAGTTAGGCCTATGTGAAAGAATAAAATTTTTGAATTTTTTTGAATTTTATGCTATAATATACTTTGTTTTGTCTGGGATGAAACTAGCGATGATTTAAGGGAGTGTTCTATAGCTCATTAGGTACAAGCAAAAAATCCCCTATTAAGGAGAGGCGCCCCCCTCACCCCCTCCCCGTGAGAACCATTTCAATTTTGGTTGCGTTTTTTGGGTATGTGCACACGAAATCAGTGATAACTTGAAAGTCTGTTTTGATTTCAGTCACTACCTAATTGATGGATAGTGAATACTGACAAAACAGGTTTGCACAGAGAAGAACGGGCAAGAACCTCGGCATTAAAACGTTGTACATGTTGCAGAACACTCTAGTAACAAAGATAGAGAACGCCGAGTCGCCATATTTGAGACTGCAGCAAAGCAGCTTGGCGCTGTCTGCGCTGACCTTCGCGCGGACCAACACCTCAGCACCCAGACCCTTGCCGGACAAAACCCTCAAGGTATTTATTCTTTTTAGGGTGCCATACCAAAATGGTAAAAATGGAACCCTTATGGTGAGACTTTCTCCGTCCGTCCGTCCGTCTGTCACACTCGATTATTTCAGTAACTATAAAAGCTATCGACCTGAAATTTAGAATAGTTGTAAGTAATTGCGGCGCGACGTTATTGCAATCATAAAAAATTGAAAATCTTTTTTATATTTATTTAAAAAGGGGGGAAAACCGGGTCGTCAAAATTTCAAAATGAGATAACAATATTGAGTAGGGTATCATATGAAAGGGCGTTACTTGTGTATTCTAAACCCGATTTTTATTTATTTTTATGCCTGATAATTTTTGATTTATTGAGCAAACTGTCGAAAAAATACCGTTCCCCCTTATCTCCGAAGTTTACCAATCGAATGAAATAAATATATATATCCAGGTCGATAGCTTTAATTGTTACTTACTGAAATTATCGAGTGTGACAGACGGACGGACGGACGGACGGAGAAAGTCTCACCATAAGGGTTCCATTTTTACCATTTTGGTATGGAACCCTTAAAACTATACGAGACTACGAGTGTCCAAAGTTGTGTTTAGAGTCTCATATAACTTATTTTCCCCCTTTCAGCCTTCAGAATACGCGCTCCTCAACTCAGCTAGAAACGCATCAAGGAAACCGGGGCCGAAGCAGAGTGAAAAAACGAGCATTTTCCAGAAAAAGGAGCCGACGAAAGTGACATTATCACAGGAAAACGACCCGCAGCTCGCCATGCCGTCAGTTTCCTACGACGGTCTCGGAGGGCATTCAAAACTAGAAGTATTCCCCAAACCGAGTCCCAGACAGACTACCTCTCGTATACCCAAGCTGTCTGCGAAACACAAGCTGAAACGACCCACCACAGCGACAGCCGGCAGTCAGGATATAGCGAAGATGTTGGGACAAATCAAACATAAAAAAGAAACTTCGTTCGAAATGAGTGTCCTTGAAACAGAGTTTCTATCCTAGATACATGAAAGTCACAGTGTTTGTAACCAAAATTCCTCCGAAATACCGATGGTTATGAATAAGATATTAAATGTGATAAATGATACTAATAATATATTGTGTATTTGTAATTTAGTAATAACTAGTTGACTTAAGAATGCGGTTACCTACGATGTCTCCCATACATTCGTAATACCAAAATCATTATTTGTATCATGTTGTGTTATTGTAATCATGTTGTGGTGTTATTCGGGTTCATGTAGTAATAATAATAATCTATGCTCCTAAATAAGCAAAACTAAATTCGTTTACAATTTCGTTTAACAAAAGTATTTCTAAACCAAATATGGCCATATTTGGTTTGGAAGTATATATCGGTTTTTATGTCAAAAGAGGACTTGTTTTCTGCTAATTTGTTTTATAATGAAAACAACACTATCTCACGTCGCATTAGTTCAGGAGCACAGTTTTTATTGTCTAGCTAAAGAAAAACACCAGTTAATAAAGAAAGTTACAAGTTTTCATTCATAATTTTTGGTATTACGGAACTCGACCGAAGTTATAACAAATTTGATCAAAATTGATTTATATTTCGTTTTAGAGAAGTATTTCCAAATCAAATATGGCCAGGAGCATAGATTATTACTATATGAACCCGAATCACAGCACAACATAATCGAAATATGCACGAATTATAAATGATTTGGTATTTCGAATCTATGGAGACATCGTATAAGGTATGAATTCAAAATAATAACCAAGCAAAGCTCGGTCAACTTAATTAATATATTGTAGGTATATGTGATTAAAATGAAGACTGTTATTAGCGCTTATTTACTTAATAAATTATTTGAATAATTTGTTTGTTTGCATTTCACTCCTAGTTTTTATTCCTTTTTAGGGTTCCTTACCTCAAAAGTATTCCGTACGGTCTGTAACTGAGTGTTCTTCACTGACATATAATTCTGTATCCATTGAAGGTTATGTACAAAATCTTTTTTCATTTTACTTATGGCATCAGCAATGTATAACGAAACGTAGACAAACAAAGGTGATCGTCATTGTAAGTGTTCAAATTAGAATTTACAGTGTAAATAAAAATGAATATCAAAACATTGTACAAACATATTTTATTAAATATGCAAGTAGGTATATATCGAAATTATTCTTGTTATAAGTTTAGTCCCCCTCGACGTCGACGGCGTGCATCTTGTCGCGCGCCGTGCGCAGCGTGCGCAGCAGCTCTGCGACGAGCGCGCTGTCTACGAGCAGCTCGGCCGCGCGCTGCTCGCCGGTGAACACGTCGTGGGCGCGCAGCGTGAGCGACACCGCGCCCACGGTGCCCGCGGGGCCCGGGGACGCCTGGACGTCTGTTAGTTTGTTCACTGGGGACAAAAAACATTTCGATAAGGCACTCATATATTGACCATGACATCTCGGTTGATACAACTCGTTGGTTTTCGTGTAATCCGTAGTATTGGTATCCGCGGCGTCGGCCAGCGCGGCGGCGTGGGCGCGCGGCACGCCCAGTACCAGCAGGTCTCTGGCGCGCTGTACTCACCCATGAACCCGTCGCTCCTGACCGTCGCCTCGTGCGCCTCCCTGGCGGTCTCCGCGGCGTCGGCCAGCGCGGCGGCGTGGGCGCGCGGCACGCCCAGCACCAGCAGGTCTCTGGCGCGCTGTACTCACCCATGAACCCGTCGCTCCTGACCGTCGCCTCGTGCGCCTCCCTGGCGGTCTCCGCGGCGTCGGCCAGCGCGGCGGCGTGGGCGCGCGGCACGCCCAGCACCAGCAGGTCTCTGGCGCGCTGTACTCACCCATGAACCCGTCGCTCCTGACCGTCGCCTCGTGCGCCTCCCTGGCGGTCTCCGCGGCGTCGGCCAGCGCGGCGGCGTGGGCGCGCGGCACGCCCAGCACCAGCAGGTCTCTGGCGCGCTGTACTCACCCATGAACCCGTCGCTCCTGACCGTCGCCTCGTGCGCCTCCCTGGCGGTCTCCGCGGCGTCGGCCAGCGCGGCGGCGTGGGCGCGCGGCACGCCCAGCACCAGCAGGTCTCTGGCGCGCTGTACTCACCCATGAACCCGTCGCTCCTGACCGTCGCCTCGTGCGCCTCCCTGGCGGTCTCCGCGGCGTCGGCCAGCGCGGCGGCGTGGGCGCGCGGCACGCCCAGCACCAGCAGGTCTCTGGCGCGCTGTACTCACCCATGAACCCGTCGCTCCTGACCGTCGCCTCGTGCGCCTCCCTGGCGGTCTCCGCGGCGTCGGCCAGCGCGGCGGCGTGGGCGCGCGGCACGCCCAGCACCAGCAGGTCTCTGGCGCGCTGTACTCACCCATGAACCCGTCGCTCCTGACCGTCGCCTCGTGCGCCTCCCTGGCGGTCTCCGCGGCGTCGGCCAGCGCGGCGGCGTGGGCGCGCGGCACGCCCAGCACCAGCAGGTCTCTGGCCAGCTGCACTCCGCTACAGCTGCACCTGTGAGCCTGCTTCAGCGTCCAGCGGAGCACGGCGGCTGCTCGGGCGCATTCTTCGCGTGAAGCTACAACAATAACAGATGGTTGCAAAATTTTCGTGTTTTGATTTTATTACCGTCACCGTCGATAGCTAAGGTATCAAGAAAACTTTCATTTTTTCACATTTCAAGACGGTTTTCATTTTAAATTGCTACTTAATTGAATTAGGGTGTAAGTATAGTTCTTTAGCTTTTTCTCCCTCACCCAGAAGATATTTTATTGGTAAAGTTCAAAATTGTTATAGTTAAAAGGTATGCATGTTAATACTCGGTAATAACGAGCTGTTTTTGAATGAAAAGCTATGTTTTGATGAGTTTTTTACAGGTAAAATCCCGAGCGAAGCGAGCGCGATAATTTCTAATATCTACTTTTAAAAAGTCATACTTACATAAGTTGGTGTCTTTTAGAATTTCCATGATGCCGTCGTCCTGAAAAATGAAACGTTTAGGTACAGTTACCAACTACTACTATTTTATTGATAAATAAATATGCGTACCTACTGAAAAATCTGTAGGTAATGATGCAAATTGTTTCAGAACACCATACATAGCATTTTTCTCTGAGGTTCCGGGTTCGATCCCCGGTCGGGGCAATGTAGAAAAATAAGTTTTCTACATTGTCTCGGGTCTGGGTGTTGTGGTACCTTCGTTGTTTCTGATTTCCTTAACACAAGTGCATAAGCTACTTACTATGGGATCGGAGCAATGTATGTGATGTTGCCCTCTATATATTTATTTATTTATATTTATCTACTCTTGATTATACTTTTTAAAGGACCTAGCCAGCTGTGTATCTGATAAATAAAAATAACCTAAAAAGACACGTCTAAAATAGACTGTGATCTTTATCCTGTTATTTCACTACGAGTATATTATTTAGCAAAAATGATATTTGGCCGAGCTCTCAGCACGTCTTTGACACTAATCAAATCTTATAAACGAATAAGTTATGTTTTGTTTCCATTTCTTTACTATTTTGGGTTCTCTACTAAAATGGTAATAAAAACAGAGCCCTTATAGACTTTCCCCGTCTGTCCGTGCGTCTGTCACTCTTGATGATTTCAGTAGGTAAAGCTATTAACCTGAAATTAGAATAGTTCGCGACGTCATTAAAAAAATTATAATCGTTTTATTTTTATTTAAAAAGGGGGAACCTGTGTGCGTTGTGAAATTTTGAATTGAGATATCAACATTGAGTATATCATAATATGAAAGGGCGTTACTTATACAGTGTGTCCGGGATCGAACTAGCGATAATTTAAGGGAGTGTTCTATAGCTCATTACAAGCAATAAATCCCCTATAAAGGCATTTGCCCCCTCTCCCCCTCCCCGGTAGAGCCATTTCAATTTTGTAATGCGTTTTATTGGGTATGTACACACAAAATCAGTAATAAATTGAAAGTCTGTTGCTTCACATGTTCTTAAATGATCTTATTCGAATGGATACAATATTCTTCATCGCTGGATACTTAATAATAGTGTAATAACTCAACCAAAATGCCTCGAATTAAAAAAAATGCCAAAAAAATTAAAACGTGAAGTTATTAAATGGTAAATTTTGCAGAAACGGGATCGCTAAGACCATATTTTTTTGTGGTATCGAAAGCTTTTGAGTTAAGGAATACAACAACACCAACATTTTGTCTGTAAGTTACTAACTTTTAGAGTTAATATTTGCTTGAACAAAAACATACAAACAATTATTATCACATTATTATTTACCTAGCTATTCCTTCACGGAACGTTTACGTAGACCTTCTGGTTTTTTTCCTGTTACCTGTTTGCAACAACGAGGTAGCATCTACGCCAGGTAAGTTGGCGACAAGGTTAAAAAGCGTTTTAGGATTACATCATAAAATTACGAAATTGTTCAACCAGTGGAAAAGTTGGAAATTATTATTCGAAATGGTACCAACAAACTTCACAAACGAATGTCGAAACTCCCCGAATTTGTTGATTCGACGTCCCAATAAGTTTTGTAAGGAGATGATAATTATATTAATTACCTTCTAGGTATAAGGTGGGTTCTAATTGATGACTGCGTACCTAATTATCGTAAATTTGCGGTATTTGAAATGTCCTCTGAAATCTTCTATAGTTATATTCAAAGCTATTTTTAAGCTGGTAAAGGAGAATGCCAGAAAATGGGCTATATTTGCGTCACTCTGCGTTTCAAGCACGCATGCATGAAGAATCTTCTTTCAAATTTTAATAATGCATATATTTATGTTAGTGAAATGTGAAAAGGGGTTCAAAAGTATTATAAAAAAAAGTAATTACCTAAACGTCTCGAAACATGTGGAACTGCGATGCCACTTATAAAACTTAGAAAATTAACCACTTAGAAAATCAGATTATTACAATATCCCTGTTAATATCTTACTTATCTTTTTTTTTTACATAATATTGAGAATATTTCTAATGTTTTACCGATGATTTGGTTAAGACGCAAGGTATAGCCCAATTTTCATACAGGAATCGGCATTCTCCTTTAGTAATATATTTAGCTACAAGGAAATCTGGATACAACAAAGCTCGATTTGGTCTTATAGGATCTCGTTACTCGTAGTCGTTTCAGAACCCTAAGAACATTACACACCTTTTTTGGGTAGTCGTGTAAAAGGGAAAAATCGTTTTTTAATCGTGAAGCTGGCGCGCTATGCGTCTCCCATCGTTACAGACAGTACGGGCTCTTAAACGTTTATTAGACTTATTTAAGCAGTGAAAGTCCATGGTGGCGATGGTGTTCGACTCACTGGCTGTTCCTCCACTACATGATGCAGCAGGCTCCTGAACACGGGCGCCGGCAGACTGCCCAGCGCGTGCAGCGCTGAGAGCGCCCACAGGGGGCAGTCGCCGTCTGAACAGAACTTGAATTTCTGCGAACAGAGCCGGAACCAAGAATAGCAACCAAGAGTTCTAAAAGAAAATGCCTTCTTCTAAAAGTTTAACGCCTATAAAGATTGATATTACTAATGGTAAATCCCGCAACAGAGGGTAACCTACTATTTAATTATGATTCTTTTTATAATAATTATAATTTAAGTAGAGACTTTTATAATGAAGTTCATAAATAAAGTATGCGGGACAATTACTAGAAAAAATTCACCGCTATCGCAATCTTACAAAAATTCTCCCGTTGATTGGCAGGTTCTGTTGTTTACATTTTCCAGCTAATCAGGTGGTATGATTTATTTACGATTACGACAGCGATCAATACGTTTTCTTACACATATATAGTATCTACCTAGTTCTCCTGACAAAAACAATTATGCAACATATTGAAAAGGCCGTTTTCCCACTGCAGCCGTCATGAGGACTAGCTTATTTCAACTGATAATAATATGACATGACGGACACACGGCCCATATAAGGCCTTAGTAAATGTATGGCACTATGGCAGCTACTTTGGTGCCGTCAGCGCCATCACAGAGACGTCACACGAAGAACTATGGCAGCTAGGTACTTTGGCGTCAGCTCCATCACAGAGACGTCACGAAGACTTGCGGTGCTAAAACATCCTCGTTCGTTTGTTCGTTTCAGCCGACGTGCACTGCTGGACAAAGGCCTCCTGCAATGATTTCCAGCCCACCCGGTCCTGCACTATTGTATCCAGCGCCTTCCCGCGACTCTTAAAGAGCACACCACGGGTGTGCCCGCGAACTTCAATTTTTTTGTGGTTTTTCGCGATTTTTAAGCTGATAAGACGTAATCGGCTTATGGCAGTCAAATTGCGATAATCCCAAGATCATCTTCACGTATTTATATAAAAATCTCTGCTCGAAAGTGTCGAGTTAAAGAAATTAATCCGAGATTTGCGAGTTGCTCACTTAAAACTCTTTACTCGGATAATTTCCTAGGATAGACATTTTTATGCAAAAATTTTGATATAAACATGTAAGGAAGTAACTGCCATTCTCGCAAAATGACTGCCATAAGCCTATTATGTGTAATTAGCGTACAAATTGAAAATTTTGAATTTTGCCGGCAGACCTGTTGTGTTCGCCTTAATGTCGTGAGTCCATCTGGTCGGAGATCTTCCTGCAACATCGCGCTTTCCCGTGCGAGATCGCCATTTCAGCAGTTTGGGTCCCCAATGTCCGTCTTTTCTTCAAGCTATGTGCCCCGCCCATTGCCACTTCATCTTCGCGATACGTTCCAGTCAATGCAAACGAGCAGAGAAGCCTTTATTATTTTTTTGGAACTTGGAAGCGTATTTCGTCAGTGAGAACATAAGTATCTTTAGACAATAAACCCGCCTTTGACTTTAGAGTATCAAGTAATCACTCACCATGGCTTAATTAA
This sequence comes from Coenonympha glycerion, assembly GCA_963855885.1. Classification (NCBI taxonomy): domain Eukaryota; kingdom Metazoa; phylum Arthropoda; class Insecta; order Lepidoptera; family Nymphalidae; genus Coenonympha; species Coenonympha glycerion. The sequence continues at coordinate 1,713,894 of OY979647.1, forward strand.
TGTTTATCCTAGTATGTAGGCGGCGGGCTAGAACAAGGGGAATATAAAATTAGCATACGAATTAGTGAGTATACAACATACGCAAATATTATGAGCGTGTTATAACAGAGCTGGGTCAAGCTCAACGGAGCTACATTAATACAGTATCAATTGTAAATAGAGAAATATTTGCACTATTTGGACGCACATTGTATAGTACATCATACATCTATTAAGTATACACTACGGTACTGCACGAATTTAACTATGAGGTCGGGAAATTGAGCCCATGTAAAAAATAAAGATTTAAATTTCGTATAAATATACTTAGGTAAAATGTAGCAAAATGTAGCTTTGGATCCAGTGACTACGGACTTACATCCTTTTAATAATTCCTTGGATGAAACATATAGTATTGATGAAGTGTCTAACTGTCTACGTTTGTCGCAACTTAGATATAAATAAATAAATAAATAAATACACTTTATTTGCACCACACAAGAAATTGTACAAAACAGAAATAGGTACATAATAAACTAATTTTAGGCACAAAAGGCGGCCTTATCGCTTAGCAGCGATCTCTGCCAGGCAACCTTGAGAAAAGGAAAACAAAGGAACTAGATTTTGCAGGTGGTGAAGATTTATAAACTATATACATACAAATAACTACAAACTAATACATAAACTAGGTTAAACAAATAAACAAAGATATTCAATACATAATCATCAAACTATAAACTTATATATACAATATAATAATATAATGTCCACTAATAAGGACAAGATAATATGAATAAATAACAGTCATCATTTGCATCAACTAGGTACTCAAATAGTGATCTTTGACCGCATTCTTGAAAATGTACAAAGATTTAGACTGTCGTATCTCGAGGGGGAGTGCATTCCATAAAAGAGTTGCCTGTACGGTGAAGGATTTTTGGAACATCTTTGTTTTATGGAATGGCATTTTAAGTGTCAAGTGTAGATATTCTACTTTTAGATTTATAAAAAAAAACAAATGGTAGAGTTCACTTCAAAGAGGTTACTTTATTACCAACAACTAATATAATGTCTTTATAGAGTCGAGTTATGACCTATGAACCGCATTATAATCTTTGCATCGGGTGACCCTCGTTTCATATGGCAGCCATATTGGCTGTTGACAGATTATACATGAACAAACTTAATATCACATTGTAGAGTCTAATGTCCAGAATATTTGCGAATATCGGACATACACTAGCTTTACTACTGAGCTTTGTTTTATGTTTACGTTTGAGTATATACCTAGTGTTAGGTATTTAGTTGATACCTACATGCAAAACAATTCATATTATTTACGCACGGTACTTGTGTTTATAGCAAAGAATGACAAAACAGTCAAAAGTTACACCTGATGATAAGTGATACAATTCAATGACAATTACAGTACGTTAAATTGCAGTGTCCTGTTCAAAACTCTGACCCCACTTTCGGAAAACAACCGAGAAGGAAGCACTATGAACTCGGCATTTGGAATTTTCATGCCATAACACCAATAAAATATCGTTGCTTGAGGTTTCTTTATTTTTTATTATCATGTGGTGGAACTTTTATGCACTAAAAAATGAATGAAGACCATCCCGGTTCTGACGAGGAGTTCGCAATAAATAATTTTGAATTTTTTGAATACACACACACAACCTACAGTATAATGTAATTTCTAATCTACCCACTCCACACTTAAGTCTATCATTGGAAGACTAAAATAAAGGTAATATCCCCACTCGAGCCTATCTCATGATGGGGAGGGAAAATAGGGAGTAATCTCCCCACTTGAGTGGAGAGTTCCCGGGTGGCAAAGATCGTGTTTTCATTCAATCAGCGAAAGGATGCGACGCAGGTGTCGGCCATCACAACTGCCGCTCTTATCGAATTAGCTAGCGCGATCGGTTTTTAGAAGACTTTAGTTCTGTTGCCCTCAAAGTTGAACATCTGTCTAATTATGTAAAAGAAAAAACTGACTGACATATCAAAGCACAGCTAAAACCGTTGGGTCTAGACTCCAAATTTCGCGCAAAGGTTTCTTATGAGGTCTTAGGAGGTGCACTATACGAGAAGATTATTCAAAACTCAGCCCCCCTATAAAGGGGTCAAACTGGGTTTGAAAGTTCGTATGGCCAAATACTATACTTCACTCCGCACTCAGCAAATGAACGGACTCAAAGTTGGCATGGAGATGGATTATAACCTGGATTAACAAATTGATTATAACCTGGACAAAACAAGCATTTTTGACACCGATAAACAGGCGACAATTTTTCACACCGATTGCCCTGGCTAGGGTATATCCTATATCCTATACCTTTAAACAAGCAATTCTTGTATAAAAGAAAGATTGTATAAAATATTTTCATGAAAATTTAGTATAATGGGGGTTTTGGGGGCGATAAATCGATCTAGCTAGGATTCCTTTTTAGAAAATGTCGAATTTACCAAAAAAAAAAATATGACTCCTGCTGCCATCTTTTGGCCAGTAGTAATTTTGTGATTAATTCGGCCAGTAATAATTTTAATTATGTTTATCACTATACATCACATGGCACAATCGGTAAGGGCAAAGACACAGAGAGACAGAGAGCGCAAGCCTAGACATTGACAGCTTAACAAAGAGCAAAGACGTCAATGTCATCTTACAGAGCATAGATAAAAATTAATATTTTCAAGTATTGTCTACAGTTTACAATATAATCTAACAGTTTATCTACCACATTAGTTTGGGAAGCACTGCAGTGTTAGGCATTTCTTCTTGAATCGATTATAACGTTCCTTTATTACTTAGTCGAATAGCTCTTAGGCTCTACTAAAAACATACTTGAAAACTGCCTGTGAACTAAAAACTTATTCAGAAACTAGTTGACCCTGCAGACGTTGGCCTGCCATCATTGCAGCGCCACCTCCTGGGAATTATACTGTGTTCACTCATTTATAGGGTTCCTTACCTCAGACATAAAAAACGGAACTCTTACAGTACCTTGTCGTCGGTCTGTCTACCTAATCGAAGAACTTTTATTAGGACATGGCCTAATAAAAACAACATTAAAAACCTGATCCCATGAGGTGCTGAATTCGTCAGTTTACCATTTAGGACCTTTTTCTCAAGAACAGTCAAGAGTTAAGTTACCTCTTAAATGGAAACATGACCCATAAAATCATTTTTAAATCACCAAATTCAATGCCAGTGACAAATGTTAAGTCAAATCAAGTCAAAAAGTCAAAATATCTTTATTTCACATAGGCCTAACGGCTAACGCACAGGCTCTTGTAAAACGTCAATATGATATTTGTCGTATGGTGATAACTACAAGTCCACTTAAAGTTAAGTTTACGATGGTCCGAACGAGCCATGCACCGAGAAGAAACCCACAACAAACTCAGCCGGGTTTTGATATCATCACTTCACAATGGCCCCAAAACTAATTGAGCTAGTACAATTTCAGTAGTTTATTTCAAAGATTCAAAGATTCAAATCATTTATTTCATATTGGCCACTACTTGTTAGTACTTATGAAGGTCAAGTAGGTACATATACTTACTCGTATTAATAGTGATAACTATTTAACGACTTAAAAACTAAGTTTACGAGGTTTATTTGAATTATGTAAATAAATAATCCTTAATACTGTAAGCTTTCTTCATTAGCTTTCGTTTTACAGCCACTTTGAACTTATTGAGGGATAAGTTTAATATTTCACTAAGTCCAGTTTGTTTTAAATGATTTAAAGTAAGTTGGTAAGACGAATATTCTGTATTTATAAGGGTTCCCTCTTGCCATTCGACTTCGGAACTCTAAAAAACAAACTCTTTAAGTGGTAAAGCATTTCCGGAATTCGCAACAACTTTGCCATAACTCGTGGAAAAATCTATGTTGACAAACATTGTGTAACATGGACGCTGGGCATGCTTCTGAGATTGTTTGTTGATTTCACAAACGAAAAGAACTAAAGAACTAAGCAATTTGAGTCAATAAACAACCAAAGATTTCTATGTACAAGTTTCGCCCTAAAACCACCGAGGCGCGTCATTAGAAGATTTTGACTCGACAAAGTGTATTTCGTAATGCGTTTTGTCTTAATTATTATTACTCTAAAATTCTTAATAAAATAAGTATGCACGATATTAATAATAACGATGCGGACATTCGTTCGTAGCATCGTCGTAGCAATGCTACGAGTATGTCGTAGCGCCATCTACGTATATTGGCTTGGTAGGTGCCGAAAAAAATCTTTGCATACCTCTGTACACATAAGTTTTTTAATGTTTTTTGTTATAGTGAGATTATACGAGTATAAAAAACAGCCAAGTGCGAGTAAGATTCGTGCAGGGTTCCGTACTACAGTAAATGTATAGAAAAGTAATTGGGCAACATTGACGAGTATGGCTTAGCGGTAGCCAATCCTGCCGTGTGCGCCGGAGGTCGTGGGTTGAATCCCATAACTTAAAAACGTTTGTGTGATGATTAAACATAGAAGGATGTATTTTTAGGCTCCGCCCAGAAGCCGGTTTTTTAATTTGTCGAAACTGTAAAATGGCGTTAATACGAGTATAAGCGACCGACAGCGGTATGTGCTGTCAGCGGTACCGTAAAGCGCAACGCCATATTTAAGAAATTTTTGGTTTCAACATACGTCATAACCCGTCCTCTTAGCGTAGCGTATTTCGTCACTGGATGAGTATGAATGTTTTCTAGAGTCTGGGTGTTTTTCAATATATTATATTTATGTATCAATATATATGTAACTATATATTATCAGTTATCTAGTATCCATATATTAAGCTATCGCTTACTTTCAGGGTGAATTGCGATGTCAATGTCAAAAAAAAAACTACGTAATACTTTGCGTAGCGTGGCACGAACTTGGCCGGTTTTCCTTAGTTATAAGCATAACCATAGGCCTAATATTATTAAAGAGTTTATCGCGCGGCGTTTTGGGCGAAGAATAAAAACGGTTTTTGTACCTTCCGGCATTTTGTGTCATTAATTTAAGAGCCTTTCTGTTGTAAAGTTGAATTTTAATTTTATTTCCGCGATTTGCTTTGGAGACTTTGTTCTTTAAGCATGAAGCAGCAGCAGCCTTTGGGCTATATTTTGATATTTCTGCAAATTAAAGTATTTACTAAAGACTAAGGTTGACCTCTACGAGTAAATTCCAATGTCTCATGCGATTTTTTATTAATATTCATTCAAAATGTATTAGAATTTACACAAACTAAAAAGAGTTTGTTCGGAATCGATAAATAATGGAAGATATTGATTCTAAACAACCTATACTTTCATTATTAACTGATTGCATGATTAATTTTGCATGATTAACTGTTGTCCAACTTGGTGGAAATAAGATTGAAGTATAAATATTTAACTAAATAAAAAAAAAAACATAAGTCGATCGATTTTACGATTTTGGATACGCTTCACTTGATTGTTTTATCCTAGTCTTCTGTAAATTGGGTATACCTACTGTTTATTGCAACACAAGTGATGAAAACAACACTTACACGCAGAGTAAATACCTGTAAAATAAGGCATTACAATGCTATGTTCTTCCTACAGCAAACGAACTTCAATCTATTGAATACAAGCACATTCTAAGCTGTAGTCCGCCTGCTGTCTTCATCTGAATGGATTTAGACTTTTATAACTCCAGAAAGAAGGTTGATTATCAATGGAAGAAAGCCCATTACAATCTTTTATCACCGATTCATTTGACACACACACAGGAGATAAAGTAAAAAAAAGTGTTATTATAATTTTTAAGAACATTAAATCGCTACTTGTATTGGTTTTTGTACGATAAAAAAAAAACACTGCCAAACCAAAACAATAATCGCGCCTAGAATTGAAAATTATAAAGTTTTTATCCTCTTTCCTCTTACCTAATAAAAGAGGATGGAAATTCTCTTTTCTTTACGTTTTAATTTTAATTCGAAGTTTGTAGATTCAGCAGTTCTAGATCAGTCTTATAGACACTAGCGGACGCCTATGGCTTTGTTCATGTTACCCCTTATAAACCTCTTACGAGCTGAATTTTTTAAAGCCATTATTGTAGAGTCTCTCTGCCAAAGTTCATCCAGACCTAATAGTCATATTTTCGAACTGACCCGGCAAACGCTGATTTGCCATATAATATTACTCAGAGTTACGAAAAACAGCTTACGTCCTATACTCCAATTACTTAAAAAAATATACACAAAAATTTCATGAAAATCGGCATAGCCGTTTCGAAGGTATTTGTTTACGAACACTGTAACACAGGAATTTTATATATTAGATAAGTAAAAGTACCATGGAACCAGGACGTGGTGAGTGCCATTTGAGGTGATGAATATGAAACAGTGGACTGAGACGTTGCACCCACTACAGTGGGTGAAATAAGGCCCTTTTGCAATTCAACAGGTTGCACGGACCGACAGCAAACACCTAGGTAATGCACTAAAATCTAGCTTACAGAAATGTGAAAGTTTATGAGTTTTTTATCACTCATAATAATCCAACTACTCAACCAATTTGGCTAAAGTTTGGCATAAGTGTGTTAATAACTTGAGTTGACAGATTTTAAATCCGGGAATGTTCTGTTCCCTCAAGATTAAAAAAAGGCCATAGCAATTATTTTCTATATATGCTTTCTATTTTGCGAAGTGAAACTGGTTTTGGAGGAAGGTCGACTTGGTAAGGGGCATTGCAGATAGTCCTGATAGAGTTATCAGCATCACTAGTGTTTTCTACTTCATTAGGACTTGGCGACATGTTCAGCAAAAGCATTTACTTTTTCTTGGCTACTCCTTGCCCAGGTGCCATTTTCAAGCTTTATAGGACTCTTTGCTTGTATAGGTTTATTAGTTGAGCAGTCAGCTTCCACAGACAGTAGTTTGTGGACGCAGCTGGAGTAGCTGATATCAGTTTATTCTCTAATGTGAGGTCATGCATCTCTTGCAGCTTTTCCTTCAACTCTTTGCTTGCTCTATTTAACGCCGTTTTATCAGAGTGATGCCTGCTAGTGTGCCACACTCGTCGCAGCCGCCGTTTCTCTAGCATTTGCTGTCTTATTTCCATTGGGATGTTAACAGATTCAGAGGTTTTCTTAGTGGCAGGGGTGCATCTCCAGCATGCCTCCTGTATAAGAGTAGTGATATAATAAGTAGCATCGTCGATGTCATTGGGAGTTTTCAGTGCTACATCTTATTTGATATTATGATCCAGAAATTCACGAAAAGCGACCCAATCCGTAAGTTTGTTGTTTCTCGTGATGAATCATCGTCGTACTAATGGTTAATAAGACAGGTGTATGATCTGAGGAACTGTCATACCAGGCATTAGTTTTTAAGTTATGTTGGAATAAACCTTTTGCAATGAAGAAGTCTAGTAGATCAGGAATTTTATTTTTGTCTGTTGGCCAATATGTTGGCTCGGCACTAGATACTGGTTTGAGGTGGTTAGAGATAAGTGCTAAATTTAGTTGTCTACCCCTTGTGGTTGTAAGTCTGGATCCCCAGTTAGTGTGTTTTGAATTCCAGTCATCGCCTGCCACAAAGCGGTCTCCAAGTTTCGAGAATAGTTCAGTGAACATGGATTCATTAATATTGTGTTTCGCTGCACAATAAACTGATACTAGATTGAAGTATCCACTTATTTAAAATGCAATTAGATTATATCCTAGAGAATTACATAAGCTACCTTTTATCTCAGAAATAGAGAAACCTAGCTACTATACTAGAGGACTGATAAATATACATAATATTATTTAATATACATGAATAAAATATATAGAAAACCACTCAGATACCGGAAAATATTAATGCGCATAAAACAAACTGATCCAATTGTGGGAATCGAACCCACGACCTCCGACTCAGGACCACTCCCGCTGAGCCTTTTGGTCGTCATAGTTTTAACTTTTAAAGCTAGTTTAATATATATTACCGATGTCACGTATTTGGTAATAGGTATTAGGTATCCTTTAGGTGTTTTGTGACATGTCATGAGTATTACCGCGAACGCTTAGTAAATAAATCTCTTTCGGGACGTATCTCACAAATTCATAAGCAAACTATAAAACGAAATAAAATGTGGACTGCTGATCTTTGGTAGTTAAAAAAATATGCAAAAAATCTCTATATTTTTCCTTCCATCTCGTTCACCAAACAAACTGAGAACACGTTACCTATGGTTCGTGCGTGTATTACTTACTGTAAAAATACTGGAATAAGTATCTATGATATTATCTATTGTTTTACCCGATGTTATGACTGCGGTTCATGGACCAAAAGGTTCCGAACCTTCACTTACGATATTTTACTCTGTATCGAAATAACCAGTTGATTTTTGCTGTAAATAAATCTTTTGGTTTCACATGGTATCTATGCTTGTCGGAATTCAGACAACCATTGCTATATAAACTAAGGATTTCGGGTCAGCGCTAAAAAGTGTCCAAACCTACCGAAATTTAAAACACGAAAAGAGTTCCAATCGCACTTGAGTAAAATTAGGCTGTATAATAATGGTTTAAGACAAAAATTACAACGTTTTAGTTTGTTTATAAAAAAACACATGTATCCTCGTTAATATAGGTTTTCTCGGGACACTTTTTTCGTGAATTTTGTATTACACCCGGGGTCCATAGACTTATATGGCAATGCAGACAACTAATGATCTTACAAAATCTGGGGATGCAGTTTGGTTTTCAGCAACGTGCTTTCATTTACATTCAAGGTAGTTAAAGGATCCAAGAATCCATTACATTTACGCGTATTCACATTAAATACATTACCAAAGGTAGGTAACAATTACGCAAAAATCTTGTGAGCGTAATTGTTCTTTAAAATTTCTACAAAAATTCGGGACGGCATAATATAAGTTATTCATTGTCATAACGTTTACAAAAACTTTTCTCAAAAATTTCCATTCACCTCATATTGGTTCTCGAAAGATTATTTTCTGCAGTTCCGCAGATTTGGAGCTATCGGAAACCAATATAAAGTAAATAATTTTTTAAACACAAGTTTTATGAAAAACATGTTTTTTTTGGATTATTTAATTTACTAAGGACTAATTTTTAATCGCCAGATAATCGTTAACTAGATCAAACTAACTATCTAAAGATCTGTTAACTATATCAGCCGTATAAGGGCCGATTTTTTAATCGTTAACTAAGGTATAAATATGACTTTTTTGACAGATTTTATATGGCAAATGTTTCGTTCCTCAGATAGTCTATCTGGAGTTTGAAAAATCCTGAGGACAAATCAGCCCTAAATGACAATTAGAAACGTCATTTTACTGCATCGAATTATAAGTCGAAATATTCAAGATTTTAATAGGAGTAAAAAAAAACGAAGACGATTGCACACAAATACCAACTTGAGCGTCCGTAGTAAAAGATTAAATTATAAGGTAAATTCGCAGTATGTATAAGTTCCAATAATAGTCAGTAAATCACTGTCACTATCACTAAATGAACTTCTCGTTTGCGAATTTCAATTGAAGAATTCAATCACAAAATACCGCCCGCAAAACAAATATCTTCAGCACATGCAAACGTACTGTATGCGAAAACCGCGAAAACCGTTTAAATGAAAATATAATTGTTTGAGCTGACGCTACACCGCACCTTGGCGGTATAAAAACCGTTGCGACCGGCGATCATAACCATAACAACTCCAGACCGCGTCGGGTGTACACCCTTAGTGAAATTGTCATACATAATATAAAGAGTAAAGCCAACTAACAATATTTATCCAGTAAAGTTCATATGACGTGACGTGTTTCAGTTATGCTGTAGTTTTATCTCACCCTGGTAAGTAAGCTATTAGTTACGACTCGCGCCTTACTTCACTGATTTCTGCACTCCTTTTCCATGCACGCAATAGAGATACAAAGTTCAAAAAATAATAGCGTCTGTCGATTTTAAAATGCAAGTATCGTATCGTATATAGCTAAGTTTTAAGTATATAATAATCAAGATTTATTATTTTTTGGATTCATGGATTTAGCCCTACCTGGGTTTTGATTTTATAAATAATCGTACCGTACCATGATCTAAAACGGCAAAAAGATTAAGTCTGTTGTAACTTGTATGGGAGCCCCCATTAAATATTTGTTTTATTTTAATTTGATAATTTATTTTTAAAGTTAAAATCAAATATTCTGTGAATATTTCAAGCGTCCACCTATTGCCATTATCAATATCAAGCAAAAACGAGCAAAAAAATCACGTTTGCTGTATAGGAGGCCCCCTTTATATATCCCCTATTTATTCTTTTAAATTTATTTTATATATTAGAATTTCTTGTTAAAGCGGCAAGAGAAATACGGACGGCGAAGACTCAGTAATAGGGTCCAGTTTTTATCCTTTGGTTACGGAACTCTAACAATAATAATATTTTATAATTTCTTTTTCTGTTATTAGGTAATTCTGTCTAAGTTTTAATATTATTATTTATATCAAATCTTATTAAATAACTAGCTGTTGCCCGCGGCTACGCCCGCGTGCAGTTCGTTTTTTTTTTACAAAAATGTTTCCCGTGAAATTTCTTAATTTTTTCCAAGATAAATGAGTGAATTCGGGTTGGTAATTTTTCCCAAGATAAATGAGTGGTTCCTGGGTTCGATGGACCCGTAAAGGAGTTTTCTTCCATGCTCTCCTGTCAACGTGCAATCTTCTTTCACACAATTCACCTATATCTTCTTTGGTCTTCCTCTACTTATACACTCTGTCAAAATCGCTTATGTTATTCGATTCGCATGGAGTTAGACATAGTGGGGCGTGTCATCGTGGATTGAAATATCTATACTAACCAAACTCATCTTATTCTGAGAGGATACCAACGCCCAGATATTGCAATTAAGCATTCTGGTGCGCTGCTGTGTAGCAACCCGTTGCAGTTTTGATTGTGTCAATGCGTAGATAAGTAGCTATAGGTTTTTTTTAACTATCCCACGGGAGCTCTCTAATTTTTCAGGATGAAAAGTACTTATCTTAAATGTTGACCGGGCATATAAAGTACGATTATAAAATTTCATTTAAATCCATTACTTGAAAGACGAATTTAAGAGGCTAACTGTTTTTGTAATGTTTTACTTTCCCGCGGGAACTCTATTGGATTGATAAGTTTTACTATATTATATATTTTTTGTTTAAGAGGCAACATAAGGTATCAGCATAACAAATTTTACTAAATTAAGTTCATTAGTTGTTAGTTGTTGTTTATAAAGCTGTTAAATTAATTACAGTTTTTTAACTATCCTACGGGAACTCTTTATTTTACCGGGATCAAAAGTATCCTATATGTTGACCAAGGACATAAGCTACTATCACACAAAATTTCATTGGAATCGGTTCAGCCGTTCCAAAGATCAGCCCGTACAAACAGACAGACAAACAGACAAACAGATAAACAGACAAACAGAGAAACAAAAAAATTGAAAAAAAATTAAATTAGTTCCATTTCACTTCTTACATCCCCTTGACTCGGTTTTTAGCATTTTTTTTATTTGTACAGAAATTCGACCTCTACAGATTTATTATATGTATTGATATTGATTGATAAAATCGGCAAAGTACAAGTCGGACTCGCGCACCGAGAGTTCCGTACTATATAAGGAAAAATTAAAACCATAAGAATCACTTTTTAAACCAAACCGCAAACATAACTTTGTATAAAGCGTAACCAAAAGCGTACCTATACTTAATAGAGTTGAAGAGTTGATTTTATTTTTCCCGTAAAATAAACATTAATTCCCATTGATCATAATTATTTCAGCTTTTCGATAGGTAAACTTAAAAGGGAAGGTAAACTTAACTTTTTTTTCGGTTTTCCCCTCTTTTTAAATAAAAATAAAAAAGATTCAATTTTTTACGATTGCAATGACGGCGGGCCATTATTACACGACTGTCCAAAAAAGGAGTGTAATGTTTTTAGAGTTCATATATGTATGTGAGTTTCTTTATTCCACCATAACTTCTGAACGGCTTAATAGCTTTGGATACGAGTATATGGGGTATTGTTAGAATTCTTACATCATCCCGAGTAACATAGGCTATATTTTGTTTGGAAAAAGTTCCACAGGGCAGTTGTGTTTTTTTAATTTTTAAATTATTTACTAGTTATCTAGGTACAACCTTTCATGTTGATATGTGTTGAATAGATATGAAAATAAAGGGTCGTGACAGACAGACAGACAGACGGACAACAAAGTGATCTTATAAGGGTTCTGTTTTTTTTCTTTGGAGTTACGGAACCCTAAAAAAGAATTTCCGAATATTATATGTACCAAAATCTACGCTTGTCACTTTACAACACTTTTGTAGTAACTAAAACTTTTACCTAATTATTTTTATAATTATGTACTTCTGCAAACTCGCGTTTGCTATTGCTTCAGTAATTTTCGAGTTACCTTTAATAAGTTTTGTTTAAATCCATTTTCACGTAATCTTGCGACATTAAGTTGTAACTAAGTAACTTTTAGACTTCCTTATTGCTCGCGGAAGTATAGCAAAGCAAACAAATTGCTATATTTTATCTAATATATATATAAAATACTCGTGTCACTGTGTTTGTAAAAATAACTCCTTCGAAACGGCTGATCGATTTTTATGAAACTTTGTGTAGGTAATTAGATAGAAAATTACCTAGACAAAATGTTTCATAAAATAAGGTGAGAATAGGACGTTAACTATTTTAATGAAATAATATTTTTTGTATAAAAAATAAAATAATTGGGCCTTCTTATCAGGTAAATGTGTTTTTAGAATAAAGTTAAAAGGTTAGCTGCAGGCAAACTATGCGAATTAACCCACACCTTGTATAAGTGCTTCGTTAACTTGTCCAGAAAATCGTGTCTGGGATTCTAGCCCCAGACCCTGTATAGTAAGCTGTTGACCTAATGGCGGCACCACACTTAGTTATTTGTTTTTTGTTATTCGCCTTATTCGGCCGCATACGACCAAGTGTGGGCGGTTCATTCGTCTATATTTGCTTTATTTGCACGAATAACGCATAAGCGCGAATAGCAAATATGCTTATCCGTCCTCTTGTCAGGTCGGTTTTTAGCACATTTCAAATTACACATATTGGCAATATTTGGCACATAGCACCAAGTGTGGATATCATGTTTGTTGTTTGCTCACATAACAAATATTTGGACAAATACAGTGTAGCCGCATAACGAATAACAAATAACCAAGTGTGGTGCCGCCATTAGACTACGTTAGATTTTTCTAGATCACCGGTCTATATTTAACTGTTTTGTGCTGAGGCGCTTGAGGTATCAGTTACAATGGCATATCTCCACGCAATTACCAAAATACCAGCCATAAACCAAAAGACGCCTTCGCTTTAGAACCTTTAATTGTTAATAATAACTAATTGTAAATTGTTAATTGCTATATCTTCTTGAATCTTGATATTATTGTTGTTAAAAGGCCGTGAACCTCCAGATAGGTTTCTATTATTTATAATAAGTATTTATTTTATTGTTATTTGTAGTATTGAAATCTGGGGACACGGTAGTGTTCCCGCCAAAAAGGTATATTTTTTTCGTAAGCTTTTTAAAACACAATATGACCATTGAGTTTAGGTAAAGAAAGAGATTTGGGTATTTGTTCCTAATTGAATCGATTAATTGATTTGACTGAATATTGAATCGATTTTCTAAATTCTCCTACTATACAAAGGTCCAACATAGTCCCTAAAACTGTCTGCTGACAGTTAATAGGCTACATTTTGTCTCAGGAAAACAATTACTTAGTCACCGAATATACACAAAAAAAATCATAAAAATCGGTCGAGCCGCTTCGGAAGATCTTTGTTACAAACACTGCAAGACAAGAATTTTATATATTAGCAAAAGAGAGAAGACAAATAAATCTCACGAATAAAGGTACCTGTAGTTATAACAATAGATTAGATATCACAAATCCTTTATCCAATATATTATTATCTGAGAAGAGTATGGTTTCGGGAATTCGGTATTTTGGGAATAAGAATCATAGTACTATTGTAAGTACTAATTAATTTATTCCCTGCTCTCGTTGAGCCAGCAGGAATTAGTCGTGATGATGGTAAGATACTGATGAAAAGGATATTTATAATAATACCGGTCAAGTGCGAGTCGGACTAAAAATTAAATTCGAATAATAAATTTGAATAGAAAATTCTTTATTTCATATAGACTTAGCATACAGAGGCTCTTATGACAAGTCATTTCATTTTTCACGGTCTCTTTAATCATCATCATCATCATCTCTACCTCTTTGTATGTCCCACCGCTGGGCACGGGTCTCCTCTCAGACTGAGAGGGGTCTCTTTAATGGTGATAACCATTTCACAACTTAAAACTAAGTTTAAGAGGGTTCACAAACGCACCGTGCCGCCTGCCTGAGAAAAAGCTCACAACAAACTCATAACAAACTTATCACCATTTAACAACAAGAATGGATATCCTAATGATATAATTACTAATAGTGCTAATTTTCTTTTAGCTCGGTGTTAAGAATAGAGGCTGCATTTGCTAAGATCGGTTTATTTTTGCACTATATGACTCCACGGCCTCAGGGTTTCCAAAGACCGTCAACGTCAAAGGATAACAAATATGCGATTTTCTAATAGACAGACCTCTACTAGAAAGCCACATATTTGTTCCGTTTGGTGTTTCCGTTATAATTGCAACGCTTACCAGTTTCAACAGATTGTACCTAGGTACTTATTTTAATTTTTAATCTAGCTAGAAAGTATTCGATTGGACATATTGGTGATCCCAAGACATTCCCAAGATCATTAAAATCAAGTTTCCCCATCTCTAAACCTCAAAGTAATCTTTATTCCACATAGGCCGCGTTGCTCGCGATGACTAAGTATAAAAAAATTGCTTGACGATCATTGAGTTATAAACTAAGGAGTTAGGGTCAGCGCTAAAAAGTGTCCGAAGTAAATGACATACAAAACGCTAAAAGACATACAATCGCACTTCAGTCTCGTGTTTGAAAATTAGGCCGTATAGTAATGGTTTAAGACATAAATTACAAAATTTTAGTTTGTTTATAAAAATACTCATGTATCCTCGTTTATATAGGTATTCTCGGGACACTTTTTTCGTGAATTTAGTACTACACCCTCCATACTATACCTCATCCATAGATTTATATACCTATGTTGACGGTGCATCTTTGCTGGAAACTAGCCACGATCGAAGCCTCCATGAAAAAATATATTAAAGAAAGTTCTATCCAAAATATCTACAAGTAGTTTACGCTGTAAAACCGATTTTAAACAGTAATTCAAAGTATTTCCTACTACCCACAAGTTTTCGCAAGTTTTCCTCAAATAGCCGCACGCCATTCGTAAAGGACCAATACTTTCGATACTTCAACTATTCGAGGGTGAATGGGTGCGAAACTTTATCACTTTCGGCCTGTCACTTACCGAATGCGGTTCGTTCCACGCTCGACACATGACCGCACTGTTCAATTTGAGTTGGATTGAGTTCAAAGCATGTGTGCATAGGCTTATAAATTAATGGACGACGGGTGTAATACAAAATTCACGGAAAAAGTGTACCGAGAAAACCTATATACACGAGGGTACATGATTATTTTTATAAACAAACTAAAACATTGTAATTTATGTCTTAAACCATTACTATACAGCTTAATTTTCAAACACGAGACTGAAATGCGATTGTATGTCTTTTCGCGTTTTGTACGTCATTCGGTTTGGACACTTTTTAGCTCTTACCCCAAATCTTTAGTTTATAAATCAATGCATGTGTGGCCCAACGGTTAGTTTAGATGCCAACTCTTTTTAGTTCCCAAGTATTGAAGGGAAGAAAGGAATATACTTCTGCTAGTATACACCCCTACCTCGATATTAACCTATATTATTGTACATTAGATATTATGTAGCCCATTTTATGGCAATAACTGAGCACGGGTCTCTTGATTAGGTGCTGTTTCGCAGGCTTCACATTAAGTTCTGAGAACATCAGGAAGAACTCTCAGGTTTGCATTACCTCACTCTATGACCTCGCTCCTTTAAAGATAAACGAGTGTTTAGTTTCCACAAACGCAATTAATCTGACAAGTTAAGCCGCTTCGACAGATACGAGAACAAGTACTAATTTAAAAATTAAAAAACAGGACTGCCCTGTGGTAAAATGACTTTTTCCAAAAAAAAAGCCTATGTTACTCGGAATGATGTAAGGATTCTCTAACAATACCCCATATGTCCAAATCTATTCAGCCGTTCAGAAGTTTTGGTGGAATAAAGAAACTCACATACATACATACACACATACATACATGAACCCAAAAAACATTACACTCCTTTTTTGGACAGTCGTGTAAAAATATGGGTGGAGCGCGGAGCTTAAAATGGAGCTGAATGAGTTGATGTGATCTTAGAGAGATGCGAGATTTGAACCTTAGACCTGCTTGGAGGCAGAGTACTGAACCACCGGGTTATTAGGAACTGTTTGTTTCTCTTGTAATATGACAAATATTCTTTACAAAAAAAAGTTAATTCTTTCATTTAGGGTTCGTTTGATTCCCGTGCAGCGTGCACGCGCTACTGAGTTTTGTGCGTTTGTGGAAACTAAATAAATACCTTGCTTAGTATTGTAGGAAAACATTCTGAGGAAACCTGCATGCCTTGATGCCCAAGAATTCACTATCAAGCTCTCAAAAGTATGCGAAGCCCTGTAACTCACTAAACAAAAACCCCTCTTTTTCTGGGAGGAGGCCCATGCCCAATATTGGGACATAAAAAGGAGTTAAAACGTAAAAGTCAGTTTTGTTTCAATAGATTTATGTTTTAGGATGCTGTAAGTAATAGGTATACCTATCTATAATCCTACTAATATTATAAACCTGCAGACTGATTATAAAACTACTGAACCGATTTGGCTGAAATTTGGAATATAGATAGCTGATAACCCGGATTAAAACATAGGTTTATTTTTATCCCGGAAAATTCATCGTTCCCAAATTATCATTAGCGAAAAACTGATATTCACGCAGGCAACAGCTAGTAATCCTTTAATTTTATTATTCGTTATAATATAATGTATGTATTTATAGAGAATCCGTTGGCTTGTAAATCGCTGAAACGGAAAGCTCCATAAGCGGACCCTGTAAATGCCTCGTACGTGTGATGATTTATAAAAAAAATTGTGTATTATATTCGTATTCGTATTCACCTTACGACTAAACAGTGACAGTGGAGTTGTCCATAGAACATAACTTCAGTTCGCTTTAATTAATAGGCCAACGGAACAAAATATCGCATCAAAATCAGTCAGTGACTTTTGGGGTTACGATGTTGTAGGCAGATGAACAGACAGAAAAACCAAACCTAACCTAACTGAACCTCTTTCTTGTTCAACGCATGAAATATCTATGTTCCAAATTCTTATAGTTCCTGTTTATGGATATTTTTTGGATATGTACCATTTGAAAAATTTAAAGGATGGACTGAAGTCTGATGCGTAGCTGCTTTTGAAGAATCAAAAAATTCAGAACTCTTGACTCAAGTATTTCACGCTTAGGTACAGACTAGCGGACGTTAGTAATATTATATATTCGTTGCTAGCGGTTTGATTGTGCATCATTCGTCAGCTGTTTTTTTTTTACAATTGATAGGTTTTCCCTTGACCACAATCATGTCTGATGGGCAGAAATGATGAAGTCTACGATGGAGCTCGCTAGCCTAGAAATTTCCTATTCATTCTTCTCTTGAAGGCACCCAGATTATACTTGGCTGGGAACACGGAAGCTGGGTGTTCCACACCTTAGCGGTCCGTATCAGAAACGTGGAAGGAAAACGTTTCGTTCGAGTACGCTGTACATTAACCACTGCCACTAATTCTCTCGACGTCTTGCAGTTCTGTGGTGTAAAGGTGAAGGAGGTACATAGTAAAGGAGGTTTTAGAAGTATGAGAGCTTTAATACGATAGGCACGGAACCCTTAGTGCACGATTTGAATCGCACTTGGCCTGTTTCGTCTGTCACATAATATAGCAGGTTACAGCGGCCAAGATGTTTCCAGAAAAAGAGTTCTCATCAAAACTTGAAAAATTATGTTTCCGTTCAAAGAAAGTTAGCTGTTATAAAACACTTACACAAACGAGGTTACCTAATGCTCTTTAATCTTAAGAACTTGTGGAAATTTTTCGCAGATTGTATTACTACTACCTAAACAAGAAATACGCATACTGAAAACTAAACTTATGAAATTTATTCAATAAGCAATAGGGGAATTAATAAGCAATAGGGGGATTCAATAAGCAGTAGGGATTTCTTTCCATCGAAAGCTTTAGCCTCAACTGGTGACAGAAGGGCTGGCTAATTTAAATAATTTGCGCAACGTATCAGCCTAGCTGTTCAACACGGAAATGCAGCCAGTATTCTTGGCACCATGCCACGCGGGCAACACTTGTATAGTAATTAGAATAAGCTAGTGATCAGTCTTATAGTAACATTAAAAAAATTCGTAAGTAAATTCAAAGTAGGTAGAAAAGTATGTTACAATTTTAAAAGTTAGCGTTAGCTTAGCGTTGTAGAAAGTTTTAAAATTCTTATTTACTACCTAACTTTACTTAAGAATAAGTTACTGACATTCCTCAAGTATCCTTAGTTTAAAATAAAGATTTTTCTCTGTTCCGTGATTTTCATTACCTAAGTAGGTATTTTATACGAACCAAGTACTTTTATCGCGTGCACGGAAGAGTGAGATAAGTATCACACGAATTTGAAGTAAAGGGGGCTAAAATAGTTTGATTTTGTCTTCGTTTTCCTGCCATGAGGGTGAAAGTAAACCCCCTTGCACCATGCTGCTGCCGACAGATAAATCTTAAATTAATCAACTGCAGCTAATGGCTATTGGCGATTACTAAACATTAAGGTCAAACACTAATCGACTTCAAAAAAATGTTCCGTAATCATGAGTTACATCATCTCTGTCAGACGAAATCCGTTCTGGACTCTGGTATTACTTTCTCAATTATTTCAAAAGTAACTGCCTACCTTCGATATTAAGTTACCACTATCAACAATGAATGTAGTAAATACCTAAGCTTAAAAAGTTAACTATAGCAACTGCACTTGTATAAATTATTTAAAATAATTCTTTGTCCTCAGAACCATGGCTTACTATTGGATATTCATCACTTTCTCGTGGATCGGCTGCGTCAGCCCCCAGTACATCAACACGGCTGGTTTGGGCGCCGACACACTCTTGGACCCTTTGGACTCAACAGTTCATTACGCGCCACTACCATACGTTAACTACTTCAACCCGCCATCCAGAAACGACTACGAGACCTTCCAGAACGATGACCACGATTTCTACCAGAAAAACCAGGAGTCACACGACTTCCAGCGCAAAAGAAGAACGGCAAGCGATGAAAATATCAAAGAGGATGAAGAAAAACGCTGGCTGCCAAACTTAGTAGACAGCGACAAGACAATCTATCTACGAAACAACGAAAATGCTAACCCTTTTATCATCCAGGCATTCGACAGCGCATCGGATGGGAATTCAACAGAAAAGAACGTCGAACAAACAATAGAACGTAAACGAAGCTTCAGTCCATGGGGAGGCAAAAGGGACAAGCCTGTAATAGAGCATACATGGACTTGGAAACGGTCTGCAGGAATTCGAGAACCGAGTATGCCGAAAAGAGTTCGATTCAGCCCTTGGGGAGGCAAACGAAGCGGCCAAATGATCTACAAACCAGGCAACAAAAGCACTAAGCTCATCTTCTCAGCGTCGTTACCAGAACTGACTCGCATAATATCCAGGTATTCACCGAACGGCAATACTGTCGGATATCAATTCGTGCCATCGTTGGACAAACGGCATCCCATCAAGATCTTGGCTTTGAGCACCAATTTTGATGAGAGAACGCTACGAGACGCATTACCGTTTAACACATTTATGGAGCCTATGCGGCGTATTTACAAACCCGGTCATCCGTATTTAGACATTAACTTAAAGAAGGATGGAAAGAGGAAGGTTAAGTTCAGCGCGTGGGGTGGCAAGAGGTCGCCTCCGATCATCGGACCGATCTGGACCCCAGCGTCCCCCGACCTCCAGGAATCTACGCTGAACACTATAGTGTTAGTACGGAAACAGGACGATGCTTCGAAAACCCCGTAAACCTTATAATGGCAAACTGAATGGCACAAAGTAACATAAGTACCAAAATTACTGTAGGTATAGTGTATTCCATGTTACGACATTCTTTGATACTCAAAACTCGATAGTCGTTCTTATATAATAAAGTGCCATAGAAGCACTTGGCAGGCGCTAAGATTGTGTTCCGGAATAAACTGCACTCAGATCAGAGATGTGACTTGACTTTAATGATCATTAAAACACAATGTGTCACATGTCAACTTAGCATACTCAAAGTAGTGATTGCATATGTAACAAAAGCGCCAGTTGACTAATGTGGCAACTAGGATAGTAGGTTTTGTTATTAGTAAGTACCATGCAATGATGAAGGAAGTATCCATGGCGCATGGTGAAAATAATTTAAAAAAAGTATAGTTTTGTAGATGCTGAGATTTTATCACCGGAACGCATTCTCTCAGCCTTCTACGTGCTTCATGCTTAAGTATATTATAATGTAAAGGATTGGGAGGAATAAGTCTGTAAAAATATTTCACCAAAATCTACCCGTCTCCGACGAAAAGGCTGGTTCCGTCAGAGGCGGGTAGAGCCTGTACCTACTCCGTCAGATGGTGTCAATATTTACGAAACAATGTTAGTCAATTGTTTTAAAACAAAATATTTTCTACAGAAAAAATAAATGTACCTATTACCTACTTAAAATTAAAAATTTATTGGACAAAGGCCAAATTACATACTTGTATCTTAATGTGTTATTTATTATGCAATTTTAGTAAATGTATAAAGAATTAAAAATAACGTGTTTTTAAAGTCTTATTTATTTTACCACAAAAAATACTTCTCTTTACACGAAGTCTTACAGCACACGTCAATCCCAAGATCAAAAAAATGTACTATTATTGATGTCACTAAGTGTAGCCACCCTCGAAAACAGTTCCTTAAAAAAATAATTAGCATTGAATCCCAATGCATATTTCAATTTTTAATTACTAGCAGTGTGACAGAAAAGAAACATCCGGTTTGACTGAGTTAGCACTAATGTATGATCTACAAAATGTTACATAATATAGTAAATTGAGTTTTAAGCTGTCAGGATTTAATGATAATTAATTAAAACGAGATTCTCTATAAGAGGCTATGAGGGCAAAGGGGGTTAATCCTTCATTAACCAACTCTTTGGTCTTGGAGTTTACTGCAAATTACGAGGTACTGGGTTCGATTCCCGGATAGGGTAGAAAGAAAGAACGAGTACAGATATTTCAATCCACGACCACACGCCCCACTCTGTCAAACTTCATACAAATCTTTTAAAACATTAGCGATTTAGACAGAGAGGGGCGCGTCTTTGAGGATTGAAATATCTATACTGTGTCCCAAAAGTCATTGACATCAAACAAAATTGAAACAAGGTGGTACAAAGAAAAATAAGGTAAGTACTTATATATTTTTTATTTGCAGAAATAGAACATAAAAACTAAAATTATTAATTATGTTACTATTAAATTTGTAGTCTTACACAAAGGGCAACATATTACTGATGATAATAATATACATAAATAGTATTTTCCCCGATAGAGAAAATCTTTTCCAGTTATGATATTATCTGAGAAACTATTAGTAATTAAGATGCCTACTTAGTACTTGTATTATAATTCTTAATTAGTTTTTAATGTGAAAGCTGGTATGTTTGTTATTCCTTCAAGCTATAAAGCCCAAAGTATGAATTATCCCAATTTGAGATTTTTAAAAACCACAGGCATTAAGAAATTTTTACAGGACTCCATTAACTAATTATAAATAGTGCAGCCTATACCAGGAATTAAAAAAATGTATTCAAAATGAAGTCACACTAAGTCTAAATTAATGTCATAAGAACTTATGAACTATGCAAATATAGAACTTCAGTTACTATGTGCCGGAGATGGGCAAATCATGATCGCATATTAATGAAATCATTTAAAATGAATCTTATTCATGGCGGTTCCCAATATTCTATCTATTCATGGTTTGTCTTACTAGAGATAGAAAT
Source organism: Coenonympha glycerion (assembly GCA_963855885.1). NCBI lineage: Eukaryota > Metazoa > Arthropoda > Insecta > Lepidoptera > Nymphalidae > Coenonympha > Coenonympha glycerion. The sequence continues at coordinate 1,736,065 of OY979647.1, forward strand.
TTGGCATGACTTGTATGGAGCTTATGTCACATTGATATCTCTAGTAGAATAGATAGAATTTTGAGAACCAGCATTAGTGGCAAGTAATTGTTGCATGTAATACATACAATATAATTATTTACCAACTATGTATTTATAAGTGATTGTAAGTTAGACCTATATAACAGAATCATTCGGATCTTTGAATCTATTTTTTATCTCAATATGCTCATGATAAAAACTAGTAGCATTGTTTATAAATTACCAGTGGTCTGATTTAAGTTAACCTACAATCATGATTAATTACCTCACAACTTTAATTGTTAATCATTATTTCAATTTGCCCACCTCCACTCACAACCAAACTTTTTGGCAGGTCAAGTATGAAAGGATTTTAGTTATGAGGGCTAAAGAGACAATCACAGCTGCCAAAATGTTGTTCCAAGTATACAGAATATTAACTGAACTAAACAGTTCTTAATATAATATGGAAGCCAGAATCAGTCTCAATCGGTTTGCTCAGCTGTCCAACTTTCAGCTTGAACGCCTCGTCTTCGAATGCCCGTTGCATCTGCCCTCGGCCGAACATTCCCAAATCCCCTCCACGTTTTGCTGACGAGCAGTCCGAGTACTTCGCAGCTATATCAGGGAATGATGCATCAGTGGAAACGATTTGCTTACGGTAACTCTTGAGTAAGTCCATGGCTTCTTCCTTGGTTCTTGTGATATTTTCCTCTCTCCACGATGTAGGACGACGGCTCTCTGCATGCTTCACTAAGATGTGGCTGCATCTGATTTCCCCGGGGTCAGCAGGAGCCTCTGGGCGTTCCCACTGAGATTTCTTGGTGTATGTGTTCAGAAAGTAAGTCATGCCCGTGGATCTGCTGGTTCGCATCTCCCATCCTTCAGGCAGAGGTGCGTCGTTGTCGTTCGACATTCTGGAATGTTTTGACGGGTATTTGATGCCTTTGGCAAATATTTTGGACACTCAACACAACATGAATGTTACGATCACACACCAGTCTTTAGTTTAATTATTCACACTTTTAATGCGAATGCAAACTAAATCGTATTAAAGACAACAAGATACTAGCAGTAATAAGCCTTTGTCCAGGTCGGTATAAAAATACTTATACTTGAAAGTTTTTTACCATATAACCTCAAAAAAGTTCTTTATAACAAGTGTTTGACTTACCCGGATGTGGTTTCAAGATGAAAATAGATCGAAGAAATCCGTAATTCCGTAGGTAGTCAATTTGAAATTGCTTAGGTTACAAGCAATAGTTGTCGATAGACGATATGAAATTATTATTATTAAACAAATGCATCAAATAGGTAACAAGCGTCGATATAATATACTCTATGGTTGCCGGTGTAGGTATCGAACTATCGAGTCGATAGTTCGATACCTACACCGGCAACCATAGACCAGAAGGCGACCCATAAGAGTACAGTGCGACAAGGCTATTTTGGCGCGTGGCCAAAGTCTGAACTAACGCCGCTATCTTGTACTACTGTTTAATAGTTCGCTCTGTTAGTTTATCACTATTGTATGTTATGTTGTTTTTGCTTACTATTAACTATTTTAAACTAAAATTGAAGTAAAATTAAGGAGATTTTATTTTATGGCTGCCTTTGTTTTGGAACAGCGCCCTCCTTCAAGTGCCAAGAGAGCCTTGTCGGACTGTATATTGAATTGAGGCGACCGCCGACCACAGACATAGACAAACCACCACGGTATCACTGACCACAAAACAAACAAAAGCCATGAACAAAAGTAGCACGGCACTGGCGAACCTGGAGCAAAGAAGGTGTTTTGCCCCTACCCGAAATCAAATTTTATTTAGTTTTTCGCAAATTACACATTGTAGATTAGCCTTCGATGTATAATTAGCCCACTATGAGCGAAAAACTAAATAAAAGAATTTTCGCGCCTGGATGGTACCCATCCCCTTGAAGAAACGGTTAATAATGGGGAAACAGAATCTTTATATTAAAAAGACTGCGTGACCACTTATCATTATTCTATGAAGACGCTTGATTTTCGCCATTTTGGCGCTCATTGTTGAGTAACCTGGCGTGAGCGTTCATGGAACTAATATAAAATGACATTAAAACGACGGTCACTAGCAACAATAGCACTGTGGACCAATGCTGTGGACCTTCTAGGGGGTCGCTTCATAGAGGCAAAAAATGAACTGTATAGAAAAATCTGTGTGTATAGAATATTATTTAAGGAGCACACCACAGTTGTGCCCGCGAAATTCAATTTTTTTTTGTGGTTTTTCGCGATTTTTAAGCTGATAAGACATAATAGGCGTATGGCAGTCAAATTGCGATAATCCCAATATCATCTTTACGTATTTACATAAAAATCTCTGCTTGAAAATGTCGGCTTAAAGAAATTAATCCGAGATTTGCGAGTTACTCACTTAAAAGTCTTTACTCCAACTAATTTCCTAGGATAGACATTTTTATGCAAAATTTTTGATATAAACATGTAAAGAAGTAGGTATTATGTGTAATTAGCGTACAAATTGCAAATATAAAATAATAGAGATCAGTGATCTAACGTTGTACGTTGTTTGCGACAAGGCTATTTTGGCGCGTGGCGAAAATCGGAAATAACGCCGCTGTCTTGTGATACTGTTTGATAGTTCGCTTTGTTGCTTAGCTTCATTGTATGTTGTGTTGATTTTGCTTAATATTAACTAAAATAAAACGAAAATTGAAGTAAAATTGGGGAGATTTTACTGGCTGCCTTTGTTCTATAACAACGCCCTCCAACAATGTCATTGTCAATGTTGCCAAGAGAGCCTTGTCGGACTATTCCAATGACTATTCAGCGATTACTACGTCATCTAGTGAAAAGATTACGAACTGTTTAGCTAATTCGACACAGTTTATGAGACAGTTAAGGCGGTGGTCTTCTCCGGCGGGTGGTTTTTAAGATTTACGGGCCTCGAGGCAAAGTTTCAAATAACAATCATTGTTTAAAATACACAATAGATGGCGCGCAAAAATCATTTCCACCCACTGAGCGACTGAGCTCTTTTCAGAACACTACGTATATGCCATAGAGTACATTGAATATCTCGTCATAGTCGTAGAATAGTGACGGATCTGCAAAAATTACGAAATTCACTTTTTACCATTTTTGGACACTACTATGTCTATATTTTATTACTGCACTAAAGGAAAATTAAAAAATCTTTTAGATTTCAAGATAACCAGTCGGTAAACTGACGGATGTGACGCGGCGCTCATAGTAAAATGGCGGTTGTGAACACTCGTCTTTTTACGACGCGCGGGAATCCCCCCTCACCCCCTCCCGCACCTGACGAATCTGCGCATCCGCCACTGTTCATCGGACGAGTAGGATTGCACATAAAGTCGCATTTGACTATCCGTCAGTTTTCTACGGAAAATCAAAATCAATTTAAATTCAAATTTAATTAAGTTAATATTAATCTCTGCTTATACTAAATATTATTCTGTTGAGATTATATCATATTTAAAAATTGCAAAATTTAAGTCGCATGTAGACATACTTCATTTTTCTATGGACGTGATAGTGACGCATGAGTACAACCGACGATATTCTGCGGACATAATTTTTTATCTAACGGTCGTATCTGAACATCCCACTTTATTCTTCGCGCTAAATTCACTTCCGCCTTTTTTCTATCGAAAAACACTACTTACTTGTTTAAATTTAATATATTTTTCTATACCAGAATGATCCAATCTGAGTAATAATTCTTCTGTATTAATAAAAAGACGTTAACTTTATTATTTTCGTCCTTTCGAAACCATTTATCGTGAATGGTCTTTAAGTTAGGAAGTGGGGCTTGCGACCACTATAATCTGATTTTTGCCACGATGCAACGGTCCGTTTTGGTGGGAGTACGGAATTCACTTTATTATTCACCGTGCTCACACTGGCCGTCATTAGAAATAACATTGTGTTGTTGGTGTTGATATTATTTTTTGGCCGTTTATCAAAATTCATCTTTATGATTCAGATCAGTACATATTTACTCCAGTCAAAAAATCAGTATGGCACCCTTTTCAAATATCAGCTCAATTTTGAAACCCCTTTAGATACCTCAACCTAGATAACAGATCTGTCATCTTACCCTTACCTAAATACCTATGCCCTTATCAGCAAAAGCCCATTTATGTAACGTTTCTTTTGACCCACTCACGATAGTGCAACAGCTGTCTTAAGACCTTAGCAACTGTCTACCAAACAATATTGCTTAACCTTCATGCTAGTTGTCTCTAGCAACTCTCTTTTGATGTATGGGTAAAAAAAATGTTCAAAAATTTGATGATTGCAAAATATTAATATAGAATAGAATACTCCTCCCAAAATTGCGTAATTTTTCCATGAAAAACTATAGGCAGGCTTTCCACGTGTAAATTTAAATATTACTCTATGATGACTCTCGACAAAAAAAACACGATGCATTTGAAAACCTTTGAATTTAGGTGATAGTGAGATAGTAAGGTTGCATCGCTAAATATCCCTCAAAATTTGGGAGATCCTGTCCACAGTTGAGAATAAAATCCTAACAACAAAGTTAATAAAAACTCAGCTCAAAATACTTATACTAACTAGCTTCGTATTGGTTCTCAACGACTCCAAATCTAGGAAACTGCAGAAAATGATCTTTTGGAAACCAATTTGATGTGAATGGGAATATTTGAGCAAAGTTTTATTAAAAAACATGTACATAGCGTTCTCGCCAACAAACTGGTAGCCCAGTTTGGCGAGATTTTGTAAATGTAATTTATGCTTGTATTTTTTGACTTAAATAAATTCAAAAAAAAAAATAAATGTGTAAATATACTCGTATATGCGCAAAAAATTTGCCACAAGCCTAACACGATGTATAATGAAATTAGAATACTACTTGCAAAAAACTAAATAAAATCTGATTGTGGCAGGAAAATTTTACCCATTCACCCTCAGTTTTAGAGAATAATTTACCACAACAAAGAAGTAATCCGGTCCAAATTGCTGCAACATCTTCTAAATCTTTGCAGTACAAAAATAATGCTGTTTTTAGCTAATTACTTAACTTAAGCTTAAGTTTTTTAATTTTATTTATTTATAATGGGTACGACCAAAATGGTGTGTTCAATCTATCATATCCTACCTATCCCAACATACGGTTCGATCCATTAGGAGTAACTTTCCCCTGCCAATTTATAACTACAACATATCTAGGGCATCTGGAAGAGATCCTCTTATGTGGTGATAAGATGTCCTTGTATAAGTCCTTTCTGTTTGATTCCTTGTACATGTTTTTTCTATACTAAATAAATAAATATCTGGCTGTATCGTCACTTAAGGTGATTCGGCCAAATTAGCCCAGGAAATACGAATTTAATTAAATTTTTCGTGAATAGTAGGTAGGCTTATTATACATCGTAGACTTATGGTACTAAGTTTTGCGATCATAACACTGATGAATTTACATATTTTTAATAAAAAATTGCGCAAAAATTCCCAATCGTCTCATAGAGGTTCTCCCAAAAGATTATTTTCTACAGTTTCCCAGAATTGGAGCTATTAGGAACCAATGGGAGCATAATCAAAATACTCATTGCCATAAGTCTATGATGCATAAATAGCCTACTATTTACGAAAACTAAATGAAATGTAAATTTTCGCGACCAGATGTACGCATCAACCTTAACTCAGGTAAAATTGCAGTCAAGTACTAACTTGTAATGAGTAAAAAAAATGACAGACTTCACATCCGACAAAATATTTCTCAGTAAAGTTCGTAGAATATAATCGGAAAGTAACATCCGTCATACTTTGAACACCAAGTTTCCGAAGAACGATGTCGGATAATACCTTGCGACCGTGTTGCCTCCGAAGTAAAATGAAGGATGTGATTTTTCTGGAAAACTATATAAATTTAAGTTATTATTTCTTTTCCATTTTAAAACAAACCCTATCATTTATTGGTATGCCAAATTTCATAATTAAAGATTAAGAAATAAAAAAGTTATGTCAAAAAAACTAAAGTAAAACTTTCAAATGGCTGTCCTGTAAAGTTTAATAAATGTCACATCCGTCACTATTCTACGACTATGACGATCTATACCTATACTCTCAGTGAGGCATTCTACACAATCATTGAAATTCTAACCTGGGAAGGTTCACGGTACCAAATTATTATGTACTCTCTCTCTCTCAACCCTTTTTTACGTCCCACTGCTGGGCACGGGTCTCCTCTCAGACTGAGAGGGGTTTGGCCATAGCCCACCACGCTGGCCAAGTGCGGGTTGGCGGGCTTCACACACCTTCGAGAACATTTTTGTGAACTCTCAGGCATGCAGGTTTCCTCACGATGTTTTCCTTCACCGCTAAGCAAGTGATATTTAGTTTCCTAAAACGCACATAACTCGGAAAAGTCAGAGGTGCGTGCCCAGGATTCGAACCCGCGACCTCCTTATGAGAGGCAGAGGTCAGAACCACTCAGCTATCACTGCTGCTATTATTGGCATTTATTGGTAGAGACAGTAAACATATACCCTGGAAGGGCGAACAGCGTTAAAATGTAGCCAGTTTATCGGTACCAAAAATTCTTGTTTTGACAGTAAGGCCACTGTAGTTCGCTCAGTACCTACCCATAGAATTTTGACAAAGTGCACTAATGTTTGCTTGTACGAAAAAGGTTGTAAATCGTTGGGATGCCCATATTATATCCTGAGAAAATTCAGGATATGGGCATCTGTACTGTTGGTGGCAAAACAAGCATTTTTGGCACCGATAAACTGGCGACATTTTTTCGTGCCGTCCGCCCTGTCCAGGGTAGGTTTATGGACCTATTTAAAAATACTTTACTTTGATAATAGTTATATTTAATTGGATTATTATTAATTAAGCATCAGTTTATAATTAACAGAACTGCAAATAGGTATTCATGATATTGTATTTTTTTTTAATTTATTTCGGAATACAAACAGCATTAACAAACAATATATGGTTATTACACGTAGGTCATACATAAGCCAATCAAGTATTCACTAATGACATATAATTGTAATACGGGAGTTAGTACAGGACGTTAGTCGTAGGTAAGTTTACACTTATGTATAAGATTAAATTAGAGATAAGTTAGTATTGTTAATAATGGATTAATCTTATGATTAACTGATTTAACATATTTTAATTACATATTTTATTTGCCTTTTATTATAATAATTGTTTCATATAATTCCTATGCCTTATAAAAATTTTAAGAAGTTTGCTGGCATATGGCTGGAACTATACCAACTAATGTAATGCAATAATCGTTATATTAGACTAATTAATGTCTATGAAATTTATAGATATTTCGATAGCAGAACCGCGTAATACTAAACTGAATTCCCGTATAGTTAAAAAAAACTTTTTAAAAGTGAAACAGCGTAAAAGTCGACCTAACTTTCGTTGAGGAGTTTTCACTATCCTCATCTCAGTGCCATTAGGAAGTTTTTACTTGAAGAGCCACATCCCATCCATAAGATACCTATAGGTGTACCTAATAGACGTATACAATTTTTGTGCAATTTTTTTTTGAATTCGAGGCATTTTAATTGAATTTTTTAAAGTTTTACATTATTATTATTAGTTATCCAGCGATTGAAAAATATAATATTGTATCCAGTCGAATGAGAAAAGCAACAGAATTTCAAGTTATAACTGATGCACATACGCCATACCCAAAAAAATGCAACCAAAATTGAAATGGCTCTCCCGGGGAGGGGGTGAGGGGGGCACCCTTATTAATGGGGGATTTTTTTGCTTGTAATGAGCTATAGAACACTCCCTTAAATTATCGCTAGTTCGATCCCGGACACAACCTAATTCGGTTTCTAAAAGAGGTCAATGTTAAAAACAAAGTTATTACTCAAGATATTCAGAACATGTTTTTCCTACGCCTAGTTTCTTTTCAATTCACGCAAAGTAGTTGAAAAGTTAGTGAATAGAGAGCTAAAACGTTTTCAGATTAATTCAAAACAGCAGCTTACTAAAATACCTATTGTTTTAAGGGTTCCATACTTTAAAGCAAAACAACGGAACCCAAAGATGACTTTGTTGTCCGTCTTTATCTGTCTATTTATTTCAGTATTTGACTAAGTACCTAGAGGTACTTAATAAAGCTATCGACATAAAATTTGGCACAGTTAGGTATCTACTATGTAAAGTACCTAAAGTGGTTTGACATATCATTGGAAATCAATTGGAAATTGGAAAAATATTTTTAGTTGAATTGAAATAGGAGGGAAAATAACAGGTCTGCAATGTAAGGTAAACTATACTAAATGTGCACTGTGCAGTATCATAATTTAAGGTAAGGTAAGGGCTTTAGTTTACTTGTACATTCTAAACAGATTTTTCTCGTCCCTCTGATCCTAGGCGAGGAAGGAATTTCGCCATAATACTGTACCTATGCATAATTCCATAAGCTGGTGGTGGAATAATTGTAACAAGCTATACAAAAATTATCACGTACTTAAGGGGCAGACACTAGACAGTCGTAGAAGTTATTAATATCTACAATACTGCCTCCTGGTGTAAAGTTGAATGGAACGATCAAAACCAACACAAAGTTGATCTAACTTTATTCTTCACTGAGTCAATGCTATTCCACTTTGTGTGATTATGATTAGTTTCAAATTCGTTATTACAAACTAGATAGATACTAACCTATACATAATATATTAATAAGTAGGTAGGTAACTACTATTTTATATAAATTAAATACGAACGTATTTCTACGCTAGATAATATTACCTATTACCATTCAATATTTGTTAGTGATAATCTCTAAAACATGATTTAGATAGTAAAGAATTCTGTGTAGCGTGTATCTTTCCATAAAACTGCATTTTGGAAAGTTGCATTATTATGAGATTTTCCGAAAGTATCATTCAGATCAGAGAATGAGTTTCATATTGAAAAAAGTTATAGCATGGTGCTGATTTTCTTAGGAAACCAGAGTCGCTAAACTCACAGATCAGAGAATGAGTTTTATATTCGTTCTTCTGTGATTCATATATAATTATTGTAATATTATTTGCAAAAAAAGAGACAACATTATACAAACATGTTTAATTAAACGGAGTTTAAATGCTTGCTGTTATCCGGTATTAATGGTTTAGTATCATTACGCCCACTTATAATAAAACTAACGGCAATCAACAAAAAGCGACAAAATGACGAGTTTATCATAAATCAAACAACAGATAAATAATAATGTAGCAATAATTACTACACCTGAAAGAGCTGACATGAAAAACCTATTAAAGTTTTTAAGTGCTCTCCTCCGATTGGCCGGGCGTGGGCGAGTTTGCGTGGTACGCGGCCTCTGATTGGCGGAAAAGTGCGTAAGTAGCGGTGGTTTCGCGCGCTTTCCATCAGTTGTGAGCGATTTTCCCGCGTAACGGTGCGGGCTCCATATTGAAAAGTTTGCGGCCAGTATGCAGAACATTTAAGGTGCAATTTGCAGTTTTCGGTTCGTATTTTGAAGGTAAGTCTAGCTTAATAGGATATCTACTATGATTTTAAATAGTTTTTTCAATTTAAATTATAAAATATGAATAATAATTTGTAAAAAAAAAAAAAGTTTAAAATAGGTCCTAATTATATGTATATCAAGATAATAATAATTATTACATTAATTATTATACGTTTTATACGTTAATATTGACAGTATATAATATCAGTAGGTAAATGAGCAAATGGTATTTTTTTAATTTAAAATACCAATCGCCAAAATAAAAATTAAAATAAAACTGGAGTTTATGTTGTCACATATTTAAAAAAAAACATAACGTTAACTTAAGAGCTCAAAAATTAGTTTTTATGTACAAAAGAATGATGACCAATACATTCACCAGATGGTAAGTGATAGCTAGGCCTGCCCAATGTCCATGTCAGATGCGTCCTACGGTTTTGCTTTGCAATGCCCTTTTCGCTTCGTCACAAGAATTAATTACATAATACAATTAATTACATAATACAATTTTTTTTTGTATTATGTAATTAATGCTTGTAACGAAGTATATTTTAATATTTATTATTCGCTTTACATAACATAATTTTACCTAACTTTAACCGTTTACGCAGCGCATACAACGGAAAGGAAAAATTTCTCCCGTTTTTCACAAAAATAATTTTTCAATTCGGACCAGTAGTTTCTGAGATTAGCGCGTTAAAAAAAAAAACAAAAACCGAACTCCTCAGCTTTATAGATACGTATGAATAACCGAGCTTAAAACAATTTAATACTATACTACTATTTAAAAATCGAAGAATCTGGACGAAGCCGCGAGTGTCTGCTAGTGAATTATAAAAACAAGCAAGCCTCGCAAATTATCAAGTCACAAGAATATAGGTTTTTGCCGGAGGCCACATAATAACTAGATAGGCTAACTGATACTTGCAAAACTTGAGTAACTTCTCTATAGATAATAATAATTATTATCTGGCACGTTCAAAAACTTTGAAAATGATCACTTCCTTCTTTTTGATCGGCTATGATCGTATATAGCCTACAAAAGTTTTTTAGGGTTCCATACCCCAAAAGAAAAAAAACGGTCCTCGAAATTTCAAAATGAGATAAAATTATTGAGTGTGGTATCATAATATAAAAGGGTGTTACTTGTGTAAATACCGCCTCCCCCCGTAGTTTGCCAATCAAAAAATTTGAAATAATAGGTTATTTGACTCCAATTTTTTTATTACTTTATTATAAAGTAGAATTAAAATAATGACGTGCACTGAAAGAACTAATTAAATCGATCAAATAACAAAAAAGTTATAAGCATTTAAAGATTTGTGATTAGACAGAGATAGCAACATGAAATTGTGACGTCACACCTTACCAATGCCATAGTAGCTTCGTGCGGCTTCATACAAATTTTCGTTTTGCGAGAAAGGGATAGAAGATCCCCCCACTCCAAAGTTTAAACGCCTGTAACTTTGTAAATCTTCGTTGGATTTTAATATTTCTTTCACTGCACGTTATTATTTTTATCCTAGTTTATGATAAAGTAATATTTTTTATCAAATTCAAAAGTAGTGTAAGACCCAATTATGATTACTTAATAGAGATTAATGTATAAGTTAACTCTGTATCTATTATATTTATCGGAGATTGCAGTCAAGTATTAACTTCTAGTGCATCGATATAGCATAGTATATCGATGTTCTAGTGCGTAAAAAAGGTTAATATATCTGTCGCGTCTAGTTATTCTTTGTTACAAAATAAGTATCAGATGCAATTAAATATAAAATAGTAGGTATGATAATACCTACCTAGTTAATATTTTCTACTTTCAAATAACGTTTATTTATTTTCATTTTCATGGTATCTTTTGAATGAAATACGGGTCTATTTTGGGGTGAAAGCAATTACATTAAGGAGCACACCACGGATGTGCCCGCGAAATTCAAAATTTTCGTGGTTTTTCGCGATTTTTAAGCTATTAAGACATAATAGGCTTATGGCCGTCAAATTGCGATAATCCCAATATCTTCTTCACGTGTTTATATAAAAATCTCTGCTCGAAAGTGTCGAGTTAAAGAAATTAGTCCAAGATTTGCGAGTTACTCACATAAAACGCGATACTCGGACTAATTTCCTAAGATACACATTTTTATGCAAAGATTTTGATATAATCATGTAAAGATGATACTGCCACTCTCGCAAATTGATTGCCATAAGCCTATCATGTCTAATTAGCGTACAAATTGCAAAAAACCACGAAAATTTTGAATTTCGCGGGCAGACCCGTTGATTTCACGTTAAGTCCGTTTTATTGTTTGTCTATAATCTTGTTTTTCTTGTAGCCAGTGGTTTGAGTGAAAAAGTGCTCTAACTATTCAGTCAATGTACTAGATATCGTAGGAGTAATTTATTTTCAATTCGTAAAAAAATCTACCTAAAACCTCCCATTAGATATAACTTGGACTACCTTTATAAGGTAAAGAAAACAATTTCACAAGGCAGGATTTAGTTAAAGTAATTGGTTTATATTAACAAAGGAATTACAGATAGGTATCCTGTGTAGCACTATATTTTTTTCTCGCTATAAAGCTATATCTTTTCCCTTTTTTAAGTTCTATAGAATAAAGAGAACCTTTTAATCACTCAACAAAGACTAAAGAAAATCTTTAGCTGTGGCTAGGAAGATCAAAAAATACATATACACTAAGTATTAAGTCCCTATTCAATTATGACTGTATTCAAAAATATCTGGCTGTTATTCTTTATTCCTTATCTTTATCATAAAAGGAAAATCTGTGCAAAATGTTAGCTTTTTAGCCTTTAGGTGTAATAACGTCCGATCGGACGTTATTCGATCGCATAGACGACCGGTATCGTTTACGATAAAGGTGCCATTTTTTGGTACCCTCCACATCGTTTCAAGCATTACGGGTGTTGATAAAACTTCATTGACCCCATACCTATTTGTTTTTAAAAGTGGCAGCATATTATCACAAAACATGTTAAAAAAAAAACAAGAAAGTCAAGGCATAGAGATCAGTGGCATAAAAAGACCATCTCTCAACCTTCTCTCTCACTATGAAATGCTCTTTAGGCACTGATTTAAAGAGGCAGTTCTAAATAGCAGTTTTGATAAGTTAAAAATTAAAAATGGCATGTTTAATAACCTAGTTCAGCAGTTAAAACTAAGCAGTAAAGTAAACAAAAATGAGTAATAAAAAATAATGAACTGGATCAGTGAATATATAATTGAGCAGGAAAATAATTAAATGGGTGGTAAAAAAAATTGAACGAGCGGTTACGCGTGGGCAGTAAGAAATCGGAATTTGTCGGTAAGAAATCTCATTCTAAGCAATTCTATAAACAATGAGGTGGTAAAATACAATAAAAAAAACAGTACTTAAATAGTAATGAAAAATTAAATTACTTTTGCTTTGACTGAAGGAATGGTAGGTCTAGGACACGGGACCCGTTGCGGGGGGGGATGGGAGGGGGGTGAGGGGGAGGGGAGGGGTAGGGGGATTCTACCCCCCAAGCCAAATCGTACGAGGCCTAATACTTTTCGAGAAATATTTTTTTGAAATTAAAAAATCTTCACCTCTTCTCATTATTTATGTCTTTAATCTTCTTAAAGGCCAGTCGACGGAGCCCCGCTTCGCGGGGCTCCTATTTCTGGGTGGTCATAAAAGAAAATAACCACTCAGAAGGATGGCGGGCCTTGCAGGCCCCGCCATCCTCTTCGTCACCTAACCCAGCCGAGTCGGGGTGCCCTCAAGTCCCGAGCTCGCTTCGCTCGCTCCTGGACCCTAAGTCGTTTGTGCAGTGATTTACGAAAGTTAGTGACAGTGTGATACAAATCTTTCGTAAAAATATTAGCAAACTGGCAAAAAATACGTAAACATAACCTAAAAAAATGTGATTTATAATAATAATTTTTCTTATTATTTCTCGTTAATTTGAGTTATTTACGAAAGCTAGTGACATTGTGAAGTGTATTACATAAAAAACTTTCGTGAAAATACCACTCGGACAAAAACTTCCTTTTTTGTCCGAGTGGAATGTTTTTAGCTTCAACTGGAGGTACTGCGTACTTCAGAGAACCTTTAAGAGAAAAGGAACCGCTCATTCCATCATTTTTACCGCTCATTCAGTTATTGGACTGCTAAATTATTTTTAGAATTGATATTGTATGATAAAATAACCGACTAATTGATTCTTTATTACTGTTCATGTTTTACTGTCGCAATAATTAATCAACCGCCATTAAATTAAATAACTGCTCAATATGTTTTCCAACTGATCATAATAACATCTCGAATATTTAAATAACAGCTCAAAAAATTAGTTCCCTTTTTAAATTACATCTATATATAGGGTAAGGCCGTGTTTTTTTCCACTTTTTTTGTCTGTTTCTTGTCTCTTAAGCTTATTCGATCTGTATGACATTTGGTAAGATCTTCATCAGTTTAATCCTGTGTAATGTTAAGTATACTTTTTAGGCCACGACATTAATTAATCATACAAATGAAAATTCTACTATAAACATATAATTATATCTCAAAAAATGTTGCATTTTACATAAAATGGTATTGTCTTTTTTACGACTTACTTGGAATTAGAAGTCATTAAGAAATACTACTACAGTTTAAAATTTGTATGATTATTTTTTGAAGATATATATGAAGTTATCTTTCTAAATCACCTGGTTTTATTATTTTGTTCATATTCTAACTACGAAATTTTGGAGATTTCCTTTCTTGAACAAATTTTTAGGTTTTACGTAACACTTTTTACGTAACCAGTTCACTGTCTTATTTTTAAAAATACATTTGTTGGGAATTCATAATCTCATTATGGCAACACAGTTTACGACTGTCATGTCATTGTCAAATCATAGACCGCCATATTGTTTCGTCAGTCGGCATGTTTATGTTTACGAGGTGGTGTCGTCTTTTTTTTCCGGAGTGGTTTTTAATTGATTTTAAAGGTAAGTTTTAATAATTTTGATTGCGAACTCAAATGGAAATATACATTTAAACAAGCGTAATAGAATAGTACCAAGTGTCCTTAGAAAAGATTACAGATTTAGTAAGTTATCGATGATTTACTGCAAATTTACATAACACTTACGTCACACTTACATAACACTTATGTAACGTGTTACGTAAATTTACGTCACGTTATGTAAAACAGATATAAAGCCTAGTCTACATTAATTCAGGCTAAGGGGATCACATTCAATTTATTAAAAACATATTGACTGCCGACAGATTAAATTGTCTAGTCATGTGAAGGAACAAATCGGAATAAAAATATTAGATTTAGATTTTAGTGTTGTTAATCGTTTAATTTTCTGCAGTAGATACTTAATGTGTAATACTTTCCTGAAAAAAATCATTTAATTATGTCGAACAAAGTTATCATCATATTGTTTTGATATTTTACTTTGTGTATTAGATATTTTTTTCATTGTATTTGTTTTTTAGATGCCGCCTCGAAAAACTCCTGCCGAAAGGCAAAAACTTTATAGAGAAAAACTTAAAATCCAAAATCCCGAAAAATATAAAGTTTTCGAAAGCGGTCTCCTGTATAAGCTGTTTTGGTTTAGTATTAAACAATATTTTGTTCACCTATTAGGGTCTAATAGGTGAATAATAGGAAATTTAAGTTAGAATAATATTACTAATTAGCTCATTAGCTAGATTGTAGTATAATATTGTACAGTATCCATTTGGCAATGGTACTTTATAATAAGGAAAAAAAAAAAAACCTATTAGGGTCTAATAATTCATACCTCATTAAACGAATTGTGTTACAAAAGATATGATTGATTGAAATATTGCACACAAATGAGATCTAGGCTTTAGAATTTTATGTAACATTTTTACGTAACATTTATGTTATTGTGACTTAAAAAATTTATGTCGCTTTTATGTCACATAAGGAAAAAACCACGGCCTTACCCTAATATATAAAAGAAGAAACTGACTGACTGGCTGACTCACTGACATATCAACGCACAGCCCAAACCGCTGGGTCTAGAGACTCCAAATTTGGCACACAGATACCTTATGAGGTCTAGGGGAGCACTAAGAAAGGATTTTTCAAAATTCACCCTGTAAGCGGGTGAAACGGGGGTCCGAAGTTTGGATTTTATTAAGTTAAAATACGTCTTCACGCCGCAACTACTGTACCAATTTAGCTAAAATTTGGAATGGAGGTATATTATATCTTGCAGTACCACATAGGCTACTTTTCATCCCGAAAAAATTCATGGTTCCCGTGGGATAAGTCAAAAACCGAAATTCACTCGGAAAAAAAATCTCTCGCCGCAAGTACACAACCGATTTGGATGAAATTTGGAATGGAGATAGATTATATCCTGGATTAATAAATAGGGTACTTTTTATCCCGGAAAAATCCATAACTTTTGCAGGAGAGGGGGAAAACAGATATTCACGCGGGAAAAGTACTACTTCCCGCCGTAATTACTGAACTGATATGGCTGAAATTATGAATAAAGATAGATTATATATTGGATTAATACGAAGGCTACTTTTCATCGCGAAAAAGTTCATAGTTCCCGTGGGATTAGTAAAAAACCGAAATTAACGCGGAAAAAAATCTTCATGCCGCAAGTGCACAGCCGATTTGGCTGGAATTTGGAACGGAGATAGATTTTATCCTGGGTTAATAAATAGGCTAATTTTTATCTCGGAAAAATCCATGGTTTTTGCAGGAAAAATGAAAAATAGATATTCATACGCGAAAAATACTACTTCACGCCGTAATTACCGAACTGATATGGCTGAAATTCGGAATAAAGATAGATTGTATCCTGGATTAATATAAAGGCTACTTTTCATCCCGGAAAAATCCATGGTTTCCGTGGGAAACCTGAAACATTGATGTTCACACGCGAGAAATACTACTTTACACTGTAATTACTGAATTGATATGACTGAAAATCGGAAAGGAGATAGATTTTATCCCGAATTATTACAAAGCCTACTTTTCATCCAGGAAAATTCCGTGGTTTCTATGATAATAGTGAAAAACAGAAATCCACGCGTGAAAAATATTCCTTCATGCCGTAATTACTGAACTGATTTGGCTGAAATTTGGAATCGAGATAGATTATATCCTGGATTAATACAAAAGCTACTTTTCATCCCGGAAAAATCTATGGTGTCCGCGGGAAAAGTAAAAAACTGATATTCACGCGGTAAAAATACCACTTCACGCTGTAATTACTGAACTGATATGACTGAAATTCGGAAAAGAGGTAGATTTTATCCTGGATTAATACATAGGCTACTTTTCATCCCGGAAAATTTCATGGTTTCTATGATAATAGTGAAAAACAGAAATCCACGCGGGAAAAATATTCCTTCATGCCTTAATTACTCAACTTATTAGGCTGAAATTTGGAATAGAGATATATTTTATCCTGGACTAATATGAAGGCTACTTTTTAGTCCGGAAAAATCCATGGTTTCCGCGGGAAAACTGAAAAACTATCATTCACGCGCGAAAAATACTACTTTACGCTGTAATTACTGAACTGATATGAATGAAATTCGGAGAGAAGATAGATTTTATCCTGGATTAATACATAGGCTACTTTTCATCACGGAAAATTTCATGGTTTCTATGATAATAGTGAAAAACAGAAATCAACGCGGGGAAAATATACCTTCACACCGTAATTACTGAACTTTGCCTGAATTTTGGAATGGAGATAGATTATATCAAGAATCAATAGATATTCTACTTTTCATCCCGGAAAAATCCATGGTTTTCGCGGGAAACCTGAAAAATTGATGTTCACGCGCGAAAAGTACTACTTTACGCTGTAATTACTGAACTGATATGACTGAAATTCGGAGAGGAGATAGATTTTATCCCGGATTATTACAAAGCCTACTTTTCATCCCGTAAAATTCCATGGTTTCTATGGTAATAGTGAAAAACAGAAAGCCACGAATAAATATTCCTTCATGCTGTAATTACTGAACTGGTTTGGCTGAAACTTGGAATCGAAATAGATTATATCCTGGATTAATACAAAAGCTACTTTTCATCTCGGAAAAATCTATGGTGTCCGCGGGAGAACTGAAAAACTGATATTCACGCGGTTAAAATACTACTTCACGCAGTAATTACTGAACTGATATGACTGAAATTTGGAAAAAAGATAGATATTATCCTGGATTGAATACGTAGGCTACTTTTTATCTCGGAAAATTTCATGACTTCTACGAGTATGATCATAGTGAAAAACAGAAATCCACGCGGGAAAAATTTTCGTTCACGCCGCAACTACTGAACCGATTTAGCTCAAATTTGGCATATACATGGCATATACATTTGGCAAAAATACATAGGCAAATTTTTATCCCGGGAAAATCCATGGTTTCTAAGAAAATAGTTTAATAGCAGATATTCACGCGGGAGAAATACTCCATCGTGCCGTCACTTCTGAACCGATGGGGCTGAAATTTGGAATGGAGATAGATTATATCCTAGAATCAATTACTTTTTTCGAGGGAAAATCCATTGTTTTCGTGATAGTAGGGAAAAACAGATATTCATGCGGGAGAAAATTTATTCCTTCACGCCGCAGCTACTGAAAATTTTTGGTTTAAAGTTGAAATGAAGATAGATTTCATGTAAATTAACACAAAGGGTACTGTTTTATTCCGGAAAATGGATGGTTCCCGTAGAATAGTTAAAACTTAAATTTACGCGTGCGAAGCCGCGGGTATTTGCTAGTATTATAATATTGCTAACACTTTGAAATCGTTCAAAAACTTTTATCCAGTTATCAAGACTAGTTATTATCAACGTGACGTTTGATTGTTTACCAATCCCGTGGGAACCATAGATATTCTGGTAAATGTTTATTTTCATTTCAAATAACAGCCTAAAGCCTTTTTGTCGATTAAGGAAGGTGAGAAGGGTTTAGCACGGTTCTGAACTGAGAAGCGCCAATAATAAAATCAGCCAAGCCATCTGGTCAAATTACTCGTACTTTAATTTGGCAGTGATAGCTAAAAGAGTCTGGCGTTCAAAATCCCTTACAGTTGAAGGAAAAGATCATAATGGCATGTCCAAAAGTGTGTGAAACCTGCCAGTCTATTTGGACAGCGTAATATAATGAGTTCGAGACCCAGTCCTCACTTCTGGTGTTTAAAATCCCTTACAAGTTACAGTTGAAGGAAAATATCATAATGGCATGTCCAAAAGTGTGTGAAACCTGCCAGTCTATTTGGACGGCGTAAAATAAGCTTTATTTAAATCATTATCATTCTGGGAGAGGTCCCAAGCGTGCTTAGTAAATGGGGGCGGGACTACTGATAAACAATTTCAATTTCTTTTTGTATCAAAATCAAATCGAAATTTTTATTCTTTCACATAGGCCTAACTTACAGGCACTTGCGAAATGTCATACTCTACCGCCACGTTCGGAAAGCAGTATTGCGCCGAGAAAAACGGTCAAGAAACTCGGCACTTACTCTTTTTAAAACTAAAAATTGTTTACAATTTTGTTTTAAGCACATTTATCACATTATAACAAGCATCTTGTGAGCAGACGGAATATACAC
This sequence comes from Coenonympha glycerion, assembly GCA_963855885.1. NCBI lineage: Eukaryota > Metazoa > Arthropoda > Insecta > Lepidoptera > Nymphalidae > Coenonympha > Coenonympha glycerion. The sequence goes on from OY979647.1 coordinate 1,755,173, forward strand.
TTACGTCCAATGAGAAATCATTAAAAAAATAATTTATTGTATAGTAACCCTTACATAGAAGATCTTAAAGTAAATATTTTTAGATGTACAATGTACATTAATTAAAATACTACTCTACCTCTACGATTAGGTCACATCCCTATTGTCTATTCCTTCCTTTGAAGTATTATATAATCACAAAAAAGATTATAATACGATGCAGATCGGGCCCGGATAGTACTGATTTAAGATGCCGGTTCTGTTGGAACCAACCCCGATCGCAATCGAAACGTATCATCCGAATGGACACCGGATAGTTCCAATATTGAAACGAATACGAAATGTGGCGGATGTCGGCCTTCACCTACGCGGATATTACAATAGGGGAATAACAGAAAATGGGGTTTTTGAGACTTTTATATGTTACAGGAAATGTATACAATTCCTAGGAAATCTATAAAAATCCTACGTAAAGTCGACCGGAAATGTGTGAAAAAGATGGTATTTTATACATTTCCTAGGAATTGTATATAATTCCTAATTTTCACACATTTCCGGTAATATAATATATTTATAAGAGCTAAATGACTCTGCAAACGTCGCTTTGCTATATGTCATTAAAAATGAAAATCTTTATTTTTCACACAGGCTTAGAGCTATTTATGCTCTTATGAAAAGTCAAAACTCTACCGCCAGATTCGGCAGGCAGGTTTGCACATAGAAGAACTGGCAAGAAACTTGGCACTTTCTCTTTTCAAAAATGACATTATATACAAGTTCTATTAAATAGTATGGAAAATTATAACATATTTTCAAAACATCTCGTGAAGAAATTAAAACTTAGCCCTATTCTTAAATGGTATAGTAACCTGACTTCAAAGCCGTGCAAAGGTAAATTAGGTAAATTCAAATGATTTCACGTGTATGAAAAATAGTTTACCTACCGAATATACACACAAAAAAAACATAAAAAAATTATACGAGAAATTCTGGGTAAAAATTCCATGAGGTATTTGTTTTCCTGAGATCAATAATGTTGCTTTGTCTCTATAAAAATAATCGTCAATATTGTCACACGGTTGTGCGTGATTGAAATAGGATATCCTTGCATCGCAAAGGAAAAAAATGCTTACCTATCACTAAAATTTAGCGTAGATAGGATCAGATGACAAACGCTCCTTGCAAGTTACCTTGATCTGGAATAATAAGCAGGTCCTGTTTAAACATACGATATCCTTACTCGCAACTTGTAAAAAATGTTGCCGTGGCAATGTGTGCACTAGAATATGAATGAAACCTTTGTTTACTTAAATGATCGTTGGAAATAGTTTTAGTCGCCCGATTTTTTATGAATTGAATTCAAGGACGCCACGACACTCAGTTGTTGAAAGCTACGTAATCTAATGTATCCGATAATCTTAAGAAGGGTATCATTACGCGATCGAGTTCGAAATGAGGAGATACGCAAAATAACCAGAATGGCTGACAAATTGGTAGCAAAACTAAAGACTGTGTATTTAAAGCGATTAATAGTTAACCTGCAGCTTAAAAATTATAATGATAATTATTACTTTCAAATTTTAACGTCATATATTTTGGCTCCATTACAAATAAACTATGTGGAATAGAGGTGGAATAGTTATACTCTGTGTCTCTTTTTTTCGAATATCAAATTGATGACGGAGAAGGATAAAGCAAAGTATAACTATTCCACCGATAATCCATGTTTACCTATTAGGCGGCATTTCTTCAATCTTAAATCACTGTGCAGCAGAAATATATAATAATGTAATGCATTTAACACTGTAGATCATGATATACTTGTGGGTATGCTGCGTTCTTTTAACATATCTCCATCAGCTACTGACTGGTTTCTTAGTTACCTGAGTGGACGTCGGCAGCGCATTCGTACTGAGAAAGGCAACTCTTCTTGGTGCGATATCGTGGCTGGTGTACTCAGGGTGGCGTGCTGTCACCGTTACTCTTTTCTATTTTCATCAATTCTATTACTCATAAACTATCGTCTCTCTATCACATGTATGCAGATGATGTCTAAAGGAGTTTGCCTCAAAATGGGCTATTTTGCGTCCACACTGCGTCTGAAGCACGTATGCATGAAAAATCTTATTTCAAATTATAATATCACATATATTTTTCTCAATGATGTGCGTACAGGGGTTTAAAAGTTTTATGAAAATAAAAGTAATTAAACGTCTCGATAAAAGCGGAACTGCCGTATAGGCACTGGAAACGTCACTCCCACTACCACTTGGCAAATGATACCAGTTTTTTATAAACTTACTTTTTTAGGGAAATAAATCAAATGAAAACCCAATTACAATTGTAGATATGTAAAACATAATAAAGAAACTATAATTGAATACCTAAATAATAAAGCCAAGCACACTGTACGGTATTGCTTACATTTAATTGAAATTGTCAAAAGATTTTTTTCAATGAAAAAAAATCTTTATTGACTAGCAACTCCCTCCTGACAATGTCATTCAAGTACCAAGAGAGCCTTGTTGGACTGTACATATATCTCTACCGCATCTATACAGATTAGATTTGCACCTTCTGTTCAAATTATTTTTATAGCTGTTTATTGAAAAGCAAGAAATGCTTCACTGAACATTTTAATTGCGGTAAACAAAAGCACTTGCAACACCACAGAGTACATCAAAATCAAAATCAAATCAAAATCAAAATATCTTTATTTCACATAGGCCTAACATACAGGCTCTTGCGAACGTCGGTATGACACTTCTTGCATAATAATGATGATAACTACAAGTCGACTTAAAACTAAGTTTAGGAGGGTTCCAAACGCGCCCTGCCGCTGAGAAGAAGCCCACAACAAACATCACGTTCATTGTGTTGTTTGATCATGTAATGTGCAGCTAATTATAACAAAAAGTAAGCACACCATCTTGATCGTGACAAAATCCTACGTGACTTAAAACCTATTCATAAGTGTATTTAAATTATTAAGTATAATACTTTTATTTCCAGCAAAACCTTTGGCTCATAATTATTGAAACGATTCTAATGTTATCTGTCGCTAGGTTCCTAGGTACAACAATATGGATGGGCCCCGTCTACAAAATAAGCGTGACTATTTTTAATGTGTAAAGTGGCGCATAAGATGGCGTCACCTAGGGAAGTACCACGAACATTTGACAGCAAATCTTGGCGCTCACCATGGCGCTGCATGTCACGTAAAGCTATGCTACAAATGGGGCGCCTCCTTAATTTTCTTATCTCAATAATCTGTCGCGGCGCCACCGTCGAAACTAGGGTAAAACCAAACTCGTAAATAGAAACACTGGTTTAAATGTCATCAACTCTTCAGTCGTAGTTGTCTATGGTCAGCGTCACTGTTAGTTGTCTATGTCACTAATTGTCAACAGCGACACCACACAGAAGTTTTAAGGAACTACGGGGTGGCCATTTTAAAAAATAAATGCACAATAATATAATAAATACTATTAAATATTATTTTACGTAGATAATAATATATATAAAGAAAAAAATATTAATAAACTTACATACTTTGGTAACGTTTCGTTACATAGGTACCTACCTACTATGATATACCAATGCCTACCTAGATACTTGTGAAGTAGATCTGCTTTATAGTAATGTAAACAGGTGTAGGTATGGCCGTAGGAGTAATTATATCTATATGCATCATCCAGGGTTCCACGGTAATAACGAGGTCGCTTTAAATAAAGTAATCATTATGGGCAAAAATACCGATAAGTACTTATAGTGCGTGAAAACAACTAACCTAACCTCAAAATATCAGAAAAATAGAAAATAAGATTGCTCCAAATTCCCGGTTTTTATCTTACTGATTTTTTTTTTAACGTAATATTGGGAATATTTCCAATGTTTTACCGATGATTTGGTTAAGACGCAAGTGTAGCCCAATTTTCATACAAGAATCGGCAAGGTCCTTTACACCCAGTCGACACTTGCGAATCTTCCGTCTGCCATTGCTCAAATAAATAAAGACCTTGAGTCTATCCTGGAGTAGAGTAGATTCTACGGCCTTAATGTGAATCCAAAGAAGTCTCAAACTATAGTTATTAGTAGTCGGAACCTGATCGATAGGGTCGATTGGTCCACATTGCCACTTGTGGAGTACAATGGTATGGCTATCCCTTTCTGTGAATCTGTTAAAAACCTCGGAATTCATATGGATCGCACTTTGGGGTGGAATAATCATATCAAACAGGTTAGCAGGAAGACCTTTGCATCTTTGAGCTCATTGCGTCGCTTTCAATCTTTTCTTCCGATTCCTACCAAAATTATGTTAGCACAGACACTACTTCTTCCTATCCTTGATTATGCGGACGCAAGCTTTATTAACGTTACTGTAGATCAGTTAAATAAGCTTGAGAGACTTCAAAATGCTAGTATTCGGTTCATATTTGGTTTGCGCAAATATGACCATGTCTCTGAATTTCGTTCTCGTCTCAAGTGGTTACCCATCCGACTTCGCCGGAACTTGCATATCCTTTCCATTCTGTACTGTGTGTTATTTCACCCTTCCACTCCTCCTTATTTAAAGGAGAAATTTGTATTTATTGGTGGTTCGGGAGAAGATATCCGTACTACAAGAAAACTTATTTTAAGGATACCTAAGCATAATACTTCTTTTTACCACCATTCTTTTACGGTTCAGGCTATGAAATTGTGGAACGCCTTACCCCTGGTAATCAGGGAGGCCCAGTCTATTAACATCTTCAAGAGACTGGTTAAGGATCACTATTTGTCGTCGTCACTGGCAACTTAGTTTTGATTATTGGGTCCATGGTATTGGGAGGATATTATATGTACATATAATATGTATTTGTATGTATTTTATATTTATTTGTATTTTGTATAATCCTAATATCCTAATCCTAATCCTAATAATATTATAAAGGCGAAAGTTTGTGTGTGTGTTTGTTACTCCTTCACGGCTCAACTACTGAACCGATTTAGCTGAAATTTGGAACATAGGTAGCTTATAACCCGGATTAAAACATAGGCTACTTTTTATCCCGGAAAAATCCGTAGTTTCCGTGGGATACTCAAAATACCAAATTTTCTAGAGCAATCTATAGCTACATCTATAGATAGATTGTTCAAGCGAACTTGCTTGAAAGCATGTTTAAAGGTTGGAATAGGGAACGATACCGGGAAAATGAAGTTTCCCTTAGGATTCATGAAAAAGCGAATTTGACGCGGGCGGGGCCGCGGGCAAAAACTGAATCTATTATCACTATAAATGTGAAAATGGCCACTATGTAGGTTCTGAACATAAGCACTGTACGCATTAAACAAGTGTGTTTTAGTTGAACAAGGGGATATGGGATAATAGTGCTATAAATAATAATGCTATAATGCTATAAATAATGCATAATGCTATAAATGTGAAAATGGGTACCTGTATTATAGGTTCCGACATTACATTAACTGTTACGCTATTAGCAATTTGTGTTTTAGTTGAGCAATGAGATACAGGTTAATAATATTATAACTATGAAAACGGGTACCTATATGATATAGGTTCTGAACTAACATCTGTTTCGTTACTGACAATGTATGTTTTAGTTGAGCTATGGGATATAGTATAGTAATTAGTAATGCTATAAATGTGGAATTAGGTACCGTAATGGGTCTGAAAGTACAATTGTTTCGCTATTTATAATGTGTGTTTTGGTTAAGCAATGGGATACAGGTTAATAAAGCTAAAAAGGTGTTCCTGTATAGTTTCTGATATAAGAACTGTTTCGCTATTAAAAATATGTGTTTTAGTTTAGCAATAGAATATGTGATAGTAATTATGGTATAAATGCGAAAATGGATACCTATAAGGTAAAGGTTCTGAAATTATTTCACTCTTAAGCGGATACGTTGATTTTATTTTCGGCCTTCTCACTCTTATGAATACGTTGGTGGGTTAGGTTACGTTAGGTTAGTATGCAGTGTTGCGGAAGAATATAACGTTGTTTTACCTAATTACTTCAAAAACTAAGCCAGTTATTAAAATGTCGTTCTGAGCGTTTTTGGGAATTATTTTTTACCGATACATTAAAACAAAAATTACAATTATGTCCATCGTAGTTTTCGATGAAAATTAGAAAAACTGAGATTTTGGAGCAATTTTTGGGAGAACTTTTTGGCGAGAAATTTTAATCCAATCTTGTTTCTGAAGTTAGGTTAACACATATGCTGTTTTTTCCCAGAAAATCCATGACTACCACGGGATTTGTAAAACCCCGAAATTCACGCGGGCGAAGCCGCGGGCAAAAGCTAGTATAACATATAGTATTATGTATTTTATGTTTGTATTATTTTGTGTACACATATATTTATTTAAGTTTTAGTTATTTTTTATGTATTTGCACCTAGTATCTGCAACAAAAATCCTTTACAGCATTGGTTGCCTGGAAGAGATCGCTAGGTAGCGATAAGGCCGCCAAATTGTGTACCTATTCTTTGTAATTTTTGTGTTGTCCTTTGTTTGACTTTGTGGCGTGCAATAAAAGTATATTCATTCATTCATTAATTCATTCATTCAAATATGATTTGAAAAAAATTCTTGATAGAAAGTTCTCCCGAAAACTGCTCCAAAATCTCCATTTTACAATTTTTTATCGGAAGCTACAATGGATGTAATTGTAATTTTTGTTATAGTGTGTTAATAATAATATCCTTAAACACTCGGAACAGGTTTTGATACCTTGCTCAGTTTTTTAATAATTAGGTAAAACGTCGTTTTCCTGTTATATTCGTCAGCAACGCTGCATACCGCACTCACCAACGAATTCGTAAGAGTGAAAAGGACAAAATAAAATCCAGTGAATGCTCTCAAATAAGCAATTATTCATAACGTCTATATCAAATGCAAGTAAAAAGGTAGTAAGTAATAGCTTGCAAGTAACAAGATATACAATATACAATGGCTAATAGAGTTTGAAACTCAATTCCGCAGCTATGGTCAAATAGACGACAATGCTACTTCAGCTTCTACGAAACATAGTTGTTCGGTGGTTAGACACCTAGTTGTAGTAACGATTACAGTGTCTTTCTACTAGGTTTCGTCAGCGACCCGTGTGATTTATTGTTTCAGTAGATCCTGCAGGTATCGTGTATTTTAAAGTATTGCATAGCTTCTATCGCGGGCCTTGGGCGTGGAGACCGAATCCAGAAATTCCGTAACGAAAATAACCTAACAAGTTAGCAATAACTTTACCGCGGCAGTCTCCGAGTGCACATGTCTTTTTCTGTGATGAATTAATGATCTCGCTTTATTTTTCAACCTTTTCTCTCACATCTACCTACGAGTACTCATAGTTTCAAGAAAGTTTGCTTTAATAAATAAATGATATACATATATCTACATTCTAATTCTATAGCTATAGATTGTTATAGCAAATTACAACTTTTTCAAAACTATGTATTTTTAAAGGAAAGTGTCACGCATGGGGCGGGCTAGTCGAAAATACATTGGTTTTTTTGCGTGACAAAAATACTGTTAAGAAGAAAATCTACGAAAATCTAGACTCAAAGTTGCTCTTATTAGTTCATCAGAATGGGCAATATAAGTTTGGTATTGAACTCGTTAGTGCTTAAGGAGCACCACGGGTGTGCCCGCGAAATTCATTTTTTTTGTGGTTTTTCGCGATTTTTAAGCTGATAAGACATAATTGGCGTATGGCAGTGAAATTGCAATAATCCCAATATCATCTTCACGTGTTTATATAAAAATCTCTGCTTAAAAGAGACGAGTTTAAGAAATAAGTTCGAAATTCAGCCTAATTTCCTAGGATACACATTTTTATGCAAAGTTTTTGATATAATCATGTAAAGATGATACTGCCATGACCGCAAATTCACTGCCATAAACCTCTGATATGTAATTAGCGTACAAATTGCTAAAAACCATGAAAATTTTGAATTTCGCGGGCAGAGTCGTTGATTTCGCCTTAACCGAAGATATACCATCTATAGAGCATTGGGTGTAATCACACATGAAAATATTACATAAAATGGAGTTTACTTTTAGGTGTTATCCCAAACTTTGTTTGTACCGAATGTACCTCGACATTAAAATAACGTCTTTTTTTTCGAGAGAAAGGGAAGCCTATGTGTCAATCCAGGATATAATTAATTGCTCTCTGAACTCCTACTTAAGTCCTATTAATTGTAGATATGCCAAATCGCACGATTTTCCATGCTCACAATTTTCTTAAAAACGCGTGAAGAATGAAGATGGAATGAATATAGGTAGAGATTTATTCTCATCCAACATCTTAGACACATTGTGAACAGAAGTTGCGAAAAACATCCGAAACAAATGAAGCAGAAAGCGTTGATGCAGTTTCATATTTTTGTCACATCATTGTCTCTACGTGATATTTAAAAATACACATATGCCTAGGAAGTGCACAGTTTCAGAGAAGTGTGTTACGTATACTTCAGAATATCTTTTCTAAAAAAACAAGCAATCGTTTAAGATAATGAAGTTTTTTGTTCAAGTACTTTTTAAATAATTGTTATATTCATTTTTCTCTTATATATTTTTATTACAATTCAATAATATTTTTAACAATGTTTCTACGAAAATAAAGTAAAAAAAAAACACGTTAAAATATTAAAAAAAGAGACCACCAATGGTTGCGGAGCTTTAACGGCCCAAGCCACCGGTGGTCATGATATTCCAGAGTGAGGAACCTTCTCACAATGCGTGCCGTCTCCAGGATCACTGCCTTTTGTATACGGCCCTTGATCCAACAGGCGAGCGAAAGCCTCTTAAGATGTTGGTCAAAGCTTTTCTCTATAAAACCGTTAACTGAAACGACTATTATAATCGTCGAGTTCACACTCCACATGGCGGTAATCTCATCAGCAAGGTCTTTGAATTTTTCCATCTCCGCTTTCACGATATTCTCATCATGTGAGATGGTGATATCCACAATTATTGCACGTTATTTTGATAAACTTTGCAAACATGCAAACTATGGAACTAGCTACCAGCTATAAATTGCAGTGTTCCCTCAGAGCTATAACTTGCTGGTTTATTCAAGGGGCGGATAAACATACTGCCTAAGATCCGGCAACGCATTTGCAATTCCTCTGGTTCAAATATCAATGGACCATCTGGCACCTGCTCGTTTTCTGGCATCCTTCCTCTTTCCTATCCTATCCTACTAATATTTTATGTATGAAATGTAGGTATGGATGGATATTTGTTACTCTTTCACGCCGCAATCACTGAACTGATTTGACTGAAAGTTGGAACATATGGAGATAGCTTAAAACCCGGATTAACACATAGGTAACTTTTTAGAGGGATTAGAGAAAACCCGAAATTTACGCGGTCGGAGCCGCGGGCAACAGCTAGTCTAAAGTAAAACAATAACCGACTTTGATAAAATTTAACTGCGTAGTACACACACACACACACACACACATACACACGCACACAACTTACATCCCCCACCCACACATACGCGCACACCTCAAACATCCAAACTATCACGTAACCCGAACATAGTTACCAGTGTTGATTTATGAGTATTTCACTTAGTTTTTACATAATCCTATTAAATGACAATATGAGCTGTTTATTTAGTACTAGCTTTTGCCCGCGGCTTCGCCCGCGTATATTTCGGGGTTTTACAAATCCCAAATAAGTCATGGATTTTCTAAAATAAAAAACAGCATAAGTATGTGTTAACCTAACTTCAGAAACACGATTGGATAAAAATTTCTCGCCAAAAAGTTCTCCCAAAAATTGCTCCAAAATCTCAATTTTTCAAATTTCCATCGAAATCTACGATGGATATAATTGCAATTTTTGTTTTAATGTATCGGTAAAAGATAATTCCGTAATTAGGTAAAACGTTTTTCTGTTATATTCTTCCGCAACGCTGCATACTAACCTGACCTTTTTTTTTTTTTATCGTGGGGAATCCTCATGGATACCCAGTCGCCCGGGGGAGCGGCTTGGTTATGCCGGACTCTTACCGGCTAAACCCCACGGTGTTTCCTCCTCGCACCGTATCACGGGAACACGGGAACGCTTGCGCAAACCTCCGCGAACCCGCCGGTGCCCGGCCGCTTGCGCAGCCCCTCCACGAGGTGGAGCATGGAGCTCCCCTCCAACAGCAAGGCCGGCCAGAAACACCTAAGCCGGCCTTACCTCCTCGGCGCCCATCCGTAAGGCGACGGACCCCCCGGGACCGCCACCCAGGGGCCGTGGGCACGGGTAAGCCGATACCTGCGAAGCTTGCTCCTGCACTTCGCAGGCATCGACCTCCCATACCCCGCGGCGGATCTGATCTTTGGCTCCGCCGCAAACCACCAAACGGCCGCAGAGGACAGGGAGAACGGCAACGACACACCGACACTCCTCTTCCCCTGCGGCCCCGCCGCCGACGCATCTAACGGTGCGCCACCGTTTGGTCGCGGGAGATAGGGCGAGCGGCAACGACACACCGACACGCCTCTCCTCCCGCGACCCCTCCTGGCTGCAGGAGACAGAAAACTCTGTCCCCCGCACCCCTCTTGGACGCATCCAGAGCGGGCCCATCTCCAGGCCCACTCCGAGCGTCCCCTCCTGGATTCCTTTTGGCTTTACCGTGGGGCCCAACCACGGCTACTGAGCCCCCCCATCGCGACAAGATTGGAATCCATCGGGGGGGATACTAACCTGACCTAACCTAACCCACCAACGTATTCATATAAGAGTGAGAAGGACGAAAGTAAAATCAACGTATCCGCTTAAGAGCGAAATAATTTCAGAACCTTTACCTTATAATATCCATTTTCGCATTTATAGCATAATTACTATCACGTATCCTATTGCTCAACTAAAACACATATTTTTAATGGCGAAACAGTTCTAATTTCAGAAACTATACAGAAACACATTTTTAAGTATGATGAGCCTGTATCTCATTGCTTGACCAAAACACACATTATAGGTAAATAGCGAAAAATTTGTAGTTGTATTTTCAGAACATATATGGGTAGGTACCCATTTCCACATTTATAGCATTAATATCCCATATCCCATAGCTCAACTAAAACATACATTGTCAGCAACGAAACAGTTGTTAGTTCGAAACCTATACTATATAGGTACCCGTTTTCATAGTTATAATATTATTAACGTGTATCTCATTGCTCAACTAAAACACAAAATGCTTATAGTGAAACAGTTGTAATGTCGGAACCTATAATACAGGTACCCATTTTCACATTAATAGCATTATGATTCCATATCCCATTGTTAAACTAAAACACACTTGTTAAATGCATGTAGTGCTAAGTTCAGAACCTACATAGTGCCCATTTTCACATTTATCATTAGTTTTTGCCCGCGGCCCCGCCCGCGACAAATAAGCTTTTTTCACAAATCCTAAGGGAAACGTCATTTTCCCGTTATCGTTCCCTATTCCAACCTTTGAACATGCTTTCAAGCAAGTTCGCTTGAACAATCTATCTATAGATGTAGCTATAGATTTCTGTAGAAATTTTGGGTTTTTTCAATATCCCACGGGAACTGTGGAATTTTTCGGGATAAAAAGTAGCCTATGTTTCAATCCAGGTTATAAGCTATCTATTTTCCAAATTGCAGCCAAATCGGTTCAGTAGTTGAGGCGTGAAGGAGTAACAAACATACACACAAACTTTCGCCTTTATAATATTATTAGGATTAGGATTAGGATTAGGATTGCACTTAAATCTTTCTTTTTACTTCATATTTTGTGTATAAGTTATTTAAAAAAAAAAGTTTTTATTGTACTTGTTATACTTATCGATTCTATTCAATATTGTAATCTTTTGTGGCCTTATTTAAGAATTTAAAATATCTGTGCAAATATCATTGTAAAACGCTGTTTGATTACAAATAAATAAATAAAATAAAATAAAGTATTGATTTTTTCTATTTGCATAGGAAATTAATAGGCTATTAATTAGTGTACAGATACAATAACAAGGAAGCAACTCAGAACCATGGTATACTGTACTACATTTCCAGACTGTATGCCAACTATTTGCCGCATAAGAATTAAATGAATATTTAATTAATTTTCGAGTTAAGAATGTGACATATTTGTGTTTATTGTGGCTTTAAGGAGCTAAAAACACTATTATTAATTTTTAGTGCTGTGAAGGGATCTGTCATTACTATAAGACAACTATTGGAGAAAGCTTTTTATAGTTGAGGTTTGGTTGAGAAACGTTTTTCTTCCACGTTTCCGATACATACCGCTACTGTGTACCCTTTCAGCTTCTGTGTTCCTAGCCAAGTACAACCTGGGTGCCTTCAAGAGAACAGTTAACAGACATTTTTAGGCCAGCGCGCACTAAACTAGACCACATCATTTCTGTCCATTAGGCATGACTGTAGTCAAGCGCAAGCCTATCAATAATATTAGTAGTAGGTATATATTTACTTTTCACAGGCGCACACATAACTCTAAAAAGTTAAAGCTGCGTCCCGGGACTCGAACTCTCGACCGCGACTAAAGGCTAAGTTCTTAACCAATGAGGTACAGCAGTCATAAAGGAAAAGTCATATTATAATTGGACTGTATAACTTTTAAACGCGTACAAATCGCCCACACTCGTTTTAACTCGCTTAACCCGAAAGGATTGTTAAATTAATTCGCCTTTTAACTTCGTTTCATACGCAACTTTTTGGATTACATTATAGAATCGGGAACGCGTTTACGCAGTGGCTTGGGAACGCACTTGTTCGGTTAGAGAATAATAAAAATATTTGAATTTTCTTTTATTGTTTATTTAACGCTTTCATCCATGCCACATTTCTAAGTAATATTATATTAAACCAAGGTGCTTTTAAGTTGATGTTCTTAATGTGCATTCTGATTTAACTTTCATGTTAACACCGGTGCGAGAGGGAGTGCAGAAAGGTAAAAATAAATTGCGGCTGGATTTCCACTTGTATGTACTTTAAGGGAATTATTATGGACACAAGTCAAACCTGTGCCTTAAATACAGTTTTTACCTTCCGACCTTCAACAATACAATGTTTAATACAATGTTCTTTGAAATAAGGATACCTAGTTGATATGTAATATCAGTTTGAGTCTTCGATACACAAACAAACATATCAAGTCGTAGATGTATTTCTTCAAAACCCTTAAAACGGACGATCAACCTACATCGTAAGATAGCATTTTGATTTCGCAAAAATGCTTATAGCAGTGACGAGTTTACATCAACTGAATGGTTATTATTTGAGCTGAACTGAGGCGCCAATTGGCTGGTCATGGCTGCGTTCCAATAGTAAGGCCCGGTTTCCACCGGTGCGGAGCGGAGCGGAGCTGTATTTGAGTAACCAATCAGATTGCGTCAGTTTGACATATCCCAAACTGAGGGTAGAGGAGATGTTGAAATGACTAAATCTGATTGGTTACTGAAACACATCTCCGCTCCGCTCCGCATTGGTGGAAACCGGGCCTTACAGGCGATGGTTAGCGGATGTACCTACATTGTACAGTTTTATATTTTTGAGAATCACATCCCTGTATCTTTAATCTGTGAACTACAAGATGTATTCGTGGTTCATTGTTCTTTTCTACGAAACCTAAAAAAGTGTACTTTCCAACAGTCATTGTGTGTTATTTTAGTATTTCGCAACTTTTCTGGAGACGTGTCAACGCGTTTCCACACGCTGTTCACAAAACACACGAGTGGTATAACTGAATACAATAACATATAGTCACTGTTGTTCACAACACAATAGCACATAGTGTTAGCCTCGTGTAAACGAAACTCCTACGCTAAAAATTTTGCCAAACCCTCTGGCTCTGTTGTTGAGATATGCTGCTTAAACTGAAGGTTCCAGTGTTTGGTTTTGTGTGAAAGGCAAGTTTATGGTTTAGTTATTTCTAAATTTGTGAAGACTAGCCTCTTGACTCTGAAAATACATCGACGAAGTAACGTCTCTAAGCTGATTGGTTATAATGCTTGCATCGGTCGAGTCGCGTAGGCACTGATTGGTTAATGTTTGAATCGATTATGCAGCCGATGCAGCAATCGGTTGGCGATGGTTACGTTGTTATAGCCACCGCCGATGTTTGGCCGATGAACAGTTTTACTTTCGAGAACCACACCCACGCTGCTGCCTTTAATTTCTTAAAGCATTTTAAGCATTTAGAAATAAAAATATAGTCGGTGCGCGAGCGACGATCTAATGTAAATAGCTAGCTAGCAATGTCAGACAAAACTTATTGAAATATTTGATTGTGACAGACAGACGGAGGAATGAAGTCGCACTATAAATATAATCAAATCAAAAATCAATAATTCCGAAACTTACCTCCATAATGCTAGCAATGTACATCTACATACTTACCTATTGTACGAGTACTATGTAAGATCCCAACCACAAATAGAAACATACTCCAACTTTAGTCTGTAAAAGGACCAACTTTCACATGAGCTGAACTATCGACAAATATTTATGTAAGGAATTGAACAAACCGCGTTCGACAATTGTATGTTTATGTTTTCTTGGGAAACAATTTATAATAAGTGTGTGAAAGGTCTTTAAACGCTGGTAGTCAGAATAAACAAGATGTAATAGTAGAAAATAAATAGTTTTAAAAACATTCTCCAAGATGTGTATAAAACCTTATTGATTTAAGGACATAACTTTTCACATAACATAATTTATTTATTTATTTAACACTTTATTTGTACACCACAAAACATAATACTATAACTAAGAAGTAAAAAATTAATTAGTACAAAAGGCGGCCTTATCGCTAGGTAGCGATCTCTGCCAGGCAACCTACAGATAAGGAAAATACAGAGGAACCACGGACTGCAGGTGGTGCAACACTACAATATTTATACCTAAATTCAAATAAGTACATACTACTACACACACTAGATTACACAAATAAAAATAATAAAATAAATATAAATATTAATAAATATTAAATAAAAAAAACTAATATATATATACTGAATATATTATGTGTATAATCTGTTATGTTACAAATAAACAAATAATACTTAGTCGTCATTAAGTAGCCAGAGTTGCAATATAATGCTTTTTTACAGCGTTTTTAAATATTTTGAGGGTTTTCGATTGCCGTACCTCTAAGGGAAGTGCGTATAATATCTTAGCAGCTATATTTGATAGCCTCTATAGATGATTCCTATTGCATCACTTTTGAATGGAAATGTATTTAAGAATGCGTGGGTCACGTGACTGGTGTAGCGAATATTTATAAGCACAGACTAGGGAATTACTTTTTAAGTGTTTAAATTTCGTTCTATTTTTATCTTTTTAACGTAAATATGCCATGATTACGGCTTAAAGGTGCAGATTCACATCTCTCGGATTCTTTTTACCATGTAGAATATTCGTAGCAACATAAAGAACTATCACATTGTAATAATATTGTAAAATTTCCTAACCGTTGTCGTAGTAAGCTACGGTGTAGACTGAGTAGCAAGCGTTACGCCGTAGACCGCGTAGCAGTTTAGTTCAATAGAGCTACAGAGGCACTATTTTTGACAGTACAACTAAAATAAAATTATTTTATTTTCTTGATTCTTTTAGATTCTTGATTGACGTCCCTCGTAAATGCGTCATATTAATAATATAATAATTGGTATTTTTCGCATCAAAATATGTCATCACATAATATATTATTACAAATAAAATAGTCTTCATAGAATAGGCATACAAAATGCAAAATTTTTAGTTTAATTCCTACAAAATTGCCGAAGACTTATAACGATTCTGTGAACCAGTAGGGTTTTGTACGAATTTCGAGTCAACTCGCGTTACACAAACGAGTTGAATAATTCGAATATTATTGACAGCCGAATGTCAGCGATTGTAAATGTATGGAAGAATTCGATTCGTTTGTGCTACGCAAGTCGACTCGAAATTCGTAAAAAAACCTATACCAACCCCTCTGTACTCTTCGAGATTTAAGAGGCCTGTGAACTACAATGTCTCCATTCATTCAAAATACCAAATCATTAGTAATTCGTGCATATTTGGATCATGTTGTGGTGTTATTCGGATGCATAAAGTAATAATCTATGCTTCTGGCCATATTTGGTTCGGAAATACTTCTTTAAAACGAAATAATAATTAATTTTGATCAAAATTTTTATAACTTTGGTCGAGTTCTGTAATACTAAAAATTATGAATGAAAACTTGTAACTTTCTTTATTAACTGGTGTTTTTCTTTAGCTGGACAATAAAAACTGTGCTCCTGAACTAATGCGACGTGAGATAGAGTTGTTTTTATTACAAAACAAATAAGCAGAAAACATGTCCTCTTTGACATAAAAAAAGCAAAACTAAATTCGTTTACAATTTCGTTTAACAAAAGTAATTTGCACGAATTACAAATGATGTTGGTATTACGAATGTATGGGATACACCGTGGGTCAACAGACTCTTAAGATATACTTAACCCTTTGATCTGTCAATACGGTTCCGCTGTATTGACAGTAGACACAGTATCCACTTGCAATGGTCCAATGTTCTTCAGTGCCTTGCATGTGCCTTGTGAGTATTTTGAAGACACATTTTAACTCTCTTGTCACAGTGGCATGTGTCAAAGCGGGACGTCCCTGGTTCGATTACCGGCACAGCAACTTTGTGATTTTATAATTCCTATTTTTTACCCACCCTATCGTTAAGATTTATCGCCAAGCTATACTATATACAGGTTTGGTGCAATGCCATGTATCAAGCATATATGGGTATACTTCTTTTAAGTAAGTTACATCTTCGGCTTGCATTGTCACTTATCATTACATTATAATTTGAGACAGTCTAGATTAAGGTTTCGGACCTCTTTCAAGAGATGTGGGACCACAAAAATAATTTTTACAACTTCCGTGAGCGTCGAATAGCAGGCAAGATAAAAATGTATATATAAACGAATTAAGTAAATTAAGCGTCTAGCGCGGTTTAACGTATTTAACCCGATTACTGCAGAATTAATTTTCAGCGGGTTTTAATTGCTGAATAGTTACTAAACGCTTGAAATCTAGTAAAACAATTTTTTTGATAACACCAAAACGGCAAAAAAATATCTCCTCTAAGAACATGCGGGTTGGAATGCCAATTTAACTGCTGATGGCCGACTATAGTACTTCTATAAAAAATAATAATATTTTCAAAGGTCTAATCTCTTCAATTTTCAGTAAAACCAAAAAATTTGCATTTTTAAAGTACATACTCATTTATGTACAACAGTTGTCGGAACAAAAAAATACCCTGTTTATATACAAGAGAGTTTGTATAGGTGTGTAATGTGTATGTGGATGTATGTGTATGTTTTTGTGTGTTACTGTTTTACGCCACAACCAATCGACTTGGCCGAGTATTTATACTTAGCCTTGCGGAATTTGCAACTCCACCCACCTAAGTCAGTCAAGATTTGCGTGAATGTCTTACCACAATTCATATTAAAATAATAGACACTATTATAGGCGTGTCTTGGCTAGGAACGTTCGTGAGCGTTCGCGTAGGAATTGATTCATAATTCCTGCATTTCCTGCCAAATCGACTGCAGTCAGAATGGTTTCGGTGTTTGTACAAAGTTTATTCAATGCATTTCTCAACCATTTTGATGATAGTTTTTATTGATGGGCCATAATAAGTAAAGCTATGTCGAATAATCGTTTATAAGACGTATTGCAAAAAATCACTCAGGTCCAGTGTGATCCCGATTCTTGTATCACGTCCCGGTCCCCGGGGAAGCTTGCTCTATACCACACTTTTTGCTTTAAATTACCTTTTACGTACTGTCCCTTCAAATAAAGAGTAAAAACCTTCCAGGCAAGCATACTCCATTATCACTTTTTACTAAAGACTCTATAAAGGGTTATATAAAAAATACCAAATTGCTCTCGGTCTGTATTTGTCTACAAAAAACTAACTACTTTTTTTCAACGTCTTTTTTACTCGATATCTTGAGAAATATCAAAATATATTCAATATTTTACAGAGAAAGTCTTTTTGTTCCTACTCTGTAATGTAACATCGGCAAATGACAATAGGACGGCGGCGCGAAACCGCAAGTGTCACTTTAGAAAAATGACATTTTTAGGGTTCCATACCAAAATGTTAAAAATACCACCATAAGGAACCCTTATGGTGAGACTTTCTCCGTCCGTCCGTTAACTTAGAAGGGGTCACGTCTAACGGTATTTACACAGCATCACGCGGGAACGCTAAATCCCTTTGTTTGCCAATTCAGGGGTCTGATTGCGTAACAAAAACGTATTTATCGTTATCGTAATCGCTAGTGAATTCTGCCCCACGATTGGCTGACGCAAATCAGGAACCCAATCAGCGGGCAGAATTAGTAAACGGTTACGATAACGATGAATACGTTTTCCTTAGACAATCTAGGTGCAATAAAATTCTAGAATAGCCCGTAGCGGGAATCGATCCCGAGTCTTCTACAACGAATTGTACTTTAAGGATCAATAAATACAGTAGATATTTTTGAGAATAATTAATTATTATTGTTGTTGTTTTGTTTTCATACTCATTTGGATTTCAATGTGTTCTAGAAAAATAAAAGTAACAATTTTCTTTTCGCACAAGCGGCCAGAGGCCGAGGGTAATATGCAAATGTTACAATAATTTACGTACCTAGTTTTCGGAAACAAAATAACAAAAACTTTTTTTGATATAAAAAGGGATTCACTGTTGACTTTTAGCACAGTAGATACGAGTGGGTACTTATTATACAACGAAAATTAAGGAAAATAATTCGTTTAACATTTCAACCAAAAAAATTATGTACGGGTTTATAGCCTTTTCACCATCTTAATTATAGTATCTATACTCGTTAAGTTTTCTGCACTGATAAAGAATTCAAAGTACGTAGTTTATTTAATACGTGATTCCGTCATTCCCGAAATGTTAGATAAAATTAAAAAGTGACTAGATAATTTTTATTATATTTAAACTTTATCATCCAATCCAACAGTCTACCTGTTTTGGATCATTCGTGAAAATTAAATTTTATATTAATCGTTAAAGTTGGACTTATATTTCAGTTCAGTGAGGTTAGTACAAGTTGTTTGATAAAGTTCGACTCGAATTTGGATTAGGTTTTGCCACGCAATCTTTATTCGGAGAGTACCAAAAACGTTGGACGGTATCGAATTATTTATTAGCATTATTGTATCTTGCACTATAATCCTGCAAATTCTTATTAGCATGTTCAGTTCAGATTTAAACTTCCAAATTGATTTATTCGTGAAAATTGTTGGTTGTTCGTATAACAATTTAAAATTTGTTTAATTTCAATAAAATATCGTGTTTCGTCGTCTGGATGTCCCACTTTATGTCCCATTTTATATGACGCACATTTTATTTATATTATCAATTATCAATCAATCAATACATATAATAAATCTGTAGAGGTCGAATTTCTGTAAAAATAAAAAAAAAATGCTAAAAACGGAGTCAGGGGGATGTAAGAAGTGAAATAGAACTAATTTAATTTTTTTTCAAATTTTTTGTTTCTCTGTTTGTCTGTTTATCTGTTTGTCTGTTTGTCTGTCTGTTTGTACGGGCTAAACTTTGGAACGGCTGGACCGATTCCAATGAAATTTTGTGTGGTGGTTATGTCCCTGGTCAACATATAGGATACTTTTCATCCCGGTAAAATAAAGAGTTCCCGTGGGATTGTTAAAAAACTGCAATTAATTTAACAGCTTTGTAAACAACAACTAATGAACTTAATTTAGTAAAATTTGTTATGCTGATACCTTATGTTGCCTCTTTAACAAAATATATATAAAGTAAAACTTATTAATCCAATCGAGTTCCCGCGGGAAAGAAAACATTACAAAAGCAGGCAAAGCAGGCGTCTTTCAAGTAACGGATTTAAATGAAATTTTATGATCCTACTTTATAAATATGCCCGGTCAACATTTAAGATACTTTTTATCCTGAAAAATTTGAGAGCACCCGTGGGATGTTTAAAAAAACATATAGCTACTTATCCACGTAGCACAATCAAAACGGGGTTGAAATATCGACAGTTTAAATCGTCCTTTTGATCGTGCAACGAGGTATAACTATACAAGATAACCCGTACGTAGCAGGAACGGGTTGCTACGTACATAGCAGCGCATCAGAATGCTTAATTACAATATCTGGGCGTTGGTATAATCTCAGAATAAGATAAGTTTGGTTAGTATAGATATTACAATCCACGATGACACGCCCCACTCTGTCTTACTCCATGCGAAAACATAAGCGATTTCGACAGAGTGTATATAAGTAGAGGAAGACCAAAGAAGATATAGGTAAATTGTGTGAAAGAAGATAGTACGTTGACAGGAGAGATTGGAAGAAGACTCCTTTACGGGTCCATCGAACCCAGGGACCACTCATTTATCTTGGGAAAAATTAAGAAATTCCACGGGAAACATTTTTGTAAAAAAAAAAACAAACTGCACGCGGGCGGAGCCGCGGGCAACAGCTAATTATTATTATATAAAACTCTTTATTTGCACCACACAAGAAACATTTAACAAAGGACAGAAACACATATTAAAGTACTTAGGTAGTTATAGGTCCAAAAGACGGCCTTATCGCTAAGCAGCGATCTCTACCAGTCAACCCTGAGATCAGGAAAACACAGAGAGGATATCATCAGAGAGAGGATCAGAGAGATTATTGTATCTAATATTTTGTCATTTCTTTTCTTGGTCACTAGTTACCTATATCAAAAGGTAAAATGAATAGTTGAATGCCTACGTAATACATTTAAAATATACAATAATTATACATACAAGCTTTAATCCGTTTCAAGGTAAATTTAATTGGGATTATTATGTGTAATGTTAACAGTAACTGAAACAATTTATCGATTTTCATCTGCGATATTTGAAGTCAAGCCAAAACTATCTGAATCGATGCAAATACAATCCATGCATCCAATCGTGTTTGCCACAGATCTAGCTATGGGGTAGTAAATGACACAAATGCCGGATCACAGGCTGTGGGTTTACCGTACCCTCACATACACACACATACACAAACCGACATGAAATACAAAGTCCTGCATGTTGCGTAGTCTGACTACTTCGTTTAAAAATGAACTAGAATGACAGTTGTCATCGACAAGTCACGTGATAAATTTGTCGATGTGACGTGTCCGATTGCAGAAAAGAATAGATAAAGAAACATCAATGGTTGATCAGCGTAACGTGTTTTCTGAAATAACATAGAGATTAGAGGTTATAATATTGTATATATACCCTTTCAGAGTGGAAAGTAGATTATTATTTAGTCTATCGTTTTCAAATGAAATCAAAAAACTTCACATAGGCTTAACTTACGGGCACTTGTGAAGCGCCAGTGTGATATTTAAATTAAAATAGTTTCTTTAAAAATATTATTTTGTTTTTTATTATTACACCCAATTGTTAATATTATTTACATATTATTAACAATTGGGTGGTTACCCGAAAACACCGAAAAGCGTGGTTTAAAAACATCCGTCCTCATAAAATGAAAATAATCAATAATCACGGTTCACATTTTAACAATAACATATTAATAACATTAATAACAATGAATGAATGATTTTGAATGATGGCGATTAATAAAATTAACAGTCGATTGTTCTCGCAACGTTTTGTATTAATTAAATTAGTGGACACTCGAAAAGTACATAATATTAGGGTTCCGTTTAGGTATAACTGGTCACTAAAATAATAGTAAGATAAGCAAGGTTCAAGTACTTGAATTAAAAAAAAAATATTATATAACGCAAAGGATTTTTGTAATAATCACGTAATATAAGAAGAATTTTGTAAAATTTATAGTTGGGGCTTAGTTTTAAAAAGCACTACCGTTATTTGAATATTTTTATATTTGAATGGAAGCAGGCGTTATTTTGCGGAAATCCATAATTAGCAGGACTGATTAATTTGTTTTGCTATTATCCGCTTCTTCGACGCACGTTTCGTCCCGACACCGGGACATCCTCAGGAGATGTTGACTTCACAATGCGAAATCGTAGAGATTGTGAAGTCAACATCTGCTGAGGATGTCCCGGTGTCGGGACGAAACGTGCGTCGAAGAAAGTGATAGAAAATTGTGTGTGGTGTTTCATGTGGATGGTGTCCCTGCATATTGCACCATACAGAATCCTTTCAAGTAGCGGATAATAGCAAAACAAATTAATCTGTCCTGCTATTTTTATATTATCGACCAGTGGACCCGACAGACTTCGTCCTGTCAAAAAGATTTTTATTGTGGCAGTTTTTTGCTCCTACCTATTTTATAGACGGGCCAAAAAAATCTTCTGAACAGAACCGTCACCCTGCTGATAATTTTGACTCTTTGACGTTAGGAAGACACGTACATTGCTTAGACAACAGTGAGTACTATATCAATAGCAACAAAGCTCAAATTGACTCTAAATTTTAGTTAGAAAACGTTTGTATGGGAAAAAAGTGGGCTGTTTTTAGGGGTTTTCCGGCAATTATTCGATTTTTTCTCGACTTAAAAACCATCCATGAACTTCAACGATCATTTAAAAAAAAAGAATTGGTCAAATTGGTCCAGGCGTTGTTGAGTTTTGCGCTTACCAACACATTTTGCGATTCATTTTTAAATTATACATAAATGGTAGGTATATTATTGTAAATAGATTAATGATGATTGTGTCCTGTGTTTTATTTTTTACTATTTCAAAGTCAAAATGTGCCCGAATTTTATAATTAAAAACTACACGATTTTCAGTAAGAATGATAGTTTTACAGACTTACACTTAATTTTTGTTATACAGATTCCAAGTAAAGTTATTAAAGACTCAATGTCGGGTGGAGTCATAACCGTTCGCCGTAATGGCGGAAGGTGAATTACAGCACAATAACCCTTTAATTGCGCTAAGCGGTCAACTTGGTTAAATTGTCACATTAACCCTTTTCTACTCGATTATCTTGTTGAAAGAATGTCTTAACAGTTTGAAATCAAAGAAATACCATGCCCTAGATGCCGAAGTTTCTTTGATTTTCATCTAGGGTTACAAGTACATTATTTATATATACCTTAAGTTAGAGAGCGCTCGCGAGTAGTGTGATACACAACTTACCCCCTTTACGCCTTACGGTTGCTACACAGCATCGCACCTGAACGCTAAATCGCTTATGAATAGGTTTTTTCCAGGCTGATAGGCAGCCCTGGCCGAAGCCTTCCTTTAGAAAAAGTATTACCTCAAGAATTACTAATTACTAAAATGATATTAAATAACTCGTATTATCTATACAGAGACTAACACTACGTATGAACTAAGCTGCAGTTGATTTTCACATGTGAGGCAATTGTGAACAATTTCCTGCTACGGTTCAGACGTAGTATTAGCTATTTCCTTGACAGGTTAAGGTTAGGACGCTTTAAGATCAATTGTCGTTCGTCAAACCCGTGTGCGTTTAATTTACACTCTATAAGTTAAGTACTTGACTGCGAACTCACCTGATGGTAAGTGATGATGCAGCCGGAAATGTTATCGTACTAACTCGGAAGGGGTAAGTAAATTTACTTACCCCCTAACCGTTAGAGGTGAGTTCATCTCTTACGGGTTCTACAAAGCATGGCGCCGGAACGCTTAACTGCTTAGCAGTGCGTCTTTGTTGGTAGGGTGGAAATTATCCACGGCTGAAGCCTATGCTGTGTACTTTTTTTAATAAATAACAAGTAAGTATTTGAGTGCAATCTCACGATGCCAAGTGACGATGCAGCCGAAGATGTTTTCGCGGTGAAACGATGTGTCTTTGCTGGCAGCTGGGTGGTGACTATAGCCACGGCTGAAGACTCCAACCAGACCAGACCTGAGCCATAGTAGTAAATATAAAATTCAAAAGTGGCCCGTGGCGGGAATCAAACCCACAATCTCCCAAGCACGCTACTGCGCCACAGGGAAGTCGACAAAATCGTAAATTTCTTTTATTCTGAGATAACCCGTGCCTAGTGGGATATAAAACGATGTCAAGAGTTCATAGATACAGCTGTCTAGGTTCTTGCAGAGTAAGCTTTTAGTAGTAAAACTTTTTGAATTATACTTTTCCATTAGTGGTTTCTGAGGTCATCGTAAATTATTACGTCATCAATACATAAAAGCGTAGTTTTAATGCACCTTCCGTAGGTAATACCCGTAGAAATAACCATAAAGCTGCAGGGAGGCATCGTAAAAATTTGATTTGAATGAATCACAATCAATGAAATAAATACAACTTTCGGTTAGGTTAGTATGCTAACCTAACCGAAAGTTGTATTTATACTAATGCCCTAGTATGTGGATAGTAAATAAGGGTTCCATTTTTACCATTTTGGTATGGACCCCTAAAATCATGATGTGCATTAGCACATGGATGTAAATAGTAAATAAAATAATGTAAATAGTTAAATAATTAGTTTAAAAGATAAGGCTATAAATTGATTATATAATAAATCACCATTCTACTGTATGGTGAGAATCTCATGAAAATTTGCTAAATCGAGTAAAAATAGGTTTGTTGTTTGGGAACCCCCTTCATATTTATTTTATTCTGGTTTTTTAGTATTTGTAGTTTCAACAATTTAAGTATCCCATTTTAAGAAGATAACCATTTCGATGCATCTCTAATACAACGAGCTGTATCGTTATGAGAAGCGAAACCTTAAGAGGGTTCATAACGATTCAGCTGTTGGAAGATCTCGATTCTGGTGTAGATAAAAATATATTTATTATTATATAATCAATTGAGAGAGCGTTTTAATATGTTCGTAATTAAACTTCATGCAATGAACTAAACTGCTTTCCTTTACCAAAACGTTTGTGAGGTAAGTTTTGGAATAACGATTGTCAAGCTTTTGAATAATTACTTTTCAGCACTTCTAGCGAAATGCGCTGTGATAATAATTAAGGAGCTGCAAGCGCTTTAAAATCGTGTCGTTTATTTTTCATCTGCGGGCAGTCGACGCAATTCCGCTTCACCAATTATTTCAGTGAAATCTAAATACTGCTTTAATTAGAAAAACGTTAGAAATAACACTTTTATATCATAGCCGTATTTCTTTAAATAACATTATATCTAGCACTCCTTAACTACCTAAGAGAAACTGAACAGGAAATTGAAAATAAACGTAACATAGATAATTGTGCTTATGTTTAAAAAAATTAAAACACTAAATAAAAAAGGATTGTGTGGTTTTATGAAAACCACGGTAAAGGTGAAACTTTTGTGGCCTTAGTTGCTCTGACGAGCGCCTTTCATTTTATCTCGACTCCGCGTCCGACCGTCACGCGACATGCAACACACAGGCGAAAAAGTTTGAGACGATGTAATAAAAGTTTTACTTTAATAAACTTTTCGTCCTCTAGAAAGCTACTTCGCTGTACACCGTGTATACACTTTATAGCTGTCTAAAACTAACAACTTCATCGCACTCAAGACTTATGAGCAATCAAACACTTTCTGCATAAATGCAGTCCAAAGTTCGCAATTCGGAATAAACACTCTCAGGTTGATAGCAGCTATTCCGAATGGAAATAGCCTTGTGGAATTAGTAATTCACTTTGAATTGGGTCGTCTATGGCTTTTCAAGTTAGAAAATGTAACTATTCTCTAACTATCAGAGATTTTTCAAGATGGATCTTAAAGTAAGTTGTTTGAATGGGGATCCTGAATAAGGCGTAGGATACGCTGTTGATAGATTAGGTGGACAGACAACATCGTGTGATTTGCTATTGATGCAAATTAGTATCTATTATATAATAGTCTATTCAAATAAAAATCAGGCTTGTTTTACGTGTAATCTAGAGATACTCAGTTTTTTCAAAATGGTATATAAAAATGTGTCAAATTAAAACTATGCTAATTTCTAAAATTACAGCTTAGTAGAACCTAGAGTTACTCCGTCAAAAGACGTACAAATGGACACTAGAGGATCCACCTAGGCAAAACTATAAAAATCTTTATTGTTTTACTAACAGAACTAAATGTTGATATATCCCAAATTGTAGCATTCAACTTAAAAGCTATTTTAGCGCAAACGATGGATTAACCTGGATCAACCTAATTTCAATTTACTAAATCCACACGTTTGGAGAATTATGATGTTTCTATGCGCTCTGTCACCAAAATTAATTAAATAATTTTCGACCCCTACGCGACTACGAAGACATCTGTCTTGGATCATTTCCTTGGTAAATGGCCATAATGTTGGGGCAAAGTTTGAGGTTGCTTAACTGTTGTCTTTGGCAACAGGTGAACAAGGGGAATCATGAAAATGTTAATTAAATCAACCACACAATAAAGTTATTTCTTGGTCTGTGAGATCAACAACCTAAAGCGTTTTGTAGGAGCATTTATATACAGGGGTTTTAATTACCTCCGGAATACTTATGTAGGTTTTGAATTTGTATTATTATGGGATTGCACTTTTTTTTCGACTTAACAGTACCTATAGTTTTGACCAAAATTGTTTTTTTTTGTGTGCAAGGTATTCACCTTGCGTATAAAAAAATCGAGCACATACTCGTATCTCAATAATAAAGGCCTCTGTGATGAATAACTCATGTCTAGCGGGATAGTCAAAAAATTACAAAAACTACTCAAAATCGCGGAAAAATATCGCGGGGGTAATCAGGTAGCCCTAGTGGTGCTCTACTTCTTGACAACCGCTTGACACATTTTTTTGGGACAACCTGTATATTGCTTCTATGTATAATGAAAATAGTATAAACGACAATCTTTATCTAAATTTAATACCTACTGCAAAATTAATTATCTTATATTTTATCCAGCTAAATAAATATGAATGCGATGTCGATAAAAATACTTTCGGAAATAAAGAATTTCTAGATCCAATTACACTGCCCTACTATACCAGATAAAGGGAGGTAACTATAACTCCTATAACTGCGCCACACAAAACTTCAAAACAGGCTATTTAAAAGTCACTCATTAGACCAAGCCTTTAGGATGCTGTAAAATAAAGTCTAACCATAGACACAAATACCATTGACAAGGTAGACTGGCATAAAAGGTTTCAGTAACAACATTATTGCGATGTAAAATCAAATGAACCTAGCCACGCATATTCACGCACGTGTTCCGTAGTAATTAATGAGTTTACTGCATTTATATACATATTTCGGGGGTGATTTAATCATTTACCTACCTACCGCGGGTGGCTGCCGATTCAGATATTGTACTCTAAAAGGCCTAAACTTTTGTAATATAATGGACGCCCGCGGCTCCACTCGCGTGAATTTCGGGTTTTCATTAATCCTGCGAGAATCATGGATATAGAGTTAGTTAAGAGGATTCACTGAATTTATTTTTGTCCTTCTCCCTCTTAAGAATACGTTGGTGGGTGTGACATGTAGCGTTGCGAAAGAATATGACAGAAAACGACGTTTAACCTATTTACTTAAAACTAACGACCGTTTTCACCAACACTTTAAGCATACTTTAAGAAACGCCTAAGCCACGGTGACAGTTTTCACTTACAACAACTGTCACCTTTGGTGTCTCCTAAAATGTTAGTGAAAACGAGCATAGGTAAGCCAGTTTTCAAAAATCCATTCTGAGCGTTTTTGGATATTATTACTACCGATAGGTACATTAAAACAGAAATTACAATTACATCCATTAGAGTTTCCGTTAAAACATAGAAAAAAGTGGAGATTTTGGAGCAAGCAACATTTGGGAGTTCAAGAATTCTATCGAGAAAATTGAATCCAATCGTATTTCTGTTTCACTGCGATTTTAGATTAAATACCCAAAATACACAACGTTTGAAATTAATTGTCTTTACAGTTTTTTATAAAACTGCTTAAAATCGCTTTTAAATGCACCGTAAACACTTAAAATCGCTAAAATACACCTTCTACGCCGTTAAGTGCCTGTAGATATTTATAGTCATACAAAATTAACAAATTTATTAAGGTATTCCGATATAACTACCGTTTTAAATATCAGTTTTTTCCACAATACCGACGAAAATAAAAACCAAAATATTATCTCTCCTTCTCAGAATCTTTTGAAACTTCAAGTATCGTTTAAAGTAGTTGAAAATATTTACCCTCACAATAAAGTGAAAAGAAATATTAGCGTTAGCAAAATTGGAAACACTAACAATGTTAGGGCAAAGTTTAAAACACCGAGATGGGAGAATACCTAGTTGAAAAGTTTTCAGAATCAGAAAGGCAACATGTTCTTCTAAACTATCCTTCACCTGGGACGCAACGATGTACTTTTCAGTTTTCAGTGTAGGGCAACCATACTTAAATTAAAACAAAATAATACTCGGTTAGTTCGTTGTTGGTTCTGCTTCGAATAGAGCCTATTGGAACCCCCGCAACCATAGTTTCATCTTTAAACAGCTTTTCTTTATCACTTTCAATAAAACGAATATTAATTTTAAGTAAAAAATAGAAGACTGTGCTACAGTAAAAGTAGATACACTTTACTTTTCATTTTGATTGTGGGAGAAATTATTACCAATAAAAAATTTTAAAGGCAAAATAACTCGCGGTTAATTCGATTTTATTTTTATTTTTTATTTTTATGGTTAAAACATCCGCTCTTCTTGTCGGTATAGATAATGTAGGTCCAAATATGTTTTTTTTCATTATTTATTCATTTATTGGTCCTGCTGCGTGGACGTTCAACACAGAATATGCCGGTTATTGGTACTAAAATTCAAGTTTAAAATTCTATTTCATTTCATTGCATATACGAGTATGCAATGCTTTTCGTATCACCTATACTTAAAAGCCCCTCTCATTACTATACCCAGTATTTACAATACCTACTGTCCCCACAAAGGACCCGCGGTCTGTTTGATCCATTAAGACTACTTTGACATTGCATTGCATCCTGGAATGCACAGCCTCTAGTGACGAAATACGCTACGCTAAGAGGACGGGAAAGATGTGACGTATGTTGAAGCCAAAAATTTCTCAAATATGGCGTCGCGCGTCGTACATTTCGGTGCCGCTAACAGCTACTGCTGTCGGTCGCTTACATTAGCGCCATTTTACAGTTATGACAAATTAGAATCCGGGTTCAGGTCGGAGCCTAAAAATACATCGCACGTCAATAAGTGCTGATATTTTATATGTATAATGAATGATTGCCTCTATCATTATCATATACCTCAGGCATATACCTAGCCAAAGTTGAGCGTCCAGAAAAAAACTGATATGGTCACCCTACTTCGGGCTCCCCACTGGTATGTACACGGGATTTTATTAGGCATATAAATCCAATAAAAGTTCGCATCGCACCGGACAGCTAAGTTTAAACTTACAAATCAAGCTAATTCTACAAGGGCTCTTACAAACTTCCCTTGTATTTACGAGTTTGGGATTTTGAACTCAAAAGTTACGTCACGGTCTGTCTGGTAATTTTAAAACTTTTATGGGAAAACGAAGAGAAAGTGATTTTTTATTTTAACAATTTTTGAAAAAAAAAAATCATAATCAAAAGTAGAGTGTTGGAGTTTAAAAATGAAGTTTTGAGAAAAAAAATTATTTCAAAAATGTAGATTGTAGATGTGCCTCTGTTTATTGTAAGATTATTATCATTTCCATAAACTAATAATAGTCCATAAACTGTTGTGCAGTCCATCTTCCCGGAAAAGAAATAAAAATTGATAAAAACAAGTTAAAAAAGTAATATAAGTAGTAAAAACTGTATAAAAGGATATCTTGCAAAACCTCTAATTTGAACGTTTCTTCGGCATTTGGTCGTATATAAATTACACCATATTTGGGAGGAAAATATAACTTTTTCCTTTCCTTATTCCGGTGTCATGATTTGGCTTCCACACCTCGAATACCTTCAAAAAGTCGGTAGATAAAGCGGTATATGTATAAGTTTTGTTCACTAGTTTCTTTAACTTCTTATCGCATAGCACCTTTTACTTTACATGCGTAAAGAATTTTTTTAGCGAGGCGCAATTGACTCCTTGCAAGCTTTAGTTACCGTAAATACCGAAATACGTGTACCGTAGTATAATTATTTATGTATGTAAGTATGTAACATCGATTAATATTTTGTGTGCCTGTTAATTTATACAAGAGTAACATAAATAGCTTAAATCTTTAGAGACCATGAGGCCAAAATAGGTTGTGATTCCGAATCTGTATCTTCTGTACCTTTATACGTCCAATTCTTGTATATATTTCTATATAATTTGAATTGAACGATTTAATTTAATATGATCTGGTCAATTTTTAATAAATTTACTATGCAGGCGATTTTGGGGGCGATAAATCGATCTAGCTAGGATTTATTTTTAGAAAATGACGAATTTACAAAAAAATATGACTCCTGCTGCCATCTATTGGCAAATAGATAAAATACCGAGCAAAGAGTATCGGTCACCCAGATATTATATATTTATACGATATAGGTACCTACCTAGCTAGCTTATGTGTAAATTCTTTATCTATTAGTTTGAGCACTTGTTAGGTAGGTACCTCAATTCAGTCTAAAGTAAGTAACATCGTTGTAATATTACTGAATTTAACCAAATTAAGTTAACTTGAACTTGAACTTCATAAATAATTACTGTATTCCGGTTTAGTAACTGATAACTTTATAACGTTCACATCAACCCAATTTTTGGATCTAATGAGATTTGAACAACAAAGCGAACCTATGTCACAGTCAAGTGACATGTTCCACAGTTATTATTACAATGTATTAACAGTTACATAGCTGGCCGATTGGGGATTGTTTTGCCCTTTTCCATAGGGCCGACGAATGTTGTTCTAAAACTCAATATAATAATATGTCCTTAGGAGCTTTTGCCTGCCTAAAATGCCTAACGCGGTATGCGTTACTCGGACAGGGGAAACAAAACAATGAAACAAAAGTAAAAATTGTCTGTTACCACGACGGTCCACTGGCGGGAGTACGGGATGTACTATCCTCTTCGCAGGTTAACCCATCAGGATCCCCTAGTCGCCGTGCTATCGTCAGGGTGTGTGCAAAGCTCATGATGAGTGATAGAGTCAAAGAATCGAAATTATTTATTTTGCAGAGTAACTTATATAGGCACTTATGAAATAATTATAAGACATGCGATTTGTTAAGCATAGGTTGAGTTAAACATTTGTCAGGTAAAAAATAAGTTAAACACAGTTACAATAAAATCTCAGTAACGTGAGATTGCTGCCTTCAAGAACCCACTAACTTTTAGTGAATAAAAAAGTAACAACTTTCAACGCCACAATTTTACACTCAATAATACCCAGATAAGTAACCGCCGGCAATAAATGTTATAATTAAATCAAACAACAAGACATCGCAACAAGCCAGAAATTACCTTTTTTACTGGCGTTTGACGGCGCTCGTGCAGTCGTTAAACAATAAATATTTAGTCGAGATTGTAGCGCGTAACTTGTAACCGTAAACCGTCTGGTTAACGCGGTTTATTTCATTTTTATGCTTCTACAGTCAACACCACTACTCACCGGACTTTCTTCTTTTTTAGGGTTCCGTACCCAAAGTGTAAAAGCGGGACCCTATTACTGAGACTTCGCCGTCCGTCCATCCGTCCCGTCTGTCACCAGGCTGTATCTCTTGAACCGTGATGGTTAGACAGCTGAAATTTTCACAGATGATGCATTTCTGTTGCCGCTATAACAACAATTACTGAAAATAAAATAAAGTAAATATTATTCTATTTTTTAGTAGTCGTATTACATCTGGCAAAGTCCTGGGAAGCTCTAGCGTATCTATGCATTATAGAATCGTCTCGTATGTACCAATACCACGACACAATTCCTCAACTTTTCGCTCAACACAACTATGGACAACTTAGATATAAAGCTTGTTTTGAAATAAAAGTTTCCAAGTTCTTTAATATTGATCTAGGTGTCTAATATTTATGAAAATTTAACTTTTCATATAACACCAAGCATTTAATTTGAAGCAAAGACAAAGACTGTTTGTCCTCATACCCGTAAATTATCATCTCAACAAAAACATGGATTACTAGGGTCCAGCAAAAACGTTTTGTAACACAATGTACAAAATTTCATCGTTTTCAAATTTGGTGTACTAAACCTCGTTTTATCTGTGCATAATACATTCTTGTAATATTTATTATGTGTACAGATAAATGTACAGCGGGAAATACTTTATGCAGGTCCATATGTTGGGCCCTTTTTTCTTTGATATCTAATTTGCATTTAAAGGGGTACAACCTTTTTACCAAACGAAGCCTTGCAAATGATAATATAATCATGGATATTTTTATAAGCTTTTATTTTACTTGCAGTGTATGTGTGTATTTTTGTTGTTAAGTTAAAAACTAAATATGTACATATGGGTGGAATCTTGCAATTCAATTTGGAAGCTAATATTCAAAATTTTAACTAAAAACACACGTAGACAAAGAAAAAATCTTTCATTGATGTTAGAAAACAAAAGTAAGATAAGATATTTATCTAAAACGTTTGAATGAATACAATATTTCTTTTATTGTACTAACTTAAATATACGGAAACCACACAAGTGCTCACAAAAGAAAGCCAAACGGCTTTTTCGTGGGTTTTGTAAAGAAAGAGATAATTTAATTATATTTCTGTGTAGGCTACTCACAACCATAATTCAGCACACAAACCCATACAGAACACAAAATCACATTCATACCAATAAACAAACATACACATTTTCATAAACATTAAATTCACAAGCATACTCGGGTGAAACCCGTAGTATTAGCTCGCGGCCGCGCCGCGAGGCGAGTGACCTGACAAATTTGCTGATCGCGCAATATTGCACAACGCGCCAGTACACGGTACTCCAAGTCGCTACCTACACGTCGGTCAACCGCGATCTTTAATTACTTCGTAATTAGTATAAGTGTTCTGTATCGAGTTCACAATAAACAACCTAACAAAACGTGCTATATTCTTCGCTAGAACCTTCTATTACGAAAGGGGATACTCCACCTCACTGGCAAACCCCTTCACTGGTGACCCGTTCGAAAACACGTGCTAGCGAAGATGAGCAGTGAAAGTGAAACGGACTCGCAAAACGTTAACACCAACACTCGTCAACGAATTAAAAAAGCCGTAAGGATCAGCGGTCGCGATGTAACACTAACGCCGTTATGCCCAAGACAAATAAAAACTCCACCGTTTTGGGCAGAAAAACCCCACATCTGGTTCCGGCAAGTAGAAGGCCAATTCAAAATGTTTGGAATTACCGACGAAGAAACCAAATTCTACCAGGTAGTAACATCGTTAGATCGGCAATACGCCACAGAGGTCGAGGACATCATAGCTGGCCCTCCCGACTACAACCGTTTGAAAACAGAACTAATCAAACGACTGTCGGCATCGCGGGAAAATAAAATTAAACAACTATTGTCACATGAAGAAATAGGCAGTAGGAAACCATCACAATTCCTTCGGCACCTACAACACCTAGCTGGACCAGACGTCCCTCACGAGTTCGTGAAAACTATTTGGACCAGCCGCCTACCCACGGAGATGCAGCCCATCGTCGCGTCTCAACCGGGCCTGTCCCTCGACGCGCTAGCAGACCTCACAGACCGGATACACGACATTGCTTCACCACCAGCACGCCAAGTAGCCGCAGCAACTCCATCCACTACCGTTGACATTTTGGCGCAGCAGGTATCCGAGCTGACGAAGCAGGTCAGCGCTCTTCTCGCCCGCGACGACCAGAGGTCACAACAGTACGAACGCGGACGAGCTCGGGAACGAAGCCGCAGTCGCTCTCAACATCGGAGGTCAACATCAAACCACCAGCGGTTCCCAAATTGTTGGTACCACCATAAATTCGGACCGGCGGCGAACAAATGCGTACAACCGTGCAACTTTGGAAAGCCGTCGGGAAACAACCACGACAATCTGTGATGGCGGCCGACGATTGTCGTAATCCAGGTCGCCTCTTTATTACGGACCGGAACACTAACGTTCAGTACTTGGTAGATACCGGAAGTGATCTATGCGTATATCCTGTTAGTGCGCTTCATGAACGTCGTTGTAAAACCTCTTTTACCCTGCACGCTGCTAATGGTTCGGTAATCGACACATACGGCTACATTCAACTTACGTTGAACATAGGCCTACGCCGCAATTTTCCATGGCGTTTCGTCGTTGCCAATGTCACGAAACCTATCATCGGTGTAGATTTTCTCGCACATTACCGTCTCGTCGTTGACATCAGTAATCACAGACTCACCGATAGCCTTACCAATATCAGCGCAGCAGTAAGCATTTGTAATTCTAATAATCTTGTTACGAGTGTGAAGGTATCGACTGGAGGCAGCAGCAGGTACCACGCCATTTTGTCCGAATTTCCGGATATCACTCGCCCCGCCGGCACACCAGGTACAGTAAAACACACTACACAACACCACATCCGCACCACACCAGGCCCCCCAGTGTCATGCTCACCCCGTAGGCTGGCTCCAGACAAATTGAAGATCGCCAAGCAGGAATTTGACACAATGCTGGCCAATGGTACCGCCCGTCCGTCCGACAGCCCGTGGTCATCACCACTACACCTAGCGACCAAGAAAGACAACGGCTGGCGTCCTTGCGGCGATTACAGACTTCTCAACGCGAGGACGATTCCAGACAAATACCCAATTCGTCATATACATGACTTTTCCCATAGCTTATCTGGATGTAAGTACTTTTCCGTTATAGATTTAGTCAAGGCTTACAATCAGATCCCTGTAGCTGAGGAGGACATCCCGAAAACAGCCATTACAACCCCCTTCGGGCTTTACGAATTTCCCTTCATGACTTTTGGTTTGAGGAACGCCGGTCAGACCTTTCAACGATTCGTGGATGAACTAACGCGTGGTCTTGACTTTTGCTATCCATACCTAGATGATTTTCTGGTATTTTCCAAAACACAAGAAGAGCACGAGCAACATTTGCGCCAACTTTTCACTCGTATGCAAGAATACGGCGTACTTGTCAACACAGCCAAATGTGTGTTCGGCGCACCTGAAGTTACATTCCTCGGGTACAGAATATCAGAAGCAGGTACGAAACCCTTAGACGAGAAAGTCAAAGCCATTGCGGATATTCCGATGCCGAAAACTGTCCGAGAACTAAGGAGATTCCTGGGCATGATTAATTTCTACAGGCGATTTTTACCCAATGCTGCTGAAATCCAAGCACCTCTGAACGCCTTGATGACCGGATCGGTAAAAGGATCACAACCGGTTGTCATAGAGGGAGAATCACGGCAAGCCTTCGAGGACTGCAAGAAGAGTCTGTGCAACGCAGCCTTACTAGCACATCCAGACTGCAATGCAAAGTTAGGTCTCGTCACGGACGCTTCGGACAAAATCATCGCAGCAGCACTCCAGCAATACGTGAACGGAGCTTGGCAGCCCTTAGCATTCTTCTCGCGCAAATTGAGCCCTTCCCAGGTCAAATATGGAACATATGATCGAGAACTTCTCGCCATATACGAAGGCATTAAATACTTTCGCCACATGCTAGAAGCTCACCACTTCACAGTCTATACTGACCACAAGCCGCTATGTTATGCATTCCATGAGCGGAAAAGTAACTGTTCGCCGCGGCAGTATAGACACCTAGACTTCATATCGCAATTCACGACAAACATTCAACACATATCGGGTAAAGATAACATCGTTGCCGACACTCTTTCCCGTGTTTATGAATTACAGAAGCCTGTCGATTTCGAAGTCCTTGCAAAGTCGCAAGCCACAGATCCTGAACTTGCAGATTATCTGAAAGGCGAAACTTCCCTACGCCTGAAGAAAATTTCAATCCCTGGGAGTCGTACTGAATTGTACTGTGACGTCAGTACACCGACTGCCAGGCCTTTTGTTCCTGAGAGCTGTCGCAGGCAAGTTTTCAACAGCCTCCACTCTCTTAGCCATCCAGGTCCAAACGCATCAGCTAAGCTCGTTGCCCAACGTTTCGTTTGGCCCCTCATGCGCAAGAACTGCCGTGAATGGGCGCAGGCATGTTTGTCCTGCCAGCGCAGTAAAGTCAGCCGACACGTGTCGTCACCTGTGGGTACGCACGCGCTACCTTCAGCACGATTCAAATATGCCCACATAGACCTGGTCGGTCCACTGCCATATTCAAACGGATATCGATATTGCTTAACAGCCGTCGATCGCTTCACACGATGGCCAGAAGCTGTACCCATCACCGATATCACAGCAGAGACAGTGGCCAAAGCGTTTATTTCCTGCTGGGTATCACGCTTCGGCAGCCCGTTAGACGTCGTGACAGATCTCGGGAAGCAATTCCAATCAGCGCTTTTCCAGCAGTTGGCCAAATCTATTGGATTTCAACACCGCAGCACAACTGCTTACCATCCTCAGTGCAACGGCCTGGTGGAGCGTTTCCACCGCCAGCTCAAAGCAGCTATAACCTGCCACGCAGACGAAAATTGGACCGAATCCCTACCACTTGTGCTCCTCGGCATAAGAAGCTCCATAAAAGAGGACCTCAAGGCCTCATCAGCCGAACTGGTGTATGGCGAACCACTCCGACTACCCGGAGAATTCTTTGGCGACAATGTCCCAGGTTACACCACCGACATCACCGACTTCTCAGCTCGCATGAAGTCCTTCGCCGAAAAACTACAGCCCATCCCAGCTCAACATCACTCTAAAGCCAAAACCTTCGTATTTAAGGAACTGAACACCTGTAGCCATGTCTTCCTCCGAGATGACACGCTACGTGGTGCACTACAGCCAGCTTACACTGGGCCATATGAAGTCATAAAAAGAGGTTCAAAAACGTTTAGGTTAAATATCAAAGGCAAAATCGTCACAGTATCTATTGACCGCATTAAGCCGGCCTACATATTGTCCGACGCCACGCCACCACAATTCCAACCTAATCCGGCCTTAATTACACCTCCCGATCCGGCCCCACC
Source organism: Coenonympha glycerion (assembly GCA_963855885.1). Classification (NCBI taxonomy): domain Eukaryota; kingdom Metazoa; phylum Arthropoda; class Insecta; order Lepidoptera; family Nymphalidae; genus Coenonympha; species Coenonympha glycerion. The sequence goes on from OY979647.1 coordinate 1,792,128, forward strand.
TAAATCTTCCAACCCTCCATCTCCAGATTCGTCACATCAACCGTCCGATATTAACACCGGATGGCGTACAACGCGTTCGGGAAGAAGAGTTCGCTTCCCGGACTATTATCGTCCGTAGACACGGCCTCTGGGGGGGAGTGGTGTAGGCTACTCACAACCATAATTCAGCACACAAACCCATACAGAACACAAAATCACATTCATACCAATAAACAAACATACACATTTTCATAAACATTAAATTCACAAGCATACTCGGGTGAAACCCGTAGTATTAGCTCGCGGCCGCGCCGCGAGGCGAGTGACCTGACAAATTTGCTGATCGCGCAATATTGCACAACGCGCCAGTACACGGTACTCCAAGTCGCTACCTACACGTCGGTCAACCGCGATCTTTAATTACTTCGTAATTAGTATAAGTGTTCTGTATCGAGTTCACAATAAACAACCTAACAAAACGTGCTATATTCTTCGCTAGAACCTTCTATTACGAAAGGGGATACTCCACCTCACTGGCAAACCCCTTCATCTGTATTGTTAATATTTGGATTGGAGGTATCCATCCATGTTTTATAATCTTTATATAGATCTTATCTTTATTAGTGAGATGAAAATTTGAATCTCGGATCAGCAAATTTTATTATTAGTCATCATTTAATCTGTTCTTACTCCTAAATAATGTAAGATGAGAATACTTGTTTTATACTTAGCAAGATATTTAGCTAAGTATAACATAATGTTAAGAAGTATACGCTTGTCTACGTCAGATATAATTTTTTTTAATATAGGACTTTTCAAACATCGTAATCTAGGCTCTAGCCCCAAAGTAAGCGATAGCTTTTAGTATGGGTACTGCCTAGATAACTAATAAATATACATAATAATATTTAATATACATAAATACAATATATTATTGAAAAACACCCCAGAAACTTGAAAACATTCATGCTCACCATACAAACACAAAAGTCCTACCGAACCTGTTAAAAATCTCTGTAGAGACTTCCCGCTATGCTGGCATTTCGACATGATTTAAAACGGCCGCTGCAATTTTCAACACTAACAAGATTAGTTGCAGACTCAAATCTGAGATTCGAGCGCCCACTTGCAGTCTGTAAATTTTTCTACGCGCTAAAAGCTCGTGGACGTAGTTTAGGCTCTTCAGGCTATGCGTGGGTTTTTCTTTATAATATTGTTAATTTTTGAGATTTTTTTATTACCTTTGGATAAACTTGGCGCTAAATCGAATAATATTACAATTATTTGCCTGCTTTAACATTTGGCTTAAGTTTTATGGAAGACAGTTCAGTTTTGGTATACGATGCTGACAAAGATAAAAAGAGAGAGTAAAATAACTCAATTTTTTGCCGCGGGTCGCTTCCTTATCCCTTCTCTACATTATGAAGGGAACCTAAGCAAAATATTAGTTTTAGTTGTTTTCTACATCCAAAGCTAGTGACTTAAAGAATTATCACTAACTCTTTAACTCGCTAACTTTAGCCTACTTCGAAATAGTCAGGACTTATTTTTTTGTTTATAATATTTATCCTTAATTAAATAAATTAAATCGTACCGATACTGGTATCAATACCTAGCTGCACGCAGGGCAATAAAATAGGGAACAAGACAGAGGCTGTTGCGTAAAGCCTGTAAGTGCAACAGAGATATAACCAAACGGCTTTATTCCCCCATTATATTGCACCACGGGCAGCGAGACATTGCGTTCACTTCTGATTATTGAATTAAAAATACGGTGCAGCTATAATATAAGCCCAAGTAAATGAGTAAAACAAAAAGTCAAAATGACACCAAAAACAATAGAGTTTACCAAAAAAAAATGAAAAAAATTCGTTAACTTATGACACATAATAAAAGCAGGAGATTCATGAGTTTAGTTGTGTTTACGCGGAAAATGTCTAACAAATATTAATCTAAAGTTGAGGCATTACTGAAAAATGCCGACGCGTTATTTTCCATGACACTTCTTGTTAGTAAACTTTTCATACATTGTACCACCTACACGTAGACGGATTTGAGCAGGGTTGTCGCTCAGAGGAAAAAAAAACTTTTTCTTACTATTGTTGAATGGGGTCTTACACTACTTTTGAATTTGATAAAAAATATTACTTTATTATAAACTAGGATAAAAATAATAACGTGCAGTGAAAGAAATATTAAGATCTTCTTTCCCTTTCTCGCAAAACGAAAATTTGTATGAAGCCGCACGAAGCTACTATGGCATTGGTAAGGTGTGACGTCACAATGTCATGTTGCTATCTCTGTCTAATCACAAATCTTTAAATGCTTATAACTTTTTTGTTATTTGATCGATTTAATTAGTTCTTTCAGTGCACGTCATTATTTTAATTCTACTTTATAATAAAGTAATAAAAAAAATTGGAGTCAAATACCCTATTCTAACAATAATATTATCTTACAAGTGGTATATAATCTAAAGCCTAAGACAATAGAGTATTTTGCTCAAATCAAAATATAAATTTATGAAATTGATTTTTAAAGCTTTATTTATACTCATAAATAAAATATAATAAAACTAATGAACTCGATCAATTCTAAAAGTTACAAGTATTTTAATATTTCAGTAAAAAAATGCTGTAAAATTTCGATTCTATTTCAACTTTGCGACAATGGTAAGTAACAGCGATGATGATAATTTGAGTATGAGTGAACTAATAGGTACGTCATTACACTTTCCGATTTTTACTTTTTATAATGTCTTCTCTTGTAATTTTAAATATGGAATTCCAGATTTTTATTTTATACACGGTAAAAAGAAAAAAAAAAGTACAGATTTACGTCATGTTGTCGTTTTCTAATAAAACTATTATACTAGCAACCCTACAGATGTACCTATGCACGAACTTACTCGTATTTTCTCGTGTGAGTAATCACAAGTTTGAGTTTTGCGGCGAAAAGTAGAGGTAAACGACTCTTAACAAGCTTAAAGACTAATAAGACATTAATTAATGAATCGAGCATCAATATTATTTTATGTGGTAGTACTGTAATTAAAGCCAGTACCAGTACAGAGTAAATCTTTTTATTACTCATTAGGGTGTTTCTCAACCAGAGAAGTACATATTACATTACTATGTTACGTTTTATGTCAATTGCTGTGACAATATCATTTTGTCATTGATGTACGTGCTGTTCATTAACCTGTAACGCTTGTCGCCCTGTCTATCAGACAAAGGTCATTAACCGTGCGTTCGCGCGTCTTTATTACATAGGACAATGTCACAATAGAGGCATAGAATTATGTTGTATGAATGAAAACAATAACAACACAGTATTTTAAAAAAAAATTAGGGCTGATTTTTCAATCGATAGATAATCGTTAACTTAGGAACTGACGTTTTGACAGATTTTGTATGGTTTCATATGGCGATTGATAAATCAACCCTTAACGATATAAACTGCAGATCTGGAGCACTCAGGTATTTTTTTAACCCTGTATAACATACGGGTACAGCCTAGTCCAAATCTATATACAGTGTGTCCGGGATCGAACTAGTGATAATTTAAGGGAGTGTTCTATAGCTCATTACAAGCAAAAAAAATCCTAGGCCCCTATCCTAATAGGCTCTCCCGGCGAGGGGGGTGAGGGGGCCCCCAAAAAATCCCCTTACTCCCCTTAGGGAATTTTTTTGTTTGTAATGAGCTATAGAACACTCCCTTAAATTATCACTAGTTTTATCCCGGACACACTGTATACCACCAGGATTTTTATTCGAAAGCAATTGCATACCTAATGAATGTGGTCCAGTTTTTGATCATTTTGCTGGCACTAATCGAAAATACAGCCGGCGTTTGCGGTACCAGTATACAGTGTATCCAATTTTCATCCATATCTCACAATCGGCATCGATACAATCGCTCGGGTCCATATTTCAATGTATTCGGACTCGTTATCCGCGTTTTGTGGCGTTTTTGAATGCTCGTCTCATTTTTCAACGTCAGGCGAGTCACTCTACACGTTTTGGACGTCATACGGAGCGATAGCAGGTCATTCTGTAAACTGTTTGAACATCCTGTGTACTGTCTAATGCTAATGGTGTGGAAATCGAGGATTAAGATGAGAAATTTAATTTAAAAAATGCCTAAAGTGGTGTAATAGTAGTTTTCAACACACTTGCTCATAAAGTGGCTCTTATTGCATCGCAATTAGGCACATAATGACACCTTAAATCACAAACTGTGCAAAATTAACACGGATGGACAGACAGACGGACCGATATGGTGGAACTATAAAGGCTCCTTCCCACAAAGTTTCAGAGTCCAGACTGCAATTTCGTTTATTACCTTTTAATATGCAATGAATGTAACTTCCCAAGTACGAAGTTACTGAACAGTTCTCAACTATTCCGTACTCCGTCGTTCAGTTTAAAATCTGAATGATTTTACGCTCAATTTTTCCGATTGATACACGAATGCCAGTTGGAAACTTTAAAAAATTCGCTCAGTTGTCAATAATTTGAAGGTAAGGTTATGTTCATTTATTGGTATTAGATACTATTGTAATTATATATTTTTAATATTTATTATTTGTTTTTAATGGCGATATTACAACATTTAATCTTATTTAATATTACGGAATTGATAGAAAAAAGGAAGACAACATTTTTTTTCAATCGAGTCATACCACCATTTCTTATAGCAGTAATGCTGCAGTATTGTTTTAACATTTTCATACAAACATAGTATAAAAATGTCAAAACAATGCTGCAGGATTAGGTACTACTATAAGAGATGGTGATACGACCCTTGATTCTCTAAAAACTGTGTTAAAAGTATTCATACAGATCTCTGTTCATACGCTGGCATAAAACAAGAGATGGGTTTATATTCGTGTTTATTTCAAAGTGTTTACAAAGTTTATTTATTTAAATACAGTAATTTAAGCAGTGGGATGTGCTTCTAAAAAACCGCCACGTGAGACTCAAATTCGCGTACCGAGATTTCAGTGCTACTAAAACGTAGTGATTATATACTCTTTGAGTGCTACAAAAGATCATTTGTAGAGATTTTGTGTAAAAAACAAAAATCTATACTCGGAACAATATACCTACATAATCACCCATGATATAGATTGATTAAATTAGTATATATAAATTGCTAAAGTTCGGAAAAAACGCACTTGAAATTCACACAATTACAACAAATTGACAATTTGGTTCATCTTTTACCATAGAATTGAAAGGCATCGAAAAGGCTTTCACCCCTACATATAGTAGACGTACAAAAGACACGTACGAAGCGGTAAGAATCCTCGTTCCTGATACGTACTGCAAAGATCTAGAATACCCTCCCAGGCACTGTCTTTTCCCACCACCTACAACTTTGGCGGCTTGAAATCAAGAGTGAATAGGCATCTTCTAGACAAGCGCGCTCTACCTTAGTCTGTATCATCACTTTCCGTCAGGCCTTGGCTGCTCTGATGAGTGCCTTTCACTTTATCCCTACTCCGCGGCCGACCGTCACGCGACATGCAACACACAGACGAAAAAGTTTGAGACGATATATATTTCTATATACTCTGGATCTCAGAAAGGGCTCGAATGATTTTCATGAAATTTAGTATACAGGGGGTTTTGGGGGCGATAAATCGATCTAGCTAGGATTCATTTTTGGAAAATGTCGAATTTATAAAAAAAAATATGACTCCTGCTGCCATCTATTGACCAGTAGTTAAACTAAAGTTAGTCACCCAGATATTAAAAGTTTCACTTTAAAAAAAGAAAATCGAAATCCCAGGACAATGTAACTGAAAACATCAGATTTTCCATATTTGGTAGTAAAAGGGCCTAATATCCGGGGTTCTTTTTACTACCTTAGAACTTTCTAGAGATATATTTATTTTATTGACCTCCCGTCAAGCACCGACGTACCTACGTACATAAACCCTGGGACCATCTCGGTGACAACATTACTTAACCGAGTTTAACACCCTTTTTAATTGTCCCACTCAGGTTTGTTTTAAACTTTATTGCTCCTTTTTAATTACTGACTGCTTTCTCATGGTTTGAGTGCTTGACTGCCTTTAATTCTGCGTTAGCACTTAATTTAGACAACTTAATATATTATCATAACTTCGTCGTAATACTTATATTTTGAATTTAGGAAACCAGAGATAAATTGACTAGTTTCATAAATTGTTAGTGTGAAAACGAATTAAATTTAAAACAATTGCTATATTCTATTCCACTTTTTTATTACTTTTTTCTATACTATATATACATATATATTCAATTGGAACATTATATATATATAAGACATTGAGGATCTCCAAAAACAAACAACAAATTGTTTCTCTGAAATAACAAAGAAACGACATTTAAAGTTCACTATATCTCGAGTCCTCAATCACATTCTTTCTATGAGTTTTTATTACGATAACAATGCACAAAACAATTTCAGCGTCCCTCGCCATTTTAAATCCTCGACACAGATCACTAATCATAGGTACAGACAGCTGATACGCGAAGCGCGGCAAATTCAAATGAATGAAATGTCACTCATTTCATTACATCTCCCCCCCTAAGAGTGAAAATTCTAAGCAATATATCTGTAAAATGTACTTATAAGTCATCTTCATATTCATTATCATCTCCTTCATCTTCTTCAGCCTCTGTTATGACAGGTTGCAATTTTGTTATATGAAATAATGTTGATTCTGTTTTTCTGTTGCCTGTATCAATCCTATAAATGGAATTCGATATTTTCTCTATTATCTTGAAAGGGCCTATTTTTAATTCGTCTAATTTCTTTCTATTCAGTCTATTTCCATTTTCTACATATACACTGTCTCCTACATTAAATTCTTGCATTTTTCTATTTCTATCAAATATTTTCTTGTTATACTCATGAGATTTTATTGTATTCTCTAATGCCAATCTTCTATCAGCAATCCACTTGTCTTCCTTTTCCATCGTTTTGAATTCATTTGGTAGAATACTGACATTTCCATCCAGTAAATATTTTGGTGCAAAACCTGTAACGGAGTGTTCTGTTTCATTATATTTTTGTATACATTCTCTTGCCAGTGTTGTCCATGTTCTCTCTTATTATTTTTCTCATTCATTTTACACCTTATTTTATTTACTATTGTTTGGTTTAATCTTTCATTCAAGCCGTTCGAGAATGGTGTATTCACGGCTGTAAAAATTAGTTTAATATTATTCTCCTGCAAAAATTGTTTAAATTCTCTTGAATTTATGCCCGGATATTGATCTGTCAGGATAATTCCAATCTCATCTGTCTCTAGTACTTTCTTTGTTAAATTTATAAAGTCACATGCATTCTGGGTTTTCGAAGTCGCAATAAATGCATATCTTGTGTAGTGATCTACTAAAAGGTGTAGATATTTCTTTGTAGACCTAGATCCTCCAAATCCACCAATAGTATCCATTGACATTATTTCAAATGGTTTGGTAGCTGGTCCCAGTTGTGACATTAATCCAATTTTTTTTTTTGACATCTTGATTTATTTTTTATGCATATTTCACATGTTTTACAAATATTTATGATATTTTTTGTTAGGTTTATAGCCGTATATATTGAACTTATTTTTTTCTGCAGTTGTCTGATGTTCTTTTGCGTCTTAGGAGTTGGAAAGTTCCTTATTGAAATCAAATTGTCTTTTAGTGGTCTTACTGAATTGTTCTGAATTATATGGCCGAGGTATTTTACCGAGTCTGAAGCAAAGGTACATTTCTTAAACTTCAGTCTAAAGCCTTCTTTAATTATTGCCTCTAATACATTTCTAATGTGCCTTATATGTTCTTCAAAGGTAGACGAATATATCAAAATATCATCAATATAGTTAACCGAGTATCCTGTGAGATTGTGTTTTCTTAGAATATTGCTTAAGATTCTCTGGAAAATTGCTGGTGATGTTTTCAAGCCAAAAGGGAGGCAGGTCCACTGGAAGTGGCCATCTTGTGTGACAAATCCTGTTTTACTTCTGTCTTCCACCCGTAATGGTATTGCCCAAAATGCTGAGTTTATATCTAGTGTAGTAAAATACTTGCAATTTCTAGTTTTAATAATTAGATCATCTATCAAAGGAAATGGTTGAGCTTGTGGTATAACTATTTTGTTTAACTCTCTGAAATCTACACATAAACGGGATTTTCTATTTTCACCTTTTTTAAACGCCAATGTCACTGGAGCAACGAAAGGACTGTATGATTCTTCTATTAAATTGTTCTTTAGTAACATCGATATTTGCTCTTCAATTTCTAATCTATCTTGTATTGTACATCTGTATGGTCTTTTACTACAATATTTATTTACTTGTAAATCTATGCGAGCTTCATAATCTTTAACTGAACCTATATCATACTTGTCCTTAGCAAATATTGTTTTATATTCCTTTATAATTTTCTCTATCTCAATTTTCTTTTGATTATCTAAATGGTCTGTCATACTTATAAATTCCTCTGTTTCTATGTGTTCATTGAAATTTACTGTATATTTTTTTATATTATTATCTTCATTTCTGTTATCTTTAGACATCCTGTCTATTTTATTTGTTATTTTCTTTTGTTCTATCTGCAAGTTCTCATTTTGGGTTAATCTGAATTTCTTTATCATATCTAATCCGATTATGAAATCATCAAAATCTTCATTTTCTACTATGTATACATCCACCTCTTCTTCTAAATCAAATATTTTAATTTTTTATTGTTATCAAGCCATCCATCTTCTTCACACCATTAACCGTTTTCATGTATGCTATGTTCACATCATCTTTTTTTCTTTTACTTTTATTAATCTTGAATTTATTATAGAAATCTGTGAGCCTGAATCATAAATACCACTCACTTCTAGTTTATTTTCTAATAAAAGCTTGATTTTGATTAATGGTGTGCTTACTAGTTTTTTTCTCAGTATTTATGTCTACTTCAATTATGGAGTTATTGTTTACATTTTTAGTTTTAAGAACTTTTTCAGGTTCATTTTTATTTTTCTTGAACCAACATGACTCCTCCGGATGATATCTAATTCCTTTGTCCAAAGACTCACAAGTCTTACATGACTTCTTCTCATAAGTTTTATTTTTATTATAAAATGTACTGCTCTTTATGTTAGTTGAGTTTTTCTTATACATCGTGCCTTCATATTTTCTTATCTCGTTGAACAAGTCAGTAGTGTTGTTGAGTTCATCCCTGTTTAACTTATTTAAGATAAATCCAGGTAAACCAGTTGCAATAAGATCTATTATTGTTTTGGAATCTATAGATTTGTTTATATCTAATAAAAGCCGTTCTTTTTTTATGGCATAATCAATTAACTGTCCTTCTTTATACCTAAATGCGAGAGCATATGTGACTATGTCCCATCCTTGGTTTTTAAAAGTTTCTAAAAACTTGTCTTTCCATTCACTCCATTCTGAATTTATTGTTAGTTTTATGATCATCGAGCTATACCAATCCAAACAAGGTTTATCTAAAAATAACCTCAAAATATCTATTTTTGTCTCATCTTTTGTTATATTAAAGCGCGCACACTCTTTTTCAAAAATTTCTATCCATTGCATCGCATTAGGATTTTTGCTTGTGAATTTTTCAATAATAAATTTTTCTGAGATATTATGTTTTAAGTTATGTTGACTTTCTTTCTTAGTTGTAGTTTCTATTAATTGTTCCAAGATTTGTTGCAAAGTGTCATTTTTGTCCTTTGCTTGTGTTGTGCTCACTTCATCTAAATATTGATCTAAAAATTGCATATTACCTTCCTCATCTACATATGTCTTCTTTAGATTTTCATCCAACTTTATCCATACTTTTCTACTCTGGTGTCTTTTTTTAATGCTATTTTTTACTTTTGTGAAAGTGTTCGTTTTAACAATATATGTATGATGACTCACCGGCTTCAGTTCCTCAGGTAAAACATAACATTTTCCTTCTTCAGTAGATATTGAGGTTATAGCTAATACATTTGATTTGCCATCATTTGAGGCTATCATCGTAAACTCAAACTGAAGCCGGTCCATATTCTCTTAGTTCACAAAAATGTCGTTTTATAAGACATTGAGGATCTCCAAAAACAAACAACAAATTGTTTCTCTGAAATAACAAAGAAACGACATTTAAAGTTCACTATATCTCGAGTCCTCAATCACATTCTTTCTATGAGTTTTTATTACGATAACAATGCACAAAACAATTTCAGCGTCCCTCGCCATTTTAAATCCTCGCCATTTTGTGAACTAAAAGAAGATGGACCGGCTTCAATTTGAGTTTACAATAATAGCCTCAAATGATGGCAAATCAAATGTATTAGCTATAACCTCAATATCTACTGAAGAAGGAAAATGTTATGTTTTACCCGAGGAACTGAAGCCGGTGAGTCATCATACATATATTGTTAAAACGAACACTTTCACAAAAGTAAAAAATAGCATTAAAAAAAGACACCAGAGTAGAAAAGTATGGATAAAGTTGGATGAAAATCTAAAGAAGACATATGTAGATGAGGAAGGTAATATGCAATTTTTAGATCAATATTTAGATGAAGTGAGCACAACACAAGCAAAGGACACAAATGACACTTTGCAACAAATCTTGGAACAATTAATAGAAACTACAACTAAGAAAGAAAGTCAACATAACTTAAAACATATCTCAGAAAAATTTATTATTGAAAAATTCACAAGCAAAAATCCTAATGCGATGCAATGGATAGAAATTTTTGAAAAAGAGTGTGCGCGCTTTAATATAACAAAAGATGAGACAAAAATAGATATTTTGAGGTTATTTTTAGATAAACCTTGTTTGGATTGGTATAGCTCGATGATCATAAAACTAACAATAAATTCTGAATGGAGTGAATGGAAAGACAAGTTTTTAGAAACTTTTAAAAACCAAGGATGGGACATAGTCACATATGCTCTCGCATTTAGGTATAAAGAAGGACAGTTAATTGATTATGCCATAAAAAAAGAACGGCTTTTATTAGATATAAACAAATCTATAGATTCCAAAACAATGATAGATCTTATTGCAACTGGTTTACCTGGATTTATCTTAAATAAGTTAAACAGGGATGAACTCAACAACACTACTGACTTGTTCAACGAGATAAGAAAATATGAAGGCACGATATATAAGAAAAACTCAACTAACATAAAGAGCAGTACATTTTATAATAAAAATAAAACTTATGAGAAGAAGTCATGTAAGACTTGTGAGTCTTTGGACAAAGGAATTAGATATCATCCGGAGGAGTCATGTTGGTTCAAGAAAAATAAAAATGAACCTGAAAAAGTTCTTAAAACTAAAAATGTAAACAATAACTCCATAATTGAAGTAGACATAAATACTGAGAAAAAAACTAGTAAGCACACCATTAATCAAAATCAAGCTTTTATTAGAAAATAAACTAGAAGTGAGTGGTATTTATGATTCAGGCTCACAGATTTCTATAATAAATTCAAGATTAATAAAAGTAAAAGAAAAAAAGATGATGTGAACATAGCATACATGAAAACGGTTAATGGTGTGAAGAAGATGGATGGCTTGATAACAATAAAAATTAAAATATTTGATTTAGAAGAAGAGGTGGATGTATACATAGTAGAAAATGAAGATTTTGATGATTTCATAATCGGATTAGATATGATTAAGAAATTCAGATTAACCCAAAATGAGAACTTGCAGATAGAACAAAAGAAAATAACAAATAAAATAGACAGGATGTCTAAAGATAACAGAAATGAAGATAATAATATAAAAAAATATACAGTAAATTTCAATGAACACATAGAAACAGAGGAATTTATAAGTATGACAGACTATTTAGATAATCAAAAGAAAATTGAGATAGAGAAAATTATAAAGGAATATAAAACAATATTTGCTAAGGACAAGTATGATATAGGTTCAGTTAAAGATTATGAAGCTCGCATAGATTTACAAGTAAATAAATATTGTAGTAAAAGACCATACAGATGTACAATACAAGATAGATTAGAAATTGAAGAGCAAATATCGATGTTACTTAAGAACAATTTAATAGAAGAATCATACAGTCCTTTCGCTGCTCCAGTGACATTGGCGTTTAAAAAAGGTGAAAATAGAAAATCCCGTTTATGTGTAGATTTCAGAGAGTTAAACAAAATAGTTATACCACAAGCTCAACCATTTCCTTTGATAGATGATCTAATTATTAAAACTAGAAATTGCAAGTATTTTACTACACTAGATATAAACTCAGCATTTTGGGCAACACCATTACGGGTGGAAGACAGAAGTAAAACAGGATTTGTCACACAAGATGGCCACTTCCAGTGGACCTGCCTCCCTTTTGGCTTGAAAACATCACCAGCAATTTTCCAGACAATCTTAAGCAATATTCTAAGAAAACACAATCTCACAGGATACTCTGTTAACTATATCGATGATATTTTGATATACTCGTCTACCTTTGAAGAACATATAAGGCACATTAGAAATGTATTAGAGGCAATAATTAAAGAAGGCTTTAGACTGAAGTTTAAGAAATGTACCTTTGCTTCAGACTCGGTAAAATACCTCGGCCATATAATTCAGAACAATTCAGTAAGACCACTAAAAGACAATTTGATTTCAATAAGGAACTTTCCAACTCCTAAGACGCAAAAGAACATCAGACAATTTTTGGGAAAAATAAACTTCTACCATGACTATATACCAAGAAGTGCAATTATCTTAGATCCATTACACAATTTATTACGAAAAAACGAGAAATTTGTATGGTCAGAGAAATGTGAAGAAGCATTCAATCTGATAAAAAGATATTTATGTTCGCAACCGGTCTTGGAAATATTCGACAAAGACTTACCAATCAAAATCTTTACCGATGCATCTTTGGAGGGCATTGGAGCAATATTAAAACAGACACAACTAGATGGTAAAGACAAACCGGTGGCATATTTCTCAAAAAAATTGAATGAACATCAAAAACGGAAAAAGGCTATATATTTAGAATGTCTTGCTATGAAAGAAGCTGTTAAATATTGGCAGCACTGGCTCATCGGAAAACAATTCACCATTTACTCAGATCACAAACCTCTAGAGAACATGAACATTAAATGCAGGACAGATGAAGAATTGGGTGATCTCACATACTACCTATCTCAGTATGACTTTACCGTAAAATATATACCTGGTAAAGAAAATGTAGAAGCAGACTGTTTGAGCCGAAACCCTGTATTAGAACCAGAAGATAACAGAGAGGAAACATTGAGAATAGTTAATTTAATACAAATAAAAGATATAGTTGGAGACCAAGAGAAAAATGAAACAATAAGAGAAAAGAAACAAAATTTAATACTAAAAAATAATATCTATTATAAAAAAATAAAGAAACAGGAAAAGATTATCCTCTCAGAAGAATTTAGTAAAAAACTTATAAAAAAGGTGCATGAAGATTTATGCCATATTGGGATCAGACAACTGCAGAAAAAAATAAGTTCAATATATACGGCTATAAACCTAACAAAAAATATCATAAATATTTGTAAAACATGTGAAATATGCATAAAAAATAAATCAAGATGTCAAAAAAAAATTGGATTAATGTCACAACTGGGACCAGCTACCAAACCATTTGAAATAATGTCAATGGATACTATTGGTGGATTTGGAGGATCTAGGTCTACAAAGAAATATCTACACCTTTTAGTAGATCACTACACAAGATATGCATTTATTGCGACTTCGAAAACCCAGAATGCATGTGACTTTATAAATTTAACAAAGAAAGTACTAGAGACAGATGAGATTGGAATTATCCTGACAGATCAATATCCGGGCATAAATTCAAGAGAATTTAAACAATTTTTGCAGGAAAATAATATTAAACTAATTTTTACAGCCGTGAATACACCATTCTCGAACGGCTTGAATGAAAGATTAAACCAAACAATAGTAAATAAAATAAGGTGTAAAATGAATGAGAAAAATAATAAGAGAACATGGACAACACTGGCAAGAGAATGTATACAAAAATATAATGAAACAGAACACTCCGTTACAGGTTTTGCACCAAAATATTTACTGGATGGTACAAATGTCAGTATTCTACCAAATGAATTCAAAACGATGGAAAAGGAAGACAAGTGGATTGCTGATAGAAGATTGGCATTAGAGAATACAATAAAATCTCATGAGTATAACAAGAAAATATTTGATAGAAATAGAAAAATGCAAGAATTTAATGTAGGAGACAGTGTATATGTAGAAAATGGAAATAGACTGAATAGAAAGAAATTAGACGAATTAAAAATAGGCCCTTTCAAAATAATAGAGAAAATATCGAATTCCATTTATAGGATTGATACAGGCAACAGAAAAACAGAATCAACATTATTTCATATAACAAAATTGCAACCTGTCATAACAGAGGCTGAAGAAGATGAAGAAGATGATAATGAATATGAAGATGACTTATAAGTACATTTTACAGATATATTGCTTAGAATTTTCGCTCTTAGGGGGGGAGATGTAATGAAATGAGTGACATTTCATTCATTTGAATTTGCCGCGCTTCGCGTATCAGCTGTCTGGCGCGTATCTATGATATTGATCTGTGTCGAGGATTTAAAATGGCGTGGGACGCGCAGATTGTTTTGTGCATTTCATTGTTATAAAAACTAATAGAAAGAATGTGATTGAGGACTCGAGATATAGTGAACTTTAAATGTCGTTTCTTTGTTATTTCAGAGAAACAATTTGTGTTTTATTTTGGAGATCCTCAATGTCTTATATATATATCTTAATATATATAAATCTCGTGTCACAAAGTTTGTCCTCAATGGACTCCTAAACTACTGAACCGATTTAGTTCAAACTTCGTGAATATCTGTCATTTGGTCCAACTTAAAAGATAGAATAGTTTTTATCCCACGTGGACGAAGTCGCGGGCATCAGCTAGTATATATATATATATATATATAATGTTCCAATTGAATTAAATTAGAGTAACACATTAACATGACGAAAATAATTTCAAATTGTAAACAAATTGGTAGGTATTTCTTTTTTATAGAGAAGTCGTCCTTCGACAGCGAGAAAACATTTTATCAATACAAAAGACTGAAATATGTGAGGTTAAAAATACATAGTATATACAACGAAATCATCTCTCTTTTTATTGAAGGGTATAAATACATTAAGATTACACTATTTATTATCACGTTACATTAGTGATTATATTAATCTACTTACAATGAACTAAGGTAGTTACCAAACGTTTTGTATCATGAAACCCCCTACCTAGTGTAGAGTTTAAAAGTGGAACAATTTACCTACCGTCGTAGGTTCATAATTCTTAGGCCCACTTGCGCGGAAAGGGAGTTAAATATTTACATTTTTAAACCTAGAGTCAACGTCTCTCACAATTTTGACAACTTACTCTGGGTTAAGGAGCACAACACGGATGTGCCCGCGAAATTCAAAATTTTCGTGGTTTTTCGCGATTTTTAAGCTAATAAGACATAATAGGCTTATGGCCGTCAAATTGCGATAATCCCAATATCTTCTTCACGTGTTTATATAAAAATCTCTGCTCGAAAGTGTCGAGTTAAAGAAATTAGTCCGAGATTTGCGAGTTACTCACATAAAACTCGATACTCGGACTAATATCCTAGGATACACATTTTTATGCAAATATTTTGATATAATCATGTAAAGTTGATACTGCCACTCTCGCAAATTGATTTCCATAAGCCTATCATGTCTAATTAGCGTACAAATTGCAAAAAACCACGAAAATTTTAAATTTCGCGGGCAGAGCCGTTGATTTCACGTTAACGTGCTAACTCTGAGTTTACACACTAACCCATGGCGACGCAAGTGGGCCTTATGGGGTTAAGAGTATCATACCAAACTTATCCACTAGAAGGCCAAACCAGTTTAAACATTATTATTTTTTTTGAACTAGCTATGTGAGGAATCAAATCCGTTACCTCCGAAATATCTCCACGCTCCGAACTGCATTAGGTTGGTCATCGAATGCGTAATCTAATAATCATAATCTAAGTGCTCAAAATTTTGTACCATCATTATACAACTTTATTTCACGCTTGTAAAAGCTCCAAAACGTTAGGTATGATAATATGACGCGATAAAATAATGTGCTGATATCCAGTGCAAATACCTTTTTATCAAGTACACTCATGCACTCAAACATTATAATGATATAGTAAAATTGCGATAGATCTTTAGTCGGGAATAGAAAAAGATCAAATGCGAGTCGCACACTGAGGTTTCCGTACTATCAAGACCAATTTTGAAAATATCAAGTTCATAAGATACAGCTTAGTAATGACAGACGGACGGACAGCAGTGTCGTAGTAATAGGATCCCGTTTTGTCTTTAAAATGAGATTTAACTTTGACATCTAAGCCCATGTATGACTACTATGGACTAAGTCATCCCGAAGGAAGCTCCATCTAGTGAGGGTCTACCAACACTGCATCATTTTCAATATAAGGTATATTTTCAGAACCTTCAGTCTCCAACGCCCATCGTTTCTACGAACTATGCGCCAATCCCCTTGAGCATTGCGAACTTTGTAGAAAGTAATCGACACAATTATTTAATAACTTTCATTAGAAACAATCTCCAAAATTACAATACAGAAGAACACTTTACATAACTTTAAATTGTTTACAACTAGTAACTACTACGTCTTGTTCACTCATAGTGTTTACCAGATTTCGATGACCCGACTGATTAGAACACATGGTTGAAAGTTAAACAAAACTATACCCCTTACTTTGACCACTCCAATTATTATTCAGTCAATTCTCAGAAACTGCTCGGTTCCTAAGCCTAAGGGAAATTTTAGCTTTACAAATATCGTATTAATAAGTATTTGATGAACAAACGTACACCAACAAAATCTGTATCAGCTAAGAATAGCAAATCAGGAGATATCAAAAAAAGAATTTAAAACTACCTACTACCTATGTAAGAAAAGTCGATTATAATATCATTTTTGAAAAGAGCAAGTATCGAGTTTCTTGCCAGTTCTTCTCGATGCAAACCTGCTTCCCGAACTTGGCAGTAGAGTTCCGTCTTTTCATAAGAGTTTGTAGTGTAGTGACATAACTTACCCCTTCCAAGTTAGTACGCTAACATCTTCGGCTGCATCATCACTTACCATCAGGTGAGATCGCAGTCAAGTACTAACCTGTATAGCGTAAAAAAAATACACACCCTTAACACAAGCTTTCGCTTACTTTTTGGGGTTATATTGCAATGCATGTAGAGTCCGGAATCCTCATATTATTAAAGCAGTCGTCAAATGCGGTTATTGACGCTTTTGTCCTCGCGTGTACCGTAGAGTGCACAAATTACAATATCTGTTGTTTGCGCTAGATATAAAACTTTTGGACAATCCCTACGTCATGAGTATATTGTTCTACCAAAGGTTCAGACTGAAGCTGTAATTCCACCACTTAATTTCCATAAGTGCGTGTGGGTGCCCGTGGGTTTTCAGATTAGTAATCATTGGATTTTTAATAAAAAAAGGTTTGTAATTTGAAAATGTGACACTTTTTTTGATTCTTTAAGGCAGTAAGGGAAAATTTAAATGAAGTATTTGAAGGAATACAAGTGATAAACTTGCGAAAAGTATTAAAAAGATCAATTAAGAAAAAGTGAATCATTTGAAGTGTCGTACAAACAATGAACAGAATATCTCAACGCATATCACATTTCTTAAGAAAAACAATACAGGAAAAGTATTCACAAAGAACATAACTCCATTCGAATGCCGCAAGAAGTTTACACATAAAGGAATGTAGGTGAGAAATTGCATCCACAAGTTAGTACGTACTGTCAACTGTCAAGATCACATAAACAATCCTTTCTGGACATTGGTACAGACTACAGAAGTGTCGCAGAGTGTTCTAGTTTGTAATTATCAATAGAGTTCAATATGAAACTCAATAACATTAGGGCTAGGTAGGCTCTGAAGCTGGGTACATAGATTTGTTTTTTTTGACGCGTGGACTTATGGAGGCATATTCAACTCCCAAGAGGCTAAACGTTATCAACCTGTTTATATTTCTTACGTTTGATTTAAGTATTGTTAATTTTGTAACCAAATAAAACTCTCGTGCCACAGTATTTGTAACCGAACTCCAATAAAATGGCTTGACAGATTTTTATGAATTTTTTGTCTAGATTCCGTAGGTCATAGCTATTTTTCATACCGTTAAATCGCAAAACAACCTATGTCCGGCCAGCTTGTCTAAAACAAACTCCTCCAAAACGGCTTGTCAAAGTTTTTATAAAACAAGGAAATAATTTAAAAATTAAAAAAAAAACACGACTGCCCAGTGGTAAAACAACTTTTTCCAAAAAAATATAGCCTATGTTATTCGGAACGATGGGATTCTAACGATACCCCATATGTCCAAATCTGTTCAGCTGTTCAGAAGTTATGGTGGAATAAAGAAACTCACATACATACATACATACATGAATCCTGAAAACATTACACTCCTTTTTGGGCAGTCGTGTAAAAATTTATCTAAGTTCGGTAGCTCAGCTTGTGATCTAGATACAGTCTCAAAGTCTCGATATCTATTAAATAGGTATGGAAAAATCTTTGGCTAAACCTTATTAAATTAGTGCGAAAGTAGCTTGTGTACTATTATTGCACGGAAAAATTGCAATATAAGCAGTTTAGAAGAGCCATAAGCATTTAAGTGAAGCGTGGCAATATCATGAGGGTGGCTTGATGCACTACTTACCCGTAGTATACGAAAATCGTATTAGGATTTTCATGTTATTTTTACGGAAGACTAGCAGACACCCGGAGCTTTACTTGACCCTCTTCCTGTTTTCCCCCAGGATTAAACTTTCAAAAATCCTTTGCAATTCCTTCAAAATATTTTTTTACGTTTAGTAAATCATCAATATTGATGTATTTACACGATTAATTTTTTTGTGAGAATTTTTAAACCTACAGATTTTTATCGAATTTTTTTAGCTGACTTGGCAAGCGTAAATATTCTTTGCAGTTAATATATTCTTTGAAATTCCAAAGGCGGTAGTGTGAACTACACAATTCCCTTAAAATATTATTATCAATCCTTACAAAAGGTTAAACGATAACAGACACAAAAAATAGATTCATAAAATATTTATAAAAATCATACGCTATTTATATTTTCACATATACATACGTGTTTACGTTCTAATTGGTTTTCCGTAGTGATTCCTCCACTCGCAAGGTACAAAGGGCAAAGGGAGTGACAAAAAATGTATCGCCCTAAAGCCAAATCGAGAGGAAACTTAATTAAAGACGATTTCGTCGGCGCCCGACGCGAAAATAAATAATTGGGCGCTTTGATAAACGCCTGACGTGTGATAGAAACGATTCCTTCAAACGGTTTTTTAGTTCCATATACCGATATACCTATAATACCCTTATACTACGTTATACCTGGCACAAGCCTAGCATATCTATCTATCTATATATACTTATAATAAAACTGTAAAGGGTCGAATTCTGTACATTGAAGATATTTTGAAAATTTTTGTTGGAGGACACTATTTAGTTGATACTGAAGCCTAAACTGTAATTTGTTTAATTTTTGTCTGTCTGTCTGTCTGTCTGTCTGTCTGTTTCACGACCGGGCATCACGGCTAATCCGCTGGATGGATTTAAATGAAACTTCACATGATTATAGTTCATACCCCGAGGTAGGACATAGGATACTTTTTGTCCCGAAATTCATCATGGTTTCCGTGGAAGACGGCATCAAAGTCCAAACGTTTTTTAGTTATAATTCATTAACGCGTTGTCCGATTCCATTCATTCTTTTTTTGTTAGAAAGGAGGTTCTTTAAAGATTATTCCAATACGAATCTTATCATCATCACTTTTGTAGTTCAGAAATTACAGACATCAGAACCTTTAAGTTCAAGTAGGTAGATGACTTGAAACTCGGAATGCACAAAGAACCTAGGGCTAGGACGTAAGGCTCAAGTAAGACTGGAGTACCCTTACAGCCGTAAATAAATAGGCTTAGCAGAAGATTTTGTATGGTTTAAAATTTTTCACTTTTAGGGTGAACAAAAATCATGTAACTGGCGTTATCGCTACGTTATACCGTATAGCGCCATCTCTACAATTTATGTGGAACTTGAATGTAAAACTCTGAGATAGGTACTACCGAATTTTTTTAAATAAAAATTAACTGTCATGTTATTTACTGTTTCCTGACTTTATATTAAGATGGCACTGTTAAGGCATGAACAGATTTAAACTTTATCATCCGCAATATGGAAAGGGTAAGATAATGGTTCACAAATATTTTTAACTCTTAGGTCTTATCGATCCTAACCGACTGACTGTCATCTAAGGTCTTTTTATACCTAAGGAAATATATAGCCATTGTCCATTCTGATGTTTTGGATTGTATTGAGATGAAGCAAAGATTTTTAAAAGACTCTTATATTATGTTGGAATGGGGAATATTGTTAGTAGAGTAATTTATCCCAGTGGTACCTACCCGGCCGAACTCTGAAAGAAGAGTTCTACCACCAGTATAACTTTTCACATGGTTTAATAATTTTTGACATATTTCGTGGTTTCAGAATAAAAATCACAATGAAATGACCCAGTGGCACAGGTCGTGGTCACTACGTGACCACGACTTGTACCAATGTATCGAAATATCGACAGTTAAAGTCGTCCTTTGATCTTTCAACTACGTATTAATGAAACTTTATATTATTATTAAGAAAAAGGAGTTTTCAAAATCATCACAAGATAACCCGTGCAAAGTAAGAACAGGTTTCTGTAAAACATCACACCAGAATTCTATGAAATATCTGTCCCGATTCCAGCGATGTTGTGGGAAAATATATTTCACAAAATCAATAAAGTTAAACGTTGTAAAATACTTGTGGGTCACAGTCATTTCACAAAAAATAATATGTTTGCCTAGGTATACTTATATTGACGAATTCCCAGTTTCCGATTAATGTTTTACTTACTTGACATTCGATACACTGTACCTACTTTAATATAACAAGACATTGCAATATTTCTCAATGCAGTTTGTCTGCTTCTGTCCAATATTTAAAAAAATCTATCGTGTGTGATGAATGATTATAAATTTTTGTAGACTTAAAACCAAGGTAATCTGTGTTGCTCTTATTAAAGGCCCTATGCCGTCGACCTTATGGGTACGTGCTTTCCAAGCTACAAATATGTACCCAAAATAAATTCAAATTTACTATCCTAATACAAGGATATGGCTCCTAAATAGTTACATTCAGAGTCCCGCATTCGTACCACGTAGGCCCTTAATGAAAAACGTACCAAATGTAACCTCCATAATGTATTTAATACCATGTCCGTCGCTTAATTTTACTACATATGTACGTGTCTCAAGACTTATGTCTCAAATAAGCGTGAACCTTAATCGTATTATGTATTAACTAGTGTTATGAAATTATCTTATTGCCAAGGGTATAAAAGATACAAAAGTTAGTAAAGGTATAAGAGACAGACAGTACCTACTTCAACTTGTGAACCAAAATTAAGTGCTAAGTAATTTGTGTAACATTCGTAATAATTGGTCTAGTGTGAGTCGGGATCACGCACTGTGGGTTCCGTACCATCGAAACCAATTCGTTCCCTCCCATAAACTTGGGGTTCCCATAAACCCACAAACGTGGGTTTATGGGAGCCCCCTTAAATATTTTATTTTATTTTTTTAAAGTGAATATTCAAATAACTAAATATTCAAGTGAATAATTCAAGCGTCTACCTGTTGCTGTATGAATATCGAGCAAAAAGAAGCAAAAATTCACGTTTGTTTTGTGGGAGCCTCCTTTAAATATTTATTCCATTCTATGTTTTATTGTTTGCTGTAATTGTAGCGGCATCTCTGAAATCATCTGTGAAATTTCAAGTGTCTACACTACACTCACGGTTCTAAAGCTACAGCCTGCTGACAGATGGATGGACGGCGAAGTCATAGTAATAGGGTCCCACTTTTACCCTTTGGGCGCGGAACCCTAAAAATGGAGCCCATATATTAAGTTTTGTGTACAGTGCTATACTTTATAGCAAATCTGACACTGCGGTGGTATATTTTTATTGGAGCGGGCTCTACATGAAGAGACCTACCACTAAGAGAGTAAAGTAAAGAGTAGGTAAATAGGTAATATTATAATTCCTTGGTAATATAATAAGCGTGGCAAGATACTCGTAGACGCCACTTTGTAGGAGGATGGAGTGTTTTCAGGTGTTATATTTCCGCGTGCCTCGAGGAGATTTTTTGATACATCCTATAATGTGAGGCAGCTTTACATATTAAAAGAAAATAAACATCTTGATAAACTCCATATTCGCATTTTAGTGAAAGCTCAAACTGGCTAAACCCTTCTAATCTCAGAACTATTGTAAATTGTTTTCCGCATCTCCGTCTGTAATTTTCAAAATTTTGTCAATTTATCTTTCCTTAGGAACTTATTTCAAAGTATCTAATACTAAAAAATCTACCGTTTAAGACCACGGACTCACCGCTAAAATACCACGGACATAACCTGTACAATATTATAATTCCATCTTCTAAGATATAAAATTCTCGTGTCTCATGTTTGTTACCAAACTCCTCAAAACGGCTCGACCGATTCTTATGAAATTATACCGAACATACACAGGTTCGGTAGTAGGTCTGAGAGTAGGTCGGAAACTACTTTTAAAATCTCTGTTGGCAAGGTTTGCCGGGTCAGCTAGTAATACTATAAAAATAACGTAGTTTTAGCTTGACGTCAAACAATTCATGAAGATCTAAAAAGTAGGTATGTGAAACGCATTTCCAAAGAAACTTGTATTTTTATCGTAACGGGTGAGTGCGGTGCGATATATTGCATTCAAGTTTACGTCTCGTGAACGTGAAAGGTTTTCCGTCAGAACTTTGTTTTATTTTTTACAATCTAGTCAAAGCAAAATTTTTTCAGAAAAGTTTAGTACATACTCGTAGTTACTCAATGAGTAAAGTCAACTGTCCTGAGTCTTTTGATAGACTGTACCTACTTAAAATATCACAGAGAATCAGAATCGGAATACTTTATTTCACATAGTTATTTTAATTTAAAATGTCTCTAGAATGGTAATAACTATTTCACGACTAGATTAAGTAAGTCTACTAGGGCACGTAAACGCGCCCGGCCACTGAGAAGAAGCCCAAAACAAACTCAGCTGGGTATTTTTTTAGATAATCACGATTTAACAAAAATGTGTAAATATACAAATTAAATCTAAGGCTAGTAACATCAGAGCAATTCGTCATCACTTCAAGGGATAGTGTCGCTAATATAGCCTAAATATATCTATCTATGTATATTATTCTAACTTCAATGATTGCATAATTATACTTGGTACGTTCAATCCACAAAGGCGCCCCCTACTCCTTCCTAACTAATAACCTGCGGGACAGAAATTAAACTGAGGACGTTCCGCTAAAAATCAAATCCAAAATGCACACAGCACGGCCATTAAACATTAAATGTATTCCTAATACAAAATCAGGGTTCAAAATGCATTACTAAGCATGTATTGTTTGACGAGGAACAAATTCATGTGAACGTATGCAGTAATAAAGGATGCAAAAATGTATTTACATCGAAAACCTCCTCCGGGTAACTGCGGCTAAGTGCAGGCGAAATATTGCATTCAAGTTTACGTCCCGTGAATGTAACGGTTAACTTTTAACGCCTTTGCACCGAGCGGGGTGCTAAATGCTTTCTGCTGTGCTATTCTACAAAATGAAGAAGCTGCCAGACAGCTGCCAACCCGAATATGGCATGCAAAATTGTACTCTATTACAACTGACAAATCCATAGATGCATAGATGTACGCTCGTCGCTGTTTTGCAGAATAGCACGGCTGTACCCACAGTTTATTTTTCTTTTTAGCAGATCCAAGTACATAATATCTACAGTAAATAAAGTACAGTACAGTACTGTAACTATGTATTTTATAACTTAATTTATCAAAGTCAGATTTTACTAAAATAGAGCATGAAATAAACCATTGAAATAGTTTAGGCTGCAGATCAGCTGTTTACCTATTTTTTAAATAATTAAATAGTTTCAGCGTAATAAGATTTTTATATATTTGTGTTTATAACAAAAATAAAGGCAATTTAGCCATCCCTTCAACTTTTTGGAATAAACTTATTAACTTAGGATTCTAATGATATACGCATACATAGAAAACTAGTAGGGCGCGTGGGAGCGCGGGCCACATGTGGCCCGCGGGCTGTCTTCTCACCTATAAAAGAATCGCCGTCATCTCCATCGCCAATTGGAATCCGATTGGCAGTGGGCTAAAAGAATTACCTCGGAGCCTGGTCATGGATTTAAAGATAGTTACGGGCTGTTTGATTAAAAAATACACTGAACCCGGAGCCTGGTCATGGATTTAAAGATAGTTACGGGCTGTCTGATTAAAAAATACACTGAACCTCATCTGAACCTCATCCGATGAGGTTCAGTGTATTTTTTAATCAGACAGCCCGTAACTATCTTTAAATCCATGACCGTGCTCCTCAATCATCTTCCAAATCGTAGACCATCATCTCTTCTCATACTTTTCATAGTTTTTCATAGGCCTTGTTTATTGTAGCATTCACATTTTCCATGGAAAATAAATTCAACCACTTTGAATTATTTTTCATTCATCCCGTAGACCTTGAGATTCTAATCACGTCTTGCAAAGAAACCACTCTCTTATCTTTTATACTTTCCGAGATAGAAAAACAGGAAATTTGTATGGCGGCCATCTTGAATCCGCCATTTTGAATTTTTTTTCAGCTAACTGCCAATTGGATGACGTTTCGAGTTACATTTGGTCGAGCACCCCCCACCTATCTTCGATACCCTGGCTGTGCTCTTCACCCGTCTCCGAAATCCTCAATCATCAGCTCTCTCCATATTTTTCTCTAGTAACTCTCCGAAAAACCGCATCACAACTTTGCATAATTACCAACTGTTAGTCTCTTTAACATTCCCCATACATTTTCTATGGAAAAATAAATTCCGCCATTTTCAATTTTTTTTTTCTATCCATCAAATAGACCTTCGGGTCCTGATCACTTCGTGTCAAGAAACCACTCTTCCATCTTTTATATTCTTCGAGATGGACGCCGATGAAGTTTGTATGGCGGCCATCTTGAATCCGCCATTTTGAACTTTTTTTCAGCTCACTGCCAATAGGCTATTTGACAACAATGAAAATATACCTGAAATTGTGGTAAATCTCACTAATAACAACGTAAATAAGCATATTTCACTTTATTTTAATCAAATATATGTATATTTTTCAGCAAAATAAGAGTTTAAAAATGTTATAATTTTTGATATTTTACCTGTGACAGGAACGCCCTGTGATTGGTTGCAACTCTGGTGACGTCACACTCGAAAATTTGCGGGAAAACAACAGCTTTTTGTACTGATTTTTCTGAGTGTTTTGTTTGGCGGGCGTTTTATTTTATCTTTTAGCTATTTAAACAGTAATTTTCTGGTTAACTTTATAACTAAACATACTAAGGAAATAAATAATTAAGTATTTCAAATCGCAGAATGGAATCAAATTTTGTGCGAGCTGATAATAGCAACCTACCTAAGGTAGATGCTTTTATGGTTGCACTTTACTTTAAGAATAATGCTGATTATTATGGCGCGGAACTGAAAAACATAAAAACAGCAATGTAAGTACCTACCGCGTCGAACATATTAGTCCTTCCTTTATTTACTTTTTTCATCTGCAATTCAACAGCACCGATATTAGCAAGTGAAGACATACCTATTATGTTCCAAGAAACATAATAAACTTGAGATAATAAACTTAAGAGATAACAGCTATGAATATATTATATTAGGTAGTTAAAATACACAAAGAGACTCTAAATGCTAGACCCATATTACCTAAATTGGGGTTAGTTTTAGATGTTAGGTTATATAACTTATTTTTTAATAAGAACCGATATTATATTTAGCTTGAATATTAAATTAAATGGTAATTATTAGGTAAGTACTTACATCAAAGTGATCTTCACACATAAAAACATTTGAATGCGATAAAAAGGCCTTTGGATCTCTTCGAGCTAACTGTAACCATTTTTTTCGCCTTTTATCTGGTACAGACACAAACACTTTTTGAGGGCAATTTATGGAGGTATTTGTACATAATGGTACTACACAGCATTTGTACACAATTCTTTCTGTTAAAATATATTAATTTTTATTAAATTTAAAGAAAAGCGAAGAAATTCAACTAAACTGTACGGTACTGTAGTCTGTTTATATGCGTTTGACAATGTGTGACGTCACGAGTCAGATGACAAGCGCCATTACAAAATTGGCGTTTTTGGCGCGGTTTTGAAAATTGAAATTTTAAAAGTGGTTTTTAAAGGGAATTACATTAAATTTCCGCGAAATATCAATGTAATGTGCTTAATAGGTAGTAATAAATTCTTTAAAATCATTTTCAAAATTTAGTCAAATAGCCTATTGCATGACGTTTCGAATGACATTTGGTCGAGCACCCCCCACCTATCTTAGATACCCTGGCCGTGCTCTTCACCCGTCTTCGAAATCCTCAATCATCAGCTCTCTCCATATTTTTGTTCTTAATGAATTTTTCACCTCTATACGAAACAATCAGTAAAAAAAAATTTTTTCATACAAAAATGTTCAGGAGAGGTGATCAATGAGTCAGTCAGTCAGTGAATCAGCACAAGTAGCTATATATATATTAATGGTTAAGGCTTTAAAAGGGTGTAAGGCTAGTTGGTTTAGAGAGACTGAGATAATATGATATTATATTGATTATAAAAACATACACATTTTTTTTTTTGGATTTTGGCCCAGATAAACGACAATGTTTTCATAAAAAAGGCAGCTCCTTTTTATAGAGTAGCTACTCTTAAACAAAAAGTCACGTTGTACCTATAAAGCTTTTAAGATTAATTAGTCGTAAGGTTTGTCCTTACATTCTGTTCATTTTGTCCCAATAACCCATTCTGTATTGTTTGCTAAAAATCTAAGACAACACAAGAAAGATAATAAAATAATGTTTATTTGAGTCGACACAGCTGTGAACCTCTGAGTCGGCTGTCCTTTCCAATTGTATTTTATATCGGGTTTGAGTTATTAAATTAATGTTGAAAAACACTTACATTCAACCCCTTTTCATGTACCACTGCTGAGCAAAGTACTTTTGCTAAGTACGGGTTGGCATATTGCAGGATTCACACACCTTTGATAACAGTACTTACCTGTGACTGTATATAAAGAAATCTGACGCAAGCAAGACAATGTGACACACTGATCTCTGTTTTATGGATTAATCATTCTCTATGATTATTCTATACACCTGAAAGTTCCTTTTTTGTGCCGATTTGAAGTGCCAGCCTCGAATGTTCACGGTACTAAATTGATATTTGTTGCTAGTGACCGTCGTTTTTAATGGGATTTTAGTTTAGTTCCTTGGATGCTCACGCCAGGTTACGTAACCATCAGCGCCAAAATTGCGAAAGTCAAGTGTCTTCATTATTACATTGACAGTCAGCGATCCATAAAATAAAGATCAGTGATGTGACCGTATAAAGAAATCTTTGATTGCAAGCGGAAAAAACAAAGTTCTATTTTTAACATTTTGGATAGTGCACATACAATTTTTTTTAATGCTTTCATTTTATTTGAGTGTAGAGTCAAGATATGAAAATGTAGTAATTTTAGTGATGCTGTATAGTAGGAGGAAAGTACCTACTTCTGATTTAGAGGTGGGGAATATTGAAGCCTGGGTTCCGATAACTCGCAACATACTCGTAATATTTAGGTCAATAGATAGTGAATTCATGAATGTACGAATGATATTTTAATAAGCTCTTAAAGTTTTCAGTTCAAATGCAGATTAAATAAAGTTTTTAAAATTATACGAACCTATGTTGGTATTCGTGTTTGAAAAGACAAAATTGTTATGGATGAATCCTTTGAAAAAATACCATTGATACCTCACCATTTTTTAGTTTTGAAGTCGGTAAATGACCGGGTATACTTAGATGGGATATTATAAAGTGTTAACAAAGATTTTAAAAGTCATTTCCGCAGCAATATCTGGTTTCCGGACGTGGAATCGAATGCAATATATCGCGGTGCACTTAGGCGGTAATGGACGAAACATTTGCACGAAAAATTGAGAAAATACAAAGCTTTCTCCTCGATGAAAAAGTTGAAAAAAAAAAGTACAAAAACACTAGGTAGGTACTTAAGACCCTTTTATTGGTATGTAACGGAACCTTTGGACGCGATTTTTAACCCACTTTAAAGCCATGAATTAAATTAAAATTTCGCACATTAATTATTATCAAGGTGCGACAACAATTCAAAAATGGAAGTTTGTTTGTTTGTCTCTTGAAATGTTTGAAAGTTTGGATATTAGTTCCACAATCACAACATGACTATTGAACTGATCCAATACATAAGCTTCTTTTTATCCCGGAAAAATCTACGGTTAGGAATTTGCGTGATATTGAAATTTGAACTATAATAATATTTATGATATTTATTTCAAATTTTATTTAGCTTGTCGTCTTTATATTATGTGGGTCAAATTAATTTTTTTTCTAGGGTAATCGTAGAATATAGTTATCGCTGGCTACTGAGCTATTCATATTATTCGCAATAATCCAATTAATTGTTTTCAATTTAATATTTTTAATTCCCGAAATGTGTGATAGTTAGTTACCTTTTGTATAAATAATAGTAAGTAGATAGGTACTAGATAGGGATATTATAGTTGTAGTTATATGAAGTCGCACCATAAGTGTTTTTTTTTACGATTTTAACATGGAACCCTAAAAATTTAATACATCAGTCATACATTGTATCTGAGTTCATCAAGCGCGGTTCGAACGACGAATCAACATACAGTGCGTGTAATATCGTCACAATGACGTGTCTACACACAACACGATAAACATCCTGGTCCTGCGGGAATACACGCTCAAACAAAATGTTAGGCAAAGGAAGGAACATAAAGACATAGGGAGGTATATAGGGTTCCGTATTAAAATGGTATAAAATGGGAAAAATAGCAGCTTAACGGTGCGGGTCGTTTTAAGCGATTTTTAGTGACCCGCAGTTTAAAAACTATAAAGAAAATAACTTTGAAACATCAAGTATTTTGGGTCTTTAATCTAAATTAGCTGTGAAGCGGAAACACGGATTTAAAATTTTATCGATCGAAATTTCTTCCTAAAGTTCTAGTTACCTACTTCCTATAACAATATACCTATAGCTATGTATGACGGTAAGAAGAGGGAGCGGGAACGGGAACAGGAACACTATTAATCCCGGGGAAATCCACGATTCCCACGAGATTTGTAATAACCAAAATTTATGCGGGCGGAGCCGCAAGCAACAGCTAGTTTACATTAGAGAGATATACTTAGGGATGTAAACGTATAAATTCTACCATTCGAACCTCTTAACCATTTGTATTTTTTGTCTGTTGTAGGAATCACAAAGGCTTAACCTGACGAGGTCCCCGTGTATTGTGTCCGGACTTGTTAGTATTGTTGCCTGCCCACTCGTTACAGTATTTACAGTTCGTAGTGTCAACCCTGCCGGCAAAGTACGTGGAAAATAACACAAGTGTCCTGTCACATCTGCATAACTTTTACCGCTGAAAGAACATGGCCGAAACTTGTATGGAGCTGTGCCCTGGAAAAAAATATTTATGGCCATTGACAAACAGTACGTCATATTAAAGCTTATAATTGTGTCTTTACAATCGTTTATGTTTTATGATCAGAAAACAGGCGAGAGACATAATATCAGCATAACAACTTTCAACAAAATACGCCTAAATATTTGAATAGCAATGATTATTTATTAAAAAATGATGCGTATTGGTTGTGAACTAATTACTTTTTAATATTACAAAGCTTAGAAAATGCGAGTAAACATTTTGAATAACAATTTTTTAGAAAAAAATCATTGCTATTAAAAATATATAGGCGCAGTTTGTTGCAAGTTGTTATGCTGATATTACCTATGTCTCTCGCCTGTTTTCTGATCATATAAATTAAACGATTGTAAAGACATAATTATAAGCTTTACTATGACGTAGGTACTGTTTGTCAAGGGCCATGAATATTTTTCTCCGAGGGCAGAATCCGGCCATGTTATTTTGGCGGTTGTAATATCCGTCTTTTTAGCGGGCTAGCATAACCTGCTGAAGTCGTCGTTTTCAGCGTAAAATATATTGAATATGCGCGTAACAACGTAATACCTGGTAATAATTAGCCGCAATATCTTGCTGCCCGCGGTGCGATTGAGTGGAGACACAGGACGGCGCCTGTTCCCTGGAAGGTTTTTTATACTAGATAGGAAATGCCTTACCTAAACCCCGCCATCAGGGGACCGGAAAGGTTATGTGGGGCTCGCAACCACTAAAAACTGACCGTTTCCACGACGGACCTGCTGGCGGGAGTACGGGATGCCTTACGGGTACCAAAAGATTCCCTCTGCAAATATCTTGCCTGTGTTTAAATCGCGTAAGTTTATCGCACATGATTTGTGTATTCTGCCGACAGATCACATCGCGTAGGTAGGTACTTATTTACTACTTGTTCATACTAAATTCGGAGTGAACCATGCTTGCTGTAAATATTATAGTCGCTACGTAAAAAGGTTCAGTGCTACGACATTTATCAATACGTTGTATGCTTAATGTCTAGGTGACATGTAGGTGACGTGGTACCTATATTAAGCCGAATTTTTGTTGACGTAAATTACACAGGTGTGCTCCTACACTAAGTTTAGGGCCTAGTTCGTAACGAATTTATTATTTATCTTTTAAGTGCTAACGTCTCGAACAATGATAGCTTCACCCATGTGTACATCAAGAATGTCAATATGATGTCACAAGTACAATGCTTTTACGCCAAATCTCGTTTCTGTGTAGGTACGCAAAATGCTGTAGGTTATACAGTGTGTCCGGGATCGAACTAGCGATAATTTAAGGGAGTGTTCTATGGCTCATTACAAGCAAAAAAAATTCCTATAAAGGGGGGGGGGGCGCTCTCTCACCCACTCCCCGTGAGAGCCATTTAAATTTTGTATGCGTTTTTTAGGTATGTGCACACAATATCAGTAATAACTTGAAAGTCTGTTGATAACATGTTCTCAAATGGTTTCATTCGACTGGGTAGAATAATCTCCATCGCTAGATACCTAATAATAATGTAAAACGCTAAAATAACACAGCCAAAAATGCCTGAAACTAAAAAAACATTGCCCAAAAAAAATTTAAACTTGAAGTTATCTATTGGTAAATTTAGCAGAAACGGGATCGCTAAGACCATATTTTTTTGTAGTAAATCGATAGCTTTTGAGTTAAGCAATACAACAACATCAACATTTTGTCTGTAAGTTACTAACTTTGAGAGTTATCATTGCTTGAATTATAATGAGCCATAGAACACTCCCTTAAATTATCGCTAGTTCGATCCCGGACACACTGCAGTATACCTGTACTATAATGTTGCAACGATATTGTATATTTTGTTAATCCATCACGTCAAAACTACGGAACCGATTTGGGTGAGATTTGAAATTGAGATAGGTACATTAATAATACCCTGGATTTTAGTGCCTGGATTACTTTTTATTTTGTAAATGTCCATGGTTCTTGCGGGATTGGTAAACGGAAATAGATGCGATGGTCTCTATGAGGTAAAAAATAAAACTGTATTTTAATATCGCTTAGTCAAAAGTTAAATAATTCGAAACGCATCCGTATGAATTTCAGTTTTGGATTACCCAACGAAATGCCTTATCGGGGACAAACGGGGCAAAAACAGACGTGATATAATTAAAAAACTTTTTTTTTTTTACGCTATACAAGTTAGTACTTGACTGCGATCTCACCTGATGGTAAGTGATGATGCAGCCGAAGCTGTTAGCGTACTAACTTGGAAGGGGTAAATTATGTCACCCCACATTTTCTACACAGCATCGTACCGTAACGCTAAATTGCTTGGCGGTACGTCTTTGCTAGTAGGGTGGTAACTAGCCACGGCCAAAGCCTCCCACCAGACCAGACCTAAGCCAATTTAGAAATTTAGAAATTATAAATTTCCATAGTGGGCCCCGTGGCGGGAATCGAACCCGCGACCTCCCACTCGAATCCGAGCGTGCGTTCCCTGCGCCACGGAGGTCGTCGATATACAGAGGTGTTGGTTAAAGTCTAAGGTGTCGGTTACGTTACGCTAACGAGTTCAGTGGTTTTCACCCACCCAATAATGCCAAAACGCACCCAAAGTAGTTTTTACTTCAATTTTTCACAACAGGCACCAATCACATCACAATCGCGAGTTCAGTAGTTTTATCCCGTTTCATGACATTTGTCGTCATTTGGGGACAAATTGTGGGGCCATATGGGAAACACCGACACCTTTTTGGGTCAATAACAAAGAAAAACAACCTTTTGCGCCGTAAAATTCAGTGCGTCTATTTATAGTTGTCATAAAATCTTAGTTCCCTAAGCTTTAAGGGCTCCTAAAAAAAGTTTAAGTAGGAAATGACGATGACACCGCCACCACAACGCTCATTAGGCTATTTTCTGTCTCTTTTACCAGCATGCTATCTCGCTTACACAATGTCACCTTTGGAAAAGTGTTAAGAAAAAAAGAAACAAAACTTGAAAAGTTTGAAATTCTGGAACTCATAGGGTAAGGATGCCGAATATGAGATATTCGCCATCTTTATATTTGGCCATAAAACAAATTATTTTACTAATTAGGTACCTACGTTAGTATCAAATTGCAACATTCGATTATAGAAGTTTATTTATTAGAGAACGTATAACTAACTATAATACAGCTAGGTATGTACTTAATACATTTTTTATTATATAAAAAAAAGCAGAAATTACGTCTCAGGCAAATGGTCTCCTGTTATGGGATACTATCCCTTACTAACACTTCATAATGTAGAAAAGGGATAAGGAATTTTATTTTCACATTCCCACCAGTTTGCGTGATCGAGTAAAGCGGAGGTGGGGATTAGCTACTAATTAATAAGTAAATAAGCTGATCATTATGAACTGCATAATTTTTTTTAAAACAGTCGATATTCTTAATTTGCATTCGAGGTCTCCAATCTCTATCTACCGGTAAACAGCGTAATTATTCTGTATTCCAATTATGTTATTATGGACTTTAATATTATGCAGATTTGAAAATGGAATTGAGCAAATTGCATGTTTTCTCTTAATTTTTTCGATCCAGTAGTTTTGTAGACATAGAGTGTAGTTCGAAATGGAATACTTTGAGCTTATAGGAGAGAGAATCTTAGGTAGGTACAATCTTTGATTAGGTAGTATCTATTAAATAAATGGGTACAATTTCCAAAAAACAAATCTGAAAAAATACTTTTTGGTATAATTGACTGAACAACTGTTGAAACTGAAAAGTAAGTAAAAAACTCATATTTTACTTACTATTCATAAAAGCCTGTAACTTCTAAGGCCTTTATAAAATAAATCATCTGAGTTTTTTGACTAATTTTTACAGCGTAGGTGGTAAAGATCACCCAGGATTTTTTTAAATTTCTTCACTCAAAATTTTTACTGCTTAGGTAGGTACCTACTAACTGGGAGAAAAAATGTTTTATAACGAGGTCTGGTAAAAAATCGGCTGCGGATAGTTACCATTCTACCGGCAAATACGTAGCGCCAAGCGATTTAGCGTTCCGGCACGAAGCTGTGTAGTAAATGTGAGTGTGTGATTATACCTAAGTGATTATACCTAAATCTAATCCCTTCCAAGTTAGTACGATAACATCTTTGACTGCATCTTTACTTACCATCAGGTGAGATTGCAGTCGAGTAACTTGAACGAGAAAATAGGTCAAGTGCGAGTCGGGCTCGCGCGCTGAGGGTTCCGTACCATCAAGACATTCAGACCTTCTCTATAGTATTAAAGTAAACTAAACACCCATGCCCACTAAATCAAAAACGAGCACAAAAATTACGTTTATTGTATGGGAGCCCCCCTTAATTTTTTATTTTATTTTAATTTTACCATTCATTTCTACAGTAAGCACCTAGGTATTATATTTAACTAAATATTCTGTGAAAATTAGAAGCGTCTACCGTTATCAATATCAAGCAAAAACAAGCAGAAAAATCACGTTGTATGGGAGCCCCCTTAAATATTATTTTATTCTTATTTTTAGTATATTATATTGTTAGTTATAGCGGCAACAGAAATACATCACCTGTGAAATTTTTAAGTCTGTAGCTATGAAGGTTTAAGAGATACAGCCTGGTGACAGATGGACGGCCGGACGTAGGTACAGCGAAGTCTCAGTAATAGGGTTTTTTACCCTTTGGGTACGGAACCCTAAAAAGTAACTACTTACGTTGTTCTTATACTGGTTCTTTCTTCATTCCAGATCCACAAACCACAAATGGGTACGTCAAAGACCTGCATCTTCTTCTTAACCATCCACCTCGTCTATTCTGTCACCGCCCAAGAAGTGGTAAGAAGAGTCCCCCAAGGATTTCTGGGCGTGAGAGGCAAGAAAGATCATTCAGATATAAGTATCGAGCACCCTGATCCATTGTCAGCTATAGATTACAAGAGAGCACCAATGGGTTTCGTTGGTATGAGAGGCAAGAAATACCACGGATATGGGCCATCAGAATTCTACAAACGGAAACCTCAGTTCTTCGTTGGCGTTAAAGGTAAAAAGGATTTTAACCCATATTCAGAAATGTATTTCAAAAGAGCTCCGATGGGTTTTCTTGGTATGAGAGGCAAGAAATATTACTCGGATTCAAGTTTTAATCATGCGGATCCATACTCGATTATAGATTATAAAAGAGCACCCATGGGGTTCGTTGGTATGAGAGGCAAGAAAGAATCATTCTCAGGTTTTGATAGTGACGAAGGTAATAGCATTGAATCATTTTCTAGTATGGAAAATAAAAGGGTACCAATGGGATTTGTTGGAATGAGAGGTAAGAAAGAATTTGATTACGAAGGCAGGAATAACTTGGATCCATTTTCCAGTATGGAATATAAAAGAGTGCCTATGGGATTCGTTGGCATGAGAGGGAAAAAGGAAGATAACTCAGAATTTGATGTGAATTCCAAAAGAGCACCAATGGGCTTCGTAGGCATGAGAGGCAAAAAAGAATCAAATGAAAATGTTGATGGTTTTGAGGGAGAGCGAAACTTTGAACACCTATTTGGCATGGATAATAAACGGGCACCAATGGGTTTCGTTGGTATGAGAGGCAAGAAAGAATCGTACCCCGATTTCGCTGTCTTGCCCGATAGATCCGGTTCTCTGATTGGACAGATAGATTACTTTACCGATGACAGTAATGGATCGGAATACCCTATTTTGAATGAGGTTCTCAACGAATATCTGAATAAATTACGCTCCAACTTGGATGTGGATGTTTCGACGGAGGCGACTGATATTTCTGATGAAAGGTAACTGTCTATTTCTTTAAAAAGTACTTACGTAATATTACGTGTGATGGTTGGTGATGGCTTGATGGATTGCTAAAAAAAACCCAGCTAAAACATTGTCATCTTAGGGTGACTTCCAGAAAATTTGAGGATCAAAGCGCAATTACATTTTTGAAAAGTTCACAGCTAACTAGGTACATATACCTAACTAGTAACTATATGCTATAGATACCTGCAAATGTATAATATAATATTATGTGTGTGCCTAAAATAGCCTTTACTTTAAGGCGAACTCAACAGGTCTGCCCGCGAAATTCAAAATTTTCGTGGTTTTTTGCAATTTGTACGCTAATTACACATAATAGGCTTATGGCAGTCATTTTGCGAGAGTGGCAGTTACTTCTTTACATGTTTATATCAAAATTTTTGCATAAAAATGTCTATCCTAGGAAATTAGTCCGAGTAAAGAGTTTTAAGTGAGCAACTCGCAAATCTCGGATTAATTTCTTTAACTCGACACTTTCAAGTTGAGATTTTTATATAAATGCGTGAAGCTGATGATCTTGGGATTATCGCAATTTGACTGCCAAAAGCCTAGTATGTCTCATCAGCTTAAAAATCGCGAAAAACCACAAAAAATTTGAATTTCGCGGGCACACCTGTGGTGTGTTCCTTAACGGTGAAGGAAAATCGGGACATAAAAACAGAGTAGGCAGGTAGGTACTAAACCTAATCTTGCAACCTGCATGACTGAAAATTAAACCCCTTAGTTAGAAACCTTTAGTTTAAGGTACTTAATTTTGCTAAAAATAAATGTTAGTAATTTTAATTGCGTTCCTGAAAAAAGGGCTCTAGATGTTACGGATAGACGAAAATACTGTAGGTAGGTAAATGCCAACGGATATCTAAAGGAATAATTTTTTAAGGTAACTACTTACTAATTGATCTACTTACTGAATTTCAGCATCTTATCTAATCGTTTTCATATTCAAAAGGGTGAACGAGGTAGATAAACGCGCGAACTTCCACAAATTCTACGGCGTAAGAGGCAAGAAATCCCTGCCGGCGAAACGGCCCTACGATGTTTCTTTCCGGGGCAAATTCATCGGGGTTCGGGGCAAGAAAGACCTGAAAAATTCCGGGGCTCAAGAGATCAAGTTTTTGCTCCCCCGCCCGTGGCCTAAAAGAAGGGGATTTCAAGGCATGCGCGGCAAAAAGTCCACCGACGACGGTTTAGGTAAGCCTGTGCTAATATTTGGGCTTTCCGTGTAAATATGCGATACTTTATACAGGACCATGACATGTGTCTTTTTTGTTAATACTTAATGGGGCACGTTTTGAAGTTTAGTGAGGGCAATGCTGCTTGTAGCCTTGTGTAAAAGAACATACCTATTTACCGCAAATTTTTTGTTGTTTTTATTATCCTGGAAATATCCATGGTTCCCGTGGGATAGGCAAAAATTCACCTCCTGGCGCGCTCGAGTTTCGAGTCAACCCCGAAAAATCGAACCCGCGACCTCCTGGGTTCGATTCCCACCACAGGCCACTTTGGAATTTTATAATTCCTAAATTGGTTCCGGTCTGGTCTGGTGGGAGGCTTCGGCCGTGGCTAGTTACCAGAGTTACCAGCAAAGACGCACCGCCAAGCGATTTAGCGTTCCGGCGCGATGCTGTGTAGAAACCGTTGGGGTGAGTTTACTTACCCTTTACAAGTTAGGACGATAACATCTTTGGCCGCATCATCACTTACCATCAGGTAAGATCGCAGTCAAGTACTAACTTGAATAGAGTAAAAAAATTCACTGCGTAGACCGTATCCGAAGGCAGCAACGAGTACCTACTTAAGCTTTCAATAATTTTCTGCTCAGAGCTTAGACTTTATAGCTCAATGACTTACATTGGGATGTTTATAAGCAAGTGCCGAGCTTCTTGCCCGTTCTTCTCGGCACAAAATTGCTCTCTCTCTCTCTCTTTTTGATCGTGGCGGTGGAGTCCAACATTTTAGTTAGGGCCCGTAAGCTAGTTGTATTAAAGGATAAACATTTTGATTTATTGCCCATACTGTGTGCCCATACTTATTCGAAGACACTGACTCCCAAGATAAAAATTGCCTAATTTGGTAGTCATGGTTATTATTTAAACTTGTAATATTCTGATGGCTTAATATTCAATAGTTTTCATTTAATTTCTTGGCAGGGATTGAAGTGGAAAGATAAAATGTAGCCTTAAAAATAGATAAATAGACTTTATGTATTTTTTTTGGCTTTTTTTCAGATGGAAATCAATCAGAGAAAGAACACAGCAGCGAAGTAGTGATGCCGAATTAAAAATATATCCGTAGAAGCGAAAGCAATAAACCTTTAGTTATCTAGTCGTACATAATATTTACCTCGTTTTATTGGAGCAGCCAGGGCCCTTCGCACACGGCTCGTAAGCGATTCGTTATGACGCTACGCATAACAATTTGACAATTTGACAGTTACGCCTCCTACGATTCGCTGCAACACCGCTTCGTCTGCGGACATGTTTGAAAATGTTCGTGCTCGTACCTACTGCTCTCGTCGTACGCGAGGATTACTCCGTGTATTTCCTACCCCCTATCATGAGCAGGGATAACATTTCTTATCCCCCGATTTAATCCTTTGCTAGGGAAAAAATTAATCTATCCATCAACTAGAGCAGGAACCTTTGCCTTTGCTTTAAAGGATTTTTTGTTCATTTTATCCACGGAGCATGACATAGACAATTTTAATTCTCATTTACATTTTTTTTTATTTCATTTCCATGCAGCGACTCAAATACGGCTGCTGTTTTCATTAGACATTCTCAATTCATATTATTTTTTTATTTTAAGTAGGGAACTACCCACCTTTTATATAGGTAATGAGGAATTATTTTGAGTAAACAATAACTAAGGCTTATTATAGCGTTCATTACTTTCTGCCGACCAGTCTATCTTACCTAAGTAAACTTTAATATAATCAGTATTATTAATATAAAATAACTAGATAATAACATGTTACTTAACTCCCTTGTTAATATTAAATTAATAGGAACCTATTGTTATTTTTTAAGTCTAAAATCATAACTACCTAGGTATATCTATTTAAGTTACATAAGTATAGATTTATTTATGAAAAAATATTACCTTTACTACCCGTTTATGTTACCCGTCCTATTTAGACATACCTAATATAGAAAGTATTTATATTACAATGATGATTTCAAGTTACAAACTACTTAGAAACCTCTTTTGATGAGAGAAGGTAGGTATTTACCAGGTCCCGTCATTTTGCCCTCCTAACTCTAAAACTCCGATTACTTATTGAGAAACCTCTATAAGAGAAAAAGAGAATGGCGAAAAATGTCGCCAGTTTATCGAAAAATTGCTTGTTTTGCGACCAACAGTAAGGCCACGCTGTAGTTCGCTTAGCGGCCACCTATAGAATTTCAACAGATGGCGCCACTGTAAAATAGTGCAGTTAACCGTCAGGTATCTGGTAAAAATTAAATCGAATCGACTTTAATCTGGGTCTCACAGATATTTTGTACGTAAGATCTATTTTATGTTTAAAACTTTCAATTTTATCTAAAGGTTAATTAATTTATTATTTACCTATATATCCAATAGGTTGTTAATTTGTAACTAAATAATAATAATATTATAAAGAAATTGTTAAGAAAATATTAAGTAGTACATAGTACATACGATAGGTAATATAAAAATTGATTTTTAGCTATAATTCGCTAAATCTTGATGTTATAAACATAATATTGTCCTCCCATTTTGCTAAGGCTGGCAAAACCTTATACCTAAGGAATATAGTGTAAACACCAAAAAAGCTACAAATATACGCAATTGTCAATTTTAATTAATGTTGTGATTTCATTTCTTTACCTATAATTCTAAGAATACTAGGAAGTATATAGGAACCATTTACTATTTTTTATAGCAATAGGTACTGCAGTATTATTGAATTAACTAATATTTAGGAAGCAATATGTCTCAACTAATAATTAGTAACTGCTGAACCGATTTGGCTACATTTTATACGTGGATACAGAATATTATTCCATAAAGTGACAACTTATTCCATGCGCTCTCCTTTTTGCAAATAAAGGGAAAATATAATAACGTTTAACTAAACAACGGTTAAAGATGAACTAAAGAATCAATTAAAGCGATTGAAATAATACACAACCAAGCAAATTTCATAATGTTTTTTTTTTATTAAAACTTTCTCCTTATAAATCCATCGATCGCTAACGTAATAAAGAAATAGAACGTACAAAGAAGCCATGTCTCAATGTGGTAATATAAATACATAATGTTCTCGTGTTATATTAAGTGTATAATAAGTGACAGCTAACAATCGTAACCATGCTTTAATCCCACACACAAACGCATCAATCCCCTGAGAAACGATACTCAGCAGTTTAGTTTTGTCTCTTTCTATCATTAGAAAATTTACTTTCGAAAGAAAAAGACAAAGCATTGATTAACTAAACTGCTGATCAAAGTTTATAAGGGGGGCAAGTTCTCAAAACAATGAACATAGTAGCAGGTACTGTCAATTAAAAACGATGCCGCTCGTTTATATAGGTTAGTTTATAAACGATTAATTCCAATACCGGATAGATTTCGTTCCATCTATACATTCATTGTTTTTAGAAAATAATACGTCGCCATTTTGAATTTCCCTTTTAAAATACAAAATGGGATGTGGATGCTCTATTGTCTATTAAATATATCAGTGTATAATATACCTACTACGAATTATACACTAAGGTAACCAAACGTAAACATATTATACACGCAAAAAACCAAGATGGCGACGTATCGTATAGTTTGCGAACAAATCGGCAAAATTCTTTCATTCAAAACCTAAAAAGAAAAAATAGCATTTAAAATTATACATCATAAGGCCGTTTTGTAGTTTCTACATGATTTATTATAGGGAAAAACGCTATATAAAATGGACGATTAGCAAAAATTGTAAAATTGTTATCTACAACAAGCAAGGGAATATGATTTTGTTTAATAACTGACTATGCATTATCGTTCTTGGGCGTTAGAGTTCTAATAAAATTACGAAAAAGTGGAATATTTGATTTAAGCAATTTTGACAATAGAGGCATTTATTTCATTAGTATTAGGTACAAATAAAATAGCTAAAGTACGTATCCATTCAAGCAGTACATAAAATTGGGAGAGTAACAGTGAAAAAAATCTATAATAATTACATAATTTAAAAAAATATATACAAAAAATGTCTTCCTATAAATCTTATTTCATAAGAACAAGATTGGTGCCAATTCTGTTCGAAATATTTAAACTAAAATGACGCGCAGTCAAACAGTGCTTATTCTTTTAGACGCACTATTTTTGGATGCGTCAAATTAGTATAGAGATTTTGTACAGCAAATTGGCACCGTTGTGAGGGCAAAATAAATGATTATTTTAATATTTCTCTCAAAATGTTTTAAATTAATGTCACTAAGTATCAATTTTATGTAATACTCAAATGCATATTACGACAATTCTGGTCAGTCCATGGAAATTGAAATGGAATTATACATAAATGTATTTAACATTAGAAAAACAATAATGGAATTATTATACAACACAGCAATCGGGAGGAAATACTAAATCCCGGCAATTATGTAGATATTATTTATAATTTGTTATTTTAACTACTAATTCATATAAATAGGACTTGAAAAGCTATTACAGTTTAAACCAGCCAAAATTGTGTACTGTTAAATTAAATGCACAATTTTGACAGGTTTTTTACATATTGGTATAGGAGTAATTTGCCATCTTTCAACTTTTACATTTAAAGGCCATAGAGTTTAAAGAAGCCAAGTTATCCATAAACAACAATATTTTATTCAAGCAAAAATAGGAAAAGAAAATTGAGGGAGGCAAAAATGGGAATAACAGATTAAGATTATTAATATTTTGAATGCTAACTACTTATTATACAAAAATTGTTTATGCACGTTTAAATACAGACCCAGCTTAGCTGAAGTTAACGGGAATAATTAAAATTCGTCAATGTAACTTTATAAATCAACGGGAAAAGCATAGTAGCCGCTGCTTCTTACAAATTGTCTTTCGACAATGGTACCAGAATCACACAAGTAACATTGATTGTGATAAAATAGCATTTTCTGTCCTATTTTTAGAGTAACGCAGATAGAGTAAATAAATATCGTCGTACAAAAACATAAAACCTATGTTACAAAAAACACATCCACTTTATTATGTAACATTATGACAACGCAATTTAACACTGTAACATAATATAGGTCTGTTTTCAAGTTGCGAAAGAGATTAAGTTGAGCCGTTAACAGTTTTTCAGCTAAGCTGAGTTCTTCACTATAACCTATAGTTAAAGTTTATTGTTTTTTTTTATTTGTTACTACTGCGTCGCTTTCGGCTATTATCTCATCTTTACAGAC
Source organism: Coenonympha glycerion (assembly GCA_963855885.1). Taxonomy (NCBI): domain Eukaryota; kingdom Metazoa; phylum Arthropoda; class Insecta; order Lepidoptera; family Nymphalidae; genus Coenonympha; species Coenonympha glycerion. Next base: position 1,834,134 of record OY979647.1, read on the forward strand.
CTCCGTTTCAAAATTACATATTTCAAATAGGGAATTAGTTATTACAAATAACGAACATTGTTTTATCGGAATACAATGTTATTGATATAGTTTCGGAAGTCTAACGGCGAATTCAAACTATGTAACATCAAAACGATATAACATTGTAACATAGTTACATTAATGTTACATAGATCAAACTCGTCAATGGTCTTTACATTCATGCCTAGTACTTCAAAGCTAGATAAGTCTTATTCAGATATTTCGTTATACATAGATACAATTGAAATAAAAACATGAATATACATTTTTGCAACAATTTGTTCGTAGATCCTTTCAATAAATTTTGAAGTTGATGGTGCTCCCTCACAATGTTATGACGTGATGATATTTTCAAATACCAAAGAAAATGCATAGAAGCCGCCATTTTTAACAAACAATCTTTCTATACTGGTGTCAAAGTAACACGTAACTTAAACTTAATTCGCAAAAAACTCACGATTGCTTTGATTAGTTTATATAATAGATTTTCTAGACATATTTGAGCGGAATAAATACTTCTATGATTTTCCCGTTCATTACAGTTGTTACTTCTGGATGTTTGTAAGATATTAAATTAAATTGTAAACTATTGTAAAAACCAAAAAATTAAATATGTTTTTATATGACATTACAAAATTGTAATTGTGGAGTGGAGAACACCATTCAAATATAGTGCAAGTTGACCGATCAACGAAAAAAAAAATACTTTACTACGTTTAAGTTTCGGAAAATAATGAAAATTTGCTATCAATTACATTTGTTTATTTTTTACGGTTATTACATAGCATCCCTTTTGTTTAAATAAAGAAAAAAAAACAAAATAATAATATTATGTCTAATCATAAGCCAAAAAGAATTATTTTATTAATAATAATAAAGACATCACAATAAATAGAGCTTACTTTAAATAACTATTGTAATACACACACTGCATAGCACAGCGATCCTATACACAACCTATTAATGAGAAATGACGCTCAAACTTGATGAATAGACCGAGAGCCCACGACCAAAAGTGTCCTTACCTCAAACAAGAACAAATAGCAGGAAAAGGTGGATATCTGCAAGTTCTTATAGTAGGGGATCCCAAGTAAGGTCGACTTTCACCGAGCTGTTTATTAGATGAAAACTATTTTATATCCAATTAAATATGTCAATAAATATATCGCAAGTGGGTTGCCTAAAAAATTTCAGTCCAGGATATGATTAATTAAGAATTTAAAAAAATCCATTGTAACATGAACTCCTGTTTGTTAGAGTTCCGTTGACATCTTAGTTCAAATTAGATTGAATATAAAATAGTTTTCATCCAATAAACAGCTCGGTGAAGGTCGTTGTATAGCGGGATCCTAGACCATTAAATAATTTTGTAATACCTGTACCTGGCTTCACCAGAGTGATTGAGTGGCAATTTCCAAAAACCTTTCTTGGCCCTTGTATGTATTTGCAAGCGAACCTCTGTACAATATTTCAGTTTTCAATGTCAAAGGGATAAAGAATGTAAGAACTTTTTATTTACATAGGTAGAAGATTTAAATACCTAAAATATTGCAAATTACTTGACACTTATATTGTTTTGCATTGGGGTGTGGGCTCAAAGACTATAATGAAATGACAAATCCCTTCATCTAAATCAGACTACGCAATTATTAACCATTTATTATTTATATGAAAATATTTTTTTTCTCTCACAACGAGGAACGTTAAGCGACAACGAATTTTAGTTAATTAATTAATTTATATATTATGTATTCGCTTATTTTTTTAATATAAGCGGAACGAAAGAAATGCTAGACATTTCATAATTATTTCATAAATCGTGGATTTGCGATATAAATGCAGTAATTATTACATCAATAATTGTATATTTTTTTATTGTTACATAATATGCCAACCCTAACTCGGGATCAGCTATTTGCTAAATCGATATGAAGTATATTATTATCCAAAATCGATTTCTGATTGATGTTATATAAACAATCGAAGTTGTTAACGAAATATTTCACATATAACGAGACAAAAAATAAAAAAAAATCTCGAAACGTACATATTGGCTGAGTCCTTGAAAAAATTGAAATAACAAACATCGACAATTTATCGACGACTGACTCCTAGCCTATCGTCGTGAAACTCGATTTTGTACTTTTCCATACTGAAATTAAATTTCATCACCTAATTAAATTAGCACCGATTTATTTATACAAACAATAGGAAAATATCAAAGGCACCGATCGTATTAAAATCATTCTGAGATCTCACTAAAGACATTTTTGTCGCAAGACAAAAAAAAAACCTTTTTTTCTGAGCGAAAATTTAAGAAAACCTAGCAATAAATAAATACTATTATAATATAGTACTGTGTAATTTCAAATTGTATCTCATGATTTAGTTCTTACGAGTATATTATTTTTAAGTTAGTCCGAGACAAAGGTGTAATATACGAGAATAGTCTAAGGCTCTTTAACATACGCTCAATATTACCTGTGTCAATTAATTGTTGAAACAGCATAGAAGCCGGCTTTTCTTAAAATTTTATATTCAAGAATGGTAATAAAGTTACAATAGGTACTTAACTTAAATCGCAAATGTCTGTATCATGATTATACCAATACTGTCTCATGCTAATGCCTACTGTGATTGGGCGGCTTACGCTGTGTCATCCACGAGGACCAATCAAACAACTGGAATGAGGTCACGTGAGAGACAGTTTATAGTTCAAAATATTTGAACGCCGAATACTTCTATGCTTTTCCATTCACTGACTTGCACGATATCACGCAAGACGGTGCGTATGGACGGAGCCTAACCCAGCCAATATGCATGCATTCGAGCGTCTGTCTAAACTGATCCTTATCACTCTCACAATAAGGTCGACCACATTCTGAATGCGAATATTCTTTATCTATCTATAATACCCACAGGACTGCAAAACATTTGTCATTTTATAACGTAACATTCACTGGTGCTACTTACATCTACAAAGTCGCCAATCTCAGCAGATACTAGTCAATTACGCACGTGTATAAATCACCTGATATTAACGATGCAGTCGAAAAAGCAATCACACTAATTTGGCCAATTGATTTCAACATCGCCAAAAAAAAATTGGCATCTTCCAATAAATTAGTATTCAATTAAAGCACGAAAACGCATTCAAAACGCCGCCGACTATATCGCTTTTGATGGGGTTTATGAATATAGTAAGCAAGCACTGACCCCTAACCCGGGGCCACGGCTTTCAGCGACAAGCGACGCGTCTACAATCACTTTAAGTCATAACAAAGCCGCATAAATGCAACATCGTGATCTTTTCAACGTTTCTTCTCAGTATATGATTCAGCTTTCCGAAGCGACTACATACAGACTTATAAGAGTTTGTAAAGTTTAGGTTTTATTAAACTGGTAAAATTTTCTTTTCCTCCTTGCGACTATGCGTCAAAGCTGTCAGAGGAATACGACGAACAAAGTATCAATTTACAATAGTTTAACGGGTAGATATCGAACTTCGCACCTTTAATTTTGATTGAGGCTTTTATTTTCTTAGATACAACAGCGATTAAGACAGCGTTCACAGTTCGTAAACAGTAAGTTGGCGGAATGAAGATAGTCTTTCAAACGCTTAACTTCTATCACAATATTTAAATTAACCTTACTCTCGCAATCTTTTGATGCTAACTTCAGCCTAAACAACTCTATCAAGTCTCTAAAAGATTTTTTCTTGTCGCATTTCGCTCCGCTCTAATCTGCCGCTCGTGCGACAAAGCCGTGGCCCGGTGCACCGCTGACGTCATCAGGCCATAGTCCCTTTAGATCGCGTTTTGCAAGGTAAGCGGATGGTTGTGCCCGTTGTGCGTCGTGAAATCGTCCAATTTGTTGGTCACTTCGGCCATGCGCTCCGTTTGTATGAAGTTGGCGGATATGTGGCCAACGTTGGCGTTCCCGTTGTTGGCGTCCAATGTTGGCGTGTTGTCCACTTGTTTTGTTGTCTGCTCGTCTTGTTTGTCCTTCGTCTGGAAGTTTTAAGAGTAATTCTTGAATATTGTAAAGGAGATAGGTTAGGTTATAGGTTAGTTGTAGGGGGTATATTGTGTTTTTGTTTCTTAATACTATGACTATAAATAGCGTATAATTATTATTAAATTCATCTAAAAATCGACTATATAATAGAAACGAATTGTACTAACTTAAGACGGTTTTGTACGTAACATTAGTGGTTATTTACCATTTTTGTTATGCATAAAACGCGAGTCAAATTTGTTTGGAAACCGCCATATTGTGACATAGGATTCATAAGCTCTATTTTAAATCGCAAAATATTCCAGACACTGATCTCTATTCTATGGATCGCTGACTGTCAACGTAAAAATCAAGACACTTGATTTTCGCCATTTTGGCGCTGATTGTTGCGTAACCCGGCGTGAGCGTTCATGGAACTAAACTAAAATGACATTTAAAACAACGGTCACAAGCAACGAAATATGTTAATTTAGTACCGTAGACGTTCGAGGGTGGCGCTGCAAATACAAAAAGGGAACTGTCAGATGTATAGAATGATTAATGCATAGAATAGGGGTCAGTGATGCCAGACCTCTGCCAGTGGCCGTGTGTAACACCAAAAGCAGGCAGATCAGCGGGGCTAGACAAAGTAACAGTCGTTTAGCGTTCACGACTGTAGATAAAAATGTATGGACAAACCACGTGACCGAATAGAGGGAAACACGCTATTTTTGAAAATCGAGTACGACAATTTGAATGCTCCCTGGCGTTCTCGCAGAACCTTGTAGATAACTTTAGCGTACTGCGCGTGCGCATGTAGCAATGACATCTGACACCCGACACTGAACAACACTACGCATAGAGTACATTCTGCTGTCATTTGTTTTGTACTGGTGGTCACATGGTTTCTCTACTGTCGTGAACCCTTAGGGCGAACTCAACAGGTCTGCCCGCGAAATTCATAATTTTCGTGGTTTTTAGCAATTTGTACGCTAATTACACATAATAGGCTTATGGCAGTAATTTTTGCGAGAATGGCAATAACTTCTTTACATGTTTATATCAAAATTTTTGCATAAAAATGTCTATCCTAGGAAATTAGTCCGAGTAAAGAGTTTTAAGTGAGCAACTCGCAAATCTCGGATTAACGTGAAATCAACGGCTCTGCCCGCGAAATTCAAAATTTTCGTGGTTTTTTGCAATTTGTACGCTAATTAGACATGATAGGCTTATGGCAATCAATTTGCGAGGATGGCAGTATCATCTTTACATGATTATATCAAAATCTTTGTATAAAAATGTGTATTCTAGGAAATTAGTCCGAGTATCGAGTTTTATGTGAGTAACTCGCAAATCTTGGACTAATTTCTTAAACTCGACACTTTCGAGCAGAGATTTTTATATAAACACGTGAAGAAGATATTGGGATTATCGCAATTTGACGGCCATAAGCCTATTATGTCGTATTAGCTTAAAAATCGCGAAAAACCACGAAAAATTTGAATTTCGCGGGCGCACCCGTGGTGTGCTCCTTAATTTCTTTAACTCGACACTTTCAAGCAGAGATTTTTATATAAATACGTGAAGATGATTTTGGGATTATCGCAATTTGACGGCCATAAGCCTATTATGTCGTATTAGCTTAAAAATCGCGAAAAACCACGAAAACTTTGAATTTCGCGGGCACACCCGTGGTGTGCTCCTTAACGTGGAATCAACGGGTCTGCCCGCGAAATTCAAAATTTTCGTGGTTTTTTGCAATTTGTACGCTAATGAGACATGATAGGCTTATGGCAATCAATTTGCGAGAGTGGCAGTATCATCTTTACATGATTATATCAAAATCTTTGCATTAAAAAGTGTATCCTAGGAAATTAATCCGAGTAAAGAGTTTTAAGTGAGTAACTCGCAAATCTCGGATTAATTTCTTTAACTCTACACTTTCAAGCAGAGATTTTTATATAAATACGTGAAGATGATCTTGGGATTATCGCAATTTGACTGCCAAAAGCCTATTACGTCTTTTACGCCTATTACGTCTTGGTTTTTCGCGATTTTTAAGCATCAGCTTAAAAATCGCGAAAAACCACAAAAAAATTGAATTTCGCGGGCACACCTGTGGTGTGCTCCTTAACGACAAGTCACTTAGTCTAGGCCCGCAGTTGTCGCGAGTCTGCTGAGGATGGCCGTTGGTCGCGTACCTCATGTTGTTGGGACAGGCCCAGCAGGTCGGCAGTTACGTTCCCGTTGTTGGTGACGGGCTGCGCCGGCGCCATCTTTGTATCTTCAGGCTGGTGCCAACAAAATATTTACATCCAATTACTTTACTTGAAAGTACTAGTGGTAGGGCACTTCTTGCGGAGTTTGCCCAGGGTAGGTACCACCACGGTGTCAGCGTGTGTCAATCCTACCGTGTAGCTAGGGTTTCCATCAAAGCGGAGCGGAGCAGTTCTGTGTTTGAGTAACCAATCGGATTTCGTCATTTTAACATCTCCGAAACTGAGGGGAGAGATGTCGAAATGACGAAATCAATAAGATTTCGGTAAGGTTCAATAAGGTTACTCAAACATAGCTCCGCTTTGGAGGAAACTGGACACATAATCTTAAAACTACAGTTTTTAATTTGGGACCGAGATTGATTTATCGATCGATATTTATTTATTGTATGTAATATAATGGTATCCGAGGAATGGGAAAAGACAAAGAGGAGGTCAAATTAAAAGATGGGAGGACGATTTACCAAAAGGATTGAGAAGGACTGCTAAGGATAGAGAGATGTGGAAACAATTGGGGGAGGCCTATGTTGATAGACAACCTGACCAAAGCAATACTATTTTTGCTAAGGAAAATAGATTTAAAAATACTATTGTTTTTATAAGAATACCATGTATAGTTAAAAGGTCAGTGAATAAAGGCTTTTATTATTATTATTTATTTATTGATTTTATCTAGCGGCAAAGTCAAGAGCTCAAATTGAGTAATAATAAAAAAAGAAACGCTTACCTGACTAGGGGCGAGTTGCAACAAATCCGAAGACTGCATGTTGCCGTTGCTGTTATCCACCGCGATCTCCACGGACACGGGCAGATTAACGTTCACATTCTCTCTAACAGTCACTATCGACGCACTGTCACTAACCGACGACGCACTCTCCAAACTACCCGCCACGTTTGCACTATCATCACTAAACAGCGACGCGTTCGCTTCAGATGCACTGTCTTGTGCGAAATCCACTAGAGGCGCATCTTGTGCTTTGTTCACTAGTGCACTTTCGTTGAGTGCACTTTCAATATTTACAAGTGGTGCATCTTTAGTTGCACTATCATTCTGTTCGTTTGTTGCAGACGATCCGTTTGTTGCGCTCGCGCTGTCTACGCTGTCTTTAGTTGCACTTGTATCTGTTGTTGCGTTGTTTTCAGGGGCCGTCTGGTTTTGTTGTTGCGCTTTCAATTCTTGTTGCTTTTTATCTTCTTCCGCTTGCTGTAAGGTAAAGTACAATAATATGATTACTTTGAAATTACTGCGAACCTCTTCAACAATATTTTCGTGTAAAGCTATGGTATATTAGCCAAGATTAGCAATGAAAGTGCAAAATTAACAGTTGACATCAATAGTGGATATTAAAAATAAATTTGGACACATTTGTGTACCCTGGGAGACACCACTATTATGGGATCTACATTATAAAGTTAGAAAGTATTTTGTGTATTATTTGTTCTTTATTTTATACCACTTCTGAAACTAATTGGTATAGAAATAATTACTATTACCTTCTTCAAGCGTGTTCTCGCCATGATAGCTTCAACACGTTGCTTTCTCGCAAGTCTCTCACGTTCTTCTTTCTCCGCTTCTTCTCTTTTCAACTTATCTGCCTCCTCTGCTGCTTTCCGTCTTTCTTCTTCTTCCTTGGCCTTTAACTTTCTTTCCTCTTCTTCTTTTAAACGACGCTCGGCTTCTTCTTTTTCTAATTGTTGTTGTGCCTGCAATTATATGCTCATGAATCTAAGACCTCAAACTCTCAATATACCCAGTAAATTAATATCTCAAGAAGCCACCGGCTCCAGTGCCTTTCCAATTAATGTTCTGCCTGCCCAGCAATCGTAGCGCCCGCCACCTAAAAGCTCTGCTCCGTACCACCATCTCTTATAGCAGTATTATTGTAATATTGTTTTGACGTTTTCATACAATGTCAGTATGAAAATTTTGGTGGTACGGCCCCAAAACTGGCTCCGGCAACGGCTCCACAAAATGATTTAAATAAATAACGACTCTAGCGCTGATACAATAGTGTAATTCAGCACACAATATCTGGGTAACTATTGGCTAATAGATGGCAGTAGAAGTGCTTCGCTCGGTAGTTTAACTACTGGCTAATAGATGGCAGCAGAAGTCATATTTTTTTTTTTGTTAAATTCGACATTTTCTAAAAATGAATCCTAGCTAGATCGATTTATCGCCCCCAAAACCCCCTGTATACTAAATTTCATGAAAATCGTTGGAGCCGTTGCCGAGATCCAGATTATATAGAAATATATATATATACAAGAATTGCTCGTTTAAAGGTATAGGATATCTGGGTGACCGAGCTTCGCTCGGTGGCCAATAGATGGCAGCAGTAGTCATATTTTTTTTTGGTAAATTCGACATTTTCTAAAAATTAATCCTAGCTAGATGGATTTATCGCCCTCAAAACCCCCCGTATACTAAATTTCATGAAAATCGTTCCTGCCGTTTCCGAGATCCAGATTATATAGAAATATATATACAAGAATTGCTCGTTTAAAGGTATAGGATTAGTGCCTTGTACAGTGCGAGTGAAGTCTCTGTGGTGTGAGAGAGTAGTTTTATAAATGGTTTGTTAAAGCACAACTAACCTCAATAGCCTTCCTCAATTTCTCTTCCTCCATTTTCCTCTGCAGCGCGGCCAGCTCGCGAGCCTCTTCTTCCTCCCGCCTCTGTCTCTCTTCTTCTTGACGCTGCCTCTCTGCTTCTTCTTCTGCTTCGCGTTGTAATCTGCAATTTGCGTTTATTTTTTTTACAACTACAAGTTTTCGAAAAAATAGTTTTACCACAGGACAGCCGTGTTTTTTTAATTTTTTAATTATTTACTTGTTTGTATTTACTTGTTGACCGCATAGCCAATCACACTGACTCTGCAATTTGACAAACTTCACACACACTTTTTCACTTTACAGAAAGTGTTATTTAGTTTTGATAATGATCGGTCTAAGATAAAATATGATTGATCAAACACTTGATTTGTATATAGTATTACTTGGCAATAGAGATAGAGAGATATTAGTGCACCAAGTTTTACGTGGTGGTAAGACGGAGAGTGGACTCCAGACCTCTAAATCAGGCTGATAATAATGATGATGACTCACCTCTGTCTCTCCAACTCGGCCTGTCTCTCTAGTTCTTCTCTGGCGCGCCGTCTTCTCTCCGCGAGGGCCGCTTTGGCTTCCTCCTCAGTCGTTATACGACGGGCCACCATCGATGCTGGAAATGAATGCATTAACTAATAAATATATAACTTTTGCATTTAAAGGGAGTTTCCTTTCTATTCCCTACTTTGCTCTACTCCTTTAGCTTTAAAAATGCGTGAATGGAAATGTTCAGAAGAACAGTGCTCCTCATTTAAAACGACCAGACGCAATTACCAAGTCTTTTGGTCCAACCATTTTCAACAGAAGGGTTTCTGTGTTCTTCTTTTAAGATCAACTCTTGTTTGTTTTCAAAATAAAGGGAACCGAATGTTCTTTCCTACGTTGGAACTTAAAATATCAATCAATTTGTTCCATTAAGCGTTTTCCACCTATCCTTCTTTTTTGCGTCTTTTCGTATTCATTCTATATTCTCGCCTGACTTCTGGCTACTCGATTGATTTTGTAAGTGATTTGGTTTACTTTATTTTTAGTAACTGTTCTATCTTCTAACTAGCTACAACTAGCTTTCCCAACATTACAACCTACAACTTACCCATCTTTTCGTTCTCTTTTAGTCTTTCCTACGAACGTCGGCTTTCTTCTGATTCATCTTCTGCCTTCTCGACTGGCTTCTGGCTCTGTCTCGACTAGTACTTTACGTCTCCAAGTTCGTTATTAGAATACAACACTTACCGGTCATTTCGTTTTCTTCAGTCTTTTCCACTGACGGCTCCTTCTTGTCTTCTCGTTTCTCTTCTACCTTCTCGACTGGTTTCGGCGTTTCTTCTGGCTCCTTCTCGACTGGCTTCTGTACGTCTATCGGCTTTTCTTCTACCTTCATTTCGTTATTCGTTTCAGGTTTTACCTCTATTGTTTCTTTGATTTCGGTTGTTTGCTGCAAAGAAAACTAAAATTATTTATTTCTAAAATTAAATTATTTTGGGCTAATTGTTTTTGCATATTACGCAATATGTTTGCAATTTCTGAATCGACATAAACGAATTTGACGGAGCAAGAACTCAAGTGGAAAATTGTAGCCCTAAACAAAACATACCAATTTGAAAAGTCCCAAAACAACAGTGTTTTGTGTTTTAATGACAGAAACGACAGTAGATCGAAAGCATTATTGGTATGTTTATTGACCCCAGTCAGGCCATGCTTACTTATCACGTGATCGCCACCTCTACAAGTAGACGTCAAGACGGTAATATTTCAGACGGTTGCCGCGCGCCGGGCAAGTCGGACGCGCTAGTTCTGTACGGTTTAATTTGCGCGCGGCGTGCGCCGTCTGTTATAACTATAGATACGAAAATGAAGCCATATTGTATCGCCTTCGGCTGTCTTAATAATTATAAGGATAGGAACCTCTGCATAGCCCTATTTTTGTTTGAAACGTCTCTAGTTACCAAGCAGCCCTGATACGTACGTAAGGGATAAAGCCATAGAAAGAGATCACAAGATTTGCGTTGATTGCGTGCTGTTTTCGGGGCGAACCCAGGCGCTATTGCGAACTGAATTGGACTTTTTGTGTCAGCGTAAGAGTCGCTATTTCTTTAAATCATCTCGCCGAGTGAGCCTTCTGTACCTTAGTACTATTATGTATTCCGTGCCCCAGTATAGAAGATATTCGCTGAGGGATTAGTATCACCTGGCGGTCCTCGATTCGCAGCGCCTCCAGTTTCTGCGTCACCTCCACGGCGTTCACCTGACTCTTGTCCGGCGCTGACTGCGGCACGCTCTGTATAATGCACATACATCATCATATTTTCATCTATCCCCAAACTCCCAATGTTGTGGAAAAATATTCACAACTCTTTTTTCCAACCGACTTCAAAAAATCTCTCAAGACTGTATCTTTTTTTATGTTTGTTACCCATAGGCTTATTAATCTATGGACGACGAGTGTAATACAAAAAGTGTCCCGAGAGAATCTTTATAAATGAGGGTACATGAATATTTTTATTAACATACTAAAACATTGTAATTTATGTCTAAAACCATTACTATACAGCATAATTTTCAAACACGAGACTGAAGTGCGATTGTATGTCTTTTCGCGTTTTGTATGTCATTCGGTTCGGACACTTTTCAACGCTGACCCACAATACTTAGTTAATAAATCAATGTCTCATTACTTTTTACTGGGTGAATCGATTTTAAACATTCTTTTTAGGGTTCCATACCAAATTGGTAAAAATGGAACCCTTATGGTGAGACTTTCTCCGTCCGTCCGTCACACTCGATTAGTTCAGTAACTATTAAAGCTATCGACCTGAAATTTGGAATAGTTGTAGGTAATTGCGGCGCGCTGCCATTGCAATCATAAAAAATTGAAAATCTATTTTATTTTTATTTAAAAAGGGGGGAAAACCGGGTCGTCAAAATTTCAAAATGAGATAACAATATTAAGTGGGGTATCATATGAAAGGGCGTGACTTGTGTATTCTAAAACCAATTTTTATTTATTTTTATGCTTAATAGTTTTTGAGTTAATGAGCAAACTGTCGAAAAAAATACCGTTCCCCCCCCCCCCCTTATCTCCGAAGTTTACCAATCAAAAAATCTGAAATAATTATGATCAATAGGAATAAACGTATATTTTACAGGAAAAAATAAAATAATCAACTCTTTAACTATTATACTTTTTTTGATAATAACAGTAAACCACCAAAAACAAAGTTACGTTTGCGGTTTGCCAACAAAAGTACCTACATGTAAATTATACTCGTAAATTCATGAACAAAAGTGATTCTTTGAATGTTTTACTTCTTTTATAGTATGGAACCCTCGGTGCGCGAGTCTGACTTGCACCTGGCCGGTTTTTTTTATAAGAAAGCTGACTCTTTCCGTGTGGTCTCATTTCAATTTACAATTTCTGTTGTACCTTGATTGATGCTGCTTTTTTAATTTTCTTTATAAAAGCAAAATATCTGGGTGGCTGGTATAAGATTATCTATACTACCACTACTATATCCCAACGATGGGCACGAAACGGAAGGGGGCGGGAATCAGAACTCATTTTTGATTTCCAAGCTTTGGAGATAAGTCTTGATTTTCAAACTTGAGAGACTAGGCTTAAGCGTTACCTTAGGTATCTCTTTATCGACGCTGGGGTCCTTGGTCGCAGCGGGCGACGGAGACAGCGCGCGGCCCGGAGACGCCGACAGAGACTTGCCCCGTGATGGCTGTATGACATACAAGTTAGTACTTGACTGCGATCTCACCTGATGGTAAGTGATGATGCAGTCGAAGATGTCAGCGTACTAACTTGGAAGGGGTAAGCTTTGTCACCCCAACGGTTTCTACACAGCATCGTACCGGAACGGTAAATCGCTTGGCGGTACGTCTTTGCTGGTAGGGTGGTAACTAGCCACGGCCAAAGCCTCCCACCAGACCAGACCTGAGCCTATTTAGAAATTATAAAATTCCAAAGTGGCCCGTGGCGGGAATCGAACCCGCGACCTCCCACTCGAATCCGAGCGTGCGTCCCCTGCGCCACGGAGGTCGTCAAATTTATCAGGTCGTATGACAGAGGCCCCCTCGGACAGGGAGAATCCAAACAAAAAAAGTTTCAAGTCGCCAAACTAGTTACTGATAGATATTTCAATCCACAAAGACGCGCCCCACTCTGTCAAATTCGGTTATGTTTCTTTCTATTCGTAAATAGTTTCGACAGAGTGAGGCGCGTCATCATCTATACTTATAATAAAACTGTAAAGGGTCGAATTCTGTACATTGAAGATATTTTGAAAATTTTTGTTGGAGGACACTATGTAGTCGATACTGAAGCCAAAACTGTAATTTGTTTAATTTTTGTCTGTCTGTCTGTCTGTCTGTCTGTCTGTCTGTCTGTCTGTTTCACGACCGGGCATCACGGCTAATCCGCTGGATGGATTTAAATGAAACTTGACATGATTATAGTTCATACCCCGAGGTAGGACATAGGATACTTTTTGTCCCGAAATTCATCATGGTTTCCCTGGAAGACGGCATCAAAGTCCAAACGTTTTTTAGTTATAATTCATTAACGCGTTGTCCGATTCCATTCATTCTTTTTTTGTTAGAAAGGAGGTTCTTTAAAGATTATTCTATACAAATCTTATCATCATCACTTTTGTAGTTCAGAAATTACAGACATCAGAACCTTTAAGTTCAAGTAGGTAGGTGACTTGAAACTCGGAATGCACAAAGAACCTAGGGCTAGGACGTAGGGCTCAAGTAAGACTGGAGTACCCTTACAGCCGTAAATAAATAGGCTTAGCAGGAGATTTTGTATGGTTTAAAATTTTTCACTTTTAGGGTGAACAAAAATCATGTAACTGGCGTTATCGCTACGTTATACCGTATAGCGCCATCTCTACAATTTATGTGGAACTTGAATGTAAAACTCTGAGATAGGTACTACCGAATTTTTTTAAATAAAAATTAACTGTCATGTTGTTTACTGGTTCCTGACTTTATATTAAGATGGCACTGTTAAGACATGAACCATACATGAACAGATTTAAACTTTATCATCCGCAATATGGAAAGGGTAAGATAATGGTTCACAAATATTTTTAACTCTTAGGTCTTATTGACCCTAACCGACTGACTGTCATCTAAGGTCTTTTTATACGTAAGGAAATATAATTATATTATAGCCATTGCCCATTCTGATGTTTTGGATTGTATTGAGATGAAGCAAAGATTTTTAAAAGACTTATAAGTATTATGTTGGGCTGGGGAATATTGTTAGTAGAGTAATTTATCCCAGTGGTACCTACCCGGCCGAACTCTGAAAGAAGAGTTCTACCACCAGTACAACTTTTCATATGGTTTAATAATTTTTGACATATTTAGTGGTTTCAGAATAAAAATCACAATGAAAAGGACGATTTTAACTGTCGATATTTCGATACATTGGTACAAGTCGTGGTCACGTAGTGACCACGACCTGTGCCACTGGGTTGAAATATCGACAGTTAAAATCGTCCTTTTGATCTTTCAACTACGTATTAATGAAACTTTATATTATTATTAAGAAAAGGAGTTTTCAAAATCACCACAAGATAACCCGTGCAAAGTAAGAACAGGTTTCTGTACAACATCACACCTGAATCCCGCGAAAAATCAAGGAATTCCAGTAGGAAGGTATACTATGTAAAAAAATCGTAATTCACGCGGGCGGAGCCGCGGGCAACAGCTAGTAAATAAATATATATAAATAAATATATAGAGGACAACATCACATACAATGCTCCGATCCCATAGTAAGTAGCTTATGCAGTTGTGTTATGGAAATCAGAAACAACGAAGGTACCACAACACCCAGACCGGGAGACAATGTAGAAAAGTTATTTTTCTACATTGTTCCGGCCGGGGATCGAACCCGGAACCTCAGAGATGGCGGCGCCTTGAAAACCGGCACGATAACCACTTCTACTACGGAGGTCGTCATCATGGATTGAAATATCTATATCACCAACATATCCAAGTTTCTGGGAGTAAGCCAATGTGAAATAAAGAAATTTTGATTTGAATTCACTAAGGAAGTTGTTCATGAATAATAAGAAAGAAAGTTACCTTATCGTGATCTTTGGATGGCTTTGGCTTTCTGTGTAGCGGCGGCTTGCCTTCGCCGGGAGCGAGTGGTGTGGCTGGAAGTTGAGA
This sequence comes from Coenonympha glycerion, assembly GCA_963855885.1. Classification (NCBI taxonomy): domain Eukaryota; kingdom Metazoa; phylum Arthropoda; class Insecta; order Lepidoptera; family Nymphalidae; genus Coenonympha; species Coenonympha glycerion. The sequence continues at coordinate 1,849,229 of OY979647.1, forward strand.
ATAGCATTGTTAATGTACAGATTTCCTTAAAATATATTAACTGTAATAAGAGCGGACAATCGCTAATTTATAACCAGTAGTGGCGCCTCTCGACACAGACGGCGTCGTCGCCTGTGTCTGAGCTGCGTGTGTGCTCTGCGCAGTGCACATTGCGCTGACCTGGTTTCGACGGAGCGTGCAGCGACAGCGGTCTCGGTCGGCGCGGCGTGGTGGCGGGGCGACTGACCACGGTGGTGGCGTCTCTCGACACAGACGGCGTCGTCACCTGTGTCTGAGCTGTGTGTGCTCTGCGCAGTGCACATTGCGCTGACCTGGTTTCGACGGAGCGTGCAGCGACAGCGGTCTCGGTCGGCGCGGCGTGGTGGCGGGGCGACTGACCACGGTGGTGGCGTCTCTCGACACAGACGGCGTCGTCGCCTGTGTCTGAGCTGCGTGTGTGCTCTGCGCAGTGCACATTGCGCTGACCTGGTTTCGACGGAGCGTGCAGCGACAGCGGTCTCGGTCGGCGCGGCGTGGTGGCGGGGCGACTGACCACGGTGGTGGCGTCTCTCGACACAGACGGCGTCGTCACCTGTGTCTGAGCTGTGTGTGCTCTGCGCAGTGCACATTGCGCTGACCTGGTTTCGAGGGAGCGTGCAGCGACAGCGGTCTCGGTCGGCGCGGCGTGGTGGCGGGGCGACTGACCACGGTGGTGGCGTCTCTCGACACAGACGGCGTCGTCGCCTGTGTCTGAGCTGCGCGTGTGCTCTGCGCAGTGCACATTGCGCTGACCTGGTTTCGACGGAGCGTGCAGCGACAGCGGTCTCGGTCGGCGCGGCGTGGTGGCGGGGCGACTGACCACGGTGGTGGCGTCTCTCGACACAGACGGCGTCGTCACCTGTGTCTGAGCTGTGTGTGCTCTGCGCAGTGCACATTGCGCTGACCTGGTTTCGACGGAGCGTGCAGCGACAGCGGTCTCGGTCGGCGCGGCGTGGTGGCGGGGCGACTGACCACGGTGGTGGCGTCTCTCGACACAGACGGCGTCGTCGCCTGTGTCTGAGCTGCGCGTGTGCTCTGCGCAGTGCACATTGCGCTGACCTGGTTTCGACGGAGCGTGCAGCGACAGCGGTCTCGGTCGGCGCGGCGTGGTGGCGGGGCGACTGACCACGGTGGTGGCGTCTCTCGACACAGACGGCGTCGTCGCCTGTGTCTGAGCTGCGTGTGTGCTCTGCGCAGTGCACGTTGCGCTGACCTGGTTTCGACGGAGCGTGCAGCGACAGCGGTCTCGGTCGGCGCGGCGTGGTGGCGGGGCGACTGACCACGGTGGTGGCGTCTCTCGACACAGACGGCGTCGTCGCCTGTGTCTGAGCTGCGCGTGTGCTCTGCGCAGTGCACATTGCGCTGACCTGGTTTCGACGGAGCGTGCAGCGACAGCGGTCTCGGTCGGCGCGGCGTGGTGGCGGGGCGACTGACCACGGTGGTGGCGTCTCTCGACACAGACGGCGTCGTCGCCTGTGTCTGAGCTGCGCGTGTGCTCTGCGCAGTGCACATTGCGCTGACCTGGTTTCGACGGAGCGTGCAGCGACAGCGGTCTCGGTCGGCGCGGCGTGGTGGCGGGGCGACTGACCACGGTGGTGGCGTCTCTCGACACAGACGGCGTCGTCGCCTGTGTCTGAGCTGCGCGTGTGCTCTGCGCAGTGCACATTGCGCTGACCTGGTTTCGACGGAGCGTGCAGCGACAGCGGTCTCGGTCGGCGCGGCGTGGTGGCGGGGCGACTGACCACGGTGGTGGCGTCTCTCGACACAGACGGCGTCGTCGCCTGTGTCTGAGCTGCGTGTGTGCTCTGCGCAGTGCACATTGCGCTGACCTGGTTTCGACGGAGCGTGCAGCGACAGCGGTCTCGGTCGGCGCGGCGTGGTGGCGGGGCGACTGACCACGGTGGTGGCGTCTCTCGACACAGACGGCGTCGTCGCTACGCTGTTGGCGCCTGTGTCTGGGCCTGATTTCGTTTGAAAAGCTTCGTTTTGGTTACACAGCAATTTTTCGCAGGTATTATTTTTTATTTTATGTAAGTATCTTAATCTAGGTTACATTGATCATTCGCAAACATTGACACTAAAAAAGCGTTAATTTACGAACAAAATAGCAAATGCATCCAAATAACTATCAGATGTTGTATCGTATTATATGCACAGACTCGTAGGTGTACACACTCATACTCGTACTATCTTACATTGGTTATAAGTAGAGTGAAAAAAAAAGAAATCTTCATCTCAATGATTCGCAATTCAATGAGCACATAAACTTGTTAACAAAAGTTAATTCACGGCAAGCAAAAAAAGAAATTAACTAAAAAAGGCTAACATTCTGGAAAACAAAAACACTCATAATGTTAAATACGATTTCTTTAATCTTTTCAAGGTCCAAATGGGAATTATATATAACAATGTCTTATGCTGCATTGTATTTCAAACAGAGTAAAATACCGCATGATCAACAAAAAAGTGCGAATTAAAAAAAAACATCGATCAAACGCCACACTTTAGCCACTATGAGTGCCGCTACGTACGTCACGTGTTGCAAAACCCAACTCAAGTGCCTACGTAACAGAGTCCAATTTACCTCGCGGCGTGTTAACACCCGTACCGGCTATAGACGCTGGACGAGGCTTCCGCGGAGCTGACGACGCCCTCCGTACCACGCCCGTCGCGTTGGACATCGCGCTGCCGGGCCGCGAGCCGGGAGTCGTCTCGCCCGATCTTGTCTCTGTACATCGACGGTTTTATATGAGGTGATGAGGCACACATATTGGTTTAGCGCGCAATGTATGCGATTTGTTAGTAGAGTGCGATATGAAGCATTGTTGGTGTGTTGGCGACGTGTTGTCTATCTGGACTCGATATCTGTACTTCGATGGTTTTATATGAGGTGATGAGGCACACATATTGGTTTAGTGCGCAATGTATGTGATGATATGCAATTTGTTAGTAGAGTGCGATTTAAAGCATTGTTGCTGTGTTGGCGACGTGTCTATCTGGACTTGATATCTGTACATCGACGGTTCTATATGAGGTGATAAGGTACATATACTATATTAGTTTAATGCGCAATGTATGTGATGATATGCGATTTGTTAGTAGAGTGCGATATAAAGCATTGTTGGTGTGTTGGCGAAGTGTTGTCTATCTGGACTTGATATCTGTACATCGACGGTTCTATATGAGGTGATAAGGTACATATACTATATTAGTTTAATGCGCAATGTATGTGATGATATGCGATTTGTTAGTAGAGTGCGATATAAAGCATTGTTGGTGTGTTGGCGAAGTGTTGTCTATCTGGACTTGATATCTGTACATCGACGGGTCTATATGAGGTGATGAGGTACATAATTATATTAGTTTAATGCGCAATGTATGTGGTGATAATACACCAACAATGCTTTATATCGCACTCTACTAACAAATCGCTAGTAGAGTGCGATATAAAGCATTGTTGGTGTGTTGGCGAAGTGTTGTCTATCTGGACTTGATATCTGTACATCGACGGTTTTATATGAGTCTCTGGACATTGAAGGTTATGTGAGAAGTAATAATGGTCTAATAGGGGTTAAATGAGCAATGTATACTGTGCAATATGATTTGTTTAATATTGCAATACTGTGCTGTGTGCTGTGTTAGTCTTTGGATGTTTTTGTTGTGGCAGTTCTTTGGTATAATTTCCGTGACAAAATAGAAGAGGATCCATTGTTAAAAAAAAACATGAAATTTAAAATTAATAACAATAAATAAAAATTAGAGCTTTTTTTAGAAATGGGGCATAATGGTTTATGAAAATTTATTAAATTATTTACATATTGTAATAGTAGGTAAGTAAATATTTAGTAGTACCTTACCTCGTGAGAAGAATTTGCCTTCACCAGAGCAGAGGAGAGAGATTTTTTATACATACAGGATGTTACAGTAATATATTTATAATTAAAGAATCAATTGTAATGCCTTAAAAACTTAGCCAGTTTCCATCTTCTCAGTACAGACAAAACAAGTTTTTCTGAAAAATAAATAAGTACTAGTGACTTCTAAAATGTACCAAGTAGAATCAAACATTAATGAGCATATTATTATGGCAAAGAATGCAGTCGGCTTCTTTGGAAGTCGCTGTTTGGGGTTAGAGTATTAGGTCCTTATTCGGAGCAAACCGCTGTTTAACTTGATCCTCAACACTTGGTACTGATAAGAGTATTTTTTCACTGACTGTATTTTACCCAGTACAATCTATTTTTAACAATTTTTTTTTTTTTATATTAGAATTAAGACTTCCGTGAGTGGACATTATAAGAAGGAAAAATAACTGCTATAAGCTCACGTGTATTGGGTCAGGATCGCCCGACCAGTTTCAAGTTTTTTTTTTTAATTACAGCTTATTTTAATTACTTGTTCGTAACACCATGTATGTATATCAAGAGCTGAAAAGTTACCTGTTATCCCATGTGTGTTGAATTTTTAGAAACCGTGAAACGAACCACGCGAAGAAGTTAGGCGAAGACACGGCGTCAAATTAGCTAAGAAGACCCAATAATGACCCAATGAGAATAAAATGAAAGGAAAAGGACTTTTATATTGAACCCTTAATTGAACCTTCCAGAAAAAAAATTTGATGGAAGACATAGTAGGTTTTAGAACAACCTGTATACACTATTTTGGCAAAACACTGTGTTAAATCACAATAAAACAGGTTAACCACGTTTTATGTTTTAAAAGCAAATAAAACTAGAATATTATAACAGCAAAACTAGAAACACACGAAATTAAAGAGCCAAAATTGGTTTAATTTTAACTTCACTAGCATCAAAGACCAGAAAAATTTGATTTTTAAATAAATATTTAGAATATTTTAATTAGAATTCCCATAAAATAGCTATATACTTTTATGTTTCAAAAATGAAGCTACCAAAAATATCAGAAAGTTCAGAAACTGAGAACCAATCATATAGCAAAAACAGTGATTGCAAAATCACAAGGCATGTCTCAAAAGGTATTGAGAACTTTGGGAGTTTTCTAGAGCGACTGGATAAAAACCAGAGATAAAAAGAGCAAGGTAGAGAGTATGTCAAATGACAGGACCTGTCACGAGTGCCGTAAGCTTGTGTCAAGCAAAGCGACCGAGTTATTTCCCTCCGGGCGAAAGACGCAGCGTTCCAAGCGTTCCCAAAGCACTTAACTTCTCGTGTATAGAACCAGCACGGTATATATGTATACAAAATATAGTTTTAGTTTAAAAATACATAAAACAATCAACACATCGTCATGTCACACACTAAAATCATCAGTTATCACACTATAACAAACTTACACACACATAAATAAACTAAATAATAAATATTATCTCTAATATCAGTATTTGTAATTGGTAACAAACTTGGTAAATCAGAACAAAAAAAGTAAAATAAAGGCTGCTATTTTAATTTTGTAACATAACTAATATTTATTTTGAATTTTGGCAGCCTGTTTTATAATTTTTATTTTCTGACTAAACCTTCTACATAAAAAAGAGCAAAAAAAGAGCAGTAATTATAAGCTATTTATATTAACTCCTAATTTTATGGAAATTGTTTTTTATTTTTTTAATTAACCATCCTTTTCGGGTTACTTAACTGCAAAAAGCGCTTGCAGGCATCAAACACAAACCTTAAGTGATTTTTTTAATAATATATAACATCTATCCAAGATTCGCACGAGGGCAAGACAGCGTCTGTCAGGTCAGCTTGAGTAATGATATAATTAAGATTTAACAAGTCATGAAAGATTTTCGCCACGTTGCGGCATAATTAGTGGAAATTTTGACAAATGGAAAATTGGACGTTTTCAGGGTTAACCCTTATAAGATCACTATATTGTCCGTCTGTCTGTCTGTCTGTGTGTCACGACCATTTATTTCAGTAACTATTAAAGATATGGACATGAAAGGAGAATGATACAAAATGGGCTATATTTGCGTCACTCCGCGTCTGAAGCACGTAGACATGAAGAATCTTCTTTCAAATTTTAATATCGCATATATTTATTGTAGTGGAATGTGAACAGGGGTTTAAAAGTATTACAAAAAAAAGTAATTAAACGTTTTGAAACTTGTGGAAACGCCAAGCCACTTATAAAACTTAGAAAATTAACCACTTACAGCCGTTTTCACTAAACCTAGGAAACGCCTAAATCGAATGCTTAGCCGATAGGTGACAGATTTCACCTATAACAACTGTCAACTTAGGGCTAAGCATTCGATTTAGGAGTTTCCTAGATTTAGTGAAAACGGCTGTTAGAAAATCAGATTATTAGAAATTCCCTGTTAATATCTTACTACATAATATTGAGAATATTTCTAATGTTTTACCGATGATTTGGTAAAGACGCAAGGTATAGCCCAATTTTCATACAAGAATCGGCATTATCCTTTGGAATATTGGTAGGTGATAATAGGAAGGCAAATCGTGGATAGATATGAAACAACCGTCGTCAACAAGCCGGCAATGGCAGTAAGGCGCGGTGGTCTATAAACAGACCATGAATGTTTACTATGGGAATGCACTAGTGTGGTCTCCCTGACACGCCTGACGCGGCGCACGAACGACGAGACTACACTATAGCTTGACTGCTATATACTTGGCTCTCCCATGGTCTGCGGGACGCGGGGCGGCTGTGCGATCGGCTATACACGATACGATGTAATGACTCGCATCTTGAGAATTCGCCTATGGTATTTTCTTGAGTATGTATCATTATCCACGTCGCAAGATTAATATTAGCGCGTGTAGTGTAATTCACGTCAGTCACTGACAGCTGATTAGTTGAGCGCACTGATCCTATGGATCCACAGTGAACGTAGCTTGAATTGTATAGAATGTTTAATCCATAGAATAGAGATCAGTGGTTGAGTAGGTCCCGCCCCGCGTCCCGCAGACCACGGGAGGGCCAAGTTTATAGCGGTCTAGCTATAGTACATGCCCACAGTAAGCGTTCATAGGCCGCGTAACGCGTCTGTTATACGCACTACTAGTCTAGGATCCCGCTATACAACGACCTTCACCGAGCTGTTTATTGGATGAAAACTATTTTATATCCAATTTAATATGTCATTAAATATATCGCAAGTGGGTTGCCTAAAAAAAATCAGTCCAGGGTATGATTAATTAAGAATTAAAAAAAAAACCATTGTAACATGGACTCCTATTTGTTACAGTTTAGTTGATATCGTAGTTCAAATTAGTTTGGATGTTATAAATAGTACTTTTTGCCAGAAATACTTTCCTGGCTGAGGAAAGTATTTCTGCTCTATATTTTTTTGAAAAAGAAAGTTAACGCATAATAAAATCGTAGGTAAACAAGCACAATTGCAATTATCCAATCTAATTTGAACTAAGATGTCAACGAAACTAACAAATAGGAGTTCATGTTACAATGGTTTTTTTTAATTCTTAATTAATCATACCCTGGACTGAAATTTTTGAGGCAACCCACTTGCGATATATTTACTGTCATATTAAATTGGAAATAAAATAGTTTTCATCCAATAAACAGCTCGGTGAAGGTCGACCTTACTTGGGATCCCCTACTAATAGTACATGTTCACAGTAAGCATTCATAGGCCGCGTGACGCGTGTTATGCGCACGCCCAAGTAAAACGCGTGCTGGTCCCACACCGGTGCGCGTGTACGTACGGCTGCGGCTGAGGTGGTGCAGCGACGGCGAGGCGGAGTGCAGCGCGCGCGCCGCCGGCAGCCGGTCCAGGCGCGTCATGGAGTAGGCCCTACCTGGCGCGCGCGGCGCGGGCAGCGTGGGCACCAGGTCCGTGCGCCGCCGCGCCACCGACGACCACACCGGCTGCGGCGAGCGGTCGGGTTCGTCTGCAACCGACCGACCCACGTTACGGTAGCCATAGACCATTCGATCTATCGTCCAATCGGAAAATAGGCGTATAAAACGGATCGCGCGATAAAATGTCGCTAGTTTACAGGTTTCCAAAATGTTTGTTTGGACACCAGCAGTATTATCCTATGGACCGCGGTCCACGCCATAGATCACTAGCACGACTTGTTATAAAACCCGCACGCGAGCTACCGCAGCCATGTATTCCGCCATGTTGCGGCGTATTATTAAAAATTTTGACAAATGGAGTTTCTTTTTTCTTGTATGATACGTGGAAGGACCTATTGCTAAGTCGCTCGGATGGTCGCCACCCATTATGATTTCAATTATTCAAGTACACCTCAGACTGTCAACGCAAAGATGAAGAGACTTGATTTTCGCCATTTTGGCGCTGATTGTTGCGTAAGCTGGCGTGAGCGTCCATGGAACCAATGCAAATGTCAATTTTAGCACCGCGGACCTTCAACGGGGGGTGGGGGCGCTTTAACTCGGTACAAAAAATGAACTGTCAATTATTGTATAGAATAGTTAGTCCAGCGTTCTAGTATAACAGTAGTCAGTGTCGACACCGCAGTGTTACCGAAAAGATTTTGTTTTTATTAAACGCCATTTTTGTGAAATGGCGGCGCTAGTGGTTGCAAAGAAAGAGTGGCAACGAGAAAATTTGATCATCTAGCGGTTTTAGACGCATAATATGGCATCCATTATTCATTCATTCGATTCGTATGGAATTTGGCAAAGTGGGGCGCGTCATCGTGATTGAAATATCTATATTTTTGACTTAAAAATTAAGGAAAACCAAATAAAACTTGAATTTATCAGATCCATACAGTTTGCCATAAGTCACACTTCTATTCCTTCGCGAATTACCATATTAGTGAGATCACGTAATATGGACAAGGTTGGTACTGGCATTGCACGGATGGCTGTCCACAATTCCGTATTCTCTGCAAATACTTGTGTTAATCTACATAAATACCTATTCTGAGAAGCTAACGTGCTTTTCCCGCGTTCTAAACCAGTGTCGATTACGCAGAGTCATTTAAAAGTATTGCACGACAATGATTTTAAGTCAAAGATATGTTATGTTTTTATCTCGCTGCTCAATGCTACAAATTGTCAGACATTATTACATGTCAGGTTAAGCGAAGATTGCAAAATAAGTTTTTTTTAATAAATAACGATGTCCAGCACAAAAGTTTGGCCATTTGGTATTATTTATATGACCCTGTATCTAAAACCTTAAGTTAGCTTAAATATCTTAAAAAAGGTAATTTAGTATCTACACTTTTTGTATGATTTGAATATCAAAGGAGGTTCCCTTCGGAATAGGTGGTTATGACATGTAACTAACCTTTCCAATTTTATTAACCCCCAACAAAAAAGGCAATTGAAATTAATTATACATAAAAGGTTATTTTTACTTACACAGACTCGCGAACATAATAATTCCTTTGCAGCACAAAATGAGAAATACACGATTTCATTTCATAAAGTTTTACCATTAAATCAAGTCTTATAATATATAGGTATATCTAAACAAAATATCCAATGTTTCAAAGCACACAAAAGTGGTGGCCTAAAAAATACTAGTGTTTTCTATAGAAGCTAGCTTTTAAAGCCCCAAAGCGCGTGTCCTTATACACTTAAATATAACATTGAGATTTAAGTGTCACAACATCAAAGAAAAAGAAATAAGAAACTGAAGATAATTTGAGGAAGAAGTTTCAGTTAGGTATGTTTTGGCAATTGGCAGCATACACCAATTCGAATTAGGTCCAGAGTCCAGATATAAGGTTCAAAGTAATCATTGAAAAAATAGTCTGTTACATGTGGTTACACGAATACTAATAACAGTATAAAATAATAGATTCATTTGTGTTATCCTTGCCTAAACATACCCTCATTTTGAGTAACATAAAGAGTCTGAGTGGGGATAAAAATGGCACCTTTATTGTCAGTGTCGGACGAGTCGAGCTGGAGTGCGGACGCCCGTCTGGTGAGCGGCGCAGACGCGAACATCACATTCGTTGTTGATGCAGCCCTGGAATTTAAAAACGATTTATGTTTAATACATTGTATTTAAGATTTTTTTACATACAAAAAGAACTTCTTATAAGTACACATTTACACGTTCGTCTATCAACGCCTCTTTTGCTGGCCGCTGCAGTAAATGTACATTATAGGAATTAAATTCTTATAAGTGGTTCCTTATGTATGCGTAATATGTAATGAAAATAGTATCTACACATAAACTTTATCTACAATAACATGTACAGACTACAGAGCGGTTAGTAAACGACTTTTTACTTGTTAGTTTGGTCAAACTGTAGTAATGGACATTCCAGAAAGTTTTAACGAGTAGTAAAAAATGCAGGCTTGTTCAGGTTTTAGTTAATCTAAAGCAGTACATAGTTTTGTTGGAGTTATTTTGTGCTGCATAACATTCATTGGCAAAGGTCAAATTAGTACTTGTATAGTGATATATAGTGATAACTGTTGGCGATAAGTCTAATATTGAGATTTTAATCAAGAAACTGATATTATTTACCTACCAAATTAAAGATAATATAGTCTTATCTGAAGCTAAAGATAAATACTGCAATGTTAATCAAGTGAGTATATTCTGTGGGATGTAAAATTAAAAGATGTATTTTTTTAATTAAAAACATTGGTAGTTGGTGGTAAAATATAATAAGAATATAAAAGAGAAAAAAGGCATAAATAAAAATCTTTACCAGGATAATGTAAAAGACAATAAACTCTACAATTTTCAACAAATAACATTTCGGCTCTGACACCCAGGCTTTCTTAAGTAAATCTTATCTCATGGTGACATGTTAGGTTCTATCCTTTTATGTTCCTTGGCAGTACTTTTTTGTAGAAAAGAAAATATTTTGTGTGTGATGCTGATGAATACCTATTCCTTTGATGACAGCCAAAGACAAATACTACTAGAAATAGGAAGATAATCATAATTATTCATTTAACAATCCTTTGCAAATCTCAAACCTTTTTTGATACATTATTATAATATTTCGGACTTTTTTGAGAACAACTCTATATTCTTTGTATTAAGGTTGATGATGCAAACGGCCGGATTCATGGGCAAACAAATTAAAAAGTGAAGTTTTAGCTCGCGCTTATGCAAAACGGCGGTACCAGGGTATGATGAAAGCGCATTGTATAATTTGCCCCTTTGAATTATTCCCATTGTTTTATGGTGACAATGGCGTCATTTTGGGCATTATCAAGTGTACCGCGACAATGTTTTTAGGTCGTTGATGCTATACGCTTTTATTTTCAAATTGTAAGGACGTTCTCGTTTTACCAAAGGCGTAATTGCGTTTATAGACTATTATCAATAGACAATTTTTTTTTACGCTATACAAGTGGGTACCTACTTGACTGCGATCTCACCTGATGGTAAGTGATGATGCAGCCGAAGATGCAATGAAGAAGTTATGTCACCTCAACGGTTTCTACACAGCATCGTACCGGAACGCTAAATCGCTTGGCGGTACGTCTTTGCTGGTAGGGTGGTAACTAGCCACGGCCAAAGCCTCCCACCAGACCAGACCTGAGCCAATTTAGAAATTATAAAATTCCAAAGTGGCCCGTGGCGGGAATCGAACCCGTAACCATCCACTCGAATCCGAGCGTGCGTCCCCTGCGCCACGAAGGTCGTCAAAAAATAGACATACTTATACCCTGGACATGGCGGACGGCGTGAAAAAATTACGCAAGTATATAGGTCCAAAAATGCTTGTTTTATCACTAACAGTAAAGCCACGCTGTAGTTCGCTCAGCAGTCACGTATAGAATTTTGACAAATGGCGCTACTGTTTACTTGTACGAAAAAAGTTTACGCTAATCGTTCGGATGCCCATATCCTGGGGTTTCTCATCGGTGCTAATATTACCTACCATTTTTTATAGCATAGAATGTGCAGACGAGCAACTCGTTCACGGTTCACCTGGCGTTAAGTGATACGCACGCCCATGTCAAATGCAGTGCGTATTTCAAAAGACGCGCTGGACTGAGTTTATCATCTTGAGATATCAGTTGTATTTCCATTGCGCCATTTTATTTTTGCCGGGTACAGTGCCTTTCAAAAAGATGAACAACCAACATTGATAATAATAGTCAAGATAGGCCCATCCGAACATTTTAAGTAAACCTTCTTCATACAAGAAAATGTAGCGCCATGTGTCGAAACTCCTGCGAAATACTACGTAGGCCTACAGCTTACTACTGACGCCGGAGGGGGTTTTGCTCCCATAAACTGGCGACATTTTTTCGCGCGGTCCGCCCCGTCTAGAGTATAAGTCAATGACAACCAACCACTGCTTTGCAATAACTGGTTACCGCAGAATGAAATAAAATTATAAAAAACTAAATGAATATATTCTGACCAAAATGATGTCAAAATGGCCTACTATCAACCTATCCAGCATAAAACGTAGAGATACTTTATCCACATTTGTCAATCTCTTTTTACTCTATCTATCTATATGAATTAGAAAGAGAAGAGATCAAGAAAAGCAGACAAAATAACATCTAAGTACGCGCACATCGACATCCTAGCCCCGCAAGCAAAATGTTAAAAACTTATAACTTTAGCATATAAATTTTCCACCCACAAACAACAATATTTTATCGATCAATACTATCTAATCTCTTTCTAGAATAAAAATAGCACTATCATTCTGATACGACTTGGATATGACGTATCACGTATCTAATTGCATCTGATATTTGCATGCAAAAGTTTTTCGTTTGTTTATTTAGCTTTTATTATGTAAAATGATGATGATGAATTAATTATAAAATTATAACATACCGCTAAATTCTCTCAAACCCCCCACTCACAAATACCATTGTTATCTCATTTTGAAAATTCGAAGTCCCGGTTTAACCCCCTTTTTAAATTAAAATTAAAACAATTTTCAATATTTTATGATTGCAATGGCGTTGGGTCACTATTTCCTAAAACTATTCTAAATTTCAAGTCGATAACTTCGATAGTTACTGAAATAATCGAGTGTGACAGACGGACGGACGGACGGACGGAGAAAGTCTCACCATAAGGGTTCCATTTTTACCAAATTGGTATGGAACCCTAAAACCAAAGAAGTTACGATAGTCGTGATTTATCTTCTATTAGGATATAACATGTGTGTTGTTATCAAATACCTCTGAAATGGCTGGACCGATTTTTATGAAATATTCTGGGTACGTTCGGTAGGTCTGAGAATAGGCAAAAAAAGTTTTACCGGTCAGATAATCTAATATGTATGTTGATGCCATCTCAGATTGCCTCAACAAACCTACATTTTGTGATCTCATGAGGAGCACTTGATCAATCTTATTATTACTGATAGTAGTGGATATAGTGGAATAAAAGATAACTTACTCGTATTATTTATTACTTTCGGACACACTTTATACTTTCCCTCTCGCTATACACATCACAGTACTTCACTATATATATACTGCACTTCACTTCACTTCACTTTATCGATTGACGAACAAAGAATAATTGACCCGCCGGAGCGGGGCGGCTCGACTTATATTACTACCCGACGAGAATATACAATAAAGGTTTCTCATTGGTCGAGAGAGCCGCCGCGCTCTGGCCGGATGTCAAATCAAGTACTAATTTAACAAAAACTTATTATGTTATTCTGATTCATACTAATTACAATATTTAGGATCAATATTAATAGTAATTTAGCCAGTGTTGCTGACAGTCGGCCATCCAATTGAGTCGTTCGACCTCGAACGATTGACAACAAACACGGCAGATTTACATCACTGTATTGTTATAATTCATAACTTACATCAATTATTATGCAAATTCTATATTTTTTTTTTTATACAATTACGGACCAGGTTTGTCCTTAAAATAATATTAAAATACAATCATGGACCAGGTTTGTCCCTAAAATAATATAAGATTACAATCACGGACCAGGGTTGTCCTTAAAATAATATAAGTTTACAATCACGGACCAGGGTTGTCCTTAAAATAATATAAGAATACAAATCACGGACCAGGGTTGTCCTTAAATAATATTAGAATACAATCACGGACCAGGGTTGTCCTTAAAATAAGTATTAGACCAGGGTTGTCTAAAATAATAGCAGGACCAGGGTTGTCCCGATATATTTTATTCTAGGACCAGGGTTGTCCTTAAAATAAATATTAGACCAGGGTTGTCTAAAATAATAGCAGGACCAGGGTTGTCCCGATAAATTTAATTCTAGGACCAGGGTTGTCCCAGAGATTACAATTATATGCATTATTGATATTGCATGCACTATTGATATTGCATGCACTATTGATATTGCATGCAAATATTACTCATATTATATTATATTGCTATTTTATTAAGTTAAGAAAACAGTCACGTCATGGTGTTAGTCAACTTTAATGGTATTTATTTTAATTAAATGTTTTAGGGGTCCTCCTCTGAGGATTCATTGGAAGACACTAAGTCTTGTTCGTGTGGTCTCCTAAAGCTGAGCCAGGGTTTAATCTTATCAATCGCTACGATTGTTGAAAACTTCCTGCCTCCCTTTCGAGTCAGGGGTGTATCTTCTACTTGCAGGCGATCATGATCAAGCACTGCTGTGATCCTGTATGGGCCTTGAAACTTGGGGGTCAGTTTCTTGCTTTGTCCTGTGGCAGGTACCTGCCGTTCGAGTCTGACCAAATCACCCACCTTGTAAGTAGGGGGTTTACAACGTTGCTTGTCGTAGGCTTCTTTTTGCTTTTGTTGGTATGTTTCAATATGAGTATTGATTTGTTGCCTCATATCGGTCCTATCCAGACTTGATTCCTCATCAGATTTGGCCACATCAGCTATTTCTGATAATATTTTACCTTCATTGGGACCTGATGGTCTAACTCCAAACAAAGCTTCAGAAGGGGTTCGGTTAATACCCTTATTGAAGGTATTATTCATACCCCATTGGATGTCAGGTAGGTGTTCGTCCCATTTACTGTCCGAGCTACCTATGGATTTCGCCGTTAATGCATCAATAATGACTTTATTGTAGCTTTCCACTTGCCCATTTGCTCTTGGTGTGGCCACTGCATTAAGGACATGTTTGATGCCCTTTTCCTTCATAAACCTCTCAAAAGAGCTACTTGTGAACGAGGTTCCTCTGTCAGAAATCAATCTACGAGGAACCCCAAATATGCCAAAATATTCTTTCAGGACTTTAATACTCATATGAGACTTCGTGTCTCGAACAGGTTTGAGGTAAATATATTTCGTATAAGCATCAATGATGACGAGAATATGCATGTTACCTCTGCTACTGCGGATAAAAGGACCAACATGATCGATATGCACTGTGTCGAAAGGAATATCTTTCTTCTCGATAGGGTGCAGGAACCCCGGTCTCTTACCACCAGAAGACTTTGCGTAAGCACATTCGAGACACGAAGTAACATATTTTTTTATAAAGTTTCTCATTTTAGGAAACCAGTAACATGCTTTAACCTTCTCCAGTGTCTTGTCAACCGAGAAATGACCAATATCATCGTGGTTTAACTTAACCACCTGCCAGCGGACTCCCTTGGGTACCACCCATCTGTCTCCATCAACAGTAATCCTAAACAATTTGTCCTCTTATTTAGTGCGCGATAGTCAATGCATAACCGATAGTCCCCCGTCTTTTTACGAACAAGTACTACCGGACTCGCATAAGGGGAGGTTGACTGTTGAATTATCCCATTCTCCAACAATTCCGAAATCATGCGTCGCACGATTTCCTTTTCCTTGATGGAGAGCCGGTATGGTCTGTAAACAACTGGCTCATTATCATTGAGGTTAATGGCCATTTCGCCTACATCGGTGGTACCCAATTCGGACAGATCAGCAGCGAAGCAGTCTCTATGCTTATTCAATAGTGATACTAACTGTTCCTTCTGTTCGGGCGATATATTGTCACCTACTCTAACCTCCGCTTCAGTCAATGGGGAGTAGCTTTTAGTACTCTTGTCATCCTGCGCAACGTGTGCCACTGTGGCCTTTTCTTCTTCCGCCTCACGTCCACGAGCCAATAGATACCCCTTTTTCAACGAGACTATCCTGCCCTTGGGGACACTAACCACCATCCTCCCTACTCCCTTTTCATCGATGCAAAATAAACCTGATGGCACAGAAAATGTTATATCTGACACAATGCGAATGCCTCCCTCTACAAACACATCTCCAGTCATGATAGGATCAGTGTAAACATCTACTACTGACGTCCCAACTACGGTAACATCTTCTTTAACGAACAATCTTGCTCTGTGATTATGTACAATAGCCTCACTGCTATCTTTTAACATGTGCAATTTGTCACATGTCTTGAAGATAATCACATGAGACTGCTCAGTGAAAGATTGTCCTATCATGACTGGTACATGCATCGTATTGTCTGGCACTATGTATAGTTCTACTTCAGCTTTAACCTCGTCAATCTCAATACAAACGCGGCGCTTTCCTAAGACCTGTACAACTGAGTTCCCAAATCCTCTAAGAATTGGGAGATTTTCGGTATCTTGGTCACTATAGATTTTATTGAAATCAGAGGATCTAATCATACAGCATTCGCTGCCCAAATCAATAAAGGCCTCGAACGGTGTCTGGTCGATCCTTACCATTTTATAATATTTATCTCCACACGTATGATTATTGGAGACCGACATAACAGTTTTTTCGGACGGACCGAGTATCTTGGAGTAGCACTGTTCAGTTTCGTGACCCAATTTATTGCATTTGCCACATTTTTTTATTGGTTTAGGGCATTGTGTAGCACTATGGCCCTCGGCCTTGCAGTTAAAACAACGAGAAATCTTCAGCCCCGGTTTAGCCTGCATGTCTGTAGGTTTGGCTACGGGCTGCGCTTTTAGAAGTTTACGTTCGGTTGGTGGTCGCGCGTTTCTGGCATTCCTTAAATATGCAAGCAGCTTGTCCGGATTTTCGTATTGGACCGCCTCTGCACCCAACCGTACAGAACGATCGTCGATACCGTGCAAAACGCATTCTACGGCTCGTTTACCTACTATACTACATCTATTTATTAAGGCAACTTTATCATAGTAGTATGCTTCCAAAGAATCCCCAAATCGGGCACGCTTAGCTAACATGTCAGTCAGCATTTGTCCGTAATTTTCGTCAGAGGGAAACGCAGTTAGCAATTTCGCCTGCCATTCTTCCCACGAGAAGAGAACAGACGACAGTCCCTCATACCATCGTTGGGCAACTCCACGCAATTTAGGTAGTGCAAAGTGAATGATTTGTTTCTCGTTCCATCCGTATATTGAAGCACATTCGTTCACCTTGTGGAGCCACATTGACATCGTTTGTTCCTTTCTCGCAGGGTCAAATTCCGGTATTGTATTGTGTAGATTTCCTAATTTATCAAGAGAATTTGAGTGGTTTGTAGATTTTAAGGCATCTAAGAACTTTGTAAAGGTATCCGATAAAATAGACTTGTCTCTAACCTGGCTCTGTCGGTGCCTGGCGCGACTGCATGAACGGCTGGCACCCTGGTGTGAGCGCCGGCTGCGCGAGGGCCGGCTGGTGTCGCCGCGTGAGTACCGGCTGCGCGAGCGGCCGCTGCGTGAGCGCCGGCTGCGCGAGCGCCTGCTGCGTGAGCGCCGGCTGCGCGAGCGCCTGCTGCGCGAGCGCCTGTTGCGCGAGCGCCGGTTGCGCGAGCGCCGGCTACGTGAGCGCCGGCTGCGCGAGGGCGGGCTGGTGTCACCGCGTGAGTGCCGGCTGCGCGAGCACCGGCTGCGCGAGCCCCGGCTGGCGCTGGTAGGTGAGCGCCGGTTGGCGCCACTGCGTGAGCGCCGGTTGAAGCCACTGCGCGAGCGCCGGTTGACGCCACAGCGTGAGCGCCGTCTGGCGCCACTGCGTGAGCGCCGGTCACGCGAGCGCCGACCACGCGAGCGCCGGCTGGTACCGCCGTGTGAGCACCGGCTGCGCGAGCGCCGGCTGGTGCTGCTGCGTGAGAGCCGGCTGCGCGAGCGCTGGCTAGTGCCACTCCGAGAGCGCTCACAGGTGCGGCCACGGACTATTTCGCCACCTTCTGCGAGGCCAAGTTCCACCTCAGTGTGGACACCTTCTCCTTGTTCGGGGGGGTTCACTGTAAGCGACACCAAATACGCAGAAACAATAAAAGTTCAACAAACAGGTGAAGGGTGTTTTATGCAGTGCACAGAGTGCCACAAAAATAAACCATAGTCAGTTTTACTGTACACTATTTACCTTAATATGGTTAAATAATATGCAATCAAGATAACGAAACTGAAGAGGACCGGTATAATCATAAATATGTGGGTAGATTAGAAATATTTTCAGCAAAATAATTATCAGAAGTAAAGAAAATTATAATAAACACTCAATATAACGAAAATAAAAAGACTAGCATAATCATAAGTATGTGGGTACATTAAAAGAATTTGCAGCAAAATAATTATCAAAAATAAGGACAATTAATTGTAATGTTCATACAATACCCACCAGGAGTCGATGCTACCAATGATTTGCCCCTATGATGCATCGATCCTACGTGAGCGTTGCCTTTGCACTTCGAGGGGAAGAAAATGAATAGCATGCGGTTTCCACTTATCAGGGACTAGTATTAACTTTGATATCACAAAATGGAGGTAGTTTTCAAAATAAAAGGGAAAAAAAATTAAAGCACTTTTTAGTGGGCTTCGTGTTAACTTATCCCACTTCTGAGATGTTGATGCCATCTCAGATTGCCTCAACAAACCTACATTTTGTGATCTCATGAGGAGCACTTGATCAATCTTATTATTACTGATAGTAGTGGATATAGTGGAATAAAAGATAACTTACTCGTATTATTTATTACTTTCGGACACACTTTATACTTTCCCTCTCGCTATACACATCACAGTACTTCACTATATATATACTGCACTTCACTTCACTTCACTTTATCGATTGACGAACAAAGAATAATTGACCCGCCGGAGCGGGGCGGCTCGACTTATATTACTACCCGACGAGAATATACAATAAAGGTTTCTCATTGGTCGAGAGAGCCGCCGCGCTCTGGCCGGATGTCAAATCAAGTACTAATTTAACAAAAACTTATTATGTTATTCTGATTCATACTAATTACAATATTTAGGATCAATATTAATAGTAATTTAGCCAGTGTTGCTGACATGTATAAAATTCTCGTCCTCGTCCGTCTCAGGGATTTGAAAAATCCCTGAGACGGAGAAGGACGGATGGAGAGAGAGAGAGGTAATTTAAATGGCAAAATAATGCTTGCCGGGTCAGCTAGTGTAACGATAACAACCAACGGTTTAAAACAAACGGGTGCCTACAATATAGGTACAGTTTGTAAGTGTTAAGATTGCCAGGTCCATATTAGCAGTGTTCCCTTTCTGCATTGGCGAATGTGGGTCGTATTAATTAGACTCCCAATGTAAGTATAGTGTATGCAATTTGGTATGCTACTCGAGTGCGTTTGAAGTTTATGGTATCCTGTGACTTTGCACAGACTAGAAATAACCAGACGTATTGTACTTTAAACCATGCAGAGGCAATCGAGACTGTCATTACCTCTGCACCTTTGGCCATAATATGACATTCGTCACAGGAATCTGTCGATCGCTAATCCCAAAACTAAACAGAACGAAATTACAAAAAAACTAGCAGTGCCCGCGGACTCCGTTCCGCGTTAGAAATATTTTTGTCCCGGCCCGTTTGTCCCGTGTTACCCACAGTCCCTTCCTCCACAGCGACTGAACGCGACGCAATTAAATTATTAGTTTGTAGTACATGCTATGTATCAGAGATGGCGCTGTATGTGGAAAAAAGATTTTCCCGCTGTTGAAATTTTTCCCTAATTTTTTTTGCTATAAACCTCACGGAGCCCGAGACCTTTCCAACGAATGCAAAACGTGGAAATCGGTTCGTGCGTTCTGGAGTTATGGCGTCAGGAAGGAAAACCCGACTTATTTTTATATAGAAGATTGATCCGAGACTTATTGAAGATAACAGTCTAAGGATGCTGTGACTTTTGAGACATTATGATAATTATCTGCACTCTAACGTGAGGTTAGTATTTAGTAATGTCTGAGCAAATCTAAAAATGAAAAAAATAAAATCTTCACTCTTTACATAGGCCTAGCTTACAGGCTATTATGAAAAGCCAACTCAACCGCTAATAACAATTAGGTATAAATAAATAAATAAATAAATAAATACACTTTATTTGCACCACACAAGAAATTGTACAAAACAGAAATAGGTACATAATAAACTAATTTTAGGCACAAAAGGCGGCCTTATCGCTTAGCAGCGATCTCTGCCAGGCAACCTTGAGAAAAGGAAAACAAAGGAACTAGATTTTGCAGGTGGTGAAGATTTATAAACTATATACATACAAATAACTACAAACTAATACATAAACTAGGTTAAACAAATAAACAAAGATATTCAATACATAATCATCAAACTATAAACTAATATATACAATATAATAATATAATGTCCACTAATAAGGACAAGATAATATGAATAAATAACAGTCATCATTTGCATCAACTAGGTACTCAAATAGTGATCTTTGACCGCATTCTTGAAAATGTACAAAGATTTAGACTGTCGTATCTCGAGGGGGAGTGCATTCCATAAAAGAGTTGCCTGTACGGTGAAGGATTTTTGGAACATCTTTGTTTTATGGAATGGCATTTTAAGTGTCAAGGTACGACAGGTTCTGAGGTCTGAATGTTCCCCAAGAAATTTGAATTTCTCCTTGAGGTAAGGAGGGGTTCTAGGATCATATAATACACAGTACAGTAGAGAAAGAACATGCAGATCCCGGCGACGGCGGATAGGGAGCCAGTTGAGCTTTTGTCGAAATTCAGAGATATGGTCATACTTGCGTAGGCCAAATATAAACCGAATTGCAAGATTTTGGAGACGCTCAAGTTTATTAAGCTGGTCTTCATTCATATTGAGAAAGCTTGCGTCCGCGTAGTCAAGTATAGAGAGGAGGAGAGATTGTGCTAACATAACCTTGGTAGGAATTGGAAGAAAAGACTGCAACCGCCGCAACGAGCTCATAGCTGCAAAGGTTTTCCTGCTTAATTCTTTCAGGTGTGTGGCCCATGACAGCTCCCGATCTATATGTACGCCGAGGTCTTTAACAGAACCGCAGTAAGCAATGGTAACCCCATTAAATGACACTGGAGGAAGATTAGGCCAGTCAACTCTGGCGATCATCCCGGGGCTACCAATAATTATAGCTTGGGATTTAGCTGGGTTGACCTTCAGACCAAACTGAGTGCTCCAAATAGATATAGCAGCGAGATCTCTGTTAACAGCAGCTACTGCAGAACTAAGCTCACCAATATGTGCTGAGCGATAGATTTGGATATCATCTGCATACATGTGATAGAGAGAAGAGATGTTATTTGTGATAGAATTAATGAAGATTGCGAAAAGTAAAGGAGACAACACGCCACCCTGAGGGACCCCAGCCGTAACATCACACCAGGATGAAAAACTTTCATCTACCCGGATGCGCTGTCGGCGGCCTTTGAGGTAACTCCGAAACCAGTCTACCACCGATGGAGATATGTTAATAGAACGTAGCAGCCTCAGCAAGATATCATAGTCAACTGTGTTAAACGCATTACTAAAGTCAAGCAAAGTGAGAACTGTGAGCTGCTTATTGTCCATCGCCAATCGAATGTCATCAGTCACCTTTACAAGTGCAGTGACTGTGCTATGTCCTGACCGAAATCCAGACTGCAACGGACTCAGGAGTAGATGTTTATCAAGGAAAAGCCTCAGCTGATGATAAACAAGCTTTTCGAGGACTTTGGACAGGAAAGGTAAGATGGAGATGGGGCGGAAGTCAGAGACAGAAGTAGGTTTAGCCTTTTTTGGAAGAGGAATAATTTGTGCATTTTTCCAAGCATCAGGGAATTCGCCAGAGGAGATGGAATAATTGAGGATATGAGTCAAGACAGGAGAAACGATGTCAAGGATAGGTATGATCATGTTCCGGCTAATACAGTCAGAGCCAACAGCATTCGAAGCGATGGACAAAGTGGTCTTCTTAACATCACATTCAGTGAAAGACTCGAAGGTAAATGGGACGAAGTCAGGAGTGGAGCAAGAAGAAAGAATACTAAGGGTACGCTCTTTTTCGACACTATCAATTGTGTCACAGGTTGAGAAGTGTTTATTAAGAAGTTCAACATCAATATTGATAGGTGTCTTATGAGAACATTTGCCAACTCCAAGCGACTTTAGAAATTTCCAGGTTTTTGCCATATCCCCATTTTCAACTGAGCTATGTATGTGGCGTCGTTGGGCATCCCTACACAATGTATTACAGCGATTCCGGGCTTTATGGTATTTTTGGCGCAAGGCATCAGTGTCATTAATTTTATATTTAGATTTCGCGGCGTTCTTTTTATTCATGGCGGATTTAATCTCGTCAGATAACCAAGGAGCTGGGAGATGCTTCATTTTAATTGGCCGTAATGGAGCATGAATATCATAAAGTTGTGTCAGCGAATTAAATACCTCAACTTTACGGTCAACAGTATCGGCACCAGCGACAACAGTCCAGTCTACCTGCCTGGCATCATCGCAGAGGCTATCTCTATCAATTCCGCCAAAGTTACGATGCAGAAGAATGGTTGGTTTTACTTTGGGAGGACGAATTTTATAGGAAAGATAGACTAAATCATGATAAGAGAAAGCTTCAGCAGGGCATTGACCATGCTTAAACACTAGATCTTTGGAATTCACCATGATCAAATCTAGAAGAGAGGGAACACACCCAGGTGAGAAATGTGTGGCAGCGAGAGGAAGGATATGCATGGCACAGGAATCCACCAACGATTGCAGGTTCTTGCTACGCGAATCGTTTTTAATTAGGCACGTATTAAAATCACCCATAATAATAGTGTGGTCGTAAAGGGGAACTACTTTTTCTAACAGAGTTTCAAGGGAAAAGAAATAGTTAGGAACAGAAGGAGGGCAGTAAAATACTCCGAGTAATGTTTTTTTATGGGAGAGGGTAATTTCCAATAATAGGTGCTCGGCTGCGTCCGGTAGTGGAGGCTGAGGAGACGACCCAACGATTGAGAAAGGGATATGAGAACGTAGATAGATCGCTACTCCTCCGCCCCCCTTACCGACACGATCATTCCGGATTAATCTAAATCCAGGTAAGGAATACAAGGTGGAAGGTAAACTGGGTTTAAGCCACGATTCTGATACCAAGATTGCATGTAAATTACGAGAGTCGAAAGACGCAAGCAAATCGGGAAAGTGAGCCGGGATACTTTGTGCATTAATATGTACGACATTGAAGTTCTTCACGCAGTCTGAGAAGTGAGAATCAAGAGTTACATTAAGAGGAAGAAGAGATGTACTGTGAAAACTATCATTACTAGATGACGACAATGAAAGAAAAAGATCACTATCCATGTCCATACCGTTGCTACTTGACGACATAATATTATATTATTTAAAAAAAATGTTATATTAAAATAAAATATATATATTTATATATATAATATATAGTCTATATCAATTATTTAACTCTAACTTATTCAATAAGGTGGATAAAACTAGAATCCAGTATTCCTAATCCGCCAGCTGATTGACAGAAGCAAATAAAACATTAATCACGCTTTACAGATAGAAATTTGTAGACTTTTAACGGCCTAAGAACAATATTTAAATACATTAACAATATAAAAATGAAATAAAAGAACAACAACGAAAAAGAAATTAATAATGCGCACTAAGCTTTATAAAAATCCATGTGTCCGCAACTCTGTCCACATTGTCCATTGTCTATGGTCAGCCGTATGTAATTATGTCGTCGTGACTGACAGGTCTGTGCTCGGAGGGTCTGTGATCTGTGGTTGTCTATGTCAGTGATGACAGGTGACACAATCACAACATAAATTAAACAATAGAAAATCAAATTAGTAATTACCTACCTACCGCAAAGAAGAACATTAAATTACAGTAATAACTACCTACGACATAATTAAAACATAGTGATCTATCTGCGACATATCTTCAGAACTTGAGTGAAAAACAAACTTCGGATAAAACAAGTACAGACAAGTCAGACACAACGAACGAATGAAAAACCAAAACACTAAACTAACGAACTTATTTCTTAGCCACTCTTTTAACTCTCTGGCTAGCTTTTGAGGCTTCAGGGGCAGCAGCAGCAGCAGTACCAGTAGGCGCCTTTGAGGGCACCGGGGCCTCCTGAGTAGCGGCGGGGATGTTCTTCAGCTCTGCCATCGTAGCTACACGATGACGCTTACCCGAGGGGTCCAGCACCATGATATTGCCCTCTCTGGTCCAGCACCTAGCGACACCAAATCGCTCCCGAGCAGCCAGGAACACCTTGTGGCGACTTTTAATGAGGAACTCTGACAGTGTAACCCCCGTACCCTTCAGTTTAGTTTTTGCAGACCAAACCGAGGCTCGTAATGAATAATCACTGAATTTTATTAAAATGGCACGGGGCTTTTCATCAGAAATACGGCCCAGTCTGTGGCAGCGACTAAAAGAGGCAGAATCAAGTTTTGGCATTTTAAGCCGCTCAGAAAGGAACTTGCTCACGGTCACTTCGGGGTCCTCGGCGTCTGTCTCCACAAGCCCGTGCACGAGAAGAATCTTACGTCTCGAACGCATTTCTAGCTCATCCTGCTGCCTCGCCAGCAGCTCCACTTGCCGCTGCAGGTTTTCAAGGGCTGTCAGCACGAATGACCGGAAGACTCCAAACTGGGAGGTAATGTTGGAGGTCGGGCTTGTAGCAGGAATGGCACCTTTTAGCTGGTTTTGGAATTCTGCTAGTTGTGACTTAACAAGCTCTCCGAGATCAATAATATTCTGCTGTAGGTTTTCCATAGTGCGGCGACTGAACAGTGATAGTGAAAGTGAGGTTAAGTGCACTCGGTATTAACAGTGAATTACAGTGACACAAACACTGGCTAGGAGACTGGCGGATTTAGGCAATTTACAGGTACATAATTTATTTACCTAAGTATATAATTGTAATTTAAAAAATAATAATAAAACGAGAGCTTTAAAATGTATGTGTACTTTTTACTTTGCCTACCCGCAGAAAAAACTACTTCGGAAAACAGGTTTGTATCGAGAATAAGTGGCAAAAAAACTCGGCACGTGCTCTTTTCGATAAAATACTTTTTAACCGTCTAGTGGTAAATATATGTTCAACTAAGAATTACGAGGTCCTAATCCTATGTTCGTTCTTCGAATTATCTGGATATACATATGTATGGCTAGTAAGTATCTCAAATCTTAATATGTGAAATGCACAAAGGTTCCCTTCACTATATAGACAGTGGATAAGGAAGAACTTTTCTGCTGTTTCTACAAATTCGTTACTCTATGCCATGAACTGTATGTGAGACTCCATCCGGAAAAGCGGAATGCAAACTTCTTTAAGTTCAGGGTCATTTAAATATGGAGCTTATGTTCAAAGCAGGAAGGTCTAGAATCAAATCTGGGAATTTTGCAATAAACTTCGTTTCAATGGAGTGCAAAGTAAGCAAATGGGCACTTATAAAGAAGATCTATTTGAGTTTTCTATTTACTGTTACGTTTTTTTTATTCTATCTTGAGAAACTTTTAAATGTCACTTCAGTCATTTATTACCGTTAAGTATAGAAAATAAAATTTAATGTATATTACATATTATCTTTGTTAAACTGATAAAAACACTATAGATCTGGTTTTTTCTGCGTTTTTAGAGTTCAACAGGTTATAATTAGCACCAAAGAAGTGTAAGGAACCAACTTTACTTTAACCAATGTTTACTTCTAAGTTCTAGTATTATTTGTTAGTAATTAGTATAAGTAATACATTTTTTTTAATACAAAATTCAATGAATACATCTTATTCTAAAAGAAAAATAGAAAAAGTATTAACAAAACAGACATGCTTTAGAAAAACCATGCAAATCATGAAACTATAGCTAATAAAATAATTTTGCACACTCGGGATTAATAATTAAAACTAAACTACGTAAATAGAGTATTTGCAAATCAAAAACTAATCGAATTTGTTACAGATTAACAGATTAGTGTAATTAATACAGAACAACAGAACATAACAGAAACAGAACCAAAACAAAACGTGTAAACTGCTTACAGTGATTCAAAAAAGTTCATCTGATCTATGGGGTTGGTACTGGGGGTGAAAAAACAAAAAATAATTAGTGCAAAAAAATAATGTTAAAACAATTGTGAATGAAAAATTATACACCGACACCAAAGACTTAAATAAGGTTTGCAACATTAAAAAATAGCAGCTTATGTACTATTGAAAATTAAAGCTTTTTTATAAACGGAAGAAACATTAGGTAAAAATAATTATCTCAAATCAAAGCCAAATCTTCTGGGGCTAATTTTGACTTTACATCATAATTTATGACTATGAATAAAACCCAACTTCATCAAGCATTTAACCCATGTGAAACGCTGGTGCCAATTTTGTATTACAAAATCTCTTAAATAATTTGACGCGTCTTAAAATAGTGCTATTCTTATCTATAGGGAGCGTTTTGGGTTAACGTGAACTCAACGGGTCTGCCCGCGAAATTCAAAATTTTCGTGGTTTTTTGCAATTTGTACGGTAATTAGACATGATAGGCTTATGGCAATCAATTTGCGAGAATGGCAGTATCATCTTTACATGATTATATCAAAATCTTTGCATAAAA
The DNA here is from genome assembly GCA_963855885.1 of Coenonympha glycerion. Classification (NCBI taxonomy): domain Eukaryota; kingdom Metazoa; phylum Arthropoda; class Insecta; order Lepidoptera; family Nymphalidae; genus Coenonympha; species Coenonympha glycerion. Next base: position 1,875,917 of record OY979647.1, read on the forward strand.
ATGTGTATCCTAGGAAATTAATCCGAGTATCGAGTTTTATGTAAGTAACTCGCAAATCTTGGACTAATTTCTTTAACTCGACATTTTCGAGCAGAGATTTTTATATAAACACGTGAAGAAGATATTGGGATTATCGCAATTTGACGGCCATAAGCCTATTATATCTTATTAGCTTAAAAATCACGAAAAACCACGAAAAATTTGAATTTCGCGGGCACAGCCGTGGTGTGCTCCTTAAGGATATCTATTATTTTTAGACGCGTCAATTTATGATAGTCTGAACTTAACTATAGATAGTTCAATTAATGAAAACGCGCCCCACCCTTTCCTAATATTGCTATACTGCTTACTCCTGCAGAATCGCATGAAACATAAAACTATTGTCATGTAGTGGGGCGCGACTCCGTGGCTTGAACTGTCTATAGTCTATACCCCGAGCGAAAACCGGAGTACGGACAATTACTTCTTGTCGTCCGTACTTTATTCCATTTACACGGCTTCAAATCGCGAGGGTCAACTCTAACATATCTAGATATGCGAGCATTCGTCCACGAACACGTATATTGCGTAACTAAATTATATTTGATGAAAACATATTATTTGAACAGTACCTGTATTAATAAATAGTGGCTATATGCTAGCAAATCAATTTTCCGGTTTGCTCAAAATATGTTCGTGTAGCAAACGCTCGCGATCCTACATTAGTGTGCGAATGTCCCCGTAAGTACAGTGTATAAGCCGAATTCACAAAATTCCCAAGTAATATAACAACGTTTATAAAGTTTTGGTCATACCTGCGCGCGGCCCAAAAGAAGCCAGCCGAGTCTACTGGCTCGAGCAGGCGTGGCGTGGACGAGCCGAACGCGAACGCGGGTCGCGGCGACGAGCGAGCGGCTCGCGCGCGTTCGAGCCGCTCGGTTCGGTCGCGCTCGCGCTGCAGCAGCGCCTCTCGGCGGGAGATCGACGCCTCCCATATTGCACGTTTTCGTTCTTCTACCTGGAAAAGAATGGGAATGAATGATAAGTTTCATCGTTCTAAACCTTCGTTTTACAATGGACTAAGTTCAGGGGTCTAATTACGTGAGAAAAACGTATTCATCGTTATCGTAATCGCTAACGAATTCTGCCCCGCGATCGGCTGACGCAAATCAGGAACCCAATTAGCGGGAAGAATTAGGAAACGAATACGATAACGATTAATACGTTTTCTTAGACAATCTAGGGGCAGTAAATACGTTTTTTCATACAGTTAATACCAAGCGTTAGTATCTGAAGGTATCATATCTTTGTCACATATTCAGTGTGGCGTTACATTTATTAATTAAAGCTTCATACAATGCGAAATATGACACTTGAAGCTGTCAAACTTAAACCCAATCCCCACACGACGATTTTTTTTGCGATGGCAACGCAGTTTTTATACTCATTATAACAATTCCAAGTTATTACATCCATATAATATTCTGGTTAAATGCACGAGTACTCTGAAAATAGACATGTATTTCCGAAACTGATCTGAAATAGTCAGCGCACACACAAACTTATGTTATCAAAGCAAAGAACGATAGATCGAAGAAGAAAATTGGAAGACCTTAAATAGTGTCAGATAGAAAATAAATCTGAAAGCATTTAAACAAAATAAAACTGGACCACATTGCAAATACTTTCAAAGTATTAATTTGTAAAACTCTTAACATCACAACTTTCTTCATCAAATCTTACCCATCATGCCATAAATCCAAGACGTTGTATAAAATGTTTTAAAGACGACGTAGTTTTAAATTATAGATATAACGCATTGTTTTCTAGTATGCCAAGTTTCATACCTCTTCGATCATTGGGTTTTATATACCTACGACTGTCAGAATTATCCATTATAGTAGTGACGTAAGCCAATCTTCTCCATACTTGTCGATTAAGCATGATGATAAAACACCGAGCTGTTACTTTCACTAGACTTAGCATCAATTGGAGCGAGCGGTGTCTGTGCAACTAATAATAAAATTCGTACATGTGAATAATGACTGTCAGTCTTATCCATTTTGGCAGTGACGTAGGCGAATCTTCTCCACACTTATCGGTAAAGTAAAAAAGCGACTACTTACTTTCACTAATTCACATAAACGGGGGCAAGAAGTGTAAAATTCAATTGAAAACTGAATTAGTGTTTATATTTCATCATACAGGTATGACTGTCAGTCTTATCCATTTTGGCAGTGACGTAAGCGAGTCTTCTCCATACTCGTCGGTTAAAACATCGAGTCATTACTTTCACTAGACCAAGCAGACTAAGAGGTGTCTCAACTTGCAACACCTAATGGAATAATTGCTGCGAATAACGTTTTTACAAACGCCGCTCACGCGTAAAATAATTACATTAGCAACACGATGAATGGGATTCTTCGTCTGCGGCAAATCTTGAATTGAATACCGTTCAAAACCTGTTACAGTGTTCGCACTTTGAGGCATTCATTTGGAGATATAGAAATCCGAATAGTTTATCGAAATACGTTTGATTTAGCATTAAAAATATACCAATTAGGGCTGATTTTTCAATTGCCAGATAAACTATCTGAGGAAGAAATAGGTATATGCCATACAAAACCTGTCAAAACGTCATATTTATTAGTTAACGAATTTTCTAACAACAAAAGGAATAAGATTTGAGTTCAACATGCAATAACTATACCTAGTTTAATGATGATACATTCTTTAGTCTCTCCTTTTTCAAAATCGCAATTATCTTTGAAAAAAGGGCCAGCATAAAGAGGGTTAAATTATTGGTACATATTTAATAAAGATATGTTAAATAAGACGCAAAAGTACCTATTGAAAAGAAAATTTGTAAAAATCTATGAACAATTAAGATATCCAGTTAAAATCTGTGTATCCAGTATCCACTATCCACGTTACGATCTAGGTTTAGCAATGCAAACATGCATTCATACTCAGTACAAGACTTTCTAAGCGAATTGCTTAAAATTTTTCCATAAACTGTTAACTTTACACTGCCTTGATGGATTGTGGACTAACTAGTTTAAAATGTAAGATTTTTACGGAAACTGGGAAGTTACTTCAATAAGAACACATAATATTTGAACAGAAATCTTTCAAATTGCAAAGTGGTCTGAATTACGCATCATTGCTGAGCATGATTTGGATTTTTAAACACCTATCTATAAGAGGATACATAAAACTATCGTACATACCTACAGTTAGGTACTTGGCAATCGCCTGAAGAAAATAGAATTTTAATAGCAGTACAATGATAGTGATGTAAATACACTGTTGAATGAAAATAAATCGTAATTTGGTTCATCATCCACTATGACAAGACACTTTGGTGTCTATTTCCTAATTCATGGTACGATATCTTAAAAGTACATGGATAGGTCTTAAAATAACCCTATTATGCCACAATTTTAATGGAGAGACAGGTAGAATTATATTGTTTTAGAGCCTCTTAATTTACTTTTGGGAAGAAATTTTTTGAAATAAAAAACGCTGTTATACCGTCATCAGTATACCTAATTTGCCATTGCCTTATACTAAAATTGCATATAAATATCGAGAATATAACGCAAGTTAATCCTGTACGGACAGAAAATGCCTAATACACCCCATATTTGGCATTTTCTGTGCATAAAAAAGTGGTACTTAGTTCATTTAACTATATCGACGCATATTACAGTTTTCTCTAGAGCAGGAACGAGCTCGGTCCTGAAGGAAGTCGGGCTATCGTTATTTTTGTCGCTGGGTACCTACTCCTTCGTGGCAGGAGTTAATTTTGAATATTTTTGATGCACTACAAGAGCCTAGTGTATTTCTGTAGCGGCCATGTTTAAAATACTTGCGCATGCGCAGGATACTTTGAATATTTTGTAATGATTCTTCAAAACAAAGTTTGATGTGTAAATATTTACGGGTGTTTGGAGAAAGAAAAAGACTGAGTTAAGAAATTGAAAAAGTAAAATCACAATGAATCTTGGAGACAGTTAAATCTTGTAACAAACTAGTAATGCACTTAAAAAACGCAGTTGATATAAATAACAATAAAGTTGAGAAAATACAAAATATAAACTACGGAAGATGTATCTTTTCAAATCGGTGAAAAGGAACCATTAGATCGGTGAAGAAAAAAAAGTCTAAAAACTGTTCTAGGTATACTTAAAAATGGTTGCTAAAATTAAACATCGCTAAGTAATGTACGACATATGAGACGAGGTACGAGATTTGACCGTAAAGACATGTCCGGAATACAAAATATAGATTATCAAATAATGCATATTTAAGTGGTTTAAAAAAAACTTCGTTAACAATTATTTATCTTAACATAGACGGGTATTGTGCGACCACTATTTGCGTTTTCAAAGGAATATCTGCAAATTCACCACACTAATTGAGTGAGCAGAACGTAATTCCTAGAACGTAATAGGTCTAGATTCAGACCGACATACTTGTAGTAGTTATTTCTTTGTACTCCATTTCCTTTAATTTCTTCCACGAGTTTTAATAAATTTATTTGTATAGAAATTTCTTTAGTCGTTATACAAGTTTTCTCTACTTCCAGTACGAATAAGTATAGACGTTGATTGCTGCTTTGAGTCTGCTCCACTGATTGCTCCAGTCTTAGAAACTTATCGTTAGGTATCGCTCATTCCATATTATGAAAAGAAATTTGATAAAAACTTAAAATTAGTCGATAGAATATTTCATTCACAAACAGTTTTTGAATTTCCTTTTTAGGTATTGGCTAAGAGCACAGATCTCTTTGTTTTTGTGTCTCTTTGGTCAGCTCAATATGTGATTTGAATTCGGGTTCCAATTTAAATTTTTTAAGGGCTGATTTTTCGCCAGATAATCGTTAACCAAGGAATAAATATGACTTTTTAACAGATCTTGTATGGTATGTGTGCAATGTGCATAATATTTTTAAAATTTATGCCTCAGATAGTTCATCCGACGATTGAAAAATCTGCCCTGAATGACTGATAAATTAAAATAAAATATTAAACTGACTGATAAATTAAAATAAAATATTATTAAAATAAAATATTTTTCTAGTGTAAGTATCTACGCATAACGGTATGCGCAAATGTCTCTCTCTCGCATTGTTCCAATACCATTGATTCCAAGCGTTCCGGAATTAGCCGGCGAAATGTACGTTCAAACATTCGCTTATATTCTATCTATACTGTACTATTTTTGTATACTCTAGCCTCTAACGTCTGTAGCGTGCACTAGGAGTACAAGTCGTGTCGCGCGCGCGTAAACAACTACTCGTACTTCGTGAGCTCCGTCGAAATAATTAAATCTTTATGTATCTCTAGATAGTATCGAATTCAAAATAAGTTATTAGTGTAATATAACATCGTGTACATAAAGTGACATAATAATAGTGGTGACTCTAATAACTTTAAAAGCTTATATGAACGTTGAAATATATAGAATACAGTGCAAAACAATGAAACAATGGAATGTTTGAACCCATAGCAAAACAATATCGTTAATCGTGACAACTTTTTTTTTTTTTTTTTTTAATACCCTCAGACTTTGGAACTATTACATACAAAGTTGAATTAAGTTAAAATTTTCGAGTGATTGCACATCTGACCGTTGGTCTAGTGGTCACTACACTCAAACGCGGTGCAGTAAACTAGGTTCGATCCCACGCCGGTGCTGAGCCAAAAATCGTTTGTTTTATTTATTCATCGATTGAGACAGACTCAAAGAAAGAAAAAAAAAAAAAAAAATTAAATCTACTTATATCTAAAAAAAAAAAAAAAAATGTCTACATCATCAATAAAGAGTGGAAAGTCAACCCAATCAGGGTTGTCAACGCGATCAAAAAGAAAGGCTCGCCCTTATCAAACGGACGAGAGACTGGAAAAGGTAGCACGCATTACGTCGTATCTAAAAAAACAGCAACCATCAAACAGTGAAGTAACGGTCCAAAACGCCAACGACCAGCAGACTCCGCACATATTGGACGAGGTTGAGATAGTAATTGCTGACGACAAATTGCCGCAAAAAAATGTGCAGGAGCAAAATCCAATATATAAAGATGATATTGTTAGCGAAACATCGTACACTACAAGACGAATGTCTCTGGCTGAGGAATTAAAAGAATTAGGCATAGAACCAGATCACAGCCAGAGTTATAAGCAAACTGAGGAGGTTAGAGAGACCCAATCACCTGCTCCTTCGAGCTTAATCTCGAGACCGTCCCTGGGAGGAGGTGGTATAGCGGAAGCGGGACAGCAAGCATCACGAGCTGTCCAGGAAGCAAAAACGGCTTTAGAAGAACATTCATCTGAAAATGTACCAAAAGAACTTAGAGAACTTATTGTAGACCGATTGCACTTACTACAGGAGCTAGTATATCGACTAGCTGATTCGCGAGCTAGACTTGCAATAGAGCTAGAGCGCACAAAAACGCGGGAAGCTAAAAACTATGATATAGCATCAAGACGACATGCTCACTCACTTAAATCTATCATTGAAGACTACAAAAATTTGGAGAACAAGATAGATTCTACACAAAATGAAATTAAAGCGGTTCGACTAATAGTAGACAGTGAACTGACTGGACCAATCGACAATATAAAGCGGGAAATACAAAAACTGCAAAATAAGCAGCAAACTTTAACGCCTGGACAAGAATGTTCGAAAACGGACATAAAAGAACCACTCAAACAACTGACAAGAGAAGTGGCAGCACTGCGAGAGGAAACCAGAGTGATAAAAAGTGCAGACACAAGGAAGAAATCTTATGCAGAAGTTCTAAGCAACCCATCACACACAATCATTGTCGCATCTAAAGATCCTCGTCATACGGCCGACCAGCTACTGAAAAATATTGAAAAAGCAGTAAACCCTCGACAAGAGGGTCTACGCATAGACAGATGCAGAAAAGCACGCAATGGCAAAGTAGTCATTGGATGTAACGTGAAAGAGGATGCAGAGAAGATCATAAATTCCTTGGGAAAATTGGATTTTACGGTAGAAGAACCCCAGAATAGGAACCCTCTAATAGAATTAACCAATGTCCTCTCTTATAACGATGACGAAAAAATCATTGAATCAATTAAAAACCAGAATCCCCGCATTATCCACGGCATAAATATGGAATCAGAAACAATGCGTGTAAGATATCGCAGACGCGCCCGAAATCCTCATGAAACACATATCACGATTGAAGTATCGCCGCCACTGTGGAAGCGATTTATCGAACAAAAAACCGTGTACATTGGGCTACAGCGGGTCAGTGCACACGACCGTTCTCCGCTGACACAATGCTCAAAATGCCTTGGATACGGTCACGCGAGGAGATCATGCACAACCGAAAAAGACGTATGCGCACACTGTGGAGATGAACATACGCGGGCTAACTGTATCCACATCAAAAATGGCATCCCGCCCAAATGTATTAATTGCATACGCGAAAGCCGTCCTGAAGGAGAATGCGGTCATTCAGCATTCAGCGACGTATGTCCTGTACGCTCTAAGTGGGAGTCAATAGCACGCTCAAAAGTTAGTTACTGCTAAAGTTCTCACACAGCAAGATATGCTTATCCTTCAAGCTAACTTAGCTAGAGGTAAATTAGCAACTACAGAAATTATAGCCGCGGGGGTAAAACGTAAAGCAACCGCACTCCTATTATCAGAGCCATACATCGGATCCACTGGCCAGCTAAATGTACCCCAACCAATACGAATTGTACAAAATCTTACCCAGCCCGGACCCAATAAAGCAGCAATAGCTATCCTAGACCAGTCTTCAACATTAATTATCGATGCACAACTGCAAAAACCTAACATAGCTGTCGCTACGGTAAAATATGGAAGTACGCAGATAACCTTCATATCTGTATACTTCGAAAAAGAAAAGGAAATTGAGAATGATCTAAAAGCTTTAAAGAAAATCAAAGGAAAAATAGCAACAGGGCAGATTATAATTGGGGGTGATGTTAATGCATGGAGTATGTGGTGGGGAAGCTCAAAACAGGACAAAAGGGGAGAGGAATTAGCCTCCTGGCTTACAGAAGAAGAATTGTATATATTGAACGAAGGAACCACGCCTACATTTGAAGTATACAGGCAGGGTCGACCATACTTAAGTCATGTTGACATAACGGTTTGCGATACCTCGCTATTAAATAGGGTAAATGAATGGCATGTAGATCGAGAAATGACATCATCTGACCACAACACTATATCTTTTAAGATATCAATAACTCCGGAAACACAGTCTCTGCCACCAATAAAAAAAGGCACCCGAAAATACAATACCAAACGAGCAGATTGGACTAAATTTCAAAGAGTGTTAAACGTAGAGTTACAACAAAAATATCTAACGAAGGCAAAGATAGAGGAATTAACTGAGGAAAAGGATATAGAACTAGCGGTCGGTGATTACACCGCGGCAGTAACGGTGGCCTGTGAAAACTCCATTGCTGAAATTAAACAACCAGGAATAAAACAACACCCGCCCTGGTGGTCAAAGGAACTGGACCAAAAAAGAAGGGAAATGAACACCAAAAAACGCAGAATTAGATGCGCTGCGGCACGAAGGCGAGAATTTGTTGTTCAAGACTACTTAAAAGCTAAAGAAATCTATACTTTAGCAGCGCAGGCAGCACAAACAAACTCTTGGAAGGAATATTGCACCAAATCCGATAAAGGCGGTGTTTGGAATGGTGCATACAGAGTACTCCGGCGCACATCAAAACCTCGGCCAGATGTCTTGCTACGAAATTCAGAGGGAGGCACCTGTTCGGCCAAAGAATCAGTAGAACTGTTGGCATCAACATTATTTCCCGACGATGATTCGTCAACCGAAAATCCGGAGCACAAAAAAATTCGGGAAATAGTGGACGAGTCGCTTCCCTCGGAACCAGATGACCCATTTTTTACAATTACTGAATTACAGCTGTCTGTTAAGAGTTTTTCCGCAAAAAAAGCACCTGGCGAAGACCACCTGACAGCCGATATTTGCGAACGTGCAGTGCTTGGGGATGGTGAAGTATTCCTGGGGTTGGTTAATGCATGCTTGAGACTGGGATATTTTCCTATTGCCTGGAAACAGGCAAAAGTAGTCATCATCCCTAAACCAAAAAAAGAAGATGTAGCACATCCGAAATCTTACCGTCCTATTGGACTCCTTTCTATTCTGGGAAAAATAATGGAGAAAATGGTGACATGGAGATTAAGATGGTATGTTCACAAGAAAATCAGTACCAAGCAATATGGATTCATGCCTCAGAAGAGCACCGAAGACGCCCTCTATGATCTGATTGCACATATTAAAGGAAAGATATCTGAAAAAACTACGACACTGCTGATATCATTGGACATAGAGGGCGCTTTTGACAATGCATGGTGGCCAGCTATCAAAGCTGGATTATTAAATGCAAACTGTCCCAAAAATATCTACAAAATGATGTGCTCATATTTAAGCGACAGAAGCGTGAAGGTGTCCTATTGTGGAGAAGACTTTTTGAAAACCACAAACCGAGGGTGTGTACAGGGCTCGATAGCGGGACCAACTCTGTGGAATATATGCATAAATTCGCTTTTAATCAAAATTGCCTCCTTAGGAATTCACTGTCAAGCGTTCGCAGACGACGTTGTCCTAGCCGTTTCGGGGAACTCGCCAGAAGAAATACAAGAGAGAGCCAACATTGCCCTAGAAACAATAACTCGTTGGGGTCGGCAAAATAAATTGAGATTTGGCCCTCAAAAGACTCATGCAATGATCATTACACGAAAAAGAAGATTCGGTGCAATAAATGTGGTGATGGACGGGATGAAAATCAGCATTCAAAAGCAAATTAAAATGTTAGGCGTTATTATCGACGATAAATTAAAATTTGGGCCACATGTCGACACAATGTGCGTCAAGCTTACTGAGCTATATAAAAGCTTGGAGCGAGCCGCAAGATGCACATGGGGGCTGAATCCAGACATAATTAGATTAATATATGTATCGGTCATCGAACCGATTGCACTATATGCCGCTAGTGTTTGGGCTCCAGCACTGCAAGCCAAGTTCGTTAGAAAAAGACTGCTAGCAACGCAACGAGGATTTGTCCAAAAAATAGCAAAGGCCTACAGAACGGTTTCACTTACATCAGCATTAGCGATAGCAGGAGTATTGCCACTGGACATACGCATAACAGAGACAGCCCACTTTTATGAAATCAAAAAAGGAATAAGATCTCTAGATTGTTATCCAGACAGACAAGTTGAAAGCTGCATTACATATAGTGAGTTGCCGCATCCTGCTACACTGAGCCCGAAAGAATTCAATATGGTGGGAGAGGAGGATGTAGACAACATCGCAGGAACTCACATTTATACTGATGGGAGTAAAATAGACGACAAGGTGGGTGCAGCCTTATCCATTTGGAGAGATGGAAAGGAGATAAAGTACAGAACTCTCAAGCTAGAACCCTACTGTTCCGTCTATCAAGCTGAACTGCTAGCAATCTGGAAAGCGACCGAGATAGCAGAGAGTTTAAAGGCAACTGAAATTAACATTTTCTCAGACAGCAGAGCAGCTCTGGAAACAATAAAAGACGTTACATCTCTTCATCCGATCGCTTTCCAGACTAGTGCGCATCAGTAGACTTAAAAACAAAGGTATAGATGTACGTCTGCACTGGCTGCGGGCCCACGTAGGCACCAAAGGAAATGAGCGAGCGGATGAACTCGCCAAGCGCGCTGCCAAGTTTAAAAGAACTGCGCCCGATTACGACTTATACCCGGTATCGTATGCAAAGAGAATCATCAGGAAGCAATCTATAGAGAAATGGAATGAGTTATACACTATAATAAATAATAATAATTTATTTATTTAAACCAAGAAAAAATTTCACAATAAAAAACTCCTTAGATCTAGTACACAGAAAAAGTAAGCAATAAATTTTGAAACCAAAAGGAGCGCTTTGGCACCCGTACTAAGAAAACCTGTGCTACGGGCACCGACACTGAACAAATAAAGAACAAACCGCTGGAACTTTTTCTTCCTGATGCTACCTTGGCATATCGGTTATCCAAAAAGATAAGATCAGGGGGCCTTTTAACTCAAATCCTCACAGGCCACGGTGGTTTTGGGCAATATCTACACCGTTTTAAGTTACGGGAAAGTCCCTGGTGCGCGTGCGAACCCGATGTGATCGAAGACGTGGTGCATATCATTACAGAATGCCCACGTTTTGGACCGCAAAGGCAGGATATTGCAGCTGAACTAGGAATAGATATAACGAGAAGCAATCTAAAGTATCTAATTTCAGATGAAAAATACAGAAAGAATTTTATAAGATTTTGCGAGTCTGTAGCCAAAGCAGTAGGTAAATCAAATGGCAGCACTGCAAAATGGCAGCCTACGCTAATAGCTTAATAAACTACTAACTAGATATAACAATAAAACTTGCAATGCTGCTATTTGATACTAAATAAAACAATAAAATAATAATAATAATAACATTAATAATTAATAAATTACATTACTAATTTGTAAAAAACCATTGAAAGTAATTCTAATAAAGGATTGAAATAAATTCAAATGGATTCAATATCTAAGAAAAGTGACATAGGTATATAGCATCTATTTTATTCTATGACATGTAACAATTATTTATGAAAACAAACTTATTTTATTAATTAAATATCCAAAACTACTAACGACTAACATTAATATACATTCTATTAAAATTACTTATACTAAAACTAACATCTATTAATAATTTATTATAATTTTGACGGAGCACTTAGATGCTCTGATGAGTGTTGCTCACAATCGTAAGGCGCGAAAGCTACCACAGGAATTTTGCAGTAACCTACCAGGTCACGACCATCGTGAGTTGGCACTTCTTCAGAGCAAAGTTCGCATTAAAAAGGTCTCTGCCTATAGCAGAGAATAACTAAGTGCGATACATATTAAAAAAAAAAAAAAAAAAGCGTGCACTAGACTAGTCCACTGCGATCTGACCTCATAATTGTAGTTATATAATATGACCCGGTTATTCCTCGGTGCAGGCCTAATAGAATGTACTCTAGAAATAGATTTCAGTGCAAAAAGGAACAGACATTTAAGACGCGATTGTAGAAGGCATGTGTAGCCTACTTTTGAAAAAGTTACTTGTCTAGTTTTGTCACGATATACTGAATAGCCATAAATATCTATAGATATCTGGAATACCTATAAGTTATATCTGGAATTTCAAAGGTTAGTTTGTAGAAGATTCTGGCTTCGGTGGCCAATCATATTTTTTTTTCAAAAATAGATGCTACACGAGTAAAATATTGACATAGAAATTTCAATCCGTTTAGACGCGCCCCACCCCTGTCAAAATCTCTTATGTTTCATTCGATTCGTATAGAGTTTGACAGAGCGGGGCGCGTCATCATGGATTAAAATATCATAGACCATTAAATAAGGGGCTTGTAATTAAAAGTTAATTTGTTTTCCAGTAATTGGGAAAACGGAGGCTGACGTTTGGCATTTTAATCGAGTCACTTGACAAAAGCCAAGCACTTGAGCAAACTTAAATATTTGTCCGCTCCGTCGTTTTACCTTGTGTAAGTAGAAACCGAACATAGCAATGATTTATCACATTCAGTTTACTGGAGGTAAATAGCAAATACATCGTCAGCTTTTACATACTCAAACCATTTAAAGTTTCCCAGAATAATAAAACGAGCCTTAATTAGACCAAAGACTATCATGTAACCTCTCCTTATAAAATGGTACATTTTAGTTTTTTAATGATTCTTGTTCATAGATATTTTGTTTACCATATTTCCCGCAACTTTGTTGATACAAATTACTAATTGATCGTAATTTTGTAGACACCAGCCCACTCTAGCAAGGGTAGACGACAATTTCCCTAAGGTGAAAGGATAAAATGATAATGCCTTAATTATAGGTTTATCCACTCTCTGAGTATAGGCACCCAGTAGATACAAGTATTATATAATATCCCTAGAGGACAAAAGGAAGGAAAAGATTTTCCCCGTAATATGTGAAGTCCATGTCTCGTTGAGTTTCTACGTCTTTATTATCGGGAAAATAATATTCATTTTCAAGATTGGGGATAAAATGGTGATGTGTACAACGTGTTCTGTCAAACGGGGATAAAATTTTCCTTTCCCCTTTTGTCGCGCGCTATATAGCCGTTGAAGAACATAATAATTTTATTCCCTGTTAGAGGACCAAATCGGGGGTTGAATTTTTATCCCCAGCCCATACTAGGGAGGCTGACGTCCATCAGGACTTCGATACTTTAATTTATTGTGTACGTGCGTTCCATTTATCTTTATTACACATCACGTCATCTGTCAATAATAAAATACTAATCTTATCGTCAAAGATAAGTAGTTAGTCGACCAAATTCATATCGTCATCCGATAAAATTACAGCTACGACCGTTGGAATGAATCTAGGTTCTACGCTAGAAACGTGAAAGAGGAAGGAAGAAATTTAATTGTGTTTGAGTCCACCCTGCAAACTATGGTAGTTCAATCAACGAAGACATGTCCCACTCCTCCACAATCGCTTGTGCTTCATGCCATTCGCAAGGAGTGGGTCTTCGTGGATTGAACTACCTACTCGTATAAATCTTGTAGAACATCGATAGCAAGTCCCAGCATAATGTAGTGTGTGTAAGAGGACTTTAGTCTATGTAAGCATATTGTATTGACTGTAGAGGGGTAAGGGAAGCATTAAATGGCGGTTAGCTGTACGAAGTGGTCGTGTTTTATTTAATAATATGTAATCCGATCCAAAACGCCTCATGGCGACCCTGCCTGCGACGATGTTACAGCGCAAGCGGTTTTCGCGATAATATTCCATAAGAATTTATTTTTCCGCGAATGCAAAACATTATTGCGCGCGACGAAAACGTGTCGAGTGTCGACGGACAAAGTAAAATTAAATAAAATGGGCAACAAATGTGCAAAATGCATATGTGAAAACAAAGAGACAGTTCTATCGCAATATGGTGGAGGAGCAAACGAAGCGGGAGCCGATTCGTCTACACATATCTGGACCAACAACATACTGATTTCCACGCTGATAGCGATATGCCTGCTGGCAACGTTATTCTTCATGTATAAACAATACCGAAACTGCCACACGAACATTATAAGGAGAGAAATTAGGGAAGACGCTATGAAAAGGTTCCGACTGAGGCTGTCCGGCCGAAATCAAGAGAGTCCGGAAAATCAAACATCGCGTCAAGTGTAAGCGTATACCCTGGCCTGCACCGGTTTCGAACAAATGAACTAAGTATGAGTGAATAAAGTATGGACTTATTGGTAATTAAGTGACTATAATTATATTAGGTTATGTTTTAAGCTCGATAGTTATGGAGGTATGTATTTTTACAATAATTTCTTATTAGAGTTATGGAAGAGGACCTTATAAGTATCCTAGAGGAATTAATTAATATTAAAAAATACTTAATTAAGAAAGGGAAATTAAGGTATAAGGGAAACGTAATTAGAAATAAGCTATGTGAATGCGAAAATATTATTAAGAGGAAAGATGAAATACTGAATTTTCCTTACAAAAGTAAAGACATAAAATTTTCGGATTCTTTAAGTTCTGTTATAGAAAGTATAAATGCTACTTATAAGGAAATTTTGAACCTATGTACGTAATATAATATAGTGATAGTAATAGCGATAGCGAATCCAGTAGCCATTCAATTAGTATCAAAATGGAGTTCGATTTAAAGACCGCATGTAACCTAATAAAAGTACTAGAGGGTGATCAACAAACCATTATTAGTATTATTGACTCTATCGAAATGTATTCGGACATGTTGTCACCATCCGGTCAAAAATTGCTTATTAAATTCATCTTAAAAAGTAGGTTAACGCAAAGCGCGAAATTACGCATGCTATCCGATTACAACTCTATGAATGACTTAATTAAAGATTTAAAAACTAATCTACTTACAAAAAAATCGGCTACGGCCGTACAATCAAAATTACAAAATATTTATCAAGGTCATCGCTCGATAGAGCAGTACGGAAGCGAAATCGAAAAACTATTTTCAGACCTCACTATAGCACAGGCAGATGGAAATCCCGAAAATTATACAGTACTCAAACCCATCAACGAGAAGCTTGCCGTCAAGCGTTTTTCGGACGGATTAAGAAACACACGATTAAGCACTATAATAGCGGCACGCAATTACGACCATCTAATTCTAAAGGATGCTATCCAGGCTGCGAAAGACTAAGAGCTGAATACAGCATCATCGTCAAAAGCTGAAGTCATGCAGTTCTCCCACCGTGGAAGAGGTAAGCCGTACAATTACAATAATTATGGTCGAGTCAATTATAATTTTAGGGGTCACAGAGGAAAACCTAATTTCAATTACTGGGGTAATAATAGCTCATTTTCCAGGGGATACCACAATAACAATAATTTCCGCGGGAGACCACCGCGCGGACCCGCCTCGCAGTCAAATCGCGGGCGAGGTCGAATGACCCAAGGTAGAGGTTATTATCGTGGATATAACCGCGCTAACATACATCTTGCGCAAGAGACTCATGAGGGAGAAAATCCTAATTCCGAAGTACAAAATAATACGCATCAGTTTTTTCGTACCTAAAGAATATAATATTTTAACATGCGACATAAGTAATGCGAACTATGTCACGTTGTACGAGTACGTGACCAACGCCCGCTGTATCATGTTACTCGATACCGGGGCATCTTTGTCAGCGTTAAATGAATGTAACGTACCTAAAGGTGTGCAAGTTTATAACGATAATATAATTATAAACGGTATTGGAGGTAAAACTATTTCTAAAGGCTATGTTTATTTAACTATGAAAACTTATAACGGTTCGTTTTTCACACATAAATTTTATTTGTTCGAGAAACTGCCTTGTCAATCAGATGGTATACTCGGTCAAGATTTTTTCGATAAATTTAGTTCGGTGCAATTTGATTTAGAAAACTCTTTATTAACTTTAAAAGATCGGAAAAACAGTCACAGTCTAAACTTATATAGGAAACCGGAAATCAGCAAAACATTTTTAAATATTCCGCCTAGATGTGAATCTATACATTATATACCATTGGATAGTAACATAAACCATGACTGCGTAATATGCCCAAAACAAATTCAAGAAAATATATTTTTGGCAGGTTCGATAGTAAAACCAAAAAATAATATTATCCCAATTAGAATACTTAATACATGCGATAAAAATATTTTACTACCTATTTTCAAACCCGATTTAGAATCATTAGAAAATTATCAAACTCTTTCATTTAATAAGTGCGAATCAAACTCGCACCGGGCACGAACATTGTTATCGCTGTTGAAATTGGATCACTTGCATTCTGACGAAAGGCAAACAGTCGAGTCCATTTGTGCAAAATATGCTGACATCTTTCCATTACCGGGCGATAAGCTTACAACGACAAACGTGTACGAACAATCTATTATTTTAAAACCGCATTCAAAACCCGTTTATACGAAACCATACCGTATTCCTAACAGTTTAAAATCGGAAGTCGATAGTCAAATAAATAAAATGTTAAATGACGACATTATAGAGGAAACGTGCAGTGAATGGTCTAGTCCTATATTATTAGTTCCAAAAAAACCGGGTGTAGCAAAAATTGGAGATTAGTAGTGGATTATCGGAAATTAAATGACACAATACAAGACGATAAGTTTCCGTTACCAAATATTAATGAGATACTCGATTCTTTATCAGGAGCCATATATTTTTCGCATCTAGATCTTAGCCAATCTTACTATCAAGTTACCTTGACTCCAGATAGTCGCAACATCACGGCTTTTACGACAAACACGGGTCAATATCGTATGAAAAGATTACCAATGGGTTTAAAAATTAGCCCTAGTGCTTTTTCACGAGTAATGACAGTAGCTATGTCAGGACTCACATACGAAAAATGTTTCATATATTTAGACGATCTTATAATTTTTGGAAGGAACTTACAGCAACATAATAAAAATCTTTTAGATGTGTTCGAAAGATTAAGAAAAGTTAATTTAAAACTTAACCCAAACAAATGTCAATTTTTAAAAACAGAATTATTATATTTGGGACACACGGTTACGAAAGATGGAATTTTACCCGATCCTAATAAAATAGCAGTGATAAAAAATTACCCAACGCCAAAAAATGCAGATGATGTTAGACGATTTGTTGCTTTCAGTAATTACTATCGAAAATTCATAAAAAACTTTGCTGAATTAACATTACCATTAAATAAACTTTGTAGGAAGAATGTGCCATTTAAATGGTCAGAGGAATGTGGAAAATCATTTAATGCATTAAGAGAAGCGTTAATGTCACCACCTATACTTCAATATCCGAATTTCTCATCAGAATTTATCTTACAAACCGATGCTTCAAATATGTCGATTTCAGCAGTGCTTTTGAATAATAATTTACGACCTGTAGCGTATACTAGTAGACCTTTAAATAATTCAGAAAAAAATTACCCGACTATCCAAAAAGAAATGCTCGCTGTTGTTTGGGGAATTAAATACTTCCGACCATATTTGTTTGGTAGAAAATTTACTATAATGACGGATCACAAACCATTAGTATATTTATTTGGCATAAAGGACCCTAGTAGTAGATTATTAAAGTTCCGTTTAACACTTGAAGAATATGATTTCAGAATAGTTTATATAAAAGGCAAAGATAACGTAATAGCGGATGCATTATCTCGAATAAGTATTACATCAGATGAATTAAAGGAAATGAATAGTAAAATTATGACAGTAATGACGAGAGCACAGAAGAGAAGAGCGGAAGAAAAGAAAGTGAGGAATGAAATTAATAAGGATGAAAGTGTTATCCCTAGTGTATCTACCGATAAACGGCCTGATCAACCGCGAATCGTAGAAATATTAAGGATACCAAATAATTCAGTAGAGATGAAGTTAATAGAGGGCGAAAAGTTAGAGAAAGATAGACAAAAAAATATAAAGAGTGAATGCTTTACATACAATGATACAAAAAAAGAAATATATATAAATCTCAATTATAAATTACAATTCACGCGAGACGTATTTGTAGTCAAATTGAGCAATTTTTGTAAAAAAATTAAAGTCGACGAAATATGCATTATAAAAAATGAAACAAACGAAGTGTTTATAAAAGATTTAATTAAAGAAATAAAAAGTAATGATAATTATCAAGGTCCTAGGATTTGTATTTTAAGAGAAGTTAAAAGAATTGACAATGATAACGATAAGAACTTTATTATTAGTGACTATCATCTGTTACCCACTAGCGGACATGCGGGGGTACGCAGAATGATAAATAACATAAAAAGACGATTTTATTGGCCAAATATGGAAAAAGACGTACGTGATTTTATTAGCAAATGCGCACAATGTCAACGAATGAAACATTCAAAACATACAGTTGAGCCTATGGTTGTGACGACAACTGCCAACTCTGCTTTTGAAAAAATTTATTTGGACATAATGGGTCCCTTAAATAAAGACATAGAAGGTAATATCTATATACTTACCATACAGTGTGATTTAAGTAAATTCGTAGAAGCTTATCCATTAAAGAGTAAAGATACTATTACAGTAGCTAGAGCTTTAGTTAATAATTTTATTTTAAGATTTTCTATTCCCAAGGTCATAATTACTGACCGTGGAACTGAGTTTTTGTCGAATACTATGTCAGAAGTCTGCAAATTGCTAGAAATTCAAAAAATCAATTCCACCGCGTACCATCATCAAACAATAGGTTCCTTGGAGAACTCTCATAAAAAATTAGGCTCTTTTCTCAGAATCCAATGTGAAAAACATCCAGAGACTTGGAGTCAATGGATTCCCTTTTGGTGTTTTTCATACAACAATACGGTACATACCGTTACTAAATATACACCTTACGAATTAGTATTCGGAAAAACGTGTGAAATTCCTTGTAGAATAACTAGTAAAGTAGAACCTTTATATAACATAGAAAATTATAGCTTAGAATTAAGATATAGGTTACAATTAGCTCATAAGGATGCGCGAGAAAATTTATGTAAAGCAAAACAAAATAGAAAAGTGAAGTACGATGAAAAAGTGAACTCAGTGACGTATAACAAAGATGACTTATTACTAGTGAAGAACGAAACTGGTGGAAAACTAGACACTTTATATAATGGACCATATACAGTGTTAGAAGATATAGAACCAAATGTAGCGATATTAAAAGACGGAAAACGCGAAATAGTTCATAAGAATAGAACAAAACTCTTTGTTAGTTAATTAATCCTTAAGATTTCATTATTTTAAGTTTTGAGTTAGTTTTCTTTTATTTCAAAAAAAAAATAATGTAACCATCATTTTTTTTTTCTCGCACCCCCGTGGTGTAGTGTGTGTAAGAGGACTTTAGTCTATGTAAGCATATTGTATTGACTGTAGAGGGGTAAGGGAAGCATTAAATGGCGGTTAGCTGTACGAAGTGGTCGTGTTTTATTTAATAATATGTAATCCGATCCAAAACGCCTCAATTATTCCGACCGACCGACCGACGATTAATTTCCGACCCCTGACGTCAATATTCGATATTACTATCGATTAAACTAATAGAACTTTTAAAGTGATATTAAGTGTATTCCGCATTTATTGCTTTTCCTTTCGAAGCGTGCCAGGTATAAAAGGTGAGAAAAATAGGTCTCGGTAATTTTTCCCGACGCTGCGCCGTCTAACAATAAGCCTTTGACTGTTAACCGCAAGTGCTTTACAGTTCATCGATCACGAAATATAGAGCGTCGCCAGCCAAGGCCTTTGCAAGCGTTCCATGGAAACACAAATGACAAATCTCTTTAACTGCGTTCAACTTGGTACGAGAAAAGCCGGATCTTTACATGCGAACATGCTCGGCGTTATGTCAGCAAATTCAACCGTGACATAGGTCATCCACAAACACGTTGTGATCCTCCTTAGACATAAACGACACATTGAGATTTATTAACTTGGTGAAATGGTACAATATGAACAATACCCAAATTATTACACACAATCTAATAAGTCAGAAAGAAATTATTCCTCAGAACATAAATATCTGGGGAGTTCCTGGTATCAATTCGATTAGAAAGGCTCAGGAAAATAGTGTTACTTTTTATGAAAGACGATGTTCAAATAAGGCTTATATTTTTTTGGTGTAGTGGGCGTATTTTGGTTCACTGTCTAGTTCTGATTACATGGGTCTGTTTCAAATAAATTAAATAAAATCAAGACAAGCATGAATGAATGAATTTTTTTGGATTGTCAAACCAGGAGAATGGTAAGTGGACACTAACGAGCGTTGCTTTTATTATTTTTTCTCTATTAAACAAGATTGTCGAGCAAGTATCTGCGTGGGGAGCCATCTTAAATCGTTACGCGGTAGAAACGTATGTTACTTTCTCCACTCCAGTAAATTGTGTTTGCACTTTATGTACTCTACTAGTTGATGGTGAAATTAGAAAACTGGAAAGCGAAAATTATTTAAATGGACGCTAATAAATAATAATACGGTCTTGTTTTAGGCTGCAACTAAGAGCCACTGCAAAGTATAGGTAGCGTACGCAAATGATTGATCGATTCTATCAGGCTTTTCATTCTTGGTTTCCAATTTACATAGTAAAGGGGAAAATATTATAAAGCTGTAGTACACTCTAACACTCAATGAATTAGGTGCAAAATTGTCTCTGTAAACTTGCAAACTCAGATGAATCTTTATGCCATCTCCATTTAAAAATTTCCAAAATTTGTATTATTTACATTAATGTTTGTAATTGCAATCAAACGCAATAATACAAATAAGCGACCAAAATTACCGTGCTTGGATTATTAATTTTTAAATCATAAACATCTTTTGACGAAATCGTAATTGTAATCTGAATCGTTAATTTAATACCTACCTACAGACGCTTAGGGATAATAAAAATAATATATTTACTAGCTGACACGACATACCTAAATTGTTTTGCCATAAAAATTTCTCACTAAGGGGTATGACAAATAAATGTTCATGTCCTATTCTCAGACCTGCCAGATATACACAAAACATTTCAAAAAAATCGGTCAAGCCCTTTCTGCGAAATTTTGTTGCAAGCACTGTGATATGAGGATTTTGTTTGATTGTATATTACAGTGCAAATGTACATAACAATTTCCTTGGAAAACTGGTAACAAACCAGTAATAAGTGGAATGCACAAAGTTATGATTGCAATGCGGGATCAGAGGTGAACCGCGGCCGTCGAGTGGAATTCTAGCCGATCCTGCACTAGAATCTAGATCGACTGATAAGCGGGATACTTGCGAACACACCTTGGTTCTGCATAGTAATGCAGTATGATTCTGCGTATCGTTAGTCTTAGGTAGGTACTAGTTTACCTAACAGACGTACTTTGTCCTATCAAACACTAAATCTAAGGACCAGATAGTACCTAGAAATATACCTTTAACTATACGATTATCACGCGTATTTCCATTCCAAATGTTGGAAGAGTAACAAACATACACACTTACAAAAACGCCTCTATAATATTGTGTGATGTGATCTACAGTTAAGGGCGATGGGTACCATCCGGGCGCGAAAATTCAAATTTTATTTAGTTTTTCGCTCAAAGTGGGCTAATTATACATCGAAGGCTAATAGTAATGTGTTTTGCGGGCACAACGTTTATGCATCTACATGTTTTTAACAAAAACTCTGCTCAACAATACTCATTTACTTCATATTGGTTCCCGATAGCTCGAAATCTGGGAAACTGCAAAAAAATTATCTTTCGGGAACCAATATGAGATGAGTGGGAACTTTCAAGCAAAGTTTCTATTAAAAACGTGTAGATGCATAAAAAGTAGGCCCGTAAAATGCATTGCCATAAACCTACAATGTGTAGTTAGTCTAATATTTGCGAAAAACTAATTAAAATTTGAATTTCGCGGGCTGGTAGGGCCGCAACACCTTAAACGACAATTGTCTGCGATAGGTCGCGTGATCAATGTGTCGATAGGGTGTCTTAATCGCTAAGAGCACTGCACTGAATGAGTTATTTGAGCCAGTTTATTGGGAACAAAATATTTTGGCTGTGATGTATGGAGCCGGTGAATGCCAGGATAGTGACTAAAATTTCATTGGGATTCATTTCATTATAGAAAGCCAATGGTAAAACTACTTTTAGATCCAATCGGGAATCGAACCCAAAAAATGATCCGCATTACGATTTACGACTGAATAAATAATAGGTCATCGAGACCGGCATTTGCAAAAATGTAATTATGGGTATGTTTATGTTCATGCAAAATGCATTATGAAACTACATATTGCAATTCGCAGTATACTCATTCAGTTAGTTTCTGTATTGCATTCACCAATTATCACGGTTTTAGTCACATGATTCATAATATCTCAGCTAGATAGAGATAAACATCTCATAAATGCCATAAGATAAATTGTGCCGAAAGATGTAAATTTTAAATTACTATTATGTTCGAGTTAAAGATTAACATAAATTCCTTGCGTATATTTAAATAGTAATTCAAATCAGAGGCTGCCGCTTAAATTTCCGTGTATCGAATAAGTAATTTCTGATTTATACGCGATGAGGTATGATAGCTAAAGAATATCACTGTTTTCCAGCTGCCAGCTGCATGTCTCACACTCACTGTAGTCTGTATACCTCTACACGTTGGCCGAGGCGAGGCGAGTGGCTGTGAGTTCTTCATAATATTATACTCATGTGTCTGTCAAGGCCAATCCGCACTAACGAATTGCAAAAACTTTCTCATATTGAGAAGAAGCCCTGTAGTAAAACTTGAGAGGGGAATCTCGTGACAAACTTTTGTAAAAAAGCTCCTTTGAAACGGCTTGGTTTTTACGATTCAATTGTGTATATTCGGTAGGTCTGAGGAACAACACGTCAACTATTTTCTCGCCACTAGTTAGGAAATAATTTAAATGTGACTGTAGAAAATGTTTTTACAGGTGTCATCAGTAAGTTTTTGTATGTCGAGTCTATCATATCCTGGTGAACCGGTGACGGAGCGAAATGTATATAATATAAAGAGAAAAGGTTTCTAGTAATCCAAAATTGTTGTATAGCAAAAAACTTCGTGCAACCCTGCGTTCCTAGTGTCCCTTTGGCTCGCATCTCACTAGCGTAGTAGAGAGGATTTTAGACCGGGTCAGGTAGTGATACTTCTACTGTCTCTCAGCCTATACCGTGTATGTGAGGATTGCATAACGCGTCCTTGCGTGATGACATCATCACTTCTCTCGCGAGTCGCGTTCGAATGACTGTGACTGGACGTCAGACGCGAGTATTTTGCGACATAAGGAAATAAACTGAACCGACCGAATCTCCTATCGAAATTATTTTTAAAGTAGGTAACAATCATCGAAATACCAAAGCATGGAACTGAATCTTCCACTCAAGACGACCTTGGAGAAATTTTGTTTGGTTGGTTGCAACTTGCAGATCAACCAACCAACCAAAATTCCTCCAAGGCGGAGAAATTTGCGGCTGACAAACTCAGTCAGTCGGCCAATCACGGATGTCACGACGCATAAATCGGACCAATCGTGAGGTACAATGTGTATGAAACGGCAGCATCCATAGCCTTAGTATTTCCATGGTGAAAACATTGAACCTTGTTCTGAATGCGCGGAAGAGAAAACGATTGTAACGAAACGTTTTAAATAACCCTTGCCTTAAGCTGGCTTCATCGAAACAGGCTATCAATTCAACCTTTGAATAACTTAAGGGCTTTTGTAAGATTACAGTCAAATTGTCTCATAATCAGGTTGTATATTATGCAGTAGGGGAGGTTTTGACCGGCAGCCAACCCTCATTTTATTATTTACATAATTTGTTTTTGGTGGTCAATATTAAACTGGTTTACTACCTGAACCTTAATCGGATGACGAGCTCACTTTCCTCAATGCGTTTAAATAAATGGCAAATTTTACCGGTTGATGATGAATTTTCTGTTTATACATGGTTGGTATAATATTATTTTACGGACGATCGAAAAATACCACAGTTATGAGATTTTGCAATGCCATAAGGCCATATAAATAGAGGGCTTTTTCTGTAAAGTAAAGATTTTTCTGCTTTATAGCATGCGCCAAGAATTTTCAAGCACAAATACCGAAGACCAATCAACAATCAACAACTAGTCAATCAACTATCAATAAACAGATACATAGCAGTACGTCAGTGAAATGTTGCATGACACAGTTCATGATTAACTGGCCACTTTATGAATGACATGACCATGATACGACTTCACAATAAAACAGACTCACAGGAAATACTTACCGAGCAAAACCCCACGTAACAAACAAACAGGCACATAACGTTATGATTGTTGCAGCAAAAATGTAAACAACTCACTTGACGGCGTGAATCAAATCATGGCTATAATATATCTCTTTGTATCCAATGTATTTTCGCTCTGCATTGGATGTGACGTCTATTTAATGCGCAGATCACTTATGCTCTTTTGATGGGAAACCTGTGAAATCTTTGGACTTACCATTTGGTCGGATTTGGTACCCGTATCTTGAGATTTGCAGGAACTTCCCAAGAGCTCTCTTCTCTTTTGAACATGCTGGTGCCAATTCTGTTGTGCAAAATCTCTTAACTAAACTAATTTGACCAGTCTAAAAATTGTACTATCGTTTTCAAAATTTTCCCTATGGAAAATAATAGCCCTATTTTTAGACTCGTCAAATTAGTTCAAGATATTTTGCACTACAGAATTGGCACTGTTTTGTTTTTACACTTACGAGAACTTCAAGTTTTTTCGTTCTGAGCCTTGAGTGTAAGATAATAAATTAATCAGGAAGGTCATTAGCCAACCAAGTGACAACTAAACAATGAGACTAAGAAGGTATGTCTTAGGATGCCTAGTGCCAGTTTATTGATATGATATTGCAATGCATAATCTAGGAATCGGGATCCACTTTCGTACACCACAATGTTTTCAAAGGCGTGTGAAGCCAGCTAACCCGAACTTGGCCAGCGTGTTGTTCTATGACCAAATCCTTTTTCAGAGTGAACTGTGCCCTACTAGTGAGAAGTAGCGCAAGATCATGAAAGTGGAACTCAACATTTTTCGGCCGAGACAGCAAAATTGTAATTAGACCGGCCAAGAGGCAACGAGTTTTTGTCCTTATGTTTTTACGTTCATACTTTGGGAAATTACGAGCATATGCAGCCTCTCATACCGCCTTTTGCGAGGCATTAAGGCATAATCAATCAACCACCTGCCTTTTTTTAATGACTTTTTAGCTGGTTCGGTTGTAAAAGGCGGCGTGGTTGGATTTCTGAATAATTTTCCAGCTGGTTTGGGTACAAGATGCGTCTGGGCTGGTTTTTCACGCAAATTTCTGAGATTCTCAGTCGTACAGCGACCTTAGGTCGTTTTTTCACCGCAGCCGTCAGCACTCAGCAGTACATCACCGAAATACATATTCTTTTACTATGACCATGTTCACCGCGCGACCGACACGTCATCTTTAAACGTTTTCTATGACGTCCCTTTCCATAGAAATTAATAACGGGAGCTGACACTTTTTGAAGTTAAATCTTCATAAGTCGCTTTGCGCATTTTTGAAACGGTAAAAAAACCATTGAACTCGCAATACCGTTACCGTAACCGACACCGGTATTCACTTCTGTCGGCACTCGCGGAGTGTCTTTTTAAAAGTTTTCTGTTGCTTGCATGACTAAATACACTCAAGACCCAGATTATGTCTAGACTCTAGATTGACTATACTTACTGCAACTTCGTACTTAGCAAAGATGGATTGTATAGCGCTAGAGACTACTCCTACTGCTTCACCTAACAACGCCAATGATATACTGTCTCCTGAAAATAAAGAATAGTAGATCGACGTACCTGCGCTCGCCTATCGTCCTCTTTAGAGTGCTGTCCTACTTGCCGCTGACAGGGCTCCTCGTCTTTCTTCTGCAAGCAGACGAATACTTCACGATCCATTTCATTGATATAACAAAAAACCAAAATACACAGTTCCAACTTCCAATGACATGCTGAAACTGTCCCTGCAGTATTTGGACATCATCAATCATAAGACTCAAACTTCAATCTTCAAAGCCGGTAAATGGCTCAAAAAACATGATGCATATCAGGTTATAGAATTTGGTCACATCGCAATTCAACTTCGAAAAGTACATACGTACATCACACACAAACGTATAACGTATACAAAAACTCGTAGTTATATAGGAATGCTTTCCTATCTAAAATGGCAAGTTATACTTTTCGTACATAATATAGTACCATCCAAGTGAAGTTAATAAAAGGTTTGTAAAGATCAGTATGTTCGTGAAATCGTGAAGTTTGAGAATAGTATGTTTCATTACAAGTGCGGAAAGGCTGTTATTGCAAAGAGTTCCGACAAATGTCTACCCGAGCCGAGGCGCAGCCGAAAGCGAGGGTTGACAGTCGGAACAAGTTGCAATGACGGTTCCGCACGTGTACTGAACGATTATTTTTAATACAGTTGCGAAAAAATAAGCAATTTAATAAAATAATACAAACACAATAAACTCAACTAACTTAACATTTTCTGAAAAACTATTTGCTTTTTTCTCTTCTCTCCACGCAATAAATTCGTCGTATGTAGATATGTAGCGACTTTTTGACTTTTCCGGAAAAATTTTCTCCGAAGCATTTTGTGCAACAAACAACTAAACTCGCAAAGAAAATTTCTGAAAAATGGCGCCAACCGTAGAATATAAGCAGTTTTTTTTTCTTCACCCATTCTGGTGATTTAAAAAAAAAAAATTTGGTCATAGACTAAATAATATTCTGGTACGCAAAGGGAACTATGCCCATACAGCCAAGTCTTCAGTAGAATTTTTTTTTATTGATATGAAATGAAAATGAAATTTAATGACATGAAATGAAACCTAACCAAACTCATTCAATCAAATCTGATATTGAAACGAATTAGTAGCTTCTTTTTAGAAATATACGTATTTGCATGAATCATAAAAATTTCTATGAATTTTTTTAGTAAAAACTTCATGGTTGGTTTTTCTTTTTAATAGACATTATTTTGACAGTTGGGAAAGATAACACACGAGTTCGGGAAAGGTAAAAAACAAGCACGAGTATGTAATAGCCCACATCCCGAACGCTATACGTCCCTGCAATACGCCACTATTTGAGCAACTGTATTAAAAATAAATTTTTCGTCATACACAACCCAGCTTCCCTTCCGGACGACCTGGTCCACATCCACAGTAGTCCACTTTCTAGTTCGTCCCTTCTTACATTGTTCTTTTCGACTGTGTATCTTGGTCATAACGTCATATCAATGCAACTACTACACTATTTTCAAGAACGTACGGATTACGACGTTGGCTGACTCTCTCGTATCCATCAGGCCAGGCGCACAGCGAAGGTTCAATTAAACCTACAAGGAGCAAAAAGTACGTGGCGCGACCCGTCGATGTCGGCAAGTGACCCATATCTTGTCTGCAGTATGTCGGAACTCGGCAGAGATAGAGAGACAAAGTGTAGTTTTATTAACAGAACTAAACGCGCTGATGGAAGCGGGGACCACCATCTCATAAAGCAGTAATGCTGCAGTATTGTTTTGCTGCAGAATATTTTCATACAAACATAGTATAAAAATGTCAAAACAATACTGCAACATGTAGGTTTAAGGCTCGGTTGCTTGACTTGACTTTAACCGAAACGTTATAGTTAAATATGGCGGCCTGACTCTTATTTCGAAAGACATAAGAGTCAGACCGCCATATTTAACTATAACGTTTCGGTTAAAGTCAAGTCAAGCAACCGAGCCTAAGAGATGGTGGTAACTGGTACAGCCCCTGTATTGCACTTTAGTGGGTCCTTATAGCTATAGGTAAACCGCTATAAACTTGACCCTGATGGTTTGCGGGGCGCGGGGCGGGAGCCGCTCAACCAATCAGCTAGTCTGCCGCTGTCCGTCGGCACCACTGCTGTGTCGTTATAGCCAATCGCATCACCCGCCGCGCGTCCCGAAGACCATAAGGAGGGTCAAGTTTATGGCGGTTAACATATAGTGTCGCTACTTCATCTTCACGAACCCCTTTGACACGTGCCAGCTGCTGTGGGTTTGTCTCTTCGCTAGAGTAAGGACTCGGGATTCGCTTGGTATCCTGTGTCTGTCTAGCCGTGCTCACCTGTGTCCGCCTGTCGTCGTCACGTGCGCGCTGCTCCGCCTGTCGCCGGCGCCGCTCCTCGTCGCGCTTCTCGCGCTGCGCCTGCGCCGCCGCCGCGTGCGCGCGCAGCTCGTCGAGCCTCTTCCTTTGCTCGGCCTCGCGCCGCTCGCGCGCCAGTCTCGCTCGGTCTAGTGCTTCTGTGATGACAAACGTGAATGTTAATATACGGAATATGACAGTTGGGTAGTTGACTGAAATCGAAATATTAATTTTTCTCAATTACTTTTGATTATCTTCCTGACCCGGTTAACTAACGCGCTGTTGTAGGTATTTAAAAGGTCAACATGTTGCCGATTAATGATAATCTCTCGCCGAAGGGATCTAGATTTTTTCACAAAGTCCTAACTCACAGGTTAAATCTCTACCACAAAGTTCGTATAGCAAGTGTGTGTTTAGTTATGACAGAAGTCAGAAGTTTCGATTTTACACATAGGTACCAAGTGCCGTAATCATAAGGCAAAAAAAAACCGGCCAAGTGCGAGTCGGACTCGCGCACCGAGGGTTCCATACCATAAAAGTAGTAAAACATTGGAATAATCACTTTTCTTCATGAATTTACGAGTATAATTTACATGTAGGTACTTTTGTTGGCAAACCGCAAACGTAACTTTGTTTTTGGCAGATTATTGTTATTATCAAAAAAAGTATATTAGTCAGCGAGTTGATTTTATTTTTCCTGTAAAATATACGTTAACTTCTATTGATCATAAGGGGGGGGGGGGAACGGTATTTTTTTCGACAGTTTGCCAAATAAATCAAAAACTAAAGGCATAAAAATAAATAAATTAGTTTTAGAATACACAAGTAACGCCCTTTCATACGATACCCCACTCAATATTGTTATCTCATTTTGAAATTTTATCGACCCGGTTTTCCCCCCTTTTTAAATAAAAATAAAAACAATTTTCAAATTTTTACGATTGTTATAACGTCACTATTACCTATAACTATTCTAAATTTCAAGTCGATAGCTTGAATAGTTACTGAAATAATCGAGCGTGACAGACGGACGGACGGACGGACGGAGAAAGTCTCACTATAAGGGTTCCATTTTTACCATTTTGGTATGGAACCCTAAAAAAGTTAGACTTGACTTTCTATTCTTAGTTAATTCTAGAACCAGCAAAAAAATCATCCTTTCTCAACGTTGATTTTGGATCAACGTCATTATCATTATCCGTAACCGCGACGGTCGCGTAACTTAAGGGTGTTGTCCACTAAAATGCAAAACTTAAATCGAATATTACAGAACGGATTATATTATCAGAAGTATTGAGACATGTACCTATGCAGATACCAGTAAAAAGGTTTCACTACGGCTAACCGCACGAAGAGCTTACAAATTACGAAGAACCAAAGCGTAAATTGAACATTTAATTACATCGTTTTTACAGTTTCAACAAAAATAGGCCAATTTAGTGGAATCGAAACATAAGGAAGGAAGATACTTACTCTTTTTCACTGTTTTAATTTTTATACCTACTTTAATTTATTTGTTTTAATTGTTTCCTGCGCGTTTTTATGTACACGATCTTTAGTTCGTGGCGTCACCCTGTCAAGGGCTCCAACTGAAAATCAGCGCTGTGTGCTCTCATGCTTGCATGGGGCGCGCAGCACTATGCTGAGTTGGGGCCCATTTCTGGGTTGTGCCACACATGACAAGCGGTGTCTGGTGCTTCCGTCACTTGAGCAACAGTCTAGTATTTGTTGCCCAGGTGGTGGAAGCTTCAGACAACGTTTTAGTACATGAGTGTGTACTTTGTTTTATGTGTGGCATAATGTGTGGAAATAAACATATTTTTCTTTCTTTTCTTTTTCTTTCAAGATAAAGGGACGCTCGACAACAATTTCAAATTCGAAGTTTGAAACTCCAGCTGTCTAGTATGGGATTAGTATAAGTTGTTAAGAATTCGAATCGAATCTCGATTCGGTTTCGCCATGCATTCCATATGCGGGGATTCGAGGAGTAACCCCGAAAACGTATAACTCTATCGAATTCATAGCATTATTATAATATCTTATACTAGCCCTGCAAGAAAATCGTGTAAAGTGAATTTTATTAAGCGTGAAGTATCGGGCGACGAATACACCGCGTAGTTTATAAGAGCTCGGCGTGTTAGTGAAAGTGCTGAAATGTACGACCACGATTAATTTGGGAGCAGTCGATGAACTATTATTATTTATAGTGTACCCACACTATTTATTACGATAACGACGCCATTGAGTGGCGACGACGTGTCGAATTTATCGCCAATCACTAGTCTTGCTTTATCTTATCTTATCTTATACCTTTAAACGAGCAATTCTTGTATATATATTTCTATATAATCTGGATCTCGGGAACGGCTTTAACGATTTTCATGAAATTTAGCATACAGGGGGTTTTGGGGGCGATAAATCGATCTAGCTAGGATTCATTTTTATAAAATGTCGAATTTACCAAAAAAATAAAAATATGACTACTGCTGCCATCTATTGGCCACCGAGTGAAACTCGGTCACCCAGATTTAAAATTATACTTAAGACTACATTAGGGACATCGGTACAAGAGGTATCGATGCGTTTTTAGAAGCATATCCTTATGTGGTCAGTCATTTCAAGCGTTAAGGCACAAACATTGCGTTAGATCCTGTGATCACCAATACCTGTAAAGTAGATAGTTGATATCTACAAAATCTGCGATCAAAAATGTCCCTACCAGTAATTACATTGGCTAATTAGGCACCGATGTGTTCGGTTGAGCAGTCATTTCAAGAGTTTAAGGCACAATAAATGAGAGTTCCAAGTTCCAACTAGGATTTTGATGGATTTTACGTGTCCAGACGGGAAAAATCCATTTTCTTTCGCCTAATTCCCTGGCGTACCGCTACCTTCCAAAAAGAAACTTCGTTTCAATAATTTTGCATGTATCTTAACAAAGAAACTAAGGTTTTTTAAATTACGAAAAACAGCAGCATCTTGACCTCTCAAGAAATTAATTCGCACGCGAGGCAAGAGCCAACTTCTTTAAACAAATTTTCCTTAAAAGCGCTTCTCAGTGCAACTCGGAACGGTGTGAAGTACAATTTAGGAGAGCTGACGAATTGACCCAATTATTTCCTAACGCGTATTCACTACGCCCACCGGCACGCCATATAAAATAGTTATAAAGGTCACTCAATAACATTGGGGCCTACCTACGGGCTGTTTAACATATGTATATAGTTTGTGGAATGTTTTGATAAATGCCTGTTATGTTTTGAAATGATGAGATAATGATGAAAGTGTTAGGTCATCTCGAAACTTCATTATCATATTATTACCTATTATAAACTGAACAAAACTGGATATAACCCATCAGGGCAGAGGTACTAGGTAGGTACTTATACCTCGTGAAGCTCTGAGGCAATGGCGGAAGGTGCTAGAGTCTTACGCAGGTAAATAGCATCAAAATAGATGGCATTTATTTGATAACCATTTAATAGAAAATCATATTATACTCGTAATAAATAGTTTCTGAAATAAATAAAACTTTTATATGGTCAATGATATAGGTAATCACTAATCAACAATGTTCTACAGGTAAAAACTAAAAAAATAAATTTGCCTAAATTTCGTTCTACGTAAGCATTTCGGAACTCTACTTTGGAGTCCAGACATTTACTGTCTAAATCTCAATAACACCAATAATATGCTCGAATTGTACCTCTATTGGTTTTGGTATAAAGTATAAGCGTTGTATAGACAAGACATTCGAAAGGGTCCTAAATTATTAAACTTCTATGCAATTGATAGCATAGAACTTTATAAATTTAAGGTCTTGTATGAACATAAACCGATAGTTAAAACAATCAAAAGAGGATAGAAGAGTCCGTATTATGACTCAAGTCGATCGAAACCCATTCAATAGTTATTGATTAAACAATAAACATCTCAACGTAAACAAGCGGGGTCACAGCATAGGAATGTTGTTTAAATTTTATTGTTTAACTTAGTTACTACTTAAGTATGCCAACGACTCAATCACTGAATGGGTCACCTAATTTTTTTTTATTTCTCGAAGAATTCGTTTTCCTGTGATAACAAGAAGACGAAGGATTAGCTACCTAACACCTCCCATTTAAGTTAAATGCGCGTCGAAGGTTTTACACAATATGTTTTAACCTGAAGGTTATTAATTAAAAGGTTAAAACATAGTAATAACGTAGGAAAATCAATACTAATTATCAAAAGAACAAGACAGGTTTTAGAGTCGACCGCTGATGTCTAGATAATATTAAGTAGGTACTGGATGACGCAGCTATATCTCAAAGGGCTTACGAAATTTTAGATTTTGTTGCCAATTTAAGACAGCGAAACGCAATGAAGCAGCGAAGTTGCCAGTTAAAAGTCTAGCCACCACATCAACTATGTTTATAGTGGAACCTCTTTATAGACTCGCCACCAAGTCGCAAAACGCACCTCTAAGGTCAAAAATTCCCTCCGGACGTCTTCTCTGCCACGTACAATACGGATACCTTCATATCAAGAGCAAATAGGCATCTTCTATAGGCCAGCGCGGTCTATCACTTCACACTTTCCATTAGATGTGATAACAGTCGGCGCTTAACTAAGTGGCCTTGCCATCTCGTGGTACGTTAAGAGTCATAATGGTGATGATAGCTATTCGCCCTTTTGCTGCTTGAAGATTGACATATCAATGTCAAGCCGAAACTTTTTATAATAACTATCCATTCGGCCTCGTCACTATATACTTCTAATTGAGGTAAATATAATATGAAGACTTTACGATCGCTTTTCGTAATAAAAATTCTAAAAAAATGTCATGCAATCAAAAGCCACATACTAAATCAGTTTTAAAGTTTGAAAAGCTCTTTAAAAGACTAAAGACTATAATATAATAGTCGAAGGTAGGCAAGGAAGAGTCTACTTACCTAGGCATTTCGGTTTAAAGAGCTTTATTTTTTTCTCAAAAAGAACAACAGTTCACTTAAAAGAGAATACAATTTTGTTTCTTAAATAGTAATTTTACATATGACGCATGCATTACTTTATATTGTTACATACTAATTATTGTTTCTATATATAAAAGGCAAAGCATTCTATCCACTTTTACTTTTAACTAAAATATTAATCTATGTATTTTTCAAAATTCTCTATAATGTGTGATTTTAACTTAATCTTAAATTCGTCCCATTACACTCTTTAATTGAACAAGGTAGTCTATTATATAACTGTGCACCAGTGTTGGCAGTAATCAATTACTTTTGTAATCAATTAATTAATCTGATTACTTGTAATCAGATTAAATTAATCTTGATTACAATAATTATGATTACAAAAGTAATTGTAATCATGATTACTGAAAGTAATCGTTAATCGTTAATCAGTAATTGATTAACTTGATTACCTATATATAGTACATTAAAAGGATTTTCCCATACAAAAGTGAATTTTTTTCGTTGTTCCAGGAATTCCCGAAAAACTAAATGTCCTAGAGATCTGAAATTTGGTGTCTAGGTAGATATTAGGTCATGAATTTGTACTAAGACGGGGATTCCAGAAATTCAAATTTTAAGGAGTAAACATCGTACATTAAAGGGTTTTTCCCATACAAAAGTGAATTTTTTTCGTTGTTCCAGGAATTCCCGGAAAACTAAAAGTTGTAGAGATCTGGAATTTGGTGCCTATTAGGTCATGAATTCGTACTAAGACGGGGATTCCAGAAATTCTAATTTTAAAGGGGTAAAAAACATTTAAGGGATTTTTCCATACAAAAATTACGAACTTTTTGGTTACTGGGCCGATTGTTCTAAAAATCGATATTTGAGTATCGGAGCAAGCATAGAGAACGAATTTATGGTCAGAATTTAAAAAAGTGGCCGCCATTTTGAACTTTTTTGTTATTGGACTGAATTACTTCAAAATCGAAATCTGACCGTAGCAACAAGTATTGAGAAAGAATATGGTGCCAAAATTTAAAAAAGTGGCCGCCATTTTGAACTTTTTTGTTATTGGACTGAATTACTTCAAAATCCAAATCTGACCGTAGCAACAAGTATTGGGAAAGAATATGATGTCAAAATTTAAAAAAGTGGCCGCCATTTTTAACTTTTGTGTTATTGGACCGACTTACTTCAAAATCGAAATCTGATAGTAGCAACAAGTATTGAGAAAGAATCTGGTGTCAAAATTTAAAAAAGTGGCCGCCATTTTGAACTTTTTTGTTATTGGACCGAATTACTTCAAAATCGAAATCTGACCGTAGCAACAAGTATTGGGAAAGAATATGATGTCAAAATTTAAAAAAATGGCCGCCATTTTTAACTTTTTTGTTATTGGACCGACTTACTTCAAAATCGAAATCTGATCGTAGCAACAAGTATTGAGAAAGAATATGGTGCCAAAATTTAAAAAAGTGGCCGCCATTTTGAACTTTTTTGTTATTGGACTGAATTACTTCAAAATCGAAATCTGACCGTAGCAACAAGTATTGGGAAAGAATATGATGTCAAAATTTAAAAAAGTGGCCGCCATTTTGAACTTTTTTGTTATTGGACCGACTTACTTCAAAATCGAAATCTGACCGTAGCAACAAGTATTGAGAAAGAATCTGGTGTCAAAATTTAAAAAAGTGGCCGCCATTTTGAACTTTTTTGTTATTGGACCGAATTACTTCAAAATCGAAATCTGACCGTAGCAACAAGTATTGAGAAAGAATATGGTGCCAAAATTTAAAAAAGTGGCCGCCATTTTGAACTTTTTTGTTATTGGACTGAATTACTTCAAAATCGAAATCTGACCGTAGCAACAAGTATTGGGAAAGAATATGATGTCAAAATTTAAAAAAGTGGCCGCCATTTTGAACTTTTTTGTTATTGGACCGACTTACTTCAAAATCGAAATCTGATAGTAGCAACAAGTATTGAGAAAGAATCTGGTGTCAAAATTTAAAAAAGTGGCCGCCATTTTGAACTTTTTTGTTATTGGACCGAATTACTTCAAAATCGAAATCTGACCGTAGCAACAAGTATTGAGAAAGAATATGGTGTCAGAATTTAAAAAAGTGGCCGCCATTTTTAACTTTTTTGTTATTGGACCGACTTACTTCAAAATCGAAATCTGATCGTAGCAACAAGCATTGAGTAAGAATCTGGTGTCAAAATTAAAGTTTGAAAAGGCCGGCTTAGTCATAAATAATGAAAATTCAACGCGTAAGTTAGTCAAACAGTGGTTCACGTAATCGGAGCTGCGGGTGTCCGCTTGTTGTCATTATGAAATTAACTTTGTTTCATCCAAGTATTCCACGACACTCACGCGTCCTTTTCTTCACAACGACTCTAACATAGGCGTCAAATGAAGGAGGCTTGAATAATAGAGTACCATATACTATGACAAATTTAAAAATCAAAATGGCAGTCATCACAAAACTAAAGTAACATAACATTAAAGTAAATTGAAACAAATTTTTGAGTTAAAGATATACTCGTAAGTCAAGGGAGAGAAGACCTCTATGTCCACTAGTAGGCTCTAACAGGCTGACGATGATGATAATATTTAGTTATTTAAATCGATTTTTAAAATTACTTGGTAGTATGCTCAAAATAATAATGAATCAATTAAGAAGTCAATAAATAATAACTAATATTTATTAATTAAGGTCTGAATCTGAAAACTTGCGAGAGACATAATATCAGCATAACAACTTGCAACAAAATGCGCCTAAGTAATTTTGTTGCAAGTTGTTATGCTGATATTATGTCTCTCGCAAGTTTTCAGATCATAAAACTTAAACGATTGTAAAGACATAATTATAAGCTTTAATATGACGTGCGGTTTGTCGATGGCCATGAATAAGTATTTTTTTTCCAGGGCACAGCTCCATACAAGTTTCGGCCATGTCCTTTAGACACCATATTCTTTCTCAATACTTGTTGCTACGGTCAGATTTCGATTTTGAAGTAATTCGGTCCAATAACAAAAAAGTCCAAAATGGCGGCCACTTTTTTAAATTTTGACACCAGATTCTTTCTCAATACTTGTTGCTACGATCAGATTTCGATTTTGAAGTAAGTCGGTCCAATAACAAAAAAGTTAAAAATGGCGGCCACTTTTTTAAATTTTGACATCATATTCTTTCCCAATACTTGTTGCTACGTTCAGATTTCGATTTTGAAGTAATTCAGTCCAATAACAAAAAACTTCAAAATTCGGCCACTTTTTTAAATTTTGGCACCATATTCATTCTCAATACTTGTTGCTGCGGTCAGATTTCGATTTTGAAGTAATTCGGTCCAATAACAAAAAAGTTCAAAATGGCGGCCACTTTTTAAATTTTGACACCAGATTCTTTCTCAATACTTGTTGCTACGATCAGATTTCGATTTTGAAGTAAGTCGGTCCAATAACAAAAAAGTTAAAAATGGCGGCCATTTTTTTAAATTTTGACATCATATTCTTTCCCAATACTTGTTGCTACGGTCAGATTTCGATTTTGAAGTAAGTCGGTCCAATAACAAAAAAGTTAAAAATGGCGGCCATTTTTTTAAATTTTGACATCATATTCTTTCCCAATACTTGTTGCTACGGTCAGATTTCGATTTTGAAGTAATTCGGTCCAATAACAAAAAAGTTCAAAATGGCGGCCACTTTTTTAAATTTTGACACCAGATTTTTTCCCAATACTTGTTGCTACGGTCAGATTTCGATTTTGAAGTAATTCAGTCCAATAACAAAAAAGTTCAAAATGGCGGCCACTTTTTTAAATTTTGGCACCATATTCTTTCTCAATACTTGTTGCTACGGTCAGATTTCGATTTTGAAGTAATTCAGTCCAATAACAAAAAAGTTCAAAATGGCGGCCATATTTTTTAAATTTTGCCCAGCATAAGCTGTTGGTTTTGCTCTTCCAATAAATTTAATAAGTATTTAAAATAAGTAATCAAGTAATCAAATTAATGATTACGATTAATGATTAATTAATTGTAATCAAAATTTTTGATTATGATTAATTAATTGTAATTAAAACTTTTGATTATAATTATTAATCAGTAATTTGTAATTGTAATCAGATTACTTTTGGGCCAACACAGCTGTGCACCCTCACATAATAAGTTTTGATTGCCATACTTTGTCGTACGAGGATGCCAAATATTTATTTTGTACTTATTTCTGAGATTGCGATTGTTGGCCCTATGCTCAAGAGTAATGTTCGAATGTATCGTCTTATTCATAATTTTTTTTACAAGTAGGCATGTATTGTATGTAAAGAGCTGTTTGAGATTAAACAGTTTTGTCTTCATGTATAGTTCTTTTGTTGGTGTGTAGTAGTTATAATGAAATAATACCTTGATCAATTTATTTTGAGTACGTTGTAATTTGTTTAAATGAATTTGAGCTGCATATCCCCAGACTTCTATTAAATACTCTAAATGTGGTTTAGCTAAGGCATTGTAAATAGTTGTACGTATCTTATGTGGAATGCAATGCGAAGTTTTTCGTAACGCACCTGTAAGGGATGTCAATTTTGATATAACTTGATTAATATGGGAATCCCATATCAATTTGTCATCTAATAAAAGCCCTAAGTATTTTTCTTTGTGCGATCTTTGTATTTTAGTATTATTTAGGTCAATTAGATATGAGTAAACCCTTACTAGTTTGTGCCAGTCATGTGCCAGTGAACAAAACTTGACCATTAAAATATTTACGCCTACCCGCATTGGAGCCGCGATAAGAGTTTAAGCTTTAGGTAGGTACGTCCCGAACTAAGGATTTGGGGTCAGCGCTAAAGTGTCCAGGCGCCAGCAGCCAGCTTCAAGATGACTAATGGTTATAAAAAAATGCTTCACAAACACTCGCCTAGCACGAAAATTTTACATAGAAATGTGTGATATTTTGCACTAGCGATAGAAACTTCGTTAGACCAAACATAAACTCGGAAAGGACATCAGAATCGGGAAGGAAACAAATAATGGGACTCATAAAAAGGAAAATTTCAAAAGTAAAAGAAAGTGTCGATAAAAATATTTATGAAATAAATAATAAAATCAAATCATAATAGGAGTTAAGTCATACGTTGGTTCATACTGTTATTTGTATGTATTTAATTTTCAAACAAACTAGCATGCATTTAACAAATCTACGAATAATGGTAAGGTACCAAACAAACATTTAACATAATCGTACTATCAAACTATAGTATATTTTATAATACAGATTTTTCGTCTAGAAATAAAGACTTTTTTTATTATTCTGGGACTCAAATATAAAACTGTTTCACACTGTGTGCTGTGTGCTGTGTGTGTGTGTGTGTGTGTCAGATGGACAATTCAACAAGATAAATTACGTAACCAACCAATCCAATATTGTTAGGTATAGGCTGATAAGCAAGATGGAATGCTCTCTGATAACAAATGCTCGATATTGTTAGCTATTCTAACGCGCTGCAATCATTTAACCCACTTTATTACACTATTTATTGAAATCAATAATTTATATCATGCTGATACTAAATTCTAAAACAGAAATAGGATAAAAGGGATACATATCCTAATTAAATTACTTTATTTCACTGTAGATCTAAGAATCATTTACAAATATTGTTTACGTGTGAAAGAGTGTTTCAAAAACGCTCTTTGTCGAGTCAACGTCTCCTGATGATGCTCGCATGACAGGGCAAAACGCATACCAGAGAAGAACAATTTAAATTCTTCCACCGCTAAATAAGTGACAATTGAATTAACACAAATGCAAGCAACTCCACACAGCTACATTAAATCCGATTCCATTCTAAAATACAGAGGTCTTAAGAGTCCCGTGAACTACGATGTCTTCATGCATTCGAAATACCAAATCATTTGGAATTCGTACATATTTCGATCATGTTGTGGTGTTATTCGGGTTCATATAGTAATAATCAATGCTTCTGGCTATATTTGGTTCGAAAATACTTCTCTAAAAAGAAATATAAATCAATTTTGATCGAAATTGTTATTTAACTTCGGTCGAGTTCCGTATTGATACCAAAAATTATTTTGAATGAAAACTTGTAACTTTCTTTATAAACTGGTGTTTTTCTTTAGCTGGAAATAAAAACTGTGCTCCTGAATTAATGCGACTTGAGATAGTGTTGTTTTTTATTACAAAACAAATAAGCAGAAAAAATGTCCTTTTTGACGCAAAAATAAGCAAATTGAAATTCATTTTAAATATTTCGTTTTAGAGAAGTATTCCGAACCAAATATGGCCTGCGCCCGTATTCTGTATCTCGGTGCCTATCAAAGAATGATAGCCACTGGCATATGTTTTTTATTCATTGAAAGTTTGCTATGAAATAAAAATAACATTTCCTTAGCAAAACTTCAATGGATGAAAAGCATTTGCTAGTGGCCATCATTCTTTGATAGGCACCGAGTTACAGAATAGGGCTACAGGAGCATAGATTATTACTACACGAACCCGAATAATACCACAACATGATCGAGGTTTGCACAAATTACAAATGATTTCGGTATTACGTGTATGGAGAAATCGTAGGTCAGTGCATTCTTAACTACAGAACTATCGCTTTGCTACGAACTTATTTAAACCTAAGTTACTAACTAACATTTGTTTTCGCTAAACGACTACATCCGGGTGTTCCACAGTATGACCACTCTAAAAGCAGAGGTGTCTATTAGAGCACTAATTACTTTCATTTCGTTGTCTTTTTAGGGTTCTGTACCTCAAAAGAGAAAAAAATGACTTCTAATAGGGCCACTTTGTAGTTATGGCCCTTTCCTTCAAGATTGCTACCAAATACTTAAGGTCCATCACCCATGGTCCCTCGGACGTTAAAAAAATTTAAGCCTCTAGCCAACCCAATCAAAAGTTACATCCATTAATAACGTTTTTGAAAACTCAGATCCTAATATGAGGCACTTATTACTTACTTCCCGTTGTCCAAAAACACTTTTTGACAAGAAGCAACGTGATTGTATTGAATGTGAATCAAACATATAAAATCTGAAAGTTGTTTTGTAGAATGTCATAATAAAAATTGTTCAGGCTTCTGTACGGAACCCATGAAATGGTAGCACGACTAGCACTTGGCCGTTTTAACTCTAAAACGTCTCACCGGCAATCAATTGAAACTGAATTAACGCCGGCAGTGAAAGTTTTGTACTCTATTTGGCAGATCGTCTGATAAGTTTGAACGGTAATTTCTTGATTGTGATAGTGTAATTGAAGTTAATTAATAGACCGTGATGGGGCATACCTAAGGATCCTTCGTACTTATATTTAAACTTTCTTCTAATAGGTACATTTCTCGTGCACAGTGTTTCCAAAAGTAGCAAAATTCCTCCAAAACGGCTTAACCGATCTTTATGAAAAATTTTGTGTACGTATTCCATTCCATATTTGGAAGATCTGTGTGCTGATTCTGTATCGTTCACTTAGTTAGTTAGTAACCCAAACTGGGTTATTAACTAAGAAAACGGAGGCAAAAATCCTATTTTTGTATTCTTTTTGTACAAGATAGCAACTAGCATGGTATACTGATATGATACCATACCGACCTAGGTTGGTAATTTGTGCAAAAATAGGATTTTTGCCTTCGTTTTCTTAGTTAATAACCAAGTTAGGGTTACTAACTAACTAAGTGAACGATACAGAATAAGGCCCCTGAGAATAGGACGTTAACTATTTTTCTTAGTGAGCAGTAAAAATT
Organism: Coenonympha glycerion; assembly: GCA_963855885.1. Taxonomy (NCBI): domain Eukaryota; kingdom Metazoa; phylum Arthropoda; class Insecta; order Lepidoptera; family Nymphalidae; genus Coenonympha; species Coenonympha glycerion. Next base: position 1,916,864 of record OY979647.1, read on the forward strand.
TATAAGGCAGAACAACGTTTGACGGGTCAGCTAGTTGTTGATAATATTAAAAGAGTAAATTCTTTCCTTGTTCAAAGGATCAAGTACTGTAAAGAACCAACGAAATATATGAATGTGTAAGTCGGCTTGCACTTGGCCAGCTGTTTGCTGTACTTAAGAATAGATGCATAGGATGGTATTTTAGCAATTTCGATTTTCGTGGAATATGTATTATGTAAATCCACAAATCCAGACGCAAGCATTTGTCAACAACATGAAACAACCAATCTAGGTATTTCGAATTGTGATTCACTAATATAAGCTTTTAATAAAGCTCCCTTTCAAGGTTTCAAGTTATTCAACGAAGGAATCGCATTATTATTTAATCCGTGGGTTTACATTAATATTCAACACCGAACGTTTCCACATCCGTGTGAGATATCCGAAATGCTTTTAATGCCTACGCGAAAAATCTTCGCGGCAAGGTGACAAAATTCTCAATTCAATAGCCTCTCCAAATAATACATTAAACGAGCATTTTACACTTTAATGCAATCAATACAAAGTTCATTTTCATGTGCAGTCGAGGTACCGTTTACTGACCGAAGTCACTGCAAGGTCGTTTCCCAACAAGGCAGCGATTTTCATGTAAGCATCTACAGACACACTCCACTACCAAACTCCAAACCCAACTTGGGTTGGCAGCCAAACCCAATTTGGGTTGGCAGTCACATGACTGTAGGTTAAATAGGATAAACAGAATCGCTGAATTTCAATTATCAGTTATTATTTCGTTGGTTATTTATTTAAGAATTTTCAGCAAACGTTAGTTATTAAATGAGGTTTAGCCATTTGTATAATAATATGTACCTAAGAGTTTATATATTGAGGAAGTAAAAACTGATTTTCGAGTAAAAACGGCACGGCATAGTACATCAACATGAAAGGTCTATCTGTGACCTCAATTTGCTATATTTTGTAAGCGGTAGACGCTAATAACAACAATATGATTGGTGTGAACGACAAGAGCTGACCTTGTTGGCAAGTCTGTGGACGCTTATAAAATTTAAAATTTATAAGCAATGTCGTTGCACCTGGACAGATTTAGCAATGTCTACAGTCTAGACTAGACGATTGGGAATGATTTGACACATCACTTGAGAATAGGTGTGTTATATTACCAACTACATACCTACCTAAATTACCGCACATCCTTATTTGGCGGCTAAATCGCGAACACACCACGGGTGTGCCCGCGAAATTCATATTTTTTGTGGTTTTTCGCGATTTTTAAGCTAATAAGACATAATAGGCTTATGGCAATAAAATTGCGGGAATCCCAATATCATCTTCACGTGTTTATATATATAAATCTGTGCTTGAAAGTGTAGAGTTAAAGAAATTAGTCCGAGATTTGCGAGCTACTCACGTAAAACTCGATACTCGGACTAATTTCCTAGGATAGTCATTTTTATGCAAAGATTTTGATATAACATGTGAAGATGATACTGCCAGTCTCGCAAATTGACTGCCATAAGCTTCTGATGTGTAGTTAGCGTACAAATTGCAAAAAAACAATGAAAATTTAGAATTTCGCGGCAGAGTCGTTGATTTCGCCTTAACTTAATTTTGTGAAACACACAACAATATCGAAAAATAAGCTACGCGTAGAATTCGTCATTTCTTCCGTCATCAATAAGAGTTTTTCTTTCAAGATTAAGATCCCAAATTAGATCCACAGGAGAACCAATTTTACTGACATTGCCAAATGGGGCATGGATATGGCGATGGTGCATCAATAAAACACCACCGTTTTAAAATAATTTGGGACCCCAGAATTTTGAGTTAACATTTTGAAAAGAGATGTCGCGGTCATTTTATCTTTTAATTTTAACTTTATTTTCGTGATTTCCAAAAAAATCATGTTCTCCGGTCTGCCTTTTATACATATTGATACCACACAAAGGTGATCATTAATATGAAAATGACGCTTGGTTTTCGATTCTTTGTACGAAATTCAGTCATCATCATTTACCGTGAAGATTTCTAAGATGACGCACCGGCGCAAGTTTGTAAAGATCGAGAGTCTAGAATCTAGATGTGGGACGACGTAGATTAGGATATTCAGCCTATATCCATTGTTTGCAAGTCGTTGACTCTTAGGAAAGTAATAGGGATGAACTGAATGAAGCATTAACGATGCGTCGATCTACTATACGATCCATATAGTAGTGTTTTGAGTTACGTTCCTACTCTTACGAACTTTTTGAAGAGCTGCATTGAGTAAAATCCATTGTAATTTGTTATGAACACTTACAAAACAATTTTTAAATCGTACAGTAAAGAAAGATTTCACAACGAAGCAATGTTTTCAAACTTGCTGTAATACAAAGTACAAAATGTAAACGTTGCGATTTTACTGTCATGAACATCAAGATGGTTAATACATTCCAGAAAGCCGCTTTGCAATTTCCTTTTCGTTTGCGAGGACACTAAAGAAATCGCGCCGTTGCAGACTACCCTGGATGCAATCAGAAAAATCCCTAAGGGGACAAAATAGGGGACAACGTCCAGAGGTAAGGAGGTCGGAAAATAGGACCTACTTTTACGTGATTCTTGTTTTATTAAAAATGTGTTAAGTATGTTCTGTTTGACAGAAATCACAACTAGGTAAGTAGTTGACCGACTACATTTTTTATGACTTTTTATAAAGAAGGATAAAATAACGACGTCCACAAAAATAAAATTAAAATCAAAGATACGAACACAAAGATAATATTGGCATTTTTACTTTTGGACTAGGGGTCCCTTTCTAGTAAAATGAAAATGTGTATAGAGCTACTATGGCAATGGCATGACTACACTTTGACGTCATAGTTTAATACAGCTGTCTTTGTCTGATCAGAAATATTAAAATGCTTATTTAACTTTTTTGTCATTTGATTGATTATTTCAGTTTTTTTTACCATTTCATTTATTAATAATTCTAATTTCAAAAATAAATGAAATAAATCGATATTTTGATTTCAGTCAATTACCCAGTTGACGGAAAGTGATGATGCAGCAGATATAATGCCAAAGTTCCTATTTTTAACTAATTTAACAAATAGGTATTCATTCAATATTTTTCCTTTTGTTTTTGAAAATGTTACAAATAACAATAAAACGCAATACCCCGCGTATAAAAGTACCAACCGTTCTGAACAGGAAGGCTGATTCATTCCACTACCAAAAATAATCAGAAGTGGGATCAATACTAAAGTTTAGGGTGTCACCACACATGTCGATTCAACTTTCCAAAAAACAAATGGGATCAATACTTAAGCTCCAGTTTGCACCAGATGTTCGAATGACGTACTTAGTTACTAAGAAGCACGATATTACTGTTCGAATAATAGTCAAACAACATCGTAATAAACTAAAAATACCCACACACCATGCCTTCCATGGCACATTTTAGAGGTGAGGAAAACTGCATTATAACTATATTAAATTTAATAAACAGAAATGGATGTTTGTTTATCCCTTATGCCTTTAAATGCCATATTTTCTTTCGAGCTTTGGTATTGAATTGTAACAGAGGTTTGCGCCTTAGGATAGGGATTATGATATCTAAATTAGGATAGTCCAATTAGTAATGGCTAGAGGATTTTGGAGTACTTTGGTCATTGCCGGATTGCAAAGTGGAAGGAAAGAGACCTTGAGGGCGGAGCTCTTCACATCGCAACCAACAAGGCAACATGGCGCGACGTCGCCTTGAAGAAAGTCGTCGGTCGAAGTGGTTATGACCCTTAGTAATGAGGAATACGACACAGAGAGAGAGAGTCAATTATCCAAGGAAAATTTTATTTGACCAGCAAGACCTGATTCTAAACACCTATGTCAGATGCAGCTTGTGTCGAGACTAGGTACAATGCAATTTAGTACAACAGAGAGAGAGAGAGAGTCAATTATCCAAAGAAAATTTTGTTTGATCAGCAAGACCTGATTCTTAACACCTATGTCAGATGCAGCTTGTGTCGGGACTAGGTACAATGCAATTTAGTACAACAGAGGGAGAGAGAGTCAATTATCCAAAGAAAATTTTGTTTGACCAGCAAGACCTGATTCTAAACACCTATGTCAGATGCAGTTTGTGTCGAGACTAGGTACAATGCAATTTAGTACAACACATTGCACGCCTCATTCTATGTTATTTATAAACTGTCATTTAAACAACTCTGATAAATGGTTTAACACTTTGACTTTTCGGGAGTTACTTTGTTTAACCGTGAAGAATATCATGAGGAAATCTCTATTACCAAGAGTTCATAATATCTTAGAAGGTGAGTGAACCCGTACTTTGGCCAAGTACGGGCCAAGCATGGTGTGTATTTCTAAATCCTTTTTATTTTATGAGTAGGCCCGTACATAGTATATAGGGCCATAAAACACACTCCTCCACATCCTCATTTACTTAGTAACAGCTAATCTTGCAATCTAAAGCAAATGATTAGGTTCAGGTATACGAGTAATTTACAAACACTGCTGTGTGAATATTAATAATAAATGTTACACGCCTATACAAGAATTCTGTGTTCAAAGAAATGAGTCAACCAGCGTAGGAGCCGTGTAAATTAATGGGCTTATGGGGCTTAACAGTCTTATACTAAACTGACTGATGTTATCATAATTCTCAACCAGGTATTCAAGGTAGATCCTAAATGTTAAAATTTTAACATTAAGATTCATTTTTTAGCCTTGCGCTGGAGGACAATTGGATATTATGCGTTACCCAGACAATCTGATGTGCTCAAAAGTCTGAAATACCCTCCTGGACACACTACACTCTACAATTTGGGATTCAAGTTAAGATAGTATCATCATCTTCCATCAGGTGTGATAACCTTTTTTGTTATAAAGTAAAATTGTATCCAGAGGCTTGTTAGCCAGAGCTGAGCCTGTAGACAAAGTGACAATCTATTAGCGAAGTTGCGAATAGAAAAGTCCAAAATGTACGGAATTGACATTAGCTTACGCTAAAGCGTAGCATTAGCTTACATCAAGCCCGTACATCTTTGGCATTCTATTTGCAACTTCTCTAATAGAATGTCACTTTGTCTAAGCCCCCTCATTTTGATATCCATTCAGTATGTAAGAAAAGAAATAGTTGGCTGATAAACTGATCTATTAATCCACAACTGACACCACTGGGCGGATCAGGCTGTAATTTGACATTGTAACATTTCACAATGTAGGCAATATTCATTCCCTAAAATGGAAGTCATGTGAATGTAGACACAGGAGTAAATTCTATTACATGAACTGTTTATTTATGTTACAATTTCGCATTGTGAAGACAACATCTCCTGAGGAAACATGTGTCGAAGAAAGTGTTGGAAAATTGTGTGTTTCATGTAGGCCGTGTTCCTGCATATTGCACCATAATCTTTTCAAGTAGCAAATTATAGCAAATCAAATTAATCTCTCCGACTAATTAAGGATTTCTGCAAAATAACGCCGGCTTCCATTCAAATTCATTGTACATTAAAATTCATTGTAAATCAATAAACATACATTGTTTAAATAATTATGGGGTATTGGTAGGGATAGTGGTAAAAATAGGGGTTCCCAACATTTCTCGCTATCGCCTAGTGGAAAATTATAGTAGTTTTTTTTAGGTCTAATTTCTATGGGAAGTTGCATTTACCTCCCCATAAGGTAAGTAATAATCATGTGACTTTGAAGATCTAAGAAGCAGACAGGTGAGCTAGTGTATATATAGAGTGTAGGTAATTATATTGGAAAAAAACGACTAAGCACATAATAAATACTTATTACAATTTATCAGAGTTAAATTTTCAGTTCCTTAAACAGGTTTAGCAAGTAAGAAAACCATTTACCCATAATAAGATATTGATAAGCAGAAAATACACAATGAATTGAAGTTTATTCAAAAAATACCTAATTATACTTCATTCAAATCGAATTGAGTTAAAACAAACATGGCGGATCTGATTACGTCACTTTTTTTTGACATAGCCCTAGTGATGTAACTATTGCTGAACCATATCAGGAATGAACTATTGAACGATCATCCTTGTAATTTAGAAATTGTATTTTAGATAAGGGAAACGGTACAGATACTAATACTGAGTTAGTGACGGTAATCATCGAAATTACCTTAGATGTAATTCATTCAGAATCGAAAACATAATCGATTTGACTAGATCACGCTATTTTATTTTATTATATTTTCTCAAACATGCTTGGAAATTTGGGCATTATATTAACAACCTTCCACGAGATAAATCGGATTTAACGACGAATAAATCGGAATCAGCAGTTGCCAAAAGTTGTATGAAAAATGAAAATCCATCACTGTCATGGTTTAGCTTTCGCATTAATTACATCCTAAACTCAAATGTGTTGTGTAATTTAAACATGTGACGTTCTTTCAATCCGACACGTGGCAACCAAGGAGATAACTTAACAAAGGTTTCATTTAAAAATCGAACTGGCTTTCAAAAAGAAAGATGTTTAGTGAAAAACAAAACAAAAGAACATTTTTACTCGGAAAGCAATATTGTGTTCATAATTGGTTTTGAAAATGTCTGTCTATGATAACTTAGATATCATTACTATGATTGTTATTGATGTATTACTTAGTCTACATTTCCACGTATTGTTTAGTGAAAAACAAAACAAAAGAACATTTTTACTCGGAAAGCAATATTGTGTTCATAATTGGTTTTGAAAATGTCTGTCTATGATAACTTAGATATCATTACTATGATTGTTATTGATGTATTACTTAGTCTACATTTCCACGTATTGTTTGAAAAAAAGTATAATATAAGCCTTGGCCATAACTTGGCACTGATAAAACTCTCTTCTCTCTTCTCTTCTGTCCCTGGCCTTCTGTTTGGCCGAATTCGTCCGTTGCGCGTATAGTCACTGATGCGGGTCCTCGCCGGATCATTCCAGCCAGCCGAGCTCACTCCAGAATCCGAAGAGGCCTCCCAGGTCGCACAGGATATCTTGGAGCGTTGCTCAGGAACCCTGATAGACTCATCATCATTTACACGTTCATTCCTCAATGCCTCTTTTGCTGGCCGCTGCAGTAATTTACTATACCTACTTTCACGAATATTTTTATTTGAAAATATTCTCGTCTATGAATAAAGTAAATCTACATGCTGATTTTATTTATATAACTAGGCACAGTTAAATTGTCGAATATTAAATTTTTTACTCATATCTACTCGTTATTTTATTTTTGTTGGACAGTTACCGTCATTAAAGGACTAAAAGTTATAAAAGGTATAACTAATGTCTAATAACTATACTCCTTCCTCTATTATATCGTACCATCGCGATACCCAAATATTAAGTTATTATTATTATACCAAAACATCTTTAAAAAACAACCCTGTAAAAAATTTTATAGCAATATTGTTGTTATTTATTACGTCAGTATTTACGACCCAATAGCATGATTTTTAAATACACGTTAACAAGTTATAATCAAATAACGATAGTGATATCGATTCTGAACGAATTAATCGATGTAACTATGGTCACTGACTAAGTATGAATCGTTCATTTTTTGTCTGTGGTTCAATTGCCGCTCTTCGCAACACTAATGTCAATGATAAAAATCCGATGTCACAACTAAAATTTTAGTTTAATCTGTCATACTTAATTTGTGTTTTGATTCAGTTTTTCATAAAAATATTGCTAAAATAGTGGATAAAATAGTGGAAATGTTATACGTAAGGTAACTTCAGATGTTGTTTGTGGACGGCAAGCAGTTTGTGTGATTTATTAATTAGTGAAAAATGGTTGAGAAGTGAAGTGTATGCCAAAAGGTTAGTTTGTTTACCTTTTAACTCAACTCAAAACGAATACACTTTAGGTACTTTGTTTTAAAGTAAAAAAATTTTAGGTAATGACTGTTAATGAAGTAAAAGTTACATATTATTTTTCGGGTTCTTCTCATAATGAGAAAACATTTGTGAAAGTAAATTTCATAATTTATCCATATTTTACAAGCATCCTGATATTTAAAATAATGTTTTTACCAGAGTGTAAGTTTTTACTTGTAATGTACATTGGACATTGCAACAACTGAACTGATTTGACTATGTTATTGAGGCAGATCTTACCCTGGATTCAAGCCTACTTCTTATCGCAGAACAATCCATGGTTCTCGTACAATTAGAACTGAAAACTCCATTTCATGCAGATACACAAAACTTACTGTGCTAAGACTGAGTTCTAAAGAATTTTCAATTAAATTTTATCAAGGCTAGCATACAAGGTTTGTAAATTATAATTATTCTAACCCAGATTTAATGAATAAACTATACTAAACTATAGATTTTGATATAATCATGTAAAGATGATGCTGCCATTCTCGCAAATTGACTGCCATAAACCTCTATGTAATTAGCGTACAAATTGCAAAAAACAATGAAAATTTTGAATTTCTCAGGCAGTCGTTGATTTCGCCTTAAACTGATAATCCAACAGGTAATATAATTAAGGACAATAGTATAATTATATAGTATTACAGCAAGTGCAATGTCCATAAGATATAAAACTTGCAATTAAGATAGACAGCTGTTAATATTCTGCACATACACTTTGATATAAAATTACAGTTTGATAAGATAGTGTAGAAAGTAAGCAGGTTGTTTTAGGTTTGTGTGTGTATCATGTAGACACTAAAATTGTATACATGCAAAATACTGTACTTACGTCAGAGTTCAAATTGATAAGTATGACTCAAGGAACACATCATTATAAACCTTTTCATACTAAGGATTTGCACTCTTCTTGACTTGTGTACAATAGTACCTACAGACGAGTCTATATATAACGGTATTTATGCAAGGAATCCGGGTAAATAGAAATGACTGTACCAGGAATGTAGGGATGACAGGAGGTCCAACGTCCTAGCGCTCGCAGCACATTCCTGCGCACATCCCACCGTCTGGTGGCCGTTTATCTAATTTTAGAACATACCACGGCGTCAAAAGACGGCCAAATGAAGACGAAAAACAAAACATCGGATTGCGTCGGCCACACCGCAACCCACTGCAGACATTCTCGAAGCCTGTGCACGAACCCGCGACGTGGGGCCACGACGCGGTTTAGGGTTAGACGATTCCGATCACATTTCACACTAAAACGGCACGTTATCGATTTTAAATGCACATAATACCTTTACTTTCAGCCTTTTCCGTAATATCTTTCACGTCATCAACCATCTTGCTGGATGACAGTCACTCACTAGTCACTGTTCACTTTTTTATTCGAACATATTATTTCGAAAACTCATACTTCGTTCACTATTTTCAGCCAGACACGGCCAGCCAGCGACGATCTATACGAATTATTACGACGACACTTCTGACTTCGTTCCGTAATCCGTTCACTGCCAGCGAGAAGCGAACTGCGAACAAAACTATGTACGACGATTGGTGGCGATTGGCGAACAATCTATTCTCTTGAAGATGGCGTCAATACACCGCTAAACCAAATAAATAAACAATTAGAAGACGCCCATGAAACTGTCGTTTTATTTCGCACTTTTTCCGTGGGATTATTTTAAATTGGTTTAATTTGCCAAAGTTAAAAAAAAATAAGTTCAGCTGATTTTGATAGGAAAATGAGAACGTGAAAAAAAGAAACCGTTTCAGAATCCTATACCTTTAAACGAGCAATTCTTGTATATATATATATTTCTATATAATCTGGATCTCGGCAACGGCTTCAACGATTTTCATGAAATTTAGTATACAGGGGGTTTTGGGGGCGATAAATCGATCTAGCTAGGATTCATTTTTAGAAAATGTCGAATTTACCAAAAAAAAAGAATAAATATATGACTTCTGCTGCCATCTATTAGCCAGTAGTTAAACTACCGAGCGAAGCTCGGTCACCCAGATATTATTTTTAATCTGTGCAAACTAATACGCACTCTTTCGACATTTGACAATACTCTTGACAGTTGACACTTGGATGACACCGTTGATTGTTGAGCGATGGTTGACAAATCTGTGACAAATCTCTATGGTTCGCACAGATAAGAATAAATATTTTGTCATTCAAGTTTTGATTACTATAAATTATATTAAATATTTACATACGGTTATTAAATAGATTTAAGGTATGTAAATACATTTTCTTAATTAAAAATATACAAAAATGAATTAAAAATACTATGTCAATAGATGGCGCTGCGAACAGCATGTGGCCACTGGCCATGTAACCTTTCGTCATATTACTTTGTAGTTTTAGGCCATGTTAATAGATGGCGGCACTGGCCGTTCACTGTTGATTTTTAGGGTTCCATACCAAAATGGTAAAAATGGAACCCTTATTTTATTTGTTTCAGTTTGGTTTCCGTACAAAAATCAGCTGCATTACACTGCTGTCACTTATTACCTATTTTAAATTACATAGGTAACTATTGGAAAAACTGGCTTTTCTATAGTTTCTGCTGCATAATGATTACTTGACTTATTGTCTATGGTTTGTTACAAACCGTTTGTATTGTGTTTGTTATACACTCAGTCTTCGAAATTCAAATGGATAGGTAACGTCTTTTTATGAGGTCAAAAATTCTACTGAATTATTATGCTGACTGTACATATCTCGTATGCACTTGGATTTTTAGCTACTACTTTTCTAGATCACAGACACAGAATACCTACTCAGCCGAGAAAAATCAATAAAAACATCTTTTGAACTCAAACGTTAGAAAGTTCAATAGGTAGGTAGGTATCAATTTTATCGGAAACGACAACAAATCGCCTTCGAAAGAGAAATCTGGCATTCCGTTACCTACTTGTTCGACTTCGTTTCCAGGAAGAATATTTCCTCTTCGTAGGTGCATTATTGTTTTTAGGGTTCCGTATCAAAATGATAAAAATGGACCCTTTATGACGCGACTTTTCACAGTTTTAATAATTTCTACCAAAGCTAGAGACATAAATTAATTTGGAATAGGTACCTACTATTAATTTAATGTCAGCTTAGTTTAATATTCACAAGCTTCAATCTATTCATTGTTTTCTTAGAATTCAGTAGGATATTAGGTGAACAATAAGTAACTAATTGACCAAGTTCGGGTTGAATTCGTGTACCATGGGTTCCGTTTAAAAAGTTTTCCGTTCATAATTCTATTATTGAAATACTTAAGTACAAGTAGTAAGTACCTATAACTTAAGTTTTTAACAGTTTTTTTTGTATAAGTGAAATAAATAATTCTAAGCACAGCTGTTGGCAAAAGATCTGGCTAAGCATACGTAATATTATTTGCGCATCTAACAGCCAGACTGAATCTTTCTCCAAGTAAAAAGCAAGCCAGAAATCCTATATTCTCTAAAAGTCGAAACTCACTGACTTAAACACCGTAGACCTCCGATCCTTGGACATAGAAATCTAAAATATTGTGCAGACAAGGGTAGAGTAAGGGAGAAAGTAGAGTAAGGGAAGAGGTTAAACTAAGGAGAGAGGTTAGAGTAGGGGGAGAGGTTAGAGTAAGGGAACCAATGGTAGAGTATACTCGAGAGAAGCAAGGGCGGGCAGCCTATGTCAAAGCAACCGCCAGCGAAGTTGATATCTCAATAATGCAAGAGTCGAGACAGTTCAATGTTGCTAACCTGCCGATTTCCAATTAAAGTTGTCACGCAATCTCCGCGCTCGGGCATGCATGCTAAACTTTATGTTAGCCGACCAGATTGAAGAGGCTCTCTACCACATTTTTTTAAATAATTCTATTATTGAACTGGCGCGCATTCCAATTATTTAAAAGAACTCTTTTTAGGAGCTTAGTTCTTGATTCTAATAGCCTTTCAAAATAAATAATGTATCGAACTTACAACTTATCGGCTGGTTTTTTTAAACAGATTTTACAGAAAAGTTAAACGTGAATTAGCGTTTAAGTGCCTATTGGGTGTTGGCACCAGCCCGCGAAATTCAAATTTTATTTAGTTTTTCGCAAATATTAGAGCAACTACCAACTTCACATTGTAGATTTATGGCAATGCATTTTGCGGGCCTACTTTTTATGCATCTACTCGATTTTAATATAAACTTTGCTCGAAACTTCCCGCTCATCTCATATTGTTTCCCGAAAGATAATTTTTTGCAGTTTCCCATATTTCGAACTATCGGGCAGGCAACATGAAGTAATTGAGTATTGTTGAGCAGAGTTTTTGTTAAAAACATGTAGATGCATAAACGTTGTGCCCGCAAAACACACTCTTAATTGTTTATTGTTAATTCTGTAAGTGATTTATTGATAAGACTATAGATTCTAAATAAAATAATATGAACCCGAATGCCAACCCGATTGCATTTCAGCTACGAAGGTCGATCGAATATGAGTACGTCACGGGTTCGATTCCCGCCACGGGCCACTAAAGAATTTTATATTTTCTTAATTGGCTCCAGTCTGGTCTGGTGGGAGGCTTTGGTCATGGCTAGTTAGGTACCACCCTACCAGCAAAGACACACCGCCAAGTGATGTACCGTTCCGGCGCGATGCTGTGTAGAAACTGTTAGAGATTGCTTATCCCCTTCAAAATTAGTACGATGACATCTTAGGCATTGTCACTTACCATCAAGTGAGATCGTAGTCAAGTACTAGTCACTAGTACCTAGTGTATAAAAAAACAATGAACCTACTGAAAAAAAAAAAAATGAATACTGGAAGCTTACGTTATAAAAATTATAAAAAAAGACGTGTGGCACTCGGAGACTGCCACGGTAAAGCTATTGCATAGCAGTTTTTATCAACTTCTAACAGTGGGGGTGTAGAAGTTTTTTTTTTACACTATACAAGTTAGTACTTGGCTGCGATCTCACCTGATGGTAAGTGATGATGCAGCCGAAGATGTTAACGTACTAACTTGGAAGGGGAGTAAAGTCACCCCAACGGTTTCTACACAGCGTCGCACCGGAACGCTAAATCGCTTGGCGGCACGTCTTTGCTGGTAGGGTGGTAACTAGCCACGGAAGAAGCCTCCCACCAGACCAGACCTGAGCCAATTTAGAAATTATAAAATTCCAAAGTGGCCCGTGGCGGGAATCGAACCCGCGACCTCCCACTAGAATCCGAGCGCGCGTCCCCTGCGTTTAACATAAGCTTCCAGTATTCCGATACTTACCTATATTATGACGTATTAAAAAAACCCTGATGTGATATTCAACTCGGTCGCATTATACCAGCAGCACCGTTTACCTCGTCAATCGCACTTGACTAGCCTCCGATCCGAACAGTGCACGCTGGACTTTCGAATGTGACTACCACGCGGGAAAACTTTATCGACGTTCCGGATCACGGAAAAAATATAACGATGTTTATTTACATAAAGAAAATATTATGAAGAAAAATGTTTTGAAATAAATGAATTCCGTGAACTTACGTGACTGTGTGTAAATTATGGTTTTTGTCATGCTATAACATTGAATTTTTGAATTAAGTACTCAAAAGTTTTGAGTAGTGAGTTAAGTGAATTTGGAGTGAAAGTGTGAATAATAACAATGAAGTACTCACGGTTTTTGGGTGGATTTTTGTTTCTGTTAGCTGTGTTAACAGGTGAGTCCTATCTATTGAATTAACATAAGAGCTAGAAACTACAAAAAAAATTAAAATATTACTTAGGTGTTAATTAAGTAGGTATATCTAATAAGTTCAAGCTAAGGATCTACTTACCTACTAAGTTTTGATCTTGTTTTGTTAGGTAGGTATATATTCGGTTTTTGTACCAGAAAGGTTTCGCTGTTAGATAATATTATTATGCTCGTTTTCACCAACATTTTAGGAGACACCTAAGCCCTTAGGTGACAGTTGTTGTAAGTGAAAACTGTCACCTATAGGCTTAGGCGTTTCTTAAAGTGTTGGTGAAAACGAGCATTAGATAGATAATATAATAAGGAAACGTCATGTCTTTTAAATTGTGATCAATAGACTTTTTGAAAATGAAATATAATTATATTATTTCTTATCACATATTATATTATTAGCATTAAATTTAAATAAAAGAGTAATAAAAACCTTGTAACTATTAAAGTAATTAAAAAAACAACCTCGCACCGCGCACGTGTGCGAATCAAGATCATAACAAATACTTAAATAAAAATAATTTTTAATTCTTTTATCAGTATTTTTAGTTTACTTTACGCTTCTGGTAATTCAACCTTTATCTACCACAAATAATAAAATATATAAGTAGGTATATCCGACTTTATTTGTTATGTAATCTAAAATCTTGCTATAAACTCGTAACAATTTATGCATGTTTATTAATATCTAGTTATTAATTAATTAATATCTAGTTACTTTCCGTTTTACTTATACTTACTGTTATTTCTAAAATCTATTATAAGGAAAAAAGGCATCGATGAAAATTTTCTCACGAAGTTTTCCTTGTCAATGAAACAGACTTGTTCAAGCTGTTTTTCGTCAATTCTCTAATTACGAAGATTCGTTGTGACATAGGTTTCTTACTCTATCCTTCGCTACTATAAATATTGTTTTTTTGAATAGGCTTGAGCTTGACTGATAAAATGAAAGCTGGAAGAGCGTTCCACGCCTTAGCGATGCGTTTCAGAAAAGTGGAAGAAAAACGTGTGCGAATTTGTTCGATGTCTTCCACATAAGGATGCCACAAGTTGAAGGAGTCACAAGGTTTTGGAGTTCCTGACCATAGTCTCCAAAGTATATCTTGTAAAAACAGCTCAACTGGCAACATTGCGTTGGTGTTGTAAACTGAGCATATTTTGCCCGTATTAACAATTCTTGCCGATTATTCTGCCTGCGAGATTGTAAACCTTCAATTACAGAGGGCTATTTATTCTTAAATCCAACATGACAACCGTGTCTATATATTCCTACTTATGTTTTTGTGCGTATGGCTATGATATTATTAGAGTTAATTTATCGTGAAGTAGGTAGGCATGAATTAATCGTAGTGCCTTATTTATCCGAATGCAATCCGGCCATTCGCTACAAAACTTTAATGAATTTAACCATGAACAATCTGTTTCTTTTTCGTAATTACGTAATTATTTCGTTGAGATATTATTTATAATTATGTAGATTCAACATAATAATGAATAAATTAACAGGACATTATTACACATGTCGCTATTAAGCCTTAAAGTAAGCGGTAGCTTGTGTTATAGGTACTAGACAAGTGATAAATATACAATATAATATTTAATAAACATAAAAAATGTGTTTAAAAACATTCAGATACTTGAAAATGTTAGCTCATCAGTCATCACTCATCACTCAAAAAATTTTAGGCCTATGTGAAATAACAAATTCCAAGGCTAACAACAGGATCACTACCGCTACACCATTCGGTCGTCAGTTGAACTTTGAAGGCAATTATGAAATTGCATATTTATTGGAATGAAAATACAAATAATGATGATAATGAAAACAGCACTCTTGTCCATGAGTCAATGTCAAGATATGACCAGTCGTTAAGCTTTCTTGGTAGCCATTAAGAGTGAAAGTGGCGGTGCCCTGCGAAGAATTTATTAATGACGAAATACCTACGTAGTGATACCTAAAATGCTCATTCTGGAAGGAGAGTTTTGCCCAGCTGTGGGACATAAAAAGATGATGAATGTATTAGGAACTTTAATTACTCATTTTGGTCAACTGAAAAAAAATCGTGTTTCTGCTTCACAGAGCTTTTAAATTAAAGACCATGAAGATACATGAAGTTAAGTTCGTATAGTTTTTCAAATTCCTGCAAGTCACTCTAAATCACTTAAATCACAGCCTTCACTCTACGCCTTTAATGGTTCTCGCTCATGCCTCAGTCAGCTGTTGCTGTAAGGAAGAGCTGTAAATAAGTTTTAGCAATTCTACAGCGTGATTTTCAACTTTGTCTCTTTCTCCGTTTTATCTTTCGATATTGTAACTCTCACTTGACCGTTACTTGTGCAGCTTCGATATACAGTCCTACTGCCAATATGACACACATCTCGACCGGTTGCGAATTGCGATCCAGTTCGTTTTACCTTAACTCGCAACACGGAGTTTTTCAATCAATACCTTTATATTGGAAGTTTCACCTTGATATTGATACTGGTATCTTTTTTGATACTGATAGTATACTAGGTAATTTTCATTACTTTAAAATAATGAACTGATCGATTTATATTTTGAACTACAGAATATCTCAGTAGAATTAATTCTTGATTGTACATCACACAAAAGCAAAAATATACAAAATTAAAAAATGAATTATCAAAATCGGACTACCTACTTTGTAAAAAGTTGTGCTTGGTCATACATAAAAATAAATTATGCGCGTAGATTTGAAAATCTCCTCCTTTTTTCGTCGGTTAAAAATAAAAAGAGATACAACTGTGGCGGCTCTATCGCTACATAGCGATTTATTCCAGGCAAAAATAAATTATTGACCCAGAAACGTGGTCGATACGGTCCTAGAATAAATAATAAATAAAATAAAGATCTCAGTCATTCACCCACTGACTCATCATTACGATGTAGAAAAGGGATAAGGAAGGATGTCCCGAAACTCCCCCGTTATCACCCAAGCAAAGCAGGGGAGTGTCAGCTTTACAAATCTGCACCATGATAAGTAACATTTTTTCCCACATGTGTCGTAAAAATCAGAATTATTGCACAAAGTACAATAATACTCTATAAAGTAATACCCGAATGTAATGATTTGTTATTGGTTAATACTAAAATTCTCGCCACGTTACCCGTTTATCATTGGCATACGAAATATAGCGTGTTGCTGCTCCAACCGTTCGGAAGAGTTTCGCATTTGGAGCACGTTGATGTCTTTTCTTAGTAGAGGTGAACACCAGCCCTTGAAATTTTAATTTTATTTAGTTTTTCGTAAATATTAGACTAACTACACATTGTAGGTTAATATCAATGAATTTTGCGGGCATGATATTTATGCATCTACATGTTTTAATAGAAACTTTGTTCGAAAATTCCCACTCACCTCATATTGGTTCCCGAAAGATAATTTTTTGTAGTTTCCCAGATTTCGAGCTATCGGGAACCAATATGAAGTAAATAAGTATTGTTGAGCAGAGTTTTTATTAAAAACATGTAGATGCATAAATGTTGTGATCGCAAAACTCATTGCCATAAGTCTACGATGTATAATTAGCTCACTATTACCGAAAAACTAAATAAAATTTGAAATTTCGCGCCCGGTTGGTACACATTCCCCAATATAAGGCAGTGAGTTTTGTGAGCATAGCATTTATGCATCTACATATTATCAATAAAAACGTTGTAAACCACCGTTATAACTCGAGTAACACTTTTTTAAATCAGCAAAGCGAGCACATTTTCAAGGAACATAAAACCCAAACAAGTTAAATCTGTTAATTAAACGAAACCGGTAAATACCAGGTGAAAGGCTCGAAACATTTCCTCGGTATGACCAAACTCACCAAAGGCATATCAATTAAATACGTATACCTATGTACACAACGTATATCTACGTGTCTCTACCTACAAGTACATAATATACCTGTAATATAACGCCTGAGAAACCTTACTTGCCCAGCGTAGTAAGCTATGGCCTTAACCCTTCTCCTTCGAATGAAGTTTGGCTGAACCGATTTGGTGGATATTTAGAATGGAGCTTATCCTAGATGAACACATGGGCTACTTTTTGTCTCGGAAAATCCATGTTCACTGCAGAATTTGTGAAAAGCCAAATTTCAGAGATTTTTCAACAGTACAAGTTAATACTTCGTTGACATAACACCATATGGTAAGTGACAACTGACAATGCATTCAAAGGTATTGTCGTACCAACTTGAAAATGAGTAAACAACCCCTAACGTTTTCTAATAAACAGAATTGGAACGCTATAAAGTGTTTGAGACGTGTTTCAGACGAATAGATAAGTATCAAGAGAGTTTTTGGGATCTGATAGCCAAACTCTTGTCTTGTCTTTGTCTCGTTCTTGTCGATTTCTTGGACACGTGTCGGCAAACTCTCACACTATATTATTATTGATAAACATCAAAAAATTTACGCTCAGTTAGGTACATAAGTATCAGAAGAGCTTTCGAGCTTTTGATATCACGAAACTTTGGTCTTGTCCTCAGGTCTTGTCTTGTTGTCTTGTTCTATCAAGTTCTTTGTCAGTATCGGCAAATTCTTATATGATATTATTGATAAACATCAGAACATTTACACTCAGTTCATTCAAGCGTTACAACTAATAACAGCTGTTAAATAATGACGGTCTGATCAGTGTTTGACGATGATCTGATAAGTTGACACAACCGGGCCTCAGACAGTAACAAGTAAACGATGTGCAATGAACACAAAAAAAAATGTTCAAACATTATGTTTAATGTTTATTCTCCAATCCGAAATCTCGTAACATCACTAGTAAGTAATCAAAGTGTGAAACTGTAGAGTGTAAAACCTTTTAACTCATTTAACCCACGTTACAATAATGTAATAGTTCATCTTTTGGCCTATTGCTAACATAAAGTCGTTGTCAGTACAATGACTATGTAAGTACTTAGTTATATATACTTACTTTAACTAAGACTGGTGTGTCAAGCTATTGCACAGTGTATAAGCAGGAACATTTCCTTTCACGAAAAGGTGAGGCTTGTTTTCTTCAACAGTAGATTATTAAATATCTCATTAGAGAGTAAATGGATTTCTGTAATATGTAATTTATATTTTACAATGTTTTGTCCGCGGTTACACTAGCATGTATGTTAGTTTGTTACAAAAGCAGAAGCCGTGAATTTCGGGATGAAATGTAGCATAGTAAAGCTTAGCATACACACAGTGTACACATTGTTTCCAGTAATTGCCACTAAATTAGGGCATGTCTAGTTTAGTGGAAGGCCTAGTTACCACCCAAAAAACAACTTATCGCCAAGCGATTTAGCATTTCAGAGCGATGCTGTGTAGAAATGTGGGATTACTTACCTACCTCTTGTATGCTAGCTAGTACGATAATATCTTGGGCTGCGTCGTCACTTACCATCAGGTGAGATCGCAGTCAGATAGTGACATGTTAAGTATAAAAATATCTATCTCCATTCTTTACTTAAATCGACTCAGTCCCTAACTGTAGCGTAGACTAAAATATGCATACTTTCTCCTCCATAATATTTATATTATAAATCCATGATTAAGTTAAAAAGTGATGCTTTTCAAAATAATTATTTCATTTACCGTTCCCTGCTAATCGAATACAATAGTTGTGGCTTAAAAGAGTATCAAATATAGGTTCAAACTTTCCACTTCATTTTATTACTAGTGTTCATTAAGTGTTAGTAAAAGTTTTTAAAGTTTCAGTGCTTTAAAAGTTTTTAAAAACAGGCTAAATAGGAAAAGGTACAATATGGTGTTAATTTTGTTGTGCAAAATTCCTAAAATGATCTTATTTTACGCGTTTAGTGTTATCCTTCTCCAACCTCATCTTCTTCAGATGAAGAAGATCTTTTTCCATGGGGAGCATTTTGACAAAAGACAGAACTATTTTAAGACGCGTTTTAGTTTAGTGATTATGCGCAAGGGAATTGGTACCATTATCTACTTCTACATTTCTTATTCATCACTAAGTACCTACTTAGTAAATCAAATTAATTTTCATTAACTAAGTAAGTTAATTATATTTTATAATCCAGCTGTTATCACCGAATACATAATAATACATAATTTAATTATCACTCTCTGTATATACAATTCCACCGCACTTGCCACTCGCTTGCCATTCGCGCGAGTCCACTTTCCCTGCCAACGAAAGTTTTTCTATTTCTGTCGCATATGGCACACCAATTAGCATAATTTAGACGTGTCCGATGGTAACCCAAGTAAAAGTTATTTCACCAAAAGAATGTTAAGATAAATTTTAATATTTAAAAAGTTTTCGCAGAGAAATTTTTAACTTTGTCTCATACACAAGTTAATTATTATTTCTGAAATTGACTAACGTAGATTTATCTTTATCATGATAGGGATAGCTTCTCAGGATATAATTTTTTTAATTATTAGCATTTTATGATAATAGGTTGTTGTTTAATATAATAGGTTGTCGCTCGCGCTCCGACTAGATAGAGCCCTACCTAAACGACAGCTCCCTGAGTGCGGCAACTTTTTTTTGTATTATGAGTGTGTCAATTTGAAATTTGTATGGTGCGTGAATGCTAGTATGCGTGAAAATTTGTTTAGCGACGGCTCGGGTTTGCCAATTTAGGCAATGTATTTTTTACCGCACTTTCGAAGTCGAGGGCTTCCTCTTGGACCGCTATGCATTTTATGGCGGCCGCACTTCGTTATTTGTTATTCGTTATGCCCCTTATTCGGCCGTATACGACCGAGTGTGGGCGGTTCATTCGTCTATATTTGCTTTATTTGCACGAATAACGCATAAGCGCGAATAGCAAATATGCGTATCCGTCCTATTGTCGGGTTTTTAGCACACTTCAAAGGACACGTATTGGCAGTAATTGGCACATAGCACCAAGTGTGGATAGCACGTTTGTTATTTACTCACATAAACACATATTTGGACAAATACAGCGTAGCCGCATAACGAATAACAACTAACGCAGTCTGGTTCTGGCATTATATTTTTTTTTTTGTAGCAACTCGCGAGTTCGACTTGCGGAGGCTGGTATTAAATAATTCAAAGTAAACGGAGCCGAGAGGGATTTTTTTAGAATTTGACTACTGGAGAATGTTTTGGAACGGGTGTAGCGAAGCCCTATATTAGGTATCGCGGAAAAATCCAAGGCTGAAATGAAATGAAATGAAATGAAATGAAATGAAATGAAATGAAATGAAATGAAATGAAATTCTTTATTTCACATAGGCTTAGATATAAGCTCTCATGAAATGTCGAGACTACCGCCAGGTTCGGAAAGCAGGTTTGCACCGAGAAGAACTGGCAAGAAACTCGGTACTTGCTCTTTTCAAAAAATGTCTCAATATACAATTTTTAGTACTTAGTATGAAACAATATTTTTAAGATATCTCGTGAGGAGATGGAAGCATATCACTATCGTTCCAAGAATCTTTGTTATTTAAAAATTCTTCAATGGTGTAGTAACCCTGATTTATTAGATGTTTTTTGACAGTATCTTTAAACCGGTGCAAAGGTAAGTCCAAGACAGACTTCAGGATCATATTGTAGAAGCGTACACTCAACCCCACTATATGAGTTTTCTAAGACCTCGAATTCTACGCGGACAAAACAATAAAAATTTAATTAATAACCTCAGGAAAACAAACGTCAAACAGTTTCACCTTATGTAGCGGAGGTCTTCTGTATACATCATGCAAATTAATTATTACCATGCGAGTCCTCACTCGTGGGATTTTCATTCTATAAAATCTATCGAAGTTCGCCCTTGACTCCAATGTGAGCTACAACCGATGCGATTATATCTTTATAGGAATATATCGATGGTTGATCAATCGCCACTGTAATAAAATAAAAATTTATAGGTTTCGAGTATGTTTCTAAATATTTATTCGTTTTAATATAATTCTAGAGGCTTATGATTCTATTGGTGGTACTTAGGACTCTTTTTACGGAGTAGTATTTTTTCATGAAGCCGGAATGTATTACCACTGAATACATAAATACCTGGGTGACCGAGCTTCGCTCGGTAGTATTACTGATGGCTAATAGATGGCAGCAGGAGTCATATTTTTATTTTTCTGGCGAATTCGACATTTTCTAAAAATGAATCCTAGTTAGATCGATTTATCGCCCCCAAAACCCCCTATATAACAAATTTTATGAAAATCGTTCGAGCCGTTTCCGAGATCCAGATTATATAGAAATACATATACAAGGATACATCTTGCCTCCTGAGCCAAGTGACAATTATAGTAATACTACGCGTGGTATAGAAATGGAACAAATTTAAAAAAATCACGCGAACTAACGCAATTTGAACGCACGATGATCAGTTAGTCACGTGATCAGTTAGCGTCAAAATAGCGATATTTTAGACGCTTTTTGTCACATAGCTCAGGAGTCGTATTCATAGTTTTCGTTAGCAAATTCGGCCCCCGGGCCCCGATTGGCCGACATAAATCAAGGAACCAATCAGCGGGCAGAATTCGTATGCGATTACGATAACGATGAATACGTTTTTTAACACAATAGCTGATGTCGCAGTGCAGTGCGTCGTACGGTAAGTCAATTTTCTGATTTTTCTACTAAAATGGAATCACTAAAGACGTTTTAAGTTTTTTTTGGAGATTATCAGTCGGTACTATAATCCAAAATTGGATTGTTTATCATTGAGTTCCTGCTTCGATTCAATATCCAATATCTGGGTGACCGAGCTTCGCTCGGTAGTATTATTACTACTGGCCAATAGATGGCAGCAGGAGTCATTTCGCTCGGTAGTAACTACTGGTCAATAGATGGCAGCAGGAGTCATATTTTAATTTTTTTTTTGGTAAATTTGACATTTTCATAAAATGAATCCTAGCTAGATCGATTTATCGCCCCCAAAACCCCCTGTGTATTAAATTTCATAAAAATCATTCGGTCCGTTTCCGAGATCCAGATTATATAGAAATATATAAGTATATATACAAGAATAGAAGATTAAAATATGCTCAATTGATGGTTAGAGCAACCTTCATGACGTCATCACCAAACCACACCTAACATAAACCACTTCCCATTTAGTTGCAACTCGCAATAAAATAATTCAAAGTTTTCTTCACAATCAAGGCGAGCCGAAGGTGAGGGCATAGATTTTATATTTTGTAAACCTCATTTTATATGTTACTAGGTTGAGTCCACGGCTTCGGCTGCGTGAATTTCGGTTACTTCTCAAATCCTGAGGGATCCCTTTTCCCGTTCCCGCTCCCTTTCCACATCTTTCATTATTTGCTAGCAATATATATCTTTCATTATAGCTAAGTTGTTATAGATTGATATATCACGGTGTATCAATTAAAACTCAGGTTGAAATTATTAAAAGTGACCAATAACAATTTTTGAGGATGGCGAATGAAGATTTCTGGACACAGTTTTTAAGAAAAATTATCTGTGGTACCATTGTTTGCTCAATTATCAATTATCATTGCCATGAATCTGCAATGTTTAGTTAAAGTCCGTCTTTTGCAAAAAAAAATCGAATTTGGCGGTCTTATTGTGTCAAACGTTAAGGTTCGAAATTTAAACACAGGTCGTGGTCAAGAAAGAACTACCGTTTAGGGGTGAAAATGGTACTATGGGCAGTATCTAAGAGTAACTAATTCTTTCTTGTTCCCCTAAGAACATCCGAATTTTTCGGCGCTGATCTTAAAAAAAGCACCTAAAGATATGCCCCTTATGAGATTTCTTATAATATTATGCTTTATTAGTTCTTTTGTGTTCAGAATGCATTAAAATAGTGTGCTAGTTAAATGCGGACTAAAATCCCAGTTTTGTTGCGAACGTCCAAAATATTCGATATTTCGACACACAAATGTGGTTTCAAATGTCAGAAGAATAAATAAAACACCTGGTTGACGCATTAAGTATATAGGAATCATATTGGTCAAAATATTTCTAATATTGTTTGTATCTTTAATTTTATTGCAACAGAGAATATTTTCTTTCAGATTTTTAAATTAACAAAAGTAATTATGACTCTGGTAGTTTTGACTTGCAATTTCGCATAATAAATTCAACATGGGGGTTTGCCATGGGTTTGCTGCAAAACAGACTATCTGTCAATTTTGCGAAAAAAATTGTTAATGATACAATGGTGAACAAAAGGTCCTGCCCTAGAGATGGTATAGCTAAATCAACGTTCGATAAGTCAAGGAGCAGGTATCCAATGGTATAACCTGCTAAATACGTCAAATATACCAAACTGGATCACTAAATCGCAAAATAGAATATCCAAACTATTGTTAGTATCCCAAGTAAGGTCGACCTTCACCGAGCTGTTTATTGGATGAAAACTATTTTATATCCAAATAAATATGTCAATAAATATATCGCAAGTGGGTTGCCTAAAAAAATTCAGTCCAGGATATGATTAATTAAGAATTAAAAAAAAATCCATTGTAACATGAACTCGTATTTGTTAGAGTTCCGTTGACATGAACTACGATGTCAACTAAATGTACGATGTAACAAATAGGAGTCCATGTTACAATGGCTTTTTTAACTCTTAATTAATCATACCCTGGACTGAAATTCTTTAGGCAACCCATTGACATATAAAATTGGATATAAAATAGTTTTCATCCAATAAACAGCTCGGTGAAGGTCGTTGTATAGCGGGATCCTAGACTATGTCACCTCACTTAACTTGCTTTCGTATAAATATACTATGAATGTTATTAGTAATAATTAGCAATTCATAAGTACATACTTGAGCATGACTTATAGTAAATAAATTATAGTAGACACATTTGAAGTTTTGAAGTGCAATAAATCTCTCTACAAAGTTAGAATTAATAATAATTGTTAAATCGTTAACGTTTTGTAAAGCTCTTGATATACATCATCTGTCACCCGTATACTTAGATATTTTATTAGTTTTGTATCAAGTATGTTACAAAACGTTTCGAAACGGTCCAAGGTGGCATCTTTCTATTAACGTGTCTCATTGGCCAATATTTACGATCGTTTTGAAAGATGGTTTTACAATTTCGTTAAATAGTGATAATCTCTACTTAGATACTTTGTCAATGACGTGTTGAAAGTATGCCTTTAAGCGATATTATTATGACCTCATTAGATTAAGGGGGATGGGTACCATCCGGGAGCCAAAATTCAAGTTTTATTTGTTTTTTCGCTAATAGTGGGCTAATTATACATCGTAGGCTTATGGCAATGAGTTTTGCGGACACAACATTTATGCATCTACATGTTTAAAAAAATAACTCTGCTCTACAATACTCATTTACTTCATTGTGGTTCCCGATAGCTCGAAATCTGGGAAACTGCAAAAAATTATCTTTCGGGAACCAATATGAGATGAGTGGGAATTTTCGAGCAACGTTTCTATTAAAAAGCATGTAGATGCATAAATATCATGCCCGCAAAATTCATTGCCATAAACCTCTAATGTGTAGTTAGTCTATTTTTGCAAAAAACTAAATAAAATTTGAATTTCGCGTGCTGGTAGGGTCGAAACACCTTAACTACCAAAATTCAAGATGGCGCTCGCTGCTGTGTGTCGGACTCTTCTTGAAGAGTACGTCTGGGTAGGTACCACCGTCGCGTCGTCGTGAAATAGTAAAGTACTTATTGCTGAGTTTTGATTGGAAGGGTATTGCAGCTGACAAAGTTATTTCACAGGTAAAATGAAACTTCGGTAGGTACTCGCGTCTCAGGATGATTTAGTGTGATATAAAGTTGTGAAATTGCATGTGACATCGGTGGGTGTATAACTTAACATCGAGTGAACTTATTAAGACATAGCATAAAAGAATAATAATAGTAGGTCAATTAGCAATAAGAAAATTATTGTAATTTCATTTAATTAATTAAACCGTTTCTAGTAACTTTATTAGTAGAAAATCATGTTTCTTATCGCCCTCCTTTGTCGCAACTTACCTAAATGTATTTTCTGAATGTTCTTTAAAAAAATATGCGTGGGTAACATTATTTGTTTGTGCGACAGAGCAATAAATTACTCAATGTATGATGGTGACCAACAATTAATTTGACCGAGGTTACCTATAAACTGGGACGCGTTTATTTAGGCGCGCTAATCTGTTAAGTCCGGCTGTGTATACCTAATACAGGGTTATATAAAAAATACCAAATCGCTCTCGGCCTTTTATGTTATAGTTGTTTACATTAACACTTACAACTTTTGTCTTACTTTTCCAAATTCAGTATTAATTTATTTCATACAAAAAATGTTATTTCTGTAGTGACATTACACTGTTGCGGTTTAGCGCCGCGAATCCGCGCGCCGCCGCGCCATTGCCACTTGCCGATATTACATTACAGGGTAGGAACAAGTAGAGTATCTCTGTAAAATATTGAACATTTGACATTTATCAAAATATCGCGTAAATAAAAAAGTCTTACAACAAAAGTTGTTAGTTTTAATGTTAACAAATGCATGCCAAGAGCGATTTGGTGTATTTTTATATAACCCTGCGTGGCCCCATATGGCCCGCCCTTGAAACATTTTTTTCCACTATGCTCTCTGATATTTTGGAGTTGTTTTTCTAACATAAAAGGAAGATACTATTTATGAAATATCGCTGTCTAACAAAAGGTGACCTCTCTGGCTTAGAATTATAAACACATCAAGTATACGGAATCAGTAACTAAGTATTAGGTAATTTTTGGTGGAGTTAAGAAACGAACTTGCTATGGCATTAATGACCATACTACACGAAATATGTATTCATCAATATTAATATGTATTTTGCGCCGGTCTTTGTTGAAACCGTATATGAGGACTTGTTAAATATTTCTACGTGTGTAAAACCCTGGGCAAAGAAGCCAGCCACCTAGCCATGTTACTTAACGATTCTCTTTTTACGATCGCTAATCGCTAGTCACTTGACTTTAGTCCGATTGTATCCATGCTTTTGCTACCGTCCTAACGACTAAGATAAACACACACATACACACACACACTAAAGCCCATCCACAATCGGTGAAAGAAAACCCTAAAATATTTTATACAAATAAAAAATATCGCTCGACATACAATCCATATGGATAGTTTCTCGTGTCACAGTGTTTGTAACAAAAAACCTCCAAAACGGCATGACCGATTTTAATGAAACTTTGACACAGTGTCACGAGAATTTTATATGATAATACCTCCCGCGTAGCTGGTAGGTAATTCTCTAAGTAGATTAACCACCTAAGTAGATAATCATTTTAATAAAAAAAAACAATCTGTGAAAAAAAAATAACCAACTTGTTAGATCGGTCCGGGATCGGTCAGAACATAGAATACTAGAAATAGCCCGTCACGCCTCGTGTATTGTCATTTGTCACGTCATGTCTTGTTGGACATTCAGGTCTCTAGCTCGTGAAAGGAATAAACTACCGACATATAGTCGGATAATCTATGTTCTCATTAGGAGAGTCGTAATTTCAGGCGATAATGTGAAGTTCATTGCCGGAAATGCACGTCTTTAAGAGATTGCCAAACCTTATAATCTCGAAATCGAATAAAATTCTTCTTTCAGTGGTGTGCAGTTCTTTTGGTATCATCTGACTATCTATTAACGAAGTCTCATGCCCATTGCCGCTTCGGAACAGTAAGATCATATTCTTATTATCATCAATATCTGACCCTGATTTTTTTTGGTAAATACGACATTTTCTAAGAACAAATCCGAGCTAGATCGATTTAGCGCCCCCAAAACCCCCTGTATACGCAATTTTATGAAAATCGTTGGAGCCCTTTCCGAGAGATTATTTATATTATAAAAAAACCGGACAAGTGCGAGTCGGACTCGCGCACCGAGGGTTCCATACCATAAAAGAAGTTAAACATTAAAAGAATCACTTTATTTCATGAATTTACGAGTATAATTTGCATGTAGCATCGAGATACTGGCATGTAGGTACCTACTTTTGTTGGCAAACCGCAAACATAACTTTGTTTTTGCCGGTTTATTGTTATTATCAAAATAGTATAATAGTTAGAGAGTTGATTTTATTTTTCCTGTAAAATATACGTTTACTTCTATTTATCATAATTATTTCAGATTTTTCGAATGGTAAACTTCGGAGATAAGGGGGGGGGGAACGGTATTTTTTTCGACAGTTTGCCCAATAAATCGAAAACTATCAGGCATAAATAAAAATTAGTTTTAGAATACATAACTTACGCCCTTTCATATGATACCCCACTCAATATTTTTGTCTCATTTTGAAATTTTGTCGACCCAGTTTGAAATGAAATGAAATGAAATGAAATGAAATGAAATGAAATGAAGGTTTATTCATTAAATGTACGTACAATTAGGTGTTACAATATTGAGATAGGCCGATTACATTTTACCATTTATAACTGGTGTATGAATATTGAAGTAGTTCTAAAATTAGGCAATAAGAATAACACAATTACAAGGTAAAATATGGTTTTCCCCCCTTTTTAAATAAAAATAAAAACAATTTTCAAATTTTTACGATTGTTATGACGTCGGGTCACTATTATCTATAACTATTCTAAATTTCAAGTCGATAGCTTGAATAGTTACTGAAATAATCGAGTGTGACAGACGGACGGACGGAGAAAGTCTCACCATAAGGGTTCCATTTTTACCATTTTGGTATGGAACCCTAAAAACTTCCATCATACCCTCCACCACAACTTCGCTTCGGCCTTCTTCCAGGTTGCTTCCCGGCACCCTCTTTATTTTATCGGTCCAAGCAGCTGGAGGTCGCTCCATACCACGTTTACTTGTACGAGGTCTCCACTCCAAGACTTTTGGCACCAACGTCCAATGCCCCTGTTCCCACAACAAGCGTGACCTGCAAACTGCCACTTCTGCTTGCGGTTTGAGCTATGTCGGTTACTTTTTTAAGACGCAAATATTTAAGAAATTTTACAAGGTCTACAACTAATAGCTATTATGATGGATATTAATATATGATACGAGGCCTTTTTAACACATTTATAACCGTGCATATAATACAATATTATCATACTCGATATAATAATTCATTTGACTAAATTAATTGAAACTGTGAAAAGTTTTAAAAAAGTGAAAAAAAAATTTCCTGGACTTCTCGAAAATATGGATGCCAGCTTGAAAATCGCGCTAGAAAAAATTCTGAATTTATCTTTTGATGAACGTTCTTGGACCCAAGCTACTTTACCGGTCAAATATGGTGGCATCGGCGTGAGAAAAATTTCTAGTGTTGCTCTTCCGGCTTTTCTGTCCTCTGTGCATAGTAGGTATACGTGAGCTCAGTTCTCAAATTCTCGGTTCCAATTCGGTTTCTTTGGCCTATGCCACAGAGGCCTTAGAGAGTTGGAAGGTCAGGTGTCCCAATGCCCACATCCCAGAGGAACGTACTACACAAAAACTTTGGGATGTGCCGTTGGTTCGGCTGACACACACAACTTTAGTACAAAATCTTACAAGTGCTCGCTTTAGCTTTGTCTGAAAAAGAATCTGGCTATTGGCTCCATGCTCTGCCATCTAGAAATCTCGGCACCCTTCTCGAAAATGAAAGTTTCCGTGTAGCTGTAGGACTCAGGTTGGGTGCACCACTGTGCCACGAGCACAGGTGTCCATGTGGAAAAGAGGTAGACAAGTTTGGAATTCACGGACTCTCTTGCCACAGGAGCGCCGGTAGGCTTTTTCGGCATGGTTCCCTCAACGATGTTATTAAAAGGGCTCTTGCCACCATTGATATTCCTGCCCTATTGGAGCCAGCAGGAATCAGTCGTGATGATGGCAAGAGACCTGATGGGTTGACGCTGGTTCCCTGGGAACGGGGTCGGGCGCTGATGTGGGATGCAACATGCGTTGACACATTGGCTTCGATTCATATCAGGGAGACAGAATCAAAGCCAGGAGCCGCAGCTGAGACTGCTGAATCCGGTAAGCGTCGCAAGTATGCCTCTCTTTTAGAGAGTTACATATTTGTCCCTTTTGCCGTGGAGACCCTGGGGCCGTGGAGTCATAGTGCCAAAAAATTCCTTCGAGAGCTTTCCCCGCGGTTAATAGCCTCAACTGGTGACAGAAGGGCTGGCTCATTTTTTGCGCAACGTATCAGCCTAGCTGTTCAACGCGGAAATGCAGCCAGTATTCTTGGCACCATTCCACGCGGGCAAGATTTGTATAGTAATTAGAATCCCAGCAAAAACATTTTCATGTAAAATGTTGCCAAGACGAGAACATGTGGCTCACACTATCAAAAAGTTATCAGATCTCATGTAGAGCAAGACTTCTAACTCTACACGCCCTAACTCTATAAATCCTAACTTTATAAACTCTACACTTTAGTCAAAATATATTATGTCTTGGCTGTTTCGGTACCGTCACATGGGCGTAAAGTGAAGAATTTATTCACTGTTCAGTACTTTTCTAATAGAGTTTTGCAAGTGGCATAATGGACCATGCAAAATTCAAGAAATTTCACATTATAATTAAATGGTATCACCATTGTTATGGGAAAAAACTTCCATTTATTAAAAATATACTCTAAATCAAAGGAACACACTTTTGCAAAGTGTGATGAAGTATTTGAAACCAATGCAGTTAGTAAAACCTAAGTGCAGTTTCTGAGAAGACTCAATACCTATCTAATAAATAATTATTACTACAGAAACTAGGTATTGTATATCAGAAAAGTACAAAGTCAGTGAATAATATTTTTACTTTACACCCATGTGACAGTAACGAAACAGCCAAGACATAATATATTTTGACTAAAGTGTAGAGTTTATAAAGTTAGGATTTATAGAGTTAGGGCGTGTAGAGTTAGAAGTCTTGCTCTACATGAGATCTGATAACTTTTTGATAGTGTGAGCCACATGTTCTCGTCTTGGCAACATTTTACATGAAAATGTTTTTGCTGGGATTTCACTTCTTTTTGTAAGTTGTTTACGACCATATTTTTTATTTGGTTAATTTCCTTTTCTTTGGTGTATTTCTTGAATATCATTGCAAAGTGGATATTTGTCCGAATCAAGTATCCCCCCTCTATCATTTAAATGAGGGAACCCTCCTTGGTTCACCTAGTTTATTTTTTTCCTTATTTGTAGAATATGTATTATATTTCTTACGCATCAAAGGTGCCTTTTTTATAGCCCACACTACCTATCTTCTCGTTTATCTTTTTTAGTTTGGTCTGGGGTGCTATTGAAGTTCAACTAAGGCTCGGTTGCTTGACTTGACTTTAACCGAAACGTTATAGTTAAATATGGCGGCCTGACCCTTATTTGGAAAGACATATGAGTCAGACCGCCATATTTAACTATAACGTTTCGGTTAAAGTCAAGTCAAGCAACCGAGCCTAAGGAAAACTATCACGGTTTAGTAACGAGTTAGCGAGTATTGGCCTTAACTTATAAAATATACTTGAAAATAGTAAGAATTTCGTTATAATTCAATGGAAAATATTTATCAAATACAAGATGCATACCTACAGTGTCTATTATTTATACTTTATAATTTATGACTGCGCGTGGCCCTTTTTTTAGAGTTCTACTCGTATATTAAAATGTTAAAAATGCAAACTTTATGTTGAGACTTCCTCCGTCCGTCCGTCCGTCTATCACAAACAATAGAATATTTCAGCAACTACCTACCTACTTACGCTATCTACATGGAAATAGATGTCGGCGTTAATGGCCCAAGGTCATTGCAAAATCACCCGGAGCAATATTTCAAGAACAAAATTCCCAGCTCTGAACTTGCAAGTCTTTCTATACGGGCATGGGCATTGGGCATAATTAACATCATTTTTTGAAAATACCTACTCGCTTGCGCTAAGTCACTGGACGATTTTTTTTAATAATCCACACGTGCGTTTCCACTGGGTCGTCACTAGACGATACTTTTAAGTTTTGTCCGAGTGCAGTCTGCCATTTAAATGAGAGAACTTAGTACCTGCCTACTTGGTTCTTGTAGTTCTACGTAGGTAGGTATGTAACGAAATTTTTGAACGTGATTTTAACCCACTTTTAAGCATCGGATTAAATTAAATGCGTGCGTTTGGGCACTAAGCAGGTATTTGAGCGCTATATAACGCTATTCAAAATCAGATTTGACGCTTGGCACGTTCGACAGCTCACGCTGGGCCCTGGGCACTCGGCTCAATGTGGGTTTTTGTCACTGAGCACTGGATCATGGTTACTCGACGTGCAGTGAAACTCGGCTCGGTAAACATGAAATGCTTGGAACTTGGGCTTGAAACGTGTAATATTACTGGGGACGTGGCACTGGGCACTTGGACGCTTGGCCGCTTGGGCACTGGAATCAGTGGAAAAAATTACGTGTTTTCCATATGTTTACTAGCATTACTAGCAGATATCTAACATGAAATTAAGTTTTTATTATACCTATATACTTATGGGAAACCCCATACGAACTTCCAACCCCCTAATTTTATGGATGTGGGGTGATTAACTAAAAATCCTGAAACACGTATTTAATTGTTTATTACAAAGAGTCCCTATATCAATTTTGAGACCTCTAACATCAATATTTGCGGTAATTTCATACAAACTTCCATCCCCTATTTTAAGGGGTTGGGGGGTTAAATTTCCAACTTTTGGAATTTTTTTGTTGGTTGTGTGCTAATACTAGCTTATATACCAAATTTCAGCTTTCTAGGTCTTCAGGAAGTACCTAGGAATGGGAAACCCCATACGAACTTCCAACCCCCTAATTTTATAGATGTGGGGTGATTAACTAAAAATCCTGAAACACGTATTTAATTGTTTATTACAAAGAGTCCCTATATCAATTTTGAGACCTCTAGCATCAATATTTGCGGTAATTTCATACAAACTTCCATCCCCTATTTTAAGGGGTTGGGGGGTTAAATTTCCAACTTTTGGAATTTTTTGTTGGTTGTGTGCTAATACTAGCTTATATACCAAATTTCAGCTTTCTAGGTCTTCAGGAAGTACCTAGGAATGGGAAACCCCATACGAACTTCCAACCCCCTAATTTTATAGATGTGGGGTGATTAACTAAAAATCCTGAAACACGTATTTAATTGTTTATTACAAAGAGTCCCTATATCAATTTTGAGACCACTAGCATCAATATTTGCGGTAATTTCATACAAACTTCCATCCCCTATTTTAAGGGGTTGGGGGGTTAAATTTCCAACTTTTGGAATTTTTTTGTTGGTTGTGTGCTAATACTAGCTTATATACCAAATTTCAGCTTTCTAGGTCTTCAGGAAGTACCTAGGAATTTTGATGATCATCAGTGAGTCAGTCAGTCAGTCAGTGACGAAATTTGGGTTTTTTAGACGTCAATAAAATCTAAAGTATAAGACCTATAAAATTGAAACTTTATAGGTTTAATAAGTTCACTGGCGACATCATTTTCCGAGAATTTTGATTATCTGAAATAATTCAGGCCTAAGTTATAAGGGTTTAAAAATACGGCGAAACACTTCGAGAAAAGATAGGTAGTGCCCTCGCGCTTCGCTTGGCTCGTCTTGGCGGGGACACTACCGTGTCCCCAGATAATCTAATAATAAGTTTTATTGTAACATTTTAATGAAAAGTTGCTAAAAAGCTCCGACTGACATCATTAACCTTGGCCAGCATAATAATGGTCTAGACTCTAAGTCTAACCATACCAGGTTTGACCTTAACCACGGTTGGCTGAACTGTGAATAGTAAAGTGCCAATCAATGCTGTATATAATCAATTGTAATGACGGAGAAATGTGACGCGCCCGGAACCGGAGCGTGCAAATGAAATTGCCTGTAAAATGACCTCCTAGTTTGCGTGGCAATGGCAGTGGACCTATGTATTTAGAAGGGTAGAGCTAGGTCTCTCAGACAAAGACCCGGTGGACCGCGCAAAAAAATTACTGGTGTCAAAAAGTTTGTTTTGACACCACGGGAATCTTTAGTAAGCTGACCGCAGTATCGTTTATGGGCCGCCACAGATCACTTCACTATGTTATAAGTCCGCTCGTGCGTTTCCACAGCAACGGTTTTTTTTCATATTGTGGCCTATTAAATGGGAATTTTGTCAGATAGCGCTACTTTTTCTTGTATGAAGAAAGTTTACGTTTACATGTTCATGGGCTCATCCTTAGGTTCATGTCGGTGCTGAGACAAAAATATTTTTGAGCGATAAATCAAACTACCAGGAAACATTTACTATTTTAACATTATAGTTTTAAATGTAGATTTTAATTTAGATATAGTTTAATTTTATAGCTAGTTTTAATTTTTAATTAAAACCAGGAAAATTAGCAAAGTAAAACTCGATTGGGATTGGGTCGGGCAAATAACCTCGTAATGATTGAAGTTTGGGATACAAAGATTTTCGACCCCACACTGAGAAACGCCATATTAGCGGACCCTTAATTAGGTTGATGGAATTAGGAAAAGTACACGTTGGAGATCGATATCGAAGCCCAACGCCCTAAGACGTCCATCGGCTTAAAAAGTAATAAAAAAGTGTAGAAAGTTTTACGGGGTACGGAACTCAGAACATTTATTCGTGTTCCCACCACCCATAGATAAATTAACGTCGTCGGTGGGGATCCTTATGCCACTACCATTATTTCTAGATATAAGCATCGTCCAGTGAAGGCTAACATTGGCTAAATTGGCATGAAAGGTTAAATCTTTTTTATTTAATATTGTGGTTAAAACCTGCATGGTAACGCTAATTACATATCAAAAGTTTAAAAGTAAAACCGACCAAGTACGAGTCTGACTCGCGCACGAAGAGTTCCGTACTATCTACAAAATCGGCAAACAAATCACATGGTTTTTAGTATATGTATTTTGTTCTTATAGCGGCAACAGATATCATTTTCTGTGAAATATCTCATTTCAGCCTGGTGACAGACGGACAGACAGACGGCGCAGCCTTATAAGGATCCTGGTTTTTGCCCTTTGGATACGGAACCCTAATAAAAATGGGAAATGCTTTCCAAAAAACCAACTTCAAATGCACTACAAAGAGTGAAATAATTTTTATTTAAATTTTAGGTACCTACACCAATTCGAAGTCGGGCAATGATTCATATAATCCCTAATAGTCCTTCTTACTTACTTGATGTGCGAAGAAATGACAAAGTCATAGACAATCGCCCGACTTCGAATTGGTGTAGGTACCTAAAATTTAAATAAAAATTATTTCACTCTTTGTAGTGCATTTGAAGTTGGTTTTTTGGAAAGCATTTCCCATTTTTATTTTTTACTTTTTAGTGGAAAACAATAAAATGCACAAGGCGTTGTAAAAATACCCAAATCGCTTGAGGTGTGTTCATAAAATCTGAAGAGATCCCTCAATTTCACCAAGATCCCATCATCAGACCCTGACTTAATGACCTGACATCAAATCAGTATCTGCTAGCAAATGCACCAGTAACTATAAAAAATACCCAACTCGCTTCAAGTATACTAGCAAAATTTAAAGAGTTCCCTCGATTTCACCAAGATCCCATGATCAGATCCTGACCTGATGACCATAGAACAACTTGGAAAATATTACTCTTTCTAATTATACTCAAATACATAGTTTCATGTATCCATATAAAACTTGAAGAGTTCCCTCGATTTCTCCAGGATCCCATCATCAGATCCTGACCTGATTAAAATGGGACCATCTGGAAACAAAACCCTCTTAAACAAAAAAAGAATTTTTCAAATCGGTCCACGCGTCTTCGAGTAATCGGTGAACATACATAGATAAAAATAAAAAAAAAGATTCCGACGAATTGAGAACCTCCTCCTTTTTTTGAAGTCGGTTAAAAATAAGGTTTCTTCTGTGAGTAACCGACAATATGTGCCCGATATACCTCATAAATTGATTTCATCACGCAAGATTATCATCAAGTCTATATTATGATGAAAATATCTGTCTTATTTGAGGTGCTTAAGATACTGCTGTATACCTCTCCTCTCACCTATCTGAATGTTTAGGTAATGGCTGTTAGTTTATGCTTCAATTTGAACGGTTTTGACCGTCTATTTATGTTAATTCAGATCTCACGGCCGATGCCGATTCGCACGGCAATCGTAAAACCACATTTTTTCTGCGCCGAAAAATGAATGTATCTATTAATTTATTTAAATAGGCATTTGGAACGATTAGAATTTTAAAGCTTTCGATAAGATTGTCAGTTTTATGATCTAATGACTGTGATAGATTGAGACGAAGTGATTAGTTAAATACGAATAATAAACTAATAACTGTATTGGTTGTTAATAATTACATGTTTTCGTTTATTCATACCATAAGAATATGAGACCGACAAATATTTGTCTTCATGCCCAATAGAAGTAAAGCATAACCCGCGATTTTTTTTTTGCAAACAAAATGTTGTCTAAAATGAGTACTTTTATTTAAGTGGTAATTTCTAAATATAAACAGTTGATATTCTCGGAATGTCTGTCTGTCTGTAGCAATTGAGATACTTTAAGAAACTAATTTAGAGATGATTTTAATGAAACTCGGCCCAAGGTTTATCCGATTGTGAAATGGTTTTAAATCGCTAATTTAGTTTCTCTACATTTAAATTCAGTTTAGAGATTGTGTAAAACCCGAATAGTCACCATTAATTTAAATAAACTATGACTTTATAATATGAATGTTTTCTTAACAAGTCTCGGCTTACATTCTTTCTTTTGTTTATTGAAAATATAAAAATTATTCTAAACTTATCACAAACCAAGTGATTTGTACTTTATGATTCATAAAAGTCATGCTACCAGTATATCAGCTTTTAGAGGAGGAAGAAGGTGTAATTTGTTCCTTCCGTCACCAAACCTTTTCTTCTGTATAATTATGCAATTTCTCGATACGGATGCTATATAATCCGAGATAAGGTTTCTTATGCTAGCCCAGCTGTAGCATTTTATGATTATACTTCCCTTTTACTAGTATTACAACTTACAAGTTATAAGATCTAGTTATCATGTTACATGCTATGTCATTACATTATAATTTTATTTACGTTTTACTAGCAACCTTCGCAGCACGATTATTGGGAGATTATTTTAAATGGGAGATCTTTAAGTTTGATTTAATGAATTTATAAATTATATGATACAATTTAATCTCGAAGGCGATTTGGGACTTATCCTTACACAGGTTCAAACAATCTGTCAATAAAAAATAAAGGTTACAAAAAATGAATGTATTTTAAAACGTTAAAGATTCTTGGAAGTAGATTCTTATATTGTAGTGGATTCTTTGGATATTTTTTTGCTCACAAGATGCTAATATATTTTGAAATATTACTTGAAAAAAAAATTGTACCTAAACAATTATTAAAAAAAAATAGAAAGTGCTGAGTTTCTTGCCCGTTCGCCTCGGTGAAAGACAGCTTTCCAAACCATAATTCAAGGCCTGTAAGTTAGGCCTATGTGAAAAAATAAAAATTTCGATTTTTTCATTTTGTTAGATGATTTTGGTAGGTATGTAAACGTAATCGCTTCGCTTTTAACATAATCTCGAAGTAGGAAGCGCGTTTGAAAATAACTTCTAATTTATACGAAACTGCGCGATTTCGCGTCGCACGCGCATCTCTGTAAATATTGCCCATTGTTCATCTGTGTATAGACACAGTTAGGGTTGTCTAGTCGCTAGTCGTCTTTATGATTTTATCTATGCCGGCTTATCTGTATATGAACCAGTCTGGGAACCAGTTGTTCTGAATTACTGAACTACTAGTATACTTATTATTATTTTTATCTATTTTATCAAACATCTGTTAATTATAATTAATCAGAAAGATTTTTTGGCACTCAAAGTACATAATATTTGGAAATTATAATTTTGTAATTAAAAAAGATAATTTCGTTGGACATTTTCTTAAATTTATTTAATAAAGTAAATATATACAAGTCTTTGCATAAGCACTTTACTTCGCTTGCCCCGAGTTGTTTGCAGAAAAGTCGAATATTTAAGGGGTAAGTAATAAATAATAATAATATTATTAATATTAATATTTATTATTTATTATTTATTTATTAATTAAATTAGTTTAAGTATCAGTTGAATTTTGAATTTGTTTTGAACAACTCGGAGTTAGTCAATTTAGTTTTGACCTAGAAAGCTATATTAACATTGAACACTAAACAAATTAATAGACACAAGTGGCGCCTAGTACCTATTGAATGATTACTTACCTGAAAATCTCAGATAAAATTAATAATTTATAAAAGTAAGAAATATATGTTTTTCGACAGCCCTATATCTAGAGAAAAGCGACGTGAGCTGTCTAATAAATTCTTGGCATAGAGAAATTCTACGTCTTCATGTTTCTTACAAATGGAACTAATGTGCGAGCGCCTCGGAATTTTAAAGTTTACGACTTAGTTGCGTTACTTACTCGTA
The DNA here is from genome assembly GCA_963855885.1 of Coenonympha glycerion. Taxonomy (NCBI): domain Eukaryota; kingdom Metazoa; phylum Arthropoda; class Insecta; order Lepidoptera; family Nymphalidae; genus Coenonympha; species Coenonympha glycerion. The sequence goes on from OY979647.1 coordinate 1,954,853, forward strand.
ACTTTGTAGCTAAGCGAATGGCATTTGGTTAATATTTCCATAACAAATAAGAGGTATTTAAATTTGTAAAGTTTCTTCAAGTGTTGTGAAATGATTTTCACGAAGGTGTTAAGAGTTAAGACCTTTCTTTGAGTAATGCCAATGACTCGACGTGTCATATTCGTTAAATATGTAGAAACTTGGTAGATTATTTCAGCATCGAGATATTTCATTGTATCAAAGACATAACTGGTTGACTCAGTTATCATTTTTTCTCAGCCAATCAGGAAATAGAATACAATCAAAATCAGAAATATAAAATTTGCGGCATGGCAGTTTTATGGACAGGTTTTTCCCACTGGTATCTGTGGGTTTATTTGTACGTAAATATTATGTCTAATAAATGATACTTTGGCTGTAATTTATTAGTGTAATTTAATTTAGGATGTAGCTCAATGCAAAACTGCTTCCCCCCGATTTCACTGCTTATCAGTTTTCTGTATGATTGTTTACCTATTGTTTTTAGTTTGGAAATAAATAGGTAAGGTAAAAGTACGTAATTCCGACAGTGTCCCAGTACCCGATAACGAGTTAGATTTTTTATATTCATAGCTTTCTAGGAATAATAAATAAAAATTTGTGAATGGCAATACATTCTTGGTGATATTTTTTACAATTGTAATGGCAACGTTGACCAAAAAGTGTCAAGGCGTCGTAACTGTGCAACAAACAAAGTGTGCTCTCCACAAAAAAATATAAAATTCAAAGTTCTACTGCTGAACTACGAGGCGACCCCGGAGGATTGGTTTGCTTGATACTCTGCTGCGTATAATGATACGGTAAGAGTTTTACTTTATTATAATATTTGAGTATATTATTTATCGATATATCTTAGTTTTTACGGTGAATCGAATTGGAAAGTAAATATTTTTACATGTTACATCTATTGGTACTGACAAATCCCTACTTGACCCAGTGCTCGACATAATTTTAATATTTTTTGTCGGATATTGGTACACTTTAATTTGGTAGTAGTAGTTGTACCTAACCCGATAACGAATCTCTATCGCCTTGAAATAAGACTCATTTTCCCTTGAACTGCAGAATACACCCCGTCGGTTACTCCGTCGTATAGAAACAGTTGCATCTATGCTCGTCATAGCTCTTATTGCATTGAGTTAAGTCATATTTTTCTTTGACTCGACTTTAATTACCTTTAGGTACCTTGTTTGTTTTGTTACCTCGTGGATATGATAGTTATTTTGCATTATTTTTTTATTATTGTAAACTAAAATGGATAAGTATATCGGGCTCGTCGTTATTATCATAGTTAAACTATGAATATTTGTAGAAAATAATTATTTATCATAAGGAACGATTATTTCTTTTGTTTCTCAAATGTAGGTGAGTAAAACTAATGAATTTAGAAGAAAGTTGTTGTGTTTAGTATAGAAGTCTAATGTCGGTTTACTGTCTTTTAATAGGAAAAGTATTAAATTTGCCTATAAATAATCTTTGGAAAAAATAAACAAAAATGTAAACGTTTATAAACTCGTAAAAAAGGGATTAAAAGAAAACACACTCGGTAAAAACTAAAAAGTCGTATCTTTACTGCCCTCCTACAAATTTCCCAAGATTTATCTCAATTCACTCCGTGAATAATATTTATCCTACTTTCCCCACATAAGTGTACTTAACGAGGAATCGACTTACAAAACTATGAGATAAAAATAAACGTATAATTTATTTAGGAAAAATGTATAAATTATACATAAGTACGTAACGTGTTATTTCTCATTTCAGCTATAATCATGACTGAAAAGAAAAAGGCCATTTTAAAGGCTATGGAGGCAGTTGACAAAGGGTCCTGAATATCAGCTGCTGCAAGGCAGTACGGTATCCCGCGAATGACTTTACATGAAAAACTACGTGGCTCCTCATCTGTTCTATGCTCCAAGTGACCACGAGGAAAACCATCAAAAATGCATTCCGCAAATGCGGTTTGTCACCATTTGATGCAAACGACGTTGATTATTCCAAGTGTGTAACAAGTCGGTCAAATAAAACAGCTAAACCGGACAATAATCACCAAATGCAACCACATGCCGCCAGTCATTTAAAATACTTCGAATCCCAAATAAGCCCCGAAATCCTCAAAGCTGTTTACGCCAGCAAAACACTAACCTGGAAAGGGGATTAAACCTTAGAAGGCTTAGAAATTTTGATGTCAAAAATGCACGTCGCTCTGGTCGCCCTATTGCGGATAAAATGGATGCCATTTTTGAAAAAGTTGAGCGTTGAGTTGAGTTTAAGGTTGACAAAGGGTCCTGAATATCAGCTGCTGCAAGGCAGTACGGTATCCCGCGAATGACTTTACATGAAAAACTACGTGGCTCCTCATCTGTTCTATGCTCCAAGTGACCACGAGGAAAACCATCAAAAATGCATTCCGCAAATGCGGTTTGTCACCATTTGATGCAAACGACGTTGATTATTCCAAGTGTGTAACAAGTCGGTCAAATAAAACAGCTAAACCGGACAATAATCACCAAATGCAACCACATGCCGCCAGTCATTTAAAATACTTCGAATCCCAAATAAGCCCCGAAATCCTCAAAGCTGTTTACGCCAGCAAAACACTAACCTGGAAAGGGGATTAAACCTTAGAAGGCTTAGAAATTTTGATGTCAAAAATGCACGTCGCTCTGGTCGCCCTATTGCGGATAAAATGGATGCCATTTTTGAAAAAGTTGAGCAAGATCGATTTCAGTAGTTACGACGTAGCTGAAGAACTGGGAATTGACCACAAATCAGTTTTGGCGCATTTGAAAAAAACTGGGTACACAAAAAAGCTAGATATTTGGGTACCTCACTCACTAAAAGAAACCTAATGAACCGTGTACTCATTTGTGATTCTTTCTTACGACGTAAAGAAACTAAACCATTTTTCAAGAAGCTGATAACTGGTGACGAAAAGTGGATCACGTACGACAAGAATGTGCGAAAAAGGTCGTGATCAAAGGCCGGTCAGGCTTCACAGACTGTGGCGAAACCAGGGATAACTCGCAACAAGGTGATGCTGTGTGTGTGTGGTGGGATTGGAAGGGCATTATTCATTATGAGCTGTTATCACCAGGCAGGACCATCGATTCTGAACTCTACTGCGAACAACTGATGAGATTAAAGCTAGAAGTTGAGAGAAAGCGGCCGGAATTAATTAACAGAAGGGGTGTGGTTTTTCATCATGATAACGCTAGACCTCACACATTTTTAGCCACTCAGCAAAAATTAAGAGAGTTTGGCTGGGAGGTGTTAATGCATCCGTCGTATAGTCCTGAGCTTGCACCTTCAGATTTCCACCTGTTTCTGTCTCTTCAGAATTCTTTAGGCAGTGTCAGGTTAACATCACTACAGGACTGCCAAAACCACTTGTCGCGGTATTTCGATCAGAAGGCCCAAAATTTCTATAGCAACCTACAAAATGGCAAAAAGTTATCGAACAAAATGGTAACTACATACTTTAGTTAAATGTAAAACTACACTAAAAAATGTTTTGAATTTTCTTAAAAAATGCGAAGAAACTTTTTCCCCAACATATTATTACGTATTATTGGCAATGCAAATTCGTAATATTTTATAATTCCACCTTAGATGTTGGAAAAGGTAAGACGTATTTGTAACTTTTTAAAGAATTTTGATCTCATTTTATTCTGCCAAAAGTTTGAAGTTACTTAATTAAAAACTCAGAAAGTAGCTAAAGTAAGCTAATTGTAAAGTATTTGAAACTTGTGAATTACAAACTACTAATAAAACATTTTTCAAATGTTGCTCGTTTTATTTCATAAATATGTAGAATATACTTATTGCCAATTTATTTTTTAGTTCATTTCAATTTATTTAAATTATACTTTCCTTTAATAATTAGCATAAGCTCTATTTTCAATGCTCTTAATAATCTCGCAGAAATGCTACATTGATTTTACGTGAACTTTAATGTCGAGCAATAGAGTTCAATTTCGCGCTAAAAAATATCGGATTTTGGGACCAAAATCCGATTACTAGTACAAAGTTATCGGATACTGGTACAATTCGACCTTTTTTTATATTTTGTTGAATTATTGTGTATTATCGTTAATATTAATGTGAAAACATCATTACACAAAAACTAGAATAAATTCTTTATCTATTTCTGCCAATTTCGTTCCTATAAGATTGGTAGTTTAAGCATAATCGTCCTGCAAAGTCAGCGAAGTTCAAAACTTATCGGATATTGGGCCGTTTACCTTACTTACGTAAAAAAGAAGAAAAATATGTACCAAATATTTGCACCATGATTACTGAGGTTTTTAAGCGTATAGACAAAGTTACTATTTTGACACATTCAATGTGTAAACATCGTGAAACTTTAAGAAGCAATTATTTCTTACAAAATTTTCGAAAAATTAGGCCGTCTGACTAACTGTCTCACTTAAGATAATTATTTTAGTGTCACATCAGAAACAATGGGACATAAAATCTTCTAAAATTATACGCATCAGAGACTAAAGAAAAGTAATGGACAGTAGAATTCAGGCAAGAGGTTTAATCGTATTATTATTACTACTTACTACTTTCTGCCTACGACTACGCAGGCATGGGTAATTCATTCTGATTTTATCCAAATCGTTTCAAGAATTGAGCCATAATTGCTGTCTACATGCACAATTACACTATCATACACGTGAATTTTCTAAGAGGATGGCTTATAATTATAATAATAACAATTTACATCGTGTTTGTAAATATAAATTGACCAATAAATAAAATTCAAGCTTGTGAAATTGTGTTTCAAGCTTCACACTTTCAGATCTGTTAGGTTAGTACAAATTTCCAGTCGACTCGCGTCGAATAAACGGAACGGATTTCTCCATACATCTACAGGGACGCGGGTGGTCTAAGTGAATGAATGAATGAATGAATGAATTTATTTATTTGTCCACATTTTTTTTTTTTTTATTTATTTATTTATTTATTTTATTACAACTTATAGGTACAGAATATGCACTATATTTGGAGCCTGTGGTCTCCACACTAGGATCCCCTGTATTGTGGAGATCACATCCTTCCATAATGATACATAATAATAGTACTACCTAGTAATGATACAGTACTAATGATACATAGTACTTAATAGTAATGATCTTTATATTTAGTGTGTGTGTGTGCGTGCGTGTGTGTGTGTGTGTGTGTGCGTGCGTGTGTGTGTGTGTGTGTGTGTGTGTGTGTGTGTGTGTGTGTGTGTGTGTACTGTGTGTACTGTGTGTACTGTGTGTACTGTGTGTACTGTGTGTACTTATGTGATGTGTGTATACTTACAAAATTATATTTATTCTAATATAGTAAGTATTTTTTCTGTTTCTGAGTAACTTGATTCTAAGAACCATTTATAGAGTGTTTTTTTGCATTTATAGCGGGACATTTTTACTATTTTTAGTGCTCTGTTGACCTTGGTATATAGGAATGGTCCAGCAAAAAGGTAAGATCTACGTCCGAACTTCGTTTTCAAAAAAGGGAACTTCCACCTTTGAAGTCGAGAGCGAGTAATAACTGTTAGGGCTGCGGATTTATGGAATCGAAGTATAACGGATTTTATATATAACTGTCTCACACGCAAAAACCCACACTCTGCATAAAGACTATCGGTAGGATACCGGAAAGGTTTTTTATAGGCAGTCTTTAAAACTGCACGTTGGGCACGTTCGAGTTTTAATAAGTAGGTTTTGCCAGCTCCGCCCCACGCTGGGAGGCAGTAGTTGAGTATCGATTGGCAGAGTGACACATAAACGAGCTTTATTATTTCTGTATTAGCCACATTCCGAAGTCTTCCAAATATGAACATAAATTTTCGTAGCCTACTACTTAGTGCCTGAATTCGTTTGTCCCACCGTAAACCTTCGTCTAACACTACACCCAGATATTTCAAATTTTTAACCTGCTCGAGCATGGGACATTTGCAGTTCTCAGTATTGTGGTCAAGACATGCATGTAGTTTAATTTTCAATGTATCTGTTGGATCCGTTCTGCTCGATATTTTAAAACAGATAATTTTTGTTTTACTCGAATTGATGGTTAGCAAGTTATTTCTGAGCCACGCAAACACCTCCTGCAAACCCTGTTGACATAACCGCTCTACTGAACCCCAGCTATTTCCGTAAAAAACTACCGCTGTGTCATCCGCAAAAGTGAAAAATTTAGCCTGCTTAACATCAAGGGAGCATAGGTCGTTTATGTAGACTAAAAATAGAGTTGGGCCCAATACACTGCCTTGAGGCACACCGAAATTGACTTCTGCTATATCACTGGATAAATTATCAACCGTAACTTTTTGTGTACGGCCAGTTAGATATGACTGGAACCATTGCAGAGGTATACCACGAATCCCCAGTGCCTCTAATTTGTTTAACAGGATTTTCCGTGAGAGAGTGTCAAAAGCCTTTGCTAGATCGAGAAAGGCACCAACACATCTATATCCCTGATCCAGCTTCATAGAAACAAAATCAGTAAGTTCTGTGACCGCGTCTTCTGTAGAACGATTTGCTCTAAAACCATACTGATTTTCTGAGAGAAGTTTATTGGACTCCAAATAATCTAGCAATCTTTTATTGACAACCCTTTCAACTATTTTGGATATGCACGAGAGCAAAGAGATTGGCCGGTAATTAGCTACCTCTGCTGGATCTCCATCTTTTGGGATAGGACACACATTTGCTATTTTAAATTTATCAGGTACTATGCCCGTAGACAAACTAAGATTACATATGAATGTAATAGGACTAGCTAAAACAAGTTTACAGTTCTTTAAAAGTTCATTTGTGATGGCGTCATTGCCTGCAGCAGACCTGGTTTTAATGTTGTTAATTATCTTAATGATTTCTAGTTCATCAGTCGGCGTAAAAAAGAAGGAATGTTGGCTATTGTTCCTGGTACTAAGTACTGTGGCTTCCTTTGCAAGTTCGGCTTCTGTTTTTCCTACCTCATCTAGAATTTTCCTAGCAAGCTTTTCGCCTATAGTGGAAAAATAATTGTTTGCCTCGTTAAGTACGTGTGTCGGATGCCGAGTATTTTTAGTTATAAGTTTGGTTTGGTTTTTACTATTTTTAGAATTTAGATGACAAATATCTTTAAGAACATTCCAGGTCTTTTTGAGATCATCCTTACTCTTTAATAGTCTTTTTCTATCGTATTCGTCCTTAAGATTTTGTATAATATTATTACAAGTATTTCTATATTTTTTGTAGTTATTTAAAAGAATTTGGTCACCCGGATTTTTTCGTACCGTCATATGGAGGCAATCGCGCTTCTTTATACATCTGACGAGGCTAGCCGTCATCCATGGCTTGAGTATACATTGCGAACGGTGTATAGTACGCAGTTCTGTATTTTTAGACAGGGTAGTGTTTATCATATCGATAAACTCGTCGGTGGCCATGTTGGCGTCAGTATGTTCATAAAATTTAGACCAGTCTGTGAGCTGTAGATCGCTTATTATTTGGGCATAATTAATCTTTTTTAAGTAAGTAGGTCTTGGTAGGGGTATCTGCTTAGTATTATTAATTGAAAACATAACAGAATCATGATCACTTATATCGGATCTGCAGACTACTACCGAAGTTGTTGTTCGTGATTTTACAAGAACGTGGTCCAAGCAATTTGGGCCCCGTGTTGGAAACGTGTGACCAGGGATAAATCCATATTGAGCTGTAAGATTTAAGTATTCATCTGCCTTAGAGTCAATTGTGTCTATTTTAATATCGATATTGATATCGCCTACAATGAAACTACTTTCGCTTTTAAGGTTTTTCAATAAGTCCTCCAGAGAAGTCAGAAAATTTTCAGTGTTTTTGAAAGATGGTGACCTATAGATACATATAATGGTTATTGCCATCTCTAACTCTAGTATGAGACAGTTTGCATCTAAAAACGCAGGCTCTGATATGTTAACTTTGAGGCCGTGTCTGAAGTATATTACAATTCCATCATTTTGGTTGAGATATTGTTTGGAATTATGTTGCTCATAATTAGTAAGATTAAAAGCAGTAGTGCTATCCAACAACCAACACTCAGTCAGAATTATAATGTCCGGTAGAAAGTCTAGTTTTTTTATGAACATAGTTAGGTAATCTAGGTTTTTACGTATACTTCTTATGTTTTGCGTCATAACTGTAATTTGGTGTTCAGTGTCCCCTAGGTATCGGATACACAGCTGAGGCTCATTTACATATGTACTAGTCGATGCGGATACAACAGTATCCAGATCATTTATTATCGTTGTCTTAATCATTTTAAACAATAAAATGGGAACTTACCAGAATAAAAGGAACTGAATTTGTAGTAACTAAAATTTTTACGTACAAATTGTTTATATACATATCGGTTACGCCACATTTTATTAAGGTTCATGTAAATGTGTAAGTAATAGTGTGTAAGCTGTGGAGGTAGTGTAAGTAATACGTGACAAGTACGGACGATTATAGTGTACATTATACAGTTACAAATCAACAGATCTACTTCTTCTATTTTCAATATTTTAAACAGAACTGCAGTAAATACCACATAATATAAATAAAATACAAAGTTGTTATTAAAAACGGTTAACAGAACGAAATAGCATAAACGCTGTACTACTATATTAATTTTACATTTTAATTCAAGAATAACTATGTTTGCATCAAACAGTATTCTAACAAAGAACGAGCAACATTGCACGCTAGACATCTTAAAACCGGCGATAAAACACAGTTTTTTTACGGCACATATAACTTTAGGTATATCTACGCTCGCTAGTCACACATTATCCTGCGAGTTCCGTGGTTCGGATGCCGACGTCAGTGCACTCTCTAGTTTAGCCAATTGCTCCTCAGACTTGATATGAATGTAGGGTTGACCTTCTCTTTTCCTCATGTAGACCTTGTCGTTAGCGGTCCAACAAAACTCAAAACCTTTTGACTTAGCAGCCTCCCGGGATAGGTAGAATAACTTCCTAGTTTTGCTAGTGAGACTGTCCGACACATAAATTGGTTTATTATTGCCAGAAAGGCCGAGGTGCGTAGTATTAAGTGCGGGACCCAGTTTATTTTTTCTATAGTTTTTGATCGCTATGAGGAACTCCGATTTTATTATAGTATTTGAAAATTCGACTAAGAGGGTCGAGTTTGATTGGTCTCGCTTGTTTGGTATACGTTGAACATCCCGTAAATCGTATGCATTCAGCTGTACGTCGAGGTGACTCGATAACTTCTGGATCAGTGAAAATAAGTCGCGCTTCGTTTCCGTGTTACGTTTAGGGACACATCTCACTTCAATATGATATTTAATTGCGTTGCGTTCGATTGTCTCAATTTTATTTTGGAGAGAAGTACATGAGTTCATCAGCTGTTCTCGATTCTCTTCTAATATCTTTATTTTGGTCTGTAAGTCTGAAACTTGATCAGAAATGTACCCTAAGGATTTCTCGATATCCTTATTAGTGGATTTGATACATTCATTTTGCCGTTTTATGTCTGTGACGAGTTTTTCTAGGGAATCTAATCGTGTATTTTGGTTGTGCATAAAAGAGTTTAACATTTCCCTCATTTCGGTTTGGAATAAGCCGAAAACATCACCGGGTTGGTCATCGCTCAATCGCTTTGTACGCTTAGATCGAGTTTGTGTAGTTTCAGATGTTGAGGTTTTCTTCGAAATTTCAGGGTCCGAAGCAAAATGGATTTTATGTTGCAGCTGAGAGGTATCCATTTCGCACAGCAACACTTGGAGTCTGAACAGGTGACAAGTGGGTAGTTTTGAATTTTAGTACCCGCCGTGAAGATCACGCGCACATTGCATGTCGTGAGAAAGAGATGACACGATCCCAGGGTCGTCTTTGTTCAGGCGTACCGTTGTACCAGGAGAGCAGCCAGCCGCAGAGTTATCGCTAGCGGTGCATGTGTGTGGCAGAATTATGCCTATTGTGACTTGTCACTTACTTGCACACACTGATGCGGAGTAGGTAATGTATTGCGTTGGTAGCACGGTCACCTCTTACAATCTTATGCACTCCTAATTTTTTACTATGGTTTAATCGTGATTTATGTTAATTTTACTATTAGAAATTACGTAATATTTTAATAAACACGTCCACACTGTTTGAGAGTCCAGGGGGAAGGGGGAATATGTGCTCGATATACCTCATAAATTGATTTCATCACGCAAGATAATCATCAAGTCTATATTATGATGAAAATATCTGTCTTATTTGAGGTGCTTAAGATACTGCTGTATACCTCTCCTCTCACCTATCTGAATGTTTAGGTAATGGCTGTTAGTTTATGCTTCAATTTGAACGGTTTTGACCGTCTATTTATGTTAATTCAGATCTCACGGCCGATGCCGATTCGCACGGCAATCGTAAAACCACATTTTTCCTGCGCCGAAAAATGAATGTATCTATTAATTTATTTAAATAGGCATTTGGAACGATTAGAATTTTAAAGCTTTCGATAAGACTGCCAGTTTTATGATCTAATGACTGTGATAAATTGAGACGAAGTGATTAGTTAAATACGAATAATAAACTAATCACGGTATTGGTTGTTAATAACATGTTTTCGTTTGTTCATACCATAAGAATATGAGACCGGCAAATATTTTTCTTCATGCCCAATTGAAGTAAAGCTAGCATAACCCGCGATTTTTATTTTTTTTTTGCAAACAAAATGTTGTCTAAAATGAGTAGGTACTTTTATAGTGATTTAAGTAATTTCTAAATATAAACAGTTGATATTCTCGGAATGTCTGTCTGTCTGTAGCAATTGAGAGATTTTTAGAAACTAATTTAGAGATGATTTTAATGAAACTCGGCGCAAGGTTTATCCGATTGTGAAATGGTTTTAAATCGCTAATTTAGTTTCTCTACATTTAAATTCAGTTTGGAGATTGTGTAAAACCCGAATAGTTACCATTAATTTAAATAAACTATGACTTTATAATATGAATGTTTTCTTAACAAGTCTCGGCTTACATTCTTTCTTTTGTTTATTGAAAATATAAAAATTATTCTAAACTTATCACAAACCAAGTGATTTGTACTTTATGATTCATAAAAGTCATGCTACCAGTATATCAGCTTTTAGAGGAGGAAGAAGGTGTAATTTGTTCCTTCCGTCACCAAACCTTTTCTTCTGTATAATTATGCAATTTCTCGATACGGATGCTATATAATCCGAGATAAGGTTTCTTATGCTAGCCCAGCTGTAGCATTTTATGATTATACTTCCCTTTTACTAGTATTACAACTTACAAGTTATAAGATCTAGTTATCATGTTACATGCTATGTCATTACATTATAATTTTATTTACGTTTTACTAGCAACCTTCGCAGCACGATTATTGGGAGATTATTTTAAATGGGAGATCTTTAAGTTTGATTTAATGAATTTATAAATTATATGATACAATTTAATCTCGAAGGCGATTTGGGACTTATCCTTACACAGGTTCAAACAATCTGTCAATAAAAAATAAAGGTTACAAAAAATGAATGTATTTTAAAACGTTAAAGATTCTTGGAAGTAGATTCTTATATTGTAGTGGATTCTTTGGATATTTTTCTGCTCACAAGATGCTAATATATTTTGAAATATTACTTGAAAAAAAAATTGTACCTAAACAATTATTAAAAAAAAATAGAAAGTGCTGAGTTTCTTGCCCGTTCGCCTCGGTGAAAGACAGCTTTCCAAACCATAATTCAAGGCCTGTAAGTTAGGCCTATGTGAAAAAATAAAAATTTCGATTTTTTCATTTTGTTAGATGATTTTGGTAGGTATGTAAACGTAATCGCTTCGCTTTTAACATAATCTCGAAGTAGGAAGCGCGTTTGAAAATAACTTCTAATTTATACGAAACTGCGCGATTTCGCGTCGCACGCGCATCTCTGTAAATATTGCCCATTGTTCATCTGTGTATAGACACAGTTAGGGTTGTCTAGTCGCTAGTCGTCTTTATGATTTTATCTATGCCGGCTTATCTGTATATGAACCAGTCTGGGAACCAGTTGTTCTGAATTACTGAACTACTAGTATACTTATTATTATTTTTATCTATTTTATCAAACATCTGTTAATTATAATTAATCAGAAAGATTTTTTGGCACTCAAAGTACATAATATTTGGAAATTATAATTTTGTAATTAAAAAAGATAATTTCGTTGGACATTTTCTTAAATTTATTTAATAAAGTAAATATATACAAGTCTTTGCATAAGCACTTTACTTCGCTTGCCCCGAGTTGTTTGCAGAAAAGTCGAATATTTAAGGGGTAAGTAATAAATAATAATAATATTATTAATATTAATATTTATTATTTATTATTTATTTATTAATTAAATTAGTTTAAGTATCAGTTGAATTTTGAATTTGTTTTGAACAACTCGGAGTTAGTCAATTTAGTTTTGACCTAGAAAGCTATATTAACATTGAACACTAAACAAATTAATAGACACAAGTGGCGCCTAGTACCTATTGAATGATTACTTACCTGAAAATCTCAGATAAAATTAATAATTTATAAAAGTAAGAAATATATGTTTTTCGACAGCCCTATATCTAGAGAAAAGCGACGTGAGCTGTCTAATAAATTCTTGGCATAGAGAAATTCTACGTCTTCATGTTTCTTACAAATGGAACTAATGTGCGAGCGCCTCGGAATTTTAAAGTTTACGACTTAGTTGCGTTACTTACTCGTAACTTTGTAGCTAAGCGAATGGCATTTGGTTAATATTTCCATAACAAATAAGAGGTATTTAAATTTGTAAAGTTTCTTCAAGTGTTGTGAAATGATTTTCACGAAGGTGTTAAGAGTTAAGACCTTTCTTTGAGTAATGCCAATGACTCGACGTGTCATATTCGTTAAATATGTAGAAACTTGGTAGATTATTTCAGCATCGAGATATTTCATTGTATCAAAGACATAACTGGTTGACTCAGTTATCATTTTTTCTCAGCCAATCAGGAAATAGAATACAATCAAAATCAGAAATATAAAATTTGCGGCATGGCAGTTTTATGGACAGGTTTTTCCCACTGGTATCTGTGGGTTTATTTGTACGTAAATATTATGTCTAATAAATGATACTTTGGCTGTAATTTATTAGTGTAATTTAATTTAGGATGTAGCTCAATGCAAAACTGCTTCCCCCCGATTTCACTGCTTATCAGTTTTCTGTATGATTGTTTACCTATTGTTTTTAGTTTGGAAATAAATAGGTACTTACGTAAAAAAGAAGAAAAATATGTACCAAATATTTGCACCATGATTACTGAGGTTTTTAAGCGTATAGACAAAGTTACTATTTTGACACATTCAATGTGTAAACATCGTGAAACTTTAAGAAGCAATTATTTCTTACAAAATTTTCGAAAAATTAGGCCGTCTGACTAACTGTCTCACTTAAGATAATTATTTTAGTGTCACATCAGAAACAATGGGACATAAAATCTTCTAAAATTATACGCATCAGAGACTAAAGAAAAGTAATGGACAGTAGAATTCAGGCAAGAGGTTTAATCGTATTATTATTACTACTTACTACTTTCTGCCTACGACTACGCAGGCATGGGTAATTCATTCTGATTTTATCCAAATCGTTTCAAGAATTGAGCCATAATTGCTGTCTACATGCACAATTACACTATCATACACGTGAATTTTCTAAGAGGATGGCTTATAATTATAATAATAACAATTTACATCGTGTTTGTAAATATAAATTGACCAATAAATAAAATTCAAGCTTGTGAAATTGTGTTTCAAGCTTCACACTTTCAGATCTGTTAGGTTAGTACAAATTTCCAGTCGACTCGCGTCGAATAAACGGAACGGATTTCTCCATACATCTACAGGGACGCGGGTGGTCTAAGTGAATGAATGAATGAATGAATGAATTTATTTACTTGACATCAGTACTTACAGGTAATTTACTATTATACTATGATATATTAATGTGGGGTCTGGTGCTTGAGCTAAGCAAATGCCTGTGTTTCAAGTCACCAGAAGTAGAATCATTCTGACTAAGCTTTCGTCGGTTCTCCGCTTGGGGTTCACAAGAGGCGTAGCGTTTACTGGTATTCAATATGTGAAGTTTTATATAAAGCCAAAAAAAATGTTAACAAAAAAAATGCATTGAATTGAGTTAGGTACATTCATCATACATTTCCCGTCTATATATTCTTTGTAGTCTATGACCAGGTCATACATGCGAAGGCGTCTAAAATGATAATCACGTTGCTATTGTTACGGGATTAAGATCTAACATGGACCTGACACAGTTCCGTCATCAGTGACCGCAAACTATGTAATGATGAATAATGACTGCTAGGCAAAGAGCTGGTCGCCTATTCTCCAAGACTGTTTGAACTATTTATTTTTGAAATGTTAGTACTAGATTTGATTTCCTTCACGGGAAGTTTGATTTCCTCTAATTTCAGAATTCATGGATTTAGTTAGCGAAGTGTACCTATAGAAAGTTTAGTTAAAGATCGAAGTTTTGGTAACCGGTTGGAATTTTATTCGTGTATGGAATTTACAAAATATTGTCATTTTCGTGTCGATCAGGGTGTTAATTGAATATTTGATGATTAAACGAACTTACCTTAAGTGAAGTTCTATCATAATTTTATGAATTCCTGTATGAAGATAATAACAAGAATACTAATTAGGTATTCACGCCAAGTGATAGCCATTCAGACACTAAAGTTGAGAGAAAAAATAAAAATTTCAAAATTTTTCATTACGATATCTCACGCTAGCAACACTGTGTCTGTCCTTTCATTTAGTTCAGAGTAATTATTATAAGAGTGCCTTTGTGCTTCGATAAGCTCGTCTTGGTAGGAGCACTACAGAGCACCCAAATATGTATCATATAATATATACATAACTACACAATATTATACATAACCACACAATATTATATATGTAAATATAATAATATATATATAAATGGGTTATATAGTCTTCAATAAATATTTATTATAATATGTACATTTTTTATTTACAAATTCATACATGGGTTTTTCCACAAAACAGGGGCGGGAGGGTGTTATTATCTTCATACAGGAATTCATAAAATTATGATAGAACTTCACTTAAGGTAAGTTCGTTTAATCATCAATTTTATATTCATTCCTGTATTTCTATAATAACAAGAATACTAATTAGGTAGATGTTTAGAGCCATGACATTTGTAAATAAGAAATGCTTTTAAATTAATAGAATAATAAGCATAATCGCTTAATATTGACCAAAAAAATAAAAATAACAACTTAAGTTGATATTCAAAGCAAATTAATAAATAATGGCATAATTTTGTAGAAATACTAAAACTGTACTATAGTTAGCTATAGTAAATCAATATTATTAGTATAATATATTAATAATAATATATGTACAAATACATATATTTTTATATGTGCGAATACCGAGGGTATATTAAGACTATCTAGCAGTACTGCTTGTATGTAGTCTTGACGATTAAAAGAGGTTTTAAACCTCTTTCAACAAGCTTTAAAATATTTGTATCAGTTAAAACTCTTGATTAATCGTAATAAATTGGGCTGTTAATATGCAACCATGAAATATATATTTAAACAGTAAATTGATCACGAATATATTTTATAAACTTGAGTAGAATAAATATTACCGAGACATATTTTTGGACCGAAAAAAAATAAAATCAATTTATTAATATAAAAGATTAATAAATCTATGGGTTGCAGAGAACTAGTTCGTAAATTTTTGTTCATCTTGACTGTAGGCATTAGTATTTTCGTAAAGTGTCCTTTACTTTTATTCATAGCTCTTTAGAGTTATTTCTTTTAAAGGAGTTAACAATGTTATTTTTATTTAATTTGCATAATAATATTGTTATTTGGGTTTTGGTGTAGGTACAGCTTTAATAAGGTCATTAAGATTTAAAGTGACCTTAAATTATATTTTTAACTGAATAGGGTGAAGTAAGAATATTCTCAAGAGATTTTAAAAAAAGCCATAAAGAAATCATCTTATAAGCCTATTTTAAAGTTGATTCTGAGACAAAGGCTGATGAAGTAACTGTATCTACTGTTTATTCCTGAGTTCTAATAAAGTGATAACAATAGAAACTTAAGATAGTCTGAAAAAAGCATGTTTTCTAATATTGTCAGACAGTAAACATCTTTTACAATATTATAGTATGTAAAACCGTGTTGAGTTTCTCATTTCACATAATATTAAAATTTTAACTGAAGGCATAATTGTTATTCTTATCCATGTGTTATAATAATGTTGTTTAATATCATTAATTGTTATTTTAACAGTCACCCCAACACTAATATCGCTGTTGTACTGGTTAGTTGTAAACAAAAAAAAAAACACATATACGATTGGAATACAAATATTAGACAATACTTTTAAAATTCTTGAATTTCTGCATCAAGACCATTTTTCAATTTAGCAGTCTTTCAGTTAAAAAATGTGATCTGATTTTTCCAAGTTGATAATCGCAAAAAACAACGAGCAAATGTAACATGTCAATAGGTAGACATGTCGAAATGTTATTCGCGATTGTTCGCGATTAATGCTTTGTTGACTTGTTGCGACGATGAAAAAAAAAAATTTTTTTTTTTTTTTTTTTGTCACTTACCCAATAATTCCAATGTCATCACAGAAGATAAAAGTCTCTAATCTTCGTTTAATAATAATCAGGTAATTACATACCACAGCTGACTGCTGAAGTACTACTGTACTGGTATTCAAGTTCCTAGTGACGCAGTGATGAACCAATTTTCAATTATCATTTGACCTTGGTCAGTCATCATCGAGAGCTAAATCCTTGCAGCGGCGTCATCCATCGGCATGAAAGTTAAACAAAATATTAGATTTATTTAATAATGATTAAATACAGAAAATATAAAATGTAGGCTATGTATCAACTCTAAAAGAACAAAAAAAAATATTATGATACATGCAAGCCAAAATTATGAACCATCATTGTTCATATTATCATAAATCCAATGAAGTATTTAATGATTCTATGATCTTATATATCTATTGGTAATTTCCAAATCCTTTAACATTTTTGATGCATAGATAACCATTAGTTAATAATTAGCGGCGTGATAGCCTGAAAATAAAAATATTTGATCTCGCAAAAATTAATTTGGTCTTTAAATATATTAATTTCCATTGCGTAACGTTATTCCTAGGTATGGATACCGATATTCCTGTAGATATAGGTACAAGGATACCTAAAAATAAATTTAAATAAACATATCATCGATTGTTTTCTACTTTTTCCATATTTATTATTCATTTAAGAAATTTAAGAAATAGTCAATTATAGAAACTAAAAATAACTTTGATATTCAAAAATATTGCATTCTTTTAAAAGCATGCATCATAACTCAGTTAAAGCATTGATAAATTTGATGTAATATCTAACACATCGAGTTACGATGAAAGAATGGTTGTATTAAATACATGTATTTGTAATGGAATAACAAAAAAAAATTAAGTATGTTATCGAATAGGTTGTCTCATATTCAATTGTATGTGAACAGAATATAATAGCCGAGTTTTTTGCCCGACCTTCTCAGTGCAACCCGCTTTTCAGATTCAAGCTTTCATAAAAGCCTGTAAATCAAGTCCATGTGAAATTAATAAAGATCATCATTTCCATTTTTAATTACTTAAACATGAAAATTAATTGTAATGTTACTGGTTCAATAGTTTATAAATCCTCATAATATAAAACCTTTTTGTATAAAAGTAAATTATGATGAAAGAAACTAGGATAGTACCTAGATACCTAGATACCTAGTGTCATTGCACTACATGCGAACTAAAGAAGAGAAAAAAAAAAATTACACATTAAATTCTGTTCATAGTTTTGAGAACATAAAGAGAGAAAAAAATATATTTTTAACTCATATTTAAGCACGATAAAATAATATCATCAGGCTCGAATATTTTATGAAAGTGGTTATTCTATAAGCGGCAAACGTACGAGTAAGTAGGTGTGCCTTCTTATCCCGAACCAACTATAGGCGAACATGCGCGAGTCCGCACGAGGTTCGAAACAGCGCAGCACTCCGCCAGCACTCCGATCGGCGGCCGCGCGGCGCCTGACATGACAGGTCGACAGAAATGTCAAAAGAGGACATCGATAAGTACTTGTAAGGCTGTTTTGCTCCTGGTGCTGTTCTTGTGGGGAAATTAAGACTCTTCTGTCCTGGGTAAATCTTCGAGAAAAGTCGTCGCCAGAGACGAGTGCTGTCCTGCGATTTGGCCCGTGGGTCCACCATGGACCGACAGGTGGATTGCTCAGATATTCCTCCAGTGCCAGTTAATATTGGATCTTGATTAACTGTATTTCATATTATTGATAAAAGACATAATATACACAGAAGTTATTAGAATATTATATTATCAAATAAAATTTTTGTGTCTCACTCGTACATTTCAAATTTTGAGTAGTATTCCTAGTTGATTTTGTAAGACGTTGTCAATGGACTTTTTATTGATGTATCTATAAATAATGACCACAACAAGAAACGATTCGTGTGGAAGACTAAAATAATTGTAAATAGTGCATTTGATTGCGGTTACTTTTCAGAACTGGTCTAGTAAAGTAATCTTGGTTCATTTAAATTAGCAGACAGTAAAAGAAAATATTGATATGAGGGTATATCGAAATAGTTTCTAAAGGTAATCGTTTTGATCCTTTATATCATTCCAATACAGTTGGTGATAAAAAAAAAACAGCATCGCGCGGTGTTCCCAGGTGGTCACCCATCCAAGTATTAACTGCGCCCGATGTTGCTTAACTTCGGTGATCGGACGAGAACCGTCAACCGGTGTTTTCAACATGGTATGGGGGCGTTTAAGCACCAATTTGCTATTTTGGTTACAAGATAATCTTGTCATTTTTGGGAATGATTAATCCATAGGCGTTGTCCCAATAACCATCCTCAATGTATATTGTCGTGAAGGTCACACTCTCTAATGAAGTGTACCCAACACTGAAGCATAGACTGCAGAATATATTATGTTGATTGACTTTTTTGCAATTATTAATATAGAGACGATAATCTTATTAACTCACCCTCATGTATGTCGTCGTGATGATCACATCCTCTTACGCAGTGTCCTCAACATAGATGCTTTGCAATTATTTTTTGCAATTATTAATACAAAGGCGATAGTCCTCAGGTTTTTCACCTACCAACTACCCTCAATGTATGTTGTCGTGAAGGTCACACCCTCTAAATGAAGTGTACCCATCACCGAAGAATGCATCTTGATTAGCTCCTCTTGCAGTAATTAAAACAAAGGCGATAGTCCTTCCAACTACCCTCAATGTATACTGCTGTGAACGTAACACCCTCTAAGAGGTGTACCCAACACTGGAGCAATATGGATTTTCTGAACCAATAATAACAATTCCGTAGATTTCACAATTCGTTTTGACGATGAATCCGATAATTTTGAATATTTCTTTTCGGATACTTTGATTTCCGCAAGAAATACTTATAATCACTCACTTTTTTTTATACGAGTTTAATAATGTTGTGTTGAACGGCCGAGCACTAGAACGCTAATGAAAGGACAGACACAGTGTTGCTAGCGTGAGATATCGTAATGAAAAATTTTGAAATTTTTATTTTTTCTCTCAACTTTAGTGTCTGAATGGCTATCACTTGGCGTGAATACCTAATTAGTATTCTTGTTATTATAGAAATACAGGAATGAATATAAAATCCTTTACACATCCAAAACACTGTAACAAAAATAGCGCATCTCTGGTCCAACTTCTCTTAATTGGTGACCCCGACGTGATATTAACACGCAACATTCTGTTAATCAATAAAGACATAGTCACAGTCTAATAAATCAATAAAGACAAAACACAGTCTGACAAATCAATAAAGACAAAACACAGTCTGACAAATCAATAAAGACAAGACAGTCTGATAAATCAATAAAGATACAGTCTGACTAACATAACCGCTCTTTTACGTTATTAAAAAACACCTGTCAAAAATACGTAGTATCCATGCCATGTCTATCATGTATAGTTTGACAGCCTAAGTTTGAAAAATGTTCGTGGTATGCCATTGCATTATCCGATGTTATCTTTAGAATCTAGCATGTGGCACTGTCGCATTGACCGCAAACGATATGATGATAAAATGACTAGGAATGTGATTCATGTCGAGATACCTGCGCGTCACAATATAGCGACAGTAACGAAAAGGTGATTGATGATAGATACTTTACTCACATTAACGTGAAATCAACGGGTCTGCCCGCGAAATTCAAAATTTTCGTGGTTATTTGCAATTTGTACGCTAATTAGACATGATAGGCTTGTGGCAATCAATTTGCGAGAATGGCAGTATCATCTTTACATGATTATATCAAAATATTTGCATAAAAATGTGTAGGTATCCTAGGAAATTAGTCCGAGTATCGAGTTTTATGTGAGTAGCTCGCAAATCTCGGACTAATTTCTTTAACTTGACGCTTTCGAGCAGAGATTTTTATATAAACACGAAGAAGATATTGAGATTATCGCAATTTGACGGCCATAAGCCTAATGTCTTATTAGCTTAAAAATCGCGAAAAATCACGAAAAATTTGAATTTCGCGGGCACACCCATGGTGTGCTCCTTAAGGTATAACTAGGTATATGTAGGTATCTAATATGCAGTGATCGCCCATCGATTCAGAGAAGTTAGCATAAGTTGTAGAATAAATTCCGATTCGAAACATGTAATCTACTTAAGTATATTCAAGTATACGAAAACGTATAACTCTGTCGAATTCTTAGCATTGTCGTATCTTTTACCATCTAACTTTCGTTACCCGGTTGAGCAGGCCAGGTCCACTTATTACGTGATCGAGAAATTACAGGTAGGCGTCCCGACGTACCTACTAATTTCAGACGGCCGCCACGCGCCGGATAATTTGCTCGCGTTAGTTCGGGTACGGTCTATTTCACGCGCTGCGTGCGCCCGATGACGAGGTAGCCCTAGTACGTCGAATTCCATATCTGTGTCGAATGCGATAAAGTTACGCAATATAAAGAGAAGTTCTTTTCGGAGGCGTGGCCAGGCGCTGTTGCGAACTGAATTGCACTTTTTGTGTCAGCGCTAGAGTCCGGTATTTTTTAAAATCATCTTACCGAGTGAGCCTTCTGTACCGTCAGGTACTATTAGGTATTCCTTGGTTAAGGCTTCGAATCCCGGGCACACAACGCTTACGTTTTAGGGTTGTGTTGCGTTTGTGGAAATTAAATATCAATTGCCTTGCGATGCAGGAAAACATAGAGACATTGACGTATATTCTAGACGGGGCGGACCGCGCGAAAAAATGTCACCAGTTTACGGGAGCAAAACCCCCTCCGGCGTCAGCTGTAAGCCTACGCAGTATTTCGTAGGAATTTCGACACATGGCTCTACATTTTCTTGTATGAAGAAGGTTTACGTAAAATGTTCGGATGGGCCTATCTTGACTATTACTATCAATGCAAAGAGAGGTTAATGTCGTCAAAATGTTCTCAAACGAGGGATCTCCCTCTGTCCAGTATTCTAACTTATTTTGACAATAAGGAACAAGATTTTTATAACCTACGAGTTTATTATCTACATACATAATTTCTGTAACAAAAACCTGTATTTCCAGAGAATGTACCAGCTACACGGCTGATGAAACTGGCATCATAATGTTACTGTGTTGACAAGTGTTGCATAAATTCAGTGTTTCATAGTAAATACGACCTGGCTAGGGACCAGATTTTACTCAAGTTGTTCTGAAACTAGCTTTAATATACTAGTAGGTACATATTATACGCTATAACTATTTATAACCAAAAGATGATTCTCATTTGTGATCAAGTTACTAGTAAATGCATTTTCACGTCAAAATAATAAGGTTATTTCCTGCTAATGTGATTTTTTTTGTAATGCAAAGAATTTCACGTGAATTTTAATAAATATCTGTGTAAGTTGTACGCTGGTAAATTTTTTTCCGAATTTCAGTATTTTGGATTCTTACTCCTAACTTTTTCTTAACTACATAGTGTTATAATACGAACTCAAAGTAAGAAACAAGTTAATTTAGTTGAACAGATAAATTTAAATATATTATGTACATAAAAAGATTTAAAAGAAAAATAACAGATTAAAAACTAGGTTATAAATTTAAAACCTCATCGATTCCATCGCAACGAGGCATGGTACCCAAAATACTGGCAGCATTGCCTCTTTGGATGGCCAAACTAATACGTTGGCCAAGGTAGCTGCCAGCTCTTGGATCCCCGGTAGACTCGATAACTCTCTTTGAAATTTCTTCAAAAAGAGCTCGAGCCCCCGGGCCCCACGGCCCCATAGTCTCCACACCAAAAGGCGCAAATATGAAAATCTTGTCAAGAGATTCATATTTGCCCGTTCGGCACTAGTAGCCGCAGCCCCCGCCATAGAGGAGGTCGCCTCAATGTGGGACGCAGCCAGGGTGTCAGCACAAGTTGCGTCCCAAACAAGCGACCTCCCTAAACGCCAGGGAACAAGCGTCATCCCATCGGGTCTCTTGCCATCACCACGCGCCAGACCAGTTGGTTCTAATACAGCTGGCACGTGGGCGGTAGCAAGAGACCTCCGGATGATGTCGTTAAGGGCACTATGGCGGTGGAAGCGACCGGCACAGATAAATTCATATGGCAGTCGGAGGACCTCTTAGAATAGAAGAGGTGTTCCTCAGAACAGCCCCCCGAACAGAACCCTCCTTTTTTGGGTAATCGTGTAAAAAGGAGTCTTTCAGATAAGAAGTTACAAAATATACATCTAAGAGAACCAAAGCTTATTGCAAAGTGTTGTCATGGTATTAAGCTATTTAAATAATTACATCAACTGCCTAATTCTTGGCGAAAGTTTGTTTTTGCGGTTTGCGTTTACTTTAAAAGTAATTACGCCAAATTGTTTGTTGTAAAACAGCGAAAGTGATAATTTGAATTCTAGTAAAACTAGAATTTGCCGCGGCTTCATGTATATAATATAATTACTATTTAACATTTTAGTTGTAAATTTTTGCTAGAAAAATCGCAAATATCTGTTTGCTACTTTTAGATCGACTTAAACCAATGCATAATTTAAAATTAAGCCAAATAATATTGCTCAACATGAGATTAAAGATTCCTAAGACCTTGCTCGGAATGATTAATTTATGTATTTTTGTATGCAATCCGAGTAAAAGGTTTTAAAATTACCATAACACTACAAATTTATTCGTCTATTCAAGGTTTCTAAAACGAAACGTGAGGTTAATTACCCATACCATTTAAACGATTTTTTCAGAAAATCATATAAAAAGTTAGGGGATACAAAATGCTTAGTTTTATCAGTAATATTATATATTCGTTGGTTTTATTAAAAATATATTAATAATTTAATGTCGGATTTTTCTGAAGATATCTAAAATCGATTAATTTAATTTATGCAAATTGGCAATTTCTTAATTTGTCGTGATGGATCTTGATGAAATATTATTAGATTTTTATAGTTGGACAGATATCTAAATTACATTAGATAACTAATTAATCATCAAATAATATTTCTTGTAAATACCTACGTATGTAGGTACTAGAGTGTTACTAGTCTATCTTTTATATTAACGTGTTTAATAACGTTATCATAAATCTGTGTTTTTTAATTAAATTCTTATAGGTATATGAAGGTAGGTATCTACAATAATAATTACTAGGTAAAAGAATAATTAAATAGCGTAAGTTCTAAGGGCGTGGGATGTAGGTATGTGAAGATGAACAATAAAAAATATTAATTAAAAATATTAATTGAATAGGAAAACGTTTCATTAAAACATTTCAAATTTTACTGACGCGAGTTAATTTTTAGGGTTCCATACCAAAATGGTAAAAATGGAACCCTTATGGTGAGACTTTCTCCGTCCGTCCGTCCGTCTGTCACACTCGATTATTTCAGTAACTATTAAAGCTATCGACCTGAAATTTGGAATAGTTGTAGATAATTGCGGCGCGCCGCCATTGCAATCATAAAAAATTGATAATCTTTTTTATTTTCATTAAAAAGGGGGGAAAACCGGGTTGTCAAAATTTCAAAATGAGATTACAATATTGAGTGGGGTATCATATGAAAGGGCGTCACTTGTGTATTCTAAAACCGATTTTTTTTATTTTTATGTCTGATAGTTTTAGATTTATTGGGCAAACTGTCGAAAAAAAACCCTTATCTCCGAAGTTTACCAATCGAAAAATCTGAAATAATTATGATTAATAGGAGTTAACGTATATTTTACAGGAAAAATAAAATCAACTCTCTAACTTTTATACTTTTTTTGATAATAACAATAAACCGCCAAAAACAAAGTTAGGTTTGCGGTTCGCCAACAAAAGTACCTGCATGTAAATTATACTCGTAAATTCATGAACTAAAGTTATTCTTTTAATGTTTTACTGTTTTTATGGTATGGAACCCTCGGTGCGCGAGTCCGACTCGCACTTGGCCGGTTTTAATTTTTAATACTATGTACAGGGTGTCCTATGGCTATACAACATTGTTGAAGCAATAAAGTTACAGGGTATATTTTTTTCGTTTATTTCGATTTTCGATACAACCAGGTTATTATTTGCAAATTAAATGTTTCTCAAATTTAAAAAAAGTCTTCTTGAGTGAAAAGAGAAAACTCAATGGATCATGGATGGAAACTAAAATATAGTTCCTATTTAACCCTTATTATGATATCCCAATAGGAGCTACTTAGGGTTCTGATACTAAAATATCCGTGACCTCTACCGACTGAGTTCAAGAGGTGTCTATAGGTCAACATTTCTATAGCAGGTCGCCTTGAAAATCATCGATTAACATCGGCAAATATCATACGGCGCGTGTGTACATTAGTAGCTATTTGGTAGACGCAATATCAATTCATCACGCATAAAAATACATTTATTTTTAGTTTCAACAGATTTAATTGATTGGCAATATACGGTAAACAATATTTGAAAACTCTTTGTCATCATTAAAATACATTTATTGCCCACTACTTGAAATGAAGCAGTGTCTACGCTTTACATTTCTTCTCAGAGAGAGGGAGTCCCACAACAGTGGAAAGATGGATAAGATGATGATGATTACATGAAAAATTGCCAAATAACAGTACCAAATAAACTGACTAAGCATTTTATAAATAATCGGCATATAAAATGTGTGAGACAAATTCATTCATGAAGAGTTCCATTTACTACTATCATAAGTGACGACTTCATTTCGACGACCTCCGTGGCGCAGGGGACGCACGCTCGGATTCGATTGGGAGGTCGCGGGTTCGATTCCCGCCACGGGCCACTTTGGAATTTTATAATTTCTAAATTGGCTCAGGTCTGGTCTGGTGGGAGGCTTTGGCCGTGGCTAGTTACTACCCTACCAGCAAAGACGTACCGCCAAGCGATTTAGCGTTCCGGTACGATGCTGTGTAGAAAACGTTGGGGTGACAATATAACTTACCCCTTCCAAGTTAGTACGCTAACATCTTCGGCTGCATCATCACTTACCATCAGGTGAGATCGCAGTCAAGTACTAACTTGTACCTATAGCGTAAAAAAAAAGTGAATCTGGCTCACGTATTTTTTCGTATTTTTTAAGGGTGACTTCATTGAAATAGCACAATATCGTATTTTACCCACTTAGTTTTAGTTAATAATATTACCTATTTCTAAACAGGTCCTTATCTCATCCTATTACCTAAAATCTAGACTTAGAGGCACGTATGATAGAATGCCCAAGAAGGCATTCGATTTGAATGTCCATTCGGTTTTACCGAACACTTTTAACTCTATCGAGTTCTTGGTATTGGTGCATTATTTTAAATCTTGTTGTTGGACGAGTACTGAAGGACTTCTTACGCATGTTATGCACGGAATAAAAATCACTAAGTACTTATAGTCCATTGAAAAGTTACAATTTAAGCACCGAATATTGCATTTGTTAGAGGACGCAATTTTATTTTTGAGACATGTTTGGGGGTCAATAGCAGCTTAACCTCAAATTTGTGGGGTCGCCACCCTTGTCCCCCGGCCGCCATCTTGGAAAAAGGGGTTAAAACGCTTTTTTCGCCATATCTCGGAAACTATGCGTCTTACAAATAATTTGTAGGGACATAATTTGTAGAAAATTGTTTTGCCTACATAAATGTTCATGTAACTTTTTGCCCTAAATTAAAAATTAAAGAAGTTAAAAAAAAAAATGAAAAAAGAATTTAATTTATCATTGCTGCCTCCAACACAAGATGCTGTTCGTTTTCTACAGTCTCCAAGTATGTCACCAAGTCCAGTCGTGGCTCGGAAGATATCAAAATCCTGAAGAATGTGAATGCAAAGCTAATGTAACATTTCAATGGACTATTAGTATTATAAGTAGTGGGTACCTTTTTATTATTGGTGTGGCAAGTTAAATGACTAAACTCTCAATAGTTCGACATTTCGCGATGTCAGATGTCGGGTGCTTTCAATGCAGAGGTCATTATTTGACCCCCGTAGCTTGCGTGTCGCTTTTGTACATGGTTGTTGCAATGATTTGTCGGCAAACGTTTATTTAAGCAAGTATTTAAACTGACTGTTGAATTGAATGTAATAAGTAGGTACTAATTATCTTTTTACTATGGTTATGCTCACATTTTAAGTGTATATTTTACAGGAATAACTACATAGGTACCTACTTATTATGATTATAATTTTTGCTATCTCCGTTTTACAATATTGAGTAAATTTCATACGACTCACAACTGTAATTTTACCTATAGTCTGCTCCCTTAGCATTAAGACTTATGTATGATTATCACAAAAACCAGTCGACAGCCCATTCCATATCTATATTATAGAGTGTAATTTAAAAGTGTATGATACTGACAATTGTTTTAGATAAGTCACGATGATTAATTTCTCGATCGGATGTGTCATTCCCCATATATTCGATTGACAGGTTTCCGTGATCATCGTTAAGTCACATGGCTAAGGCGCTCATAACCCGCTTAACCTTACCCGCTCGCTACGTCTACCCATTATATCTACAAAAATCTTTAAATTCTAAACTACTATATTTAAGCGGTCAAAAGGTACTTATCACAGAGGTGCAATTTTTTTTAGTAATATATTTTTTTTAATAATCAAAATAATTAAATAAGTTGTAATCACAAAAGATTCCGATTCAATTACATAAATTCATAGATTATTTTGAATCGCAAAATTTTCTTAGAAAAAGCTACGTAACTAGAAACTTTAGATGATTGATTGACTTACGTATCGCATCGAAAGGTTAAATTTTTCCATTGGCATTTTTGAACAAAACTCGTTTAAAGTACAATAATATCCGTCGGAATGTTTAATAACCGTTATGCAAGTTTTCATTTTGCAGCGAAAACCGCGAGTTTTAATTAAACTTTATACTTAAACATAATTGTGCATCTTCAAACTCACTTTCACTGCCCATCATCTTGCTTGGGTAAAAGCTAGTGATGTGGTTAAGCAGTTATCGCCAACAAGTTAGGCAGTTATGGCCAAGTGCGGCTAAGCAGTTATGGGCATGGCCAAATAGTTAAGCAGTTGAGGAGTATATTCAAGTAGTTAACGGCGTAGAAGCCGTATTTAAGCGATCTTTAGTGAAGTTTAGTTTAAAAACTATAAAGACAATTACTTTTAAATTTATACGTCATGTATTTTGGGTCTTTAATCTAAAATCGTTGAGAAGCAGAAACACGATTGGATGAAATTTTCTCGATAGAAAGCTCTCCCAAAAGTTGCTCCAAAATCTCAGTTTATATAGTATTCTTCCGCGACACTGCATGTCGCACCCATCAACGTATCCGTGAGAGTGACAATGACAAAGATAAATTCAATAAATCCCCTTAAGCAGTTATGGCCAAGTAGTAACTAGTAACCTCTGGTATGTATGGTCTGAGGATCTAAAAACAGGCATGTACTAACTTTTCGGTACGTTTGTGACGATAAGGTATCGCTGTCTTAACAATGAAAGAAAGTAATGTAAGAATACCAGTAAGGTATTTCTGCGAGCTTCCTAAGGTTTGTGAAAGCTTTCAACCCGCAAAAATTAAAAGTGTTAAAAATTCTAATCACGGCAGGATTAAAACTAAAAATAATCCTCAGAAGTATATAAAATAAGATCTCAGAACTGATGTCCAGTGTGATAAACGTGTGCTTTGTGTAGTATGATATTGCAATTCAAAATTATAGGACACAATGCTTCTGACATGCGCTTGCGTATCGCTTAACATTAGGTGAACTTCGCGCTCGTGTCATTATTCTTATAAATAGACCATTATTATAAGTATTGAAAGGAGATGATAGACGGTAGACCTTTGATGCTTAGTTGATGAACTCAAAAAGTTTTAAAATTTATTTTCTGTATTAAAAACGTGTTGCATCGCAATAGAATACGCATTACATTCCCATCTAAGTTATGCATCTAAGTTGTGCAGTATGTCAGTGAGACCAAAGCGACAAAAAAAGATAGCTTTCAGTATGAATCGATCGAGAACCAGGCCGACTTGGACCTTTGCGGACGTAGCTTTGTTGTTTATTTTTACCTGTTTTATTTCTTTAAGATATTAACGTCTGCTCTATCTTATGTTTTGTTGAATGAGTTGAAATAAAAAATAATAATATGTTGATGCGTGGTAACTCACCCTTCGCCCATGTGATCTGTGAGGATTAAAAAAATCCAATATTCATTGTCTACATTTTACAGAAAAACAGTGCAAACTGGCGTTATAAGTGTAAGGATTTAAACTGGGTATTAACGATTCAGTGAGTGATAATTCAGATTAAAGTAAACTCCTCTCCTAATATCTTCTGCTAATTACTGAAAAAAAAACCAGAAAAATTCTTCTCTTCTGTGACTCGGTACTCAGACCTCCAAAAAAGTCTTCTTAACCACTAAGCTATTAATACTGAACCAATAATTGAGTAGGTAGTTAGTTATAATGATTATCAAGGCAAACGTGTATATTCTTATATAAAAATATCGCGGACCTAAATCCTAATGTGCTCCAAATATGTGTTGGCCAATGGCGGGCGATGGAAAATATCGATTAAAATAATTAAAAAAAATAAAGCACAAGGCTATAAATAACTCAGTTAGGCCTTCCTCCATTCTAATTTACATCCTATATTTAACTATTTTAGGTTGAAATTAATTTACCTTCGTTAAAACTCTCAAATTATTCGCGTGCACATAATTTGAGTAAGTAAAACGTGCGAAGAAGAAAAAAGACTTTTGTAGCATTATAATATTCTTCATATTGTAATCCGTAATTAATTGTTGCTGTTAGAAATCAGTGACTTGATTGAGTGATTTTGGTTTTGCCCTGAACTGTGGCCATACTGTACGTGGCTATAATATATTATTTTATGAGTGAAAACATGGGACGTCATTATAGGCGAAGTTCAAAAGTAGCCACAGTAGTAATGCTCATGCATATTTTAGTTGGTAGTATTTCGTAAGTACAACCGCATATGCCGTAATATAATCAAAATATTAAAACATGTCCAATAATTATAGTTATTAAATAAATTATTGTTCCGGTAATCCCAAAGTAGTGTAACTAGTTAGACACTACTAAAAGGTACTTGTTTTTGAACTTTCAAAAGGCTGTTTGAATTTTTCATGAATCGAACGGTTTTACCCACGTGGCTATTTTACCCGCTCATTGCGAATGTTAAAAATGAAAATGAATAACATTATTTATCACATATAGGCAAAAAAAAAATTTAAAGGTTCTTATGAAAAGTCAAAACTCTACTATACCGACAAGTTCGGAAAGTAGGTTTGCACCGAGAAGAACTGACGAGAAACTCGGCGATTGTTATAGCATAATATGTATATCTTGCAGCCTTGTGCAAATCAGAGTTTTCTACAATTTAACTAGTTTACAATATTTTTTCTCCAATCCTATAATTTAGTGGGGCCATCCACGTTTTCTGTATCGTTTCGAAAGTGCCGTCGACCTTGCCTGGCCGGCCGCAAACGCGCTTTACGCCTAACGTGTGGAATTACATCAAACTGTGACGTATAGCCATGGTCATTGGTCAACCGTTGTAGTTATGAGATCAGATTAGCCCAAGTAGCACATTGGCGATGACTTACGTTATAAACAAGCTACATTACAGTCTATTGCTTTTATGCAGATGTACTAAAGGATAGGATGAGTCTTCAGGCTGTACTGAGGAAAGATTAAACACTATTAAACAGCATAGCTGACTAATGACTTTATAATGGCGAAAAATTATACTAAAAGCATTTAAGCAGCAATTTAAAATAGTTTTGTCCAGCTATTGGCTGCATGTGATACTATGAACTGATTTAGAAGTCCAAAGCTTGTTAACGACTGGTTAACGAGAAAAATTCACCTCTCTTATAATGCTGCGGGCTGCATTGAGGTATTCACTAGTTTTAAATTGGTGTACACTAATTCAGTTGTAAGTCTACTTCAACGAGCTTGTTAATGGCTGATTAAAAGTGGCTATGTAATCTCTTAAAATGCCGTTGCATTTATAATAACATCATTAAACACTGTGAGTTGTAAATTGGAGTAGCTAAACTCCTTTCTAATCACAATGCATAAAGTATAGCTGGTAGCTATTTTAAAGCTTTCAGCGTTATTTAAGAGTAGATCTAGATTATTAGTGTTCAAATTACGTCAGATTTGTTTTTTTTTGCATAACGTGTGACGCGACTTCACGAGTTATACGCGTGTGTCTAAAACATTTTAAATTAAAAATGAACAACTTAAAAACATGGAACAAAAGAAAAAGAACAGGTGGAATAAAAAGAAAACTATCTAAAGCATACGCTAAGGCTTCTATGGACGAGTTACCAAGGAACAGTACTGATTCAATTAATATTTACAAGCCAGTGTCGTCTGCGCAAAGTGAGGGTTCCGCACAAACAAATTTTGATGAAAATATTGATTCTTCTATTAAGCAGCATTTTCATGAACCATGTTGCAGTCCTAAAGGTAACGCATCGTTGGAGCTCGAACAGAGTTCCACACAATTTTTGAATTCTGATAGAGACGAATCTGAATTAAGTGCAGATGAAGACAAAGAAGAATGCATATTTATTAAAAATAGGCAATTTAATAATAGTATTAAAAAATGGGCCATAAAAAGAAATATTGCACAAGATGCATTGAAGGAATTGGTAGAAATTGTAAATAAAAGATTTCCAGATATTTTGCCCAAAGACCCGAGAACAATTCTACAAACAGCCAGAAAAATTACAATTAAAACAATCGATCCTGGTGGTGAATACTGGCACAATGGGCTCATTAATTCACTTACTCTTGTTTTAAACAACTGGAAAGACGTTTGTGAAAACATGATGAGTATTAGTTTAAACATAAATTTCGACGGCTTGCCTATATATAAGAGTTCTAAATATGAATTCTGGCCAATTTTGGGTAATGTCTTTGAAATACCTAGCGCTCAACCATTTATAATTGGCATTTATTATGGCGTCGGAAAGCCTAAAAATCTTGATATTTACCTTGAAGATTTCGTCACGGAAATGAAACAGTTATTGAATGAAGGAATCCCTCTATCAAGCAACAAGAGTATAACTGTCAAGATTAGATGTTTTATCTGCGATTCACCCGCTAGAGCTTTTATAAAAGGTAACGAGAAACCAGCTAATTGTTTTGTGTAACAACGGAGAACCAATGAACACGTTTTAAAATTAAACATTAAATTGTGAACGATAAGTATAATGTTCTGTCTACTTTTGAATATCATAAGCTTTCAACGTGTCGCTGAAAAGCAGAACTATAGAAAATTATTTAAGGCACAATAAGGTGCTATATTCACGTAACGTTTTCACACACTGAGTGATGTGAAAAAAGAAAAACAAAAATAAATTAACACTGAAAAATTAACTTTAGAGTGACATTTAATTTTCGTTAAAATCGTCGTCGTAAAATTAATTTATCATTGATCGCAAAAAATATTGTGATTTCGTGTGAGATCGTCTGCTTACCTATAAGCTATATAATACGTAAATGTCATCACCTTTTTATTAAACATTTCACATCACTAAATGTAGCCGACGCGTTACGTGAATAACCCTAAAGATCGTCCTTTTGTATACTTTTTTCAGGGGTCTGCAATTTTAATGGCAAGCATGGTTGCTTAAAATGCGTTACTGTGGGAGAGTATTCTCATGGATCCCATACTGTAGTATTTCCTGCAATGAAATGCTCTAGCAGAACAGATGAAGGCTTCCGCATTAAACTTTATGGACAACATCACAAATACGATTCACCGCTGCTGCAACTTCCTGTAGATATGGTGAATGACTTTCCAGTGGCTGATTCCTTGCACCTAATAGACTTAGGTGTAATTAAAAGATTACTAGTAGGGTGGAGGGACGGCAACTTTGGAAAATACCTTACAAAATGGTCTGCTAAAAACATTGAGGTCGTCAATATGTTTTTTAGAAATTGCCATCTGCTTTCCGAAATACACAGATGTGTAAGAGGATTAGACTGTCTAGCACACTGGAAAGCATCTGAATACAGATCATTTTTCTATTACTTGAGCATCATTATACTTCCCGATGTGCTAGAAAAAAATGCATTTACTCATTTTTTGTTTTTATATTGTGCCATTACAATTTGTTCAAGTGATAACTATAATCTATTATTACCACTGTCAGAAGAGCTGCTTCAATACTTTGTAGAGCATTATAAGGATTTTTATGGTGCAGATTACGTGACCAGCAATGTGCATAATCTACTTCATATTACTGATGAGGTTCAAAGATTTGGGTCACTTCAAACTTTCAGCGCCTATCCTTTTGAAAATAAATTGTATTTGATTAAAAAAATGTTGCGAAGTGGTAGTAGACCACTTTCACAAGTAGCAAAAAGACTCAGTGAATGGTGTGCTCCTGATCGAAAAGGCGAAAAGAAGTTTGCAATGCCTTCCGTTACAAAGGATAGTAAAAGTTTCTACAAAATTAATTTTCAGGATTTCATACTTACATCGAGATCTAAAGATAAATATTTTATGACAAGAAATCGTGAAATCATTGAAGTCAAGTCAATTGATACAGAAAAAATTATAGGCTACAAAATAACAGGTTTCATAGACATTTTTGACTACCCACTAAAGTCATCAACTTTTAACATATTTAAAGCAAAACGGCCTAACGCAGAACGTATTGAAGTGAAAATAAACTTTCAGGATGTGAAGTTTAAATTTGTATGTATTGATCATAAAGAGTACTTGCATTTCATACCCCTTTTACATACTTTGTAATTAATTATGAAAGTATTTTTTAAAATACCTATTATTATTTTAAGTAAAGTGTACGTGATTTGCTGAGCAAAAATATAACAATCTTATCTGTACCGATATTATAAACAAGTATAGATTGTGACTTTCTCTGCACCTACTTTAATAATTCTTTTAGCAATAAAAAGCTTCATTATACTCTCATGTTATATACCTAATATTTTAAGTTATAAAGTGTAATTATTAAGTGGGGTTTAGAATACGAAACGTCATTTTACTCCATCGAAATAAAAGTCAGAGTATGTACTTATAGTAATGGATAATGAGAAAAATAAAAAATTGTGTTATTTTTTAATCAATATATAATTAGTGGAAATCAAAATAAGTACAAATAAAGTCTACTTTTCAGTATCTGAATTTTTTTTATCACTACCAACCAGATTTGGTACGCTTTTAACTATAATTACTTAATTACTTTAGACATTATTTTTATACCCTTGACACAAAATATATGCTATATAACAGCATGGTATAGATATTTCAATCCACGACGACGCGCCCCACTCTGTCTAACTCCTTACGAATCGAATGAAACATACCTAAGCGATTTTGACAGAGTGGGGCGTGTCGTCGTGGAATGAAATATCGTTCACTATCACACATCTATGTGTGAGTGTGTGATATTATCAACGACATAATAATTCTAACACATAACACCACACGTGCACATAACATCACACGTGCATATAAGTTAGAAATAAAGAAAATCGTCTTAATAAAGAATAATACAGAAACACTGTTTTTTATACACGCCGGTAAACTATGTAAAGTAAATTGAAAAAAAAAATGTTATTAATTATATTTCAACATAGTGATTCTTCTTCTAAGTCATCATTTCCTAGAATTTGATTTTGAACATCTGAGTTTGACATAATATCGCTTTTGGACTCTTGACCATTCTTTTCAGATATTTTCTCACTAGCCGCCTCTTTTATTCCATCTTCAACAATTTCGTTCTCTTCTACTGTTTTTGCTCGTTTGGTAATTGTACATTTCTGCGTTGAATCTTTGCGTGTACGTTTCGTGGAAGTTCTTAGGTTTTTAATTTCCAATCTTTTCCCTGAGTTTTTTAATACGGTCTTAAAAAATTTTTCGTTCGTATCATGTGTATATGTTGAATCCCAAGAATTAATTAAGCTGAAAAAAAAAATTTAGAATATTCTTGTAAGCTTTGAACGCAACTTTTACTAGGTTTCCTTTACTGCCCCCCGACCATGAACATTTACAGAGAAATTCTCTCGTAAACATAATGTCTAGCAATTTATACGCACAACTGATACCACTGCCATCCGATTTATTACACAGTAATGCGTATTGAAAATGCAATTTTTGTTTTGTCCTGTAGTCGGATAAGTTAATCTCTAACTCATTTAACTCATTGGCGTCTGATATAGGTTTTATAATAAAAGACTCTGACTCAATATAGTTGGCTTCAGCAAGTTTAACCACTGGCAAATTTTGATTGCCCTCTGCAAGCCTTTTAAAACTTTCTTCTATAAGAACAGTTAAGTCAGAAATTTGCCTGCTATTTTTTTTTAGTTTTTCCAGTATTTGTGTCTGCGTATCTATAATTTGTTTTTGATTCTCAAGAATTTTTTCTGAATTATTATTTAGTTCATCATTGGTAATAATCTGAAATACGGTTTCTCCTTCGGGGATCACTTCACTGTCTAGATCTTGAGAAGATATCTGAAATACATAAATTGAATAGAAACTATAATATGTTGTACTGAAAAAGTTTTCCTGCAAGTAAATTACTAGTATCTAATGTACATAATGAACAAGCCAGCATTTTATCGTGACACAACTATTGTTACAGTAAATGTAGCCAATATTTGTAAGAATTTATCCTGCTGTTAGTTGGTGCAAGCAGCAAGATACGAAACCAGAGTGAGTGATTGGGAGTACGATAAACTTAGTGTTTTGGCTACGGGATATTATATGGATTCCTTTATATGTCGAACATGTCATTTGAAAAAAGTTTAAGTACCCACTGCCAGGCCCAGGCCCAGGCCTCAACGACCCAGTTTGCATTCAACTTGCACCAACTACAAATAAGTCATGAACTATAACTTACGTTATTCTCAACGTTGGAAATCATTGATTTTTCAACATGCTGCTGTTGAAACATCTGAAAGCAAGAACATCAATTCAGATGAACAGGTAATACCAAAAAAAAATACAGTAAGTAATGGTAGATTATTCCCAGCGTTGTTATTGACTTAGGTGACAGAACCCGCAGAAGCCTTTTAAACTAGTAAAGGATAGGAAGAGACGCCATCATACATAGAAACAACCCTAGGGTTTATGATGTGTGGAACAACATTATAACCGTAAGGTAATAATGAGATAGTTAACTGAAAGATAACAGGTATTTATTAAGTTCATTATAACAAACACACTCACCAGATTAGCTGCCTTGGAATTATAATCAACTGGGCTTTGTATTATTACTCTACTCTCATCATCTGGATAATCGGACGTATCACTACAGTTCAACATTATTTCAAGGATTTCTTCAGCTTTATTGTAAGAGGGAATAGAAGACCGTTTGACAATGCACTCCATTTTACTCCAGTCTGGAAGAGGTTTCGATTCTTCATTTTTAATTAATAATTTTAAAGGCACGTTTTTTCCTGGCCATCTTAAAATGCCATTATGCTCCCAATTACTTGGAACAATTGTCAATTTTTCTTTTCCTTTTTCAATTGTTTGGATTATTTTAAACGGCATTATTATTCCTGAAAACAATATCTATTACATTAATTAGCACTCACAATACCTAATATAGCGCACAGACCAGGAACCGAAATATAGCGTAGGTATAAACTGAAGGGTTATTTCAATTCTCATATCTCAGACTACATTTTATGTTGATTTTATGAGTAGGTATATTACCTATGTCCGATTGGCTCTCCAAATATGTACTCTGTTCCTATGAGGTAAGTATAGATCAATGCCCTGTTCTTTGAAGTTCAAACCACAGATCACTTATAAATTAGTAGGTACGTTCAAACCTGCAAAAATGTATCAATCTATAAATAACTGTATCAATGTCAAACATGGGTTTTGACCAATCACAACACTTGAAAATCACGTTTTGACATTGATGCAATTCTTAAATGATTGATACTTTTTTAGCCGATCGCCCTGCTGGGCCCGTATTCTGTAAACTTGACAATTCCATTGATAATCACTATTGTCTATGGTTCGTTACACATTGCTGCTTTATTAAGCGAAACGAAAATAATATTTTGTGACAAACCAGTCAAAAAATCTCGTTGAAGGTCACTGAGTGATCATGACAGAGATACCACTTCTGAGACCCAGCAGGGCGATCAACTAAAAAATGTATCAATATTAAAGAACTGTATCGATGCCAAAACATGTTTTTTAGGTTTTGACAATACAATGAAGCATGCGCAAAACTCTTTGAAAGTTTACTTTTTAATCACTTCTGAGCCTGCAATCCGCAAGGTTTTTCGAAAATCGAAAGTCAAACATTAATGTAGGTACATACAGTACATAATGAAATGGTTTTCGGTCGAGATTTCTTTATCCCTAGTGAGCTGTTGTATGCTCTCTCTTTATACCAGTACACAGTAAGAAAGATAATTAAAATCCTTTGTCCAGCCAGCATAATGCTATGAGCTAGTAAATAGATTTTGGTAACACCACTGCACATTAAATAACTTTTTAATTGCATTTTTGGAGAATTTGTGCTGGATAGCAAAGGGACACCATTTTAGCAGTACAAAAACGATGTGTTATTAATGTTTTTGAATGAATAATCCATGATAATGATTTTCAGTATACTATGATAGCATTTAATTCAAACTACATATTATATTTTACACTTATTTCCTTAATAGAATATGATGAGTTATAAAACACTCATTAGAGTGATAAATTTATTTATTATTCGCATACAAATTATCTTGTGAAATACTTTTGAAAACGCGATATTACTCGTATTTTGATGGCGCATTAAATATTTGATGTAATTACCTATACACATTCTCAGTAAAATGGTACTCGCAAGTTAATTTACATAATGCCACCCAAAACCATCAAGAAAACTATTAAAAAATATATATCTTACCTTAAATATGTCCGCCTGCACACTCTTCAGCAAACAATTTAAATGTAACTAGCTGTCACATACTTAATACACAAATACATTTTTTTTGTTATTTAGGTACACAGATTTTATTTAGGTATATCTAAATAAAAGCTATTACGAAGCGCCAAAACATCTAAAAGCTGTTAAAGAGAATTAAAGTAGCTGAATCTTATGCTGCAATGACTGTTATATAGCTGTATAAGCTATTGTACAGGCTCTGTTCAGCTGTTTCGGTGATTATACTGCCGTTAACCAGCAACTGTAATGCTCAGAGCTGGTTAATTTGGGGCCCAAAATAGAATGACAAGGTCTGGGTAGCTGACTACACAGGCCTTATGCAGGAAACTAAAACAGCTTTAAGTAGTCACTAATTCTATAATCAAGTCACTGTGCGGCTGTCATGTGCTACTTGGGCATCCACGTTTTCTGTATCGTTTCGAAAGTGCCGTCGACCTTGCCTTATGAAAAGTCAAAACTCTACTATACCGACAAGTTCGGAAAGTAGGTTTGCACCGAGAAGAACTGACGAGAAACTCGGCGATTGTTATAGCATAATATGTATATCTTGCAGCCTTGTGCAAATCAGAGTTTTCTACAATTTAACTAGTTTACAATATTTTTTCTCCAATCCTATAATTTAGTGGGGCCATCCACGTTTTCTGTATCGTTTCGAAAGTGCCGTCGACCTTGCCTGGCCGGCCGCAAACGCGCTTTACGCCTAACGTGTGGAATTACATCAAACTGTGACGTATAGCCATGGTCATTGGTCAACCGTTGTAGTTATGAGATCAGATTAGTATAGCGTAAAACATTGCTCTAAATATCTTTAGTTGTTCGTATAATATATTACATTGGTCGAAGTTCAACAAATATATAGGAATGACATAAACGATAGACGAATTTATCACGTGACTTATCGAAGAGTCACTCTCATAATTTGTTTGAGTTTTCTTCCATATAAATTATTTCGTGGTTTGAAGACAATTTTATGACATTCCTATACGGGTATGGGGTACATACCATAATTATTTATTTTAATATCCACGCCCTATGCATATAACAATATGTACATCGTACGTATAAACACCCTATTTGAAAAATCATACATATCATAAAATTCATTCCATTTAGGTGTGGAAATAGTGTCCGTCCGGTTTCTATGGCTAAAGCATGGTTTCCTAACAACATCCAAAAAATCTGCCGTCAGAGATTTAAAACAACCTTCAATGTATATTTGACTGGTGTAATAGGTAGGTAATAGTTACTTACGTTTTACTTTCTAAACCTTTCTTGTTTTTACTTTCTTTTACCGATATAATTTGCATTCATCAGCCAAAGTATTAGTCTGGTCACGTCTATTCATAACAATAAATAACCTCTTGATTTTGATGTGAATGTTCTCATCTTGATGAATTGTAATGACCTTTATTAAATCGCAATCTAATGGCGCGTCATTACTTTTCTGAATGCTATTTTTTCAGGGTTCCGTCTCATCAATCATCAATCAATCAATCATCATATACATCATATCAATACATATAATAAATCTGTAGAGGTCGAATTTCTGTACAAATAAAAAAATGCTAAAAACCGAGTCAGGGGGATGTAAGAAGTGAAATAGAACTAATTTAATTTTTTTTCAAATTTTTTGTTTCTCTTTTTGTCTGTTTGTCTGTTTGTCTGTCTGTTTGTACGGGCTAATCTTCGGAAAGGCTGGACCGATTCCAATGAAATTTTGTGTGGTGGTAGCTTATGTCCCTGATCAACATATAGGATACTTTTGATCCTGGTAAATTAAAGAGTTCTCGTGGGATAGTTAAAAAACTGTATATAATTTAACAGCTTTGTAAACAACAACTAATGAACTTAATTTAGTAAAATTTGTTATGCTGATACCCTTTGCTATAGACAAAATATATATTTAAACTTATTAATCCAATTGAGTTCCTGCGGGAAAGTAAAACATTACTTTCTTAAATTACAATGGGTTAATTTATCAAGTTTAAGTTAATATCAAACGCCTATTACTAAACTTGAAAGCGTTAAAACTTCAAGTGTAATTTTTTGATACCATTGTATTTATTTGATGGTAGTTCATTTGCAACCTTCATACATCAGTGTGCTGATTCTGTATCGTTCACTTAGTTAGTTAGTAACCCTAACTGGGTTATAAGGCAAATATCCTATTTTTGCACAAATTACCAATCTAGGTCGGTATGGTATCATATATACCATGCTAGTTGCTATCTTGTACAAAAAGAATACAAAAATAGGATTTTTGCCTCCGTTTTCATAGTTAATAACCCAGTTTGGGTTACTAACTAACTAAGTGAACGAAACATAATCAGCACACAGTTGATGCACAGTGATCCTGGATCCATATGTCGTAGAAAGGAGAACTAAGTCAGTATATTACGACCATAAGATCAGTAGGCCACATCAGTAATGCATGGAGTCAATGAAACGGTAATAGCTTTGTAATGACGGTCTGTTACGCAATTGATGTTGCAAGTTTAAATAAACCATTAAAAATACGACACGTCACGATCTAAATTTAATATTGAATAATGAGCTTTTTAATCAGTTCCAGCCTATGATGTTATTAATTTTAGTTTGCTACAGAAACTTCTGAAACCTACCTAAACGTAATAATTATGTCTGACTTAAAGCTTTGCTCCAAGGATCCTAGTAGAAGAGCCTTGGTAGCTGCCATGCTATTCATGTATTGCTAGACCGCTATAAATTTGGCCCTCCCATGGTCTGCGAGACGCGGGGCGGGAGCTACTCAACCACTGATCTCTATTCTATGGATTAAACATTCTATACAATTCAGGTTAGGTTCACTGTGGATCCATGGAATAGGGATCAGTGCACTCAAGTAATCAGCTGTCAGTGACTGACGTGAATTACGCTACACACGATAATATTAATCTTGAAACATGGATAATGATACAAACTCTAGCAAATACCATAGGCGAATTCTCAAGATGTGAGTCATTACATATTATCATGTATTGATTCTATATTGAAAAAATAAACGCATTGAAACATAATATTTTTAATGTTATTAATTAGATCGTTTTAATGATTGTGATAAGAAATTAAGAATCATAAGTTTTTTTAGTCGTTAGTTTTTTCGATAGCATACTCGTACGTATGATCAAAAGCTTATCAAAACCAACCTTGCCAACCTAAAGCTCCGCAAAAATGTTCCGAGAAATAAATACCCTTCCCTTTTTCACCGACATCCGGTTTTAAAAAATCAATCATTAT
Organism: Coenonympha glycerion; assembly: GCA_963855885.1. Taxonomy (NCBI): domain Eukaryota; kingdom Metazoa; phylum Arthropoda; class Insecta; order Lepidoptera; family Nymphalidae; genus Coenonympha; species Coenonympha glycerion. The sequence goes on from OY979647.1 coordinate 1,995,675, forward strand.
TCTTACATCATGATAGTTTATACCTACACGTAAAACGGCGTAGAAGCCGTATTTAAGCGATCTTTAGTGAAGTTTAGTTTAAAAACTATAAAGACAATTACTTTTAAATTTATACGTCATGTATTTTGGGTCTTTAATCTAAAATCGTTGAGAAGCAGAAACACGATTGGATGAAATTTTCTCGATAGAAAGTTCTCCCAAAAGTTGCTCCAAAATCTCAGTTTTTCTCCTTTTTTACCGAAACTACAATGGATGTAATTGTAATTTTTGTTTAAATGTGTCGGTAATAATAATATCTAAAAACTTTGAGAAACAGATTTTTGATAACTCGCTTATTTTTAGAGAAATTAGGTAAAAGGTCGTTTTTCTGTTATATTCTTCCGCGACGCTGCATGTCGCACCCATCAACGTATCCGTGAGAGTGACAAAGACAAAAATAAATTCAATAAATGCCCTTAAATAAAAAGACAAAGAAATACCTGACTTAGCTCACGTTTACGTACCTACAAGTCTTTTATTTTTGTTTTGAGGTTCCCACATCCAACTGAAAGGTTAAGGTAATCAATATTATAACTTTAAATTTTAATGATTTATGACTTATGACTTAAGTGAGTAATTTTGACTAGGTACTTAAAGTTAAATTGTAATTTCCTGATTTTGTGAATTATAAATCTGAAGGTTATTTTGATTTCAAGCGAGTCATTTTTATTAAATTTAGAGGTTTTACTTAGTTTTTGTATAAGTATGCAATATACAATAGGTACCTATAGTTACATGATTGCTAAAATCACTTATAATGAACATTTTTAGTTTTTCAAATGCAAACTACAAATTGTAGGTTTATGGCAATGAATGTTGCGGGCATAATATATTTATGCATCTTAATTTTTTTTAACAGAAGCTATGCTGGAAAATTCCCACTAACCTCATATTGGTTCCGAAAAATTTTATACTTTTTAAAGATTTGGAGCTATGGGGAACCAATATGACGTAAATGAGTATTGTTGAACAGAGTACCTATAATAAGCCCACTATTAAAAAAACAAGTAAATAATTTAAACATTAAAAAACACGACTGCCCTGTGGTAAAACAACTTTTTCAAAAAAAAAACTAGCTTATGTTACTCGGAAGGATCTAAGGATGATAACAATACCCCATATGTCCAAATCTGTTCAGCCGTTCAGAAGTTATGGTGGAATAAAGAAACAGCACATAAATACATACATAAACCCTAAAAACATTACTCTCCTTTTTTGGGCAGTCGCGTAAAAGTAATAAAGTTTGAATTTTCGCGCCCGGATGATACCCCTTAAATGGTCATCAAATTATGAATAAACTGGCGTGGCTATAATAACTTGATTTTAAAAATGCCTTTGTTTTCAATGTTATTTCTATAAGTGAATGTATGCCGTGTACTAAAACTTCTTATTACTTAGTAATGATGTTGTCGTTTGCCGCAAATTGACCATGCGTGTCGCGTGACGGGCGGGATACTTTCTCACGTGGAATCGAAAGTAATCCGTTGCGTTCTAATAAATTGTTGTTGGGTTATAGATATATAATCGTTCATTATAATTAATACGTTGAAATAGTTTTTTTACTCTTTTTAAAATTAAAATCATAATTGATTCGATAAAAATATGTATAGTCGTGGAATGAAAAGGTTCGTCACCTTAGTGTCGATTTTCGCTTGTCGACTATCTACTATATAAAAATAAGTCGGGTTTTCCTTCCTGACGCTATAACTCCAGAACGCACGAACCGTTTTCCACGGTTTTGCATTCGTTGGAAAGGTCTCGGGCTCCGTGAGGTTTATAGCAAAGAAAATTCAGGAAAAATTAAAAAAAATTAAATATTAAAAAATGTTACATAAAAGGAAGCCATCTGGTGGCGAAACGAAGTTCGCCGGGTTTGCTAGTCTTTCTTTCTACTATATATAAATAAGTCGGGTTTTCCTTCCTGACGCTATAACTCCAGAACGCACGAACCGATTACCACGGTTTTGCATTCGTTGGAAAGGTCTCGGGCTCCGTGAGGTTTATAGCAAAGAAAATTCAGGAAAAATTAAAAAAAAAAATTAAAATTAAAAAATGTTACATAAAAGGAAGCCATCTGGTGGCGAAACGGAGTTCGCCGGGTTTGCTAGTCGTATATACTTTCGCTAATCGACTAAGTGCAATCTGTTTGAAAATTGACGAACCTTTTCGTTCCCTTACTGTACTTGAGTTATAAAGTAGTTACCTAGCTATGGTACTCTCTCATAATTACCTACTCAATTTACGAGTCCGTATATTCAAAAAATGGGAAATGCTTTCCAAAAAACCAACTTCAAATGTCACTACAAAGAGTAAAATAATTTTTAATGTAGGTACCTACACCAATTCGAAGTCGGGCAATTTTTTATACAATCTCTAATAGTCCTTACTTACTTGATGTGCGAAGAAATGACGAAGTCATAGACAATCGCCTGACTTCGAATTGGTGTAGGTACCTACATTAAAAATTATTTCACTCTTTGTAGTGGCATTTGAAGTTGGTTTTTGGAAAGCATTTCCCATTTTTTTACAGTGTATCTTTTACTAGGATTGCGTTAGACTAAATAGCAAGCCTGTATACCCGCCTTCGTTAAACTTGTTTTATCCGGGAAGGGGCCACTTAACTAAATAAACGATAGAGCTATTAAGGCGCCCATACCACTGCACGGGCTTTGCAATAGGTATTACTTAAAGGGAAGTAACTAAGTTGACTTCTTAAACGTAGTATGTCCGGTATGTCCGGCCTTTGTCATCCCAACATAATATCATTGTTAGTCATAATGACATTGCGATATGTAATAATTCATCAAATTGCTATTGACACATCCCAACCACATTTAATTTTATGTCCTATTTCATGGGAATAAGACTCGAAATGCTGTACGCCTTTGCATGACAGTGAGTACGCTTGTAAGGAATACCGTTGCAGTGATAAATTGGCGTGAAATCGCATGTGTTCACGCCCAATTGCTGCTAAACAATGCCTCTTCGTTAGTAAAAGTGATACTAGGAAAAACTTGGAAATACCACGGTGCGCAGCTAGTCATCATTGAACCATTATAAAGATAACAATTTTTAGATAACAACTCGGTAATAACATAATAGTTCTAATTTGATGACAATGTGAACTTTATATTTAAGTAATTTGTAATCATTGAAACCAGACTGATAGCTAACTTGAAAATTATTTAAATGTAAAAGAAAATCTAAAATAGAAACAAATCTTTAATACATGTGTCTTATAACGAATCAACAACTCGAATAACTCGAATGTTATGTATGGTTTTGTATGGGATATTGAAATGAATGATTCGCCTTAAATCACTTTAACCTTAAGTTAGTATTAGTATTTTACTAAACTGAAGTGTTTGTTGTTTTGAACGCGCTAAAATGCTGATTAAAAAAATGTAATTTTTTTGCTGGTTTGTCCATTTATCCAGGAAGGGTTACTATAGGCTATATTATAACATCACGCTATGACCAATAGGAGAGGAGCATCAATGAAAAATGTTGCAAAAACGAAAACAAAAATTTCTTTTCGAAAACTTCTGTTGCGTGCGTAAACGGTTAAAATTTCGCAAAAAAAAAAACAAAAATCAAGTATGACGAAATTGTTCTCCTCCAAAGACTTGTATACTAAAGACAGGGCGAACAGCGCGAAAAAATGTCGCCAGTTTATGGGTGTCATTAGTACCAACAGTATAAGGCCACGCGGTAGTTCGGTTTACTATTTTTATCTATTGCGACACCACATGTCTATCTTTGGTTGACTCATTATAAACAGGATATGTGGAAACCAAAATTCATGCGGGCGAAGTCGCGCGTAATAGCTAGTAGCTGCATAAAATGAAAGTTAATGCTTCTTCCTAAGATGGTATCTACTGTCGGGTTTTACCAGAAGGTTTGGTGCGGCCATAGTTCGTGAGGTTAATGTTGCATAATTAACTAAAATATTGTCTCCCATTGACTCCCAAGGGTTAGATGCAAAGATTTCTAGTAGACTGTAGAGATATAATCATTTACCATACCTTGCTTAATTGACACTTTGAAAGTCAAACTTGCTTGAACATTGCTTACTTGAATATTGTTTAAGTATTATCTGTGATTTTACTAGAGTTAAAGACTATAGACAAGACAAGATATATTAAGATTTCTTGCAAAGATAACCTAGTCAGTTACAATACCTTGCTTCCTTGACACTTTGAGAATCATAATATCTTCCTCAAAATTGTATTATAATTGAAGTCGATTTAACCTATTTAAGGACTTAATTAATTACAATTATACTCCTCACTAATCCTCTTACCAAAAGTCGCCTGGAAGAGATTGCTCCAGCAATAAGGCCGCCTTTGCGCTCACTGTGTTCTGTTATAATATTGTATTTTTATTTTTTTATTTTATGTGTGTAAGATATATATAAATAAATAAATAAAATACTTTGCGTACTTTACACTTTCAAAGGCATGTCTTCCTTAATATTCAGTTCAAAAGATGAAATCTACAGAGTAAAGTTTTAATAACCCTGACAAAAAATATAGGTCAAACAACAACCAAGGTCTTTTAATATGACATCACTTACGTATAGAAATGTAATAATATTGGCACTCAGTTGCAGAATATAAGGACAGTATGCAAGCCCTTCCAACCTTGCTTTGTTAAGCGTTATCTGATTGTAATTGAATATAAATGAAATGAATTGTTTATTGTTTATATCACAACTTCTCTACGTGGATTACAGATTTTTAATAATCTCACGTTATCGGAAAAGGGGAGTTTCTTCCGTATAAAAAAAAGGTATGCGTGAAGTCATGATATAAGTTTTTCGATTACATTCAGCGACGTCGGTGTAGTATCAATAATTTTGCCATGTATGAAACAAACAACGTAACATTCAAAATTTTATAAGAATCTTTCTATCTGTGACTTGCAAAATCCGTTTTCCATTATTACTTTCAGTGCTCCTTCTCTATAGGTGTGACGGTACTTTGGATAATGGACATACCTATATTGCATTTTTTGTAGAAAATGCACATTGCACACACGTCTGTCAATTAAAAGGAATGGATTATTATTTATTATAATAGCGAGGCATGGCATTAATTTACAATTGTCTGTAGCCATGTTGGCGGGAGTACGGGATACACTTACATATTCACCCCAAACGTTCAACTAGTGAAAAAAAAATTAAAAATGTAAATGTTGAAAAAGTTTATCGCTTATCTTGACCTTTTCTTGCCATAATTGTAGTTCAAGTCATAATCAGTTTTCATCTTTATTATTTTTATACACTTTCACCGGTCATCGCCCTCTGGCGTTGCTCATTGGTCAAGTAGCAACTATAGTGAGTTAGTGACTCAACCACCGGAGGCAGCCGGATGCGTGGAGAAAGGCCGCTAGCTTACTGGGTTAGTAGGTACCGACAACAAAACACTTAAAAAAGTAAGAAAAATTAGAGCTCTACCAATTGACATCTACTCAAGACAGGGCGAACTGCGCGAAAAAATGTCGCCAGTTTATCGATGTCATCAGTACCAACAGTATAAGGCCACGTGGTAGTCCGCTTAGCAGCCACCTATAGTATTTTGACAGTTGGCGCTACTGTTTGCTCGAATGAAAAAGGTTTACATAAATCGTTCGGATGCCCATATCTTGAGGTTAGTAATCAGTGGCTCTACCACAGAATAGGTACCATTGTTTCTCAATTTTTTTCGTGCCATACCTACAAGATGATTTATTGTGCCTCCTAGCTCGTCTGACAGAGTGTCTATCTATTTTTCTATCTGTTATAAGCGTTACTTCAGTCGTAATACCTATATTTATGCTATCGACATTGGAACACTTGTATGTAATAGTGGCCTACCAGACACGATTTCATTATGCTATTGATTTTTCGTGCAAAATTTCAATTCCGTTTAATCAATCAATTTCCGTGTTAATCACCGCTTCTTTGATCACACGACTTGTCTGTTTGATAGATCGATCGATAAGTGATAAAATAAATAAATAAATATAAATATATAGAGGACAACATCACATACATTGTTCCGATCCCATAGTAAGTAGCTTATGCACTTGTGTTATGGAAATCAGAAACAACGAAGGTACCACAACACCCGATAAAAAAATAATTGTTTATCTTTTTTTCTGGTGATCTGATTTTAATAGTCTCACAGAACTCCAAACAGAACTCAATAGAATCATCTAAAAGTGTAGATTAAAAAATAGAACTGCTTGTTTTTTTTTGCTAACGCTACCGGCTACACCTCATATGAACCTCACCTCATATTGCACATTATATTACGCACAGCATGACAAGTCTGACTATGATCTAGGACCTAGTTCACCTGCAATCTTGAATTAAGTGTGAGTAAACTATTTAAATTATAAAGTTACCTACTTTATATCTAAAAACCGGCAAAGTGCGAGTCGGACTCGCGCACCGAGGGTTCCATACTATTAAGAAGTAAAACATTAGTATAATTTACATGTAGGTACTTTTGTTGGCGAACCGCAAACCTAACTATGTTTTTGGTGGTTTATTGTTATTATCAAAAAAAGTATAAAAGTTAGGGAGTTGATTTTATTTTTCCTGAAAAATATACATTGATGTCTATTGATCATAATTATTACAGATTTTTCGATTGGTAAACTTCGGAGATAAGGGGGGGGTGGTATTTTTTTTGACAGTGTGCTCAATAAATCAAAAACTATCAGGCATAAAAATAAATTAAAATCGGTTTTAGAATACACAAGTAACGCCCTTTCATATGATATCCCACTCAATATTGTTATCTGATTTTGAAAATTCAAAGTCCCGGTTTTCCCCCCTTTTTAAATATAAATAAAAACATTTTTCAATATTTTATGATTGCAATGGCGTTGGGTCACTATTACCTAAAACTATTCCAAATTTCAAGTCGATAGCTTTGATAGTTACTGAAATAATCGAGTGTGACAGGCGGACGGACGGACGGAGAAAGTCTCATCATAAGGGTTCCATTTTTACCAAATTGGTATGGAACCCTAAAAATCGCCGGAAAATCACGTTTTTGTGTAATTTCTGTTGTTATAGCAGCAAAAGAAACAAGACTCTCTCTGAAAATTTAAAGAGTCTATTCCGACATTCATGAGATAGAGCCAGGCCCATTGAGAAACATACAAAGGGACGCACATCGCACAGTGTTGTTTAAGTAATAGCACCTAATTTTACCTATTAACGTAATAGCTATGCTATAATAAGTAAGCTATCATTCGAAATACGAGTATATTTCAAAACAAGCTTTTATACTTCAATTAATTATCCGTATTCTTCTCACCAAACCCTTTCATTTTTAAATGCATAAATATAACTAGTCCTCCATCTTGGATATTCCGCCATATTGGATTTAGAATGACGTCACACAGCTAGGAATGAATTGTTATCCAAACGAAAACATGCGTTCGAAATATCAGCTCAATCGGTAGAACATTCAGCTTAAAAATAAGGTCGCAAGATTAAAAACATACAAATTAAAATAAAATTAGAGGAATAAGTTATACACAACTATAATATTAATCTCGTATTTGACTGGTGGCCTTTATGCAATACTAGAACATTATAATGAGATGATTATTTCTTTTTTTGTGGTTAGACTGTAAAAGGAAAAAGAATAGGAATTAACCATAGTAGTTTCGCAAACGGCCTTTGTGGTTACTTTATTGACGGTGTAGTTAAAAAGAATTAGAGAAGACACGAGGCGCGAAACCTTGCTCAATACTTTACATGGCAGGATAAACCCAACACTAATGTAGAAGCTTATTTCGAAATATTTTACTTTTTACTTAAAAACTACTAATGGATTAGCTTGGCACACTAAGGTATAGTCTGGGAGCTAAGGGACCAAAACTGCAATTGTTTTAAAATACATATATTCACATTAGGTCCTGCAGTGGTAGTATTCATCTAAGTATGTGTTGTAGACCGTATATCTTTGAATATCACTTAGTAATTCCAAGGTGTGGGTGAATTCGTATAGTGTGTCCGCAGCTAACCTTTTAACTTGATCTTAGAAACACATTAACGTGATAAGAAGTCCCAATAAAAAATTTATTTAAAAATTAATTTTAAGTGATACAATAAATTTTAGGGATATCACTTAATTTAATCGTTATTATTTTAAAAATGTAAAAATGTACTCATTTACTATTGGAATAAACTAAATAGTGAGGAACACGAATTATAAATGCGGGCGGAAATATTAAGGGGCCTGTGAACTACAATGTCTCCATTCGTTCAAAATACCAAATCATTAGTAATTCGTGCATATTTGGATCATGTTGTGGTGTTATTCGGATTCATATAGTAATAATCTATGCTACTGGCCATATTTGGTTCGGAAATACTTCTTTAAAACGAAATAATGATCAATTTTGATCAAAATTTTTATAACTTTGGACGAGTTCCGTAATACCAAAAATTATGAAAACTTGTAACTTTCTTTATTAACTGGTATTTTTCTTTAGCTGGACAATCAAAACTGTGCTCCTGAACTAATGCGACGTGAGATAGTGTTGTTTTTATTACAAAACAAATAAGCAGAAAACATGTCTCTTTAACATAAAAATAAGCAAAACTAAATTCGTTTACAATTTCGTTTAACAAAAGTATTTCGGAACCAAATATGGTCAGAAGCATAGATTATTACTATATGAACCCGAATAACACCACAACATGCTCGAAAATTGCACGAATAATTACAAATAATTTTGGTATTACGTTTGTATGGGAGACACCGTGGGTCAGCAGACTCTTAAACGATGACACGTAGGTACTACTATCGCAATTTACTTTCTTTATCTATACAAAAGTTTCCACTATCTACCAGTAATTATTAGCTTGACGGAAACTCGATACAAACAATATGAAGTGTGTGAATTATGATAGAAATTGTTATCGCCATTGTTATTGAATCAGCGATTAGGTATACTTTCATGTGTGAATAGAAAGTATCTCATTACTATGTATAGTTACGTAGAACAACTAGTGTTGAAAACGCTATGGTATGGGATAGGTTTAGGTCAATTAGGCAGTGTTCCAAACATGCGTGTCCATTACATAATAATTATAATTTGTCACTAATTAATTTGCCTACTAGAATATTTAATTAGCGAACTGTTGTAATTTGTAATTGTAATTTAATCAACGTCCACTAAAATCGTGTTTGAAACTTGTATTACCATTTCACGATAGAGCAAAGCATAAAAAATTGGTTATTTTGGTCACAACTTACAAACTATAAATACCTTTTGATATTTACCTGCGGTTTACTTATTTCTTCTTCTACATCTAGTTCTTTTCTACGTACGCTTATTTCTTCTTATTACTTAGATACCTATATTTAGCTTTAAACATTGAAACTAAAAAGTTTAACCTGTATTACACCACGTACTTGGGTAAACCCACTATCAAATGCAAAATCTTAGTGAGATAATAATATTGTACCTTCTTAGTTCAGTAGGTATTACTTTCTACCTATAGATACGGATGTAACCAAAATCAAGAGGACAGTAGGCGTAGTAAAAGCTCTAAGGTGCAGGACGAAGAGAAATCTAGGTTAATGTGATAGATCCTAGAGATATATACAAGCCAAATGTTTTGTTTGTTGCCCTTGGCAATTTTTTTCCATAAAAGCTCCAGTGGTACCACAGGCAAAACAAATTACCCGTGGTATCCCTGGGGGCAACTGTTTTGCTATGTTGATAATAACAATTTAATTGACAATTGACGTAAGATATTCTCACCGGATATTCTACTGATTTACATATTGGCATGGGTCTTATGAATACGGGTCCTTTTGGTGCAGTGAAGATTTCATCTATCTGTCTGTCTTTTCTGAAGATCTACCTGGATAGATTAAATAGGTGGCATTGCGTTTCTTTCAATAAAATGCAAACGAAGCGTCAGAAGTGCCTTCATTTCAAGAACAACATTGTTTTACATAAGCTTGTTTTTATTAGATGATGATATTCTTAAAAGTACAAAGTTTCTAAACATAGTTTACAGTTTAATCAGCAGGTCGGTCGGCTAAAAATTTATCAATCATTAAAGCAGTATCAATGTCAAAACGTGATTTTCAAGCGTTGTGATGGGCAACCAGGGCAACACTCGTGTTTTAACATTGATACTGTTATTTAATGATTGATACATTTTTAGCCGATCGCCCTGCAGGTTAACGTTGATGGATTCCGTCCTATATATAGACGATAGTGTTTGTTGCATAAAAAGTTAAAATTGGATCTTTCTTGTTACAGATATCGTGCAGCCGCTGTGTGTCTTAGAGTCAGATTTCGGTTTCAAAATTAATTGCGCCTTCAAAAAGTCTGGACTATTCAGGGTGCGGAACCTCGGAGGTGTCAAAGCACACGCAAGTATAGGTAAGAACTACTAAAATTTGAATTTAGCCTGTAAAATGAAAGAAATCCCTGAAGTAAAATCAAAATCGCTTAATGTTTCATTCGATTCGTATAGAGATCAACAGAGTGACAGAGTTTTGACGACCTCTGTGGCGCAGGGGACGCACGCTCGGATTCGAGTGGGAGGTCGCGGGTTCGATTCCCGCCACGGGCCACTTTGGAATTTTATAATTTCTAAATTGGCTCAGGTCTGCTCTGGTGGGAGGCTTTGGCTGTGGCTAGTTACCACCCTACCAGCAAAGACGTACCGCCAAGCGATTTAGCGTTCCGGTACGATGCTGTGTAGAAATCGTTGGGGTGACATAACTTACCCCTTCCAAGTTAGTACTAACTATCTTATCTTATCTAGTTAAGCTAACATCTTCGACTGCATCATCACTTACCATCAGGTGAGATCGCAGTCAAGTACTAACTTGTATAGCGTAAAAAAAAAGTGAGCGCCTCATCGTGGATCGAAATATCTTTATCATCTTTTACCTTTCCTTTAGTATTTTACCCCCCTTATCATACCTGTGCTTGTCATCGCCTAATAGGTGAAGCATTTTCAAGACACATTTCTTGAAATTAATTTACGCTAAAATAAGGACTCCTCTGCAGATTCGTCTTCAATTTTGTGGATAATCCATCGGTTTCTTTGTACACAGTCCATTTAAGTACATCCGGAAAGTTAGTGTTTATTAAAATCTTCGATTTCATTCGGTACACATTAAAACTTTTGGTAAACTGGTGTAATCTAAATGAGAACGCCTGCTCCACTTTGGCAGTCTCTACCACGCAAGTAAATAATTTATTTTATCTCTTTGTAATTAAAGATTAAAATCTTTACACGAAAAGTTCTCAGGTTGTCTGAAAATATTACCACAGCCTACTATAACTGCATAATGTTATTACTTTTAATTAATTATTGTACATCCGATTGAAATAAACCAATTATAAAATATAGGCGGGTCTCTCAAGGTTCGTAAACAATATCACTTATTATAATACTAGCATATGCTACTGGTTTTAGCCGCGTTAAATTCTGAATTTTACAAATCCCCTAAGTAAAAAAGGCGTGTGGAACTCGGAGTCTGCCGCGGAAAGCTATTGCATAGAATTTAAAGTTATTTTTAGTTTTGCCATAAATCGAAAAGTAGAACTTTTCGTACCAGGCTGCCATAAAAGCAGGGAGTGCAACTTCACAAACTTTTTAGTTTTTAGTTTGCCATCTATCGAAAAATAGCAGAACTTTTTAATGCTATTTTTCGATAGATGGCAAACTAAAAATTAAACAGTGTGGAGTTGCGCTCCCTGCTTTCATGGTAGCCTAGTACCAAAAGCTCTACTTTAGGAGTGCCAGGTTATTTTCGTTACGGAATTTCTGGATTCGGTCTGCACCGTCAAAGCCCGCGATTTCATTCCAAAATGCCTGCGGTTCAGTATAGTTACGTAGTGTAAGAATAACATACGTCTATAATCACGTACGCATACACAAACGTCCAAATGATTAGTGACATTTAAAGAGGCAGCGGTGCTTTTCGAACCAAAAGTTCTAATATATTCGTACGATGGTTTATTAGGTAAGTAGTCGATAGATTAGTATCGTCAATTTTTTTAACGTCTCTTTTTCGGTCGTTTTACCAATTTCTAAACCTTCCTGTAATGGTCTAATCTAAAGGTATTCTATTCAAGTGGTCACTTTTAACGTCCCACATTTGAACACCTCACATTTAACTAATCGCAAATCTTTCGAAATGATATTTCGTGACTGAAGAAGAAGATGAAACATGTCATAACGTCAATCCAAAAAGGGTACCTACGATTAGATTGAGATAATCTTGTCCAAATACAGTGTGGTATATAACTATGTAAGTGGGTGGTCCTGTAGTCAATATCTGGTACTACAATTAGTTTTAAGACATTTTGTAATATCTAAGTTGGTCTTTAGCCGTTGTTAGTAACTGACCCTCATAACAAATATATAAGAAGAACTGGAATTCATGCAACAGAGCCGCGGGAAAAATAGTAACGTATAATAATAGGTTAAATAAGGTTTTACCTTGTATAACCTTACTTGTAGGTATATAGTGAATTGAATTTGTGTAACCTGTGAAAATACACAACTACCTGATACTGACATTTAAAGCTTTGGAAGTCATTGTGAGGTAATTTCTTCCATTCTTCTAAATGGCAATAGTTCATAGGTTAAACTAAGTTTAAGCTAGACAACGGATCTTTGACTTATCATTTATAGGCATCATTGTATTGTTAGATAATATTATGGAAAAGATAAACAACAAAATGGTTAGTTAGGAACTTTATAATTTATGTTCTCTTACAAGTATCTATATAGTTGTGTGCCGTGTTCTGCCTACACCTTTTGAGGGTTCCATACCTCAACTTTTATTATTTACTTTCATCTCAAGACAAAAAACGGAACAGACCGAATCAGAAACCAGCCGTTGCCCGCGGTTACGCCTGCGTGAAATTAGGTTTTTCACAAATCCCGAGGGAATCTAACTTTCCCGTTTTCGTTGCCGGTCCTTTATACCAACTCTCAAGAAAGTTTGCTAAACAAGGTCTATCGATTTATGTAGAGATTTGGGTTTTTAAATATCTCACGCGAACTTTAGATTTTTCTGGAATAAAAAGTAGCCTATATTTAAATCCAGGTTATAAGCTGTTATTTTCTAAATTGCGGCCTAATCGGTTCAGTAGTTGCGGCGTGAAGGAGTAAGAAACACAAACTACCTTTTGTAATATTAGTGTGATTATAACCATTGGGAAGTTTTGATTGAGCCTATTGTCCACATGTTCCAGGTTTTAGTCTCGGAGACGAGCTAGGGTTCGAACAGTCCCTCACCAACCAGGACCCCAGCAGGAGGCGGTCTGTCAGCTTCAAGAATGGAGCACCCAACGTTCTAGTCGACACCACGAGGCCGGCAGGGAAGCAGGAAGTAAGTATATTTAAGCTTCTTATCGACGACCAGACGAAGACTCATTTAGAAGAACTCCTTTAATATAGACAGAAAATGTAAATATATTCCCGCTTTAGGGAAAACTGAGGAGTAACGTAGGGCTAACCCACTAAAACTGTCTCGTCTTAGATACCTGTAGGCTTAGTACAAGTTTTACAACAGTACAAGATTAAACGAAACGGATTTCTTCATATATCTAAAGCCCGTACCCCAATTAGAAACATTGTGAACTAAGCTTTTGGCGGCTGTCCGCTTGGGGCGCTGGCTATAGTGGAAAAATCCATTCCGTTTATAAGAAGCGAGTCGACTCGAAGTCGTAGAACCCTGAACCTGCACTAATGCAGCTACTGTCCTGTAAAATCCCATACTCTTTCCATGAACCGCTGACAGAATATGGTATACATGAGTATGTATTCATTTCCGTATTCACGTGTGTACTAGTTAATAATTACTTTCTTGCCATTCTATTCTGAACTATGTTCTATTTAATCACAATAACCATACAAATTCAATTAAAAAAAATTCCAAGCTATTGTTATTGACTAATGTAATTTAAACTTTCAAAAGCCCTTGGACACTGACGTAAAATTTTCATTTAATATGCGTAGACCTACTTTTTATTCACAAAAACATCGCATTAAGATACATTAACTTGATTTTGCGTAAACTAAGTAGATGATACTATTCGTATGCTTGAAATACCACGCATTTGTTGGCAAGAGTCTAGTTTGCTAATCAAAAACGAAAGTTGTTTACGACAACATAAATTAGTATGAATGTAATGAAATGAGTGACATTTCATTCATTTGAATTTGCCGCGCTTCGCGTATCAGCTGTCGCGTATCTATGATATTGATCTGTGTCGATGATTTAAAATGGCGAGGGACGCTGAAATTGTTGTGTGCATTTTTGTCGTAATAAAAACTCATAGAAAGAATGTGATTGAGGACTCGAGATATAGTGAACTTTAAGTGTCGTTTCTTTGTTATTTCAGGGAAACAATTTGTGTTTAATTTTGGAGATCTTCAATGTCTTATAAAACGACATTTTTGTGAACTAAAAGAAGATGGACCGGCTTCAATTTGAGTTTACAATAATAGCCTCAAATGATGGCAAATCAAATGTATTAGCTATAACCTCAATATCTACTGAAGAAGGAAAATGTTATGTTTTACCCGAGGAACTGAAGCCGGTGAGTCATCATACATATATTGTTAAAACGAACACTTTCACAAAAGTAAAAAATAGCATTAAAAAAAGACACCAGAGTAGAAAAGTATGGATAAAGTTGGATGAAAATCTAAAGAAGACATATGTAGATGAGGAAGGTAATATGCAATTTTTAGATCAATATTTAGATGAAGTGAGCACAACACAAGCAAAGGACAAAAATGACACTTTGCAACAAATCTTGGAACAATTAATAGAAACTACAACTAAGAAAGAAAGTCAACATAACTTAAAACATATCTCAGAAAAATTTATTATTGAAAAATTCACAAGCAAAAATCCTAATGCGATGCAATGGATAGAAATTTTTGAAAAAGAGTGTGCGCGCTTTAATATAACAAAAGATGAGACAAAAATAGATATTTTGAGGTTATTTTTAGATAAACCTTGTTTGGATTGGTATAGCTCGATGATCATAAAACTAACAATAAATTCTGAATGGAGTGAATGGAAAGACAAGTTTTTAGAAACTTTTAAAAACCAAGGATGGGACATAGTCACATATGCTCTCGCATTTAGGTATAAAGAAGGACAGTTAATTGATTATGCCATAAAAAAAGAACGGCTTTTATTAGATATAAACAAATCTATAGATTCCAAAACAATGATAGATCTTATTGCAACTGGTTTACCTGGATTTATCTTAAATAAGTTAAACAGGGATGAACTCAACAACACTACTGACTTGTTCAACGAGATAAGAAAATATGAAGGCACGATGTATAAGAAAAACTCAACTAACATAAAGAGCAGTACATTTTATAATAAAAATAAAACTTATGAGAAGAAGTCATGTAAGACTTGTGAGTCTTTGGACAAAGGGATTAGATATCATCCGGAGGAGTCATGTTGGTTCAAGAAAAATAAAAATGAACCTGAAAAAGATCTTAAAACCAAAAATGTAAACAATAACTCCATAATTGAAGTAGACATAAATACTGAGAAAAAAAACTAGTAAGCACACCATTAATCAAAATCAAGCTTTTATTAGAAAATAAACTAGAAGTGAGTGGTATTTATGATTCAGGCTCACAGATTTCTATAATAAATTCAAGATTAATAAAAGTAAAAGAAAAAAAAGATGATGTGAACATAGCATACATGAGAACGGTTAATGGTGTGAAGAAGATGGATGGCTTGATAACAATAAAAATTAAAATATTTGATTTAGAAGAAGAGGTGGATGTATACATAGTAGAAAATGAAGATTTTGATGATTTCATAATCGGATTAGATATGATAAAGAAATTCAGATTAACCCAAAATGAGAACTTGCAGATAGAACAAAAGAAAATAACAAATAAAATAGACAGGATGTCTAAAGATAACAGAAATGAAGATAATAATATAAAAAAATATACAGTAAATTTCAATGAACACATACAAACAGAGGAATTTATAAGTATGACAGACCATTTAGATAATCAAAAGAAAATTGAGATAGAGAAAATTATAAAGGAATATAAAACAATATTTGCTAAGGACAAGTATGATATAGGTTCAGTTAAAGATTATGAAGCTCGCATAGATTTACAAGTAAATAAATATTGTAGTAAAAGACCATACAGATGTACAATACAAGATAGATTAGAAATTGAAGAGCAAATATCGATGTTACTAAAGAACAATTTAATAGAAGAATCATACAGTCCTTTCGCTGCTCCAGTGACATTGGCGTTTAAAAAAGGTGAAAATAGAAAATCCCGTTTATGTGTAGATTTCAGAGAGTTAAACAAAATAGTTATACCACAAGCTCAACCATTTCCTTTGATAGATGATCTAATTATTAAAACTAGAAATTGCAAGTATTTTACTACACTAGATATAAACTCAGCATTTTGGGCAATACCATTACGGGTGGAAGACAGAAGTAAAACAGGATTTGTCACACAAGATGGCCACTTCCAGTGGACCTGCCTCCCTTTTGGCTTGAAAACATCACCAGCAATTTTCCAGAGAATCTTAAGCAATATTCTAAGAAAACACAATCTCACAGGATACTCTGTTAACTATATCGATGATATTTTGATATACTCGTCTACCTTTGAAGAACATATAAGGCACATTAGAAATGTATTAGAGGCAATAATTAAAGAAGGCTTTAGACTGAAGTTTAAGAAATGTACCTTTGCTTCAGACTCAGTAAAATACCTCGGCCATATAATTCAGAACAATTCAGTAAGACCACTAAAAGACAATTTGATTTCAATAAGGAACTTTCCAACTCCTAAGACGCAAAAGAACATCAGACAATTTTTGGGAAAAATAAACTTCTACCATGACTATATACCAAGAAGTGCAATTATTTTAGATCCATTACACAATTTATTACGAAAAAACGAGAAATTTGTATGGTCAGAGAAATGTGAAGAAGCATTCAATCTGATAAAAAGATATTTATGTTCGCAACCGGTCTTGGAAATATTCGACAAAGACTTACCAATCAAAATCTTTACCGATGCATCTTTGGAGGGCATTGGAGCAATATTAAAACAGACACAACTAGATGGTAAAGACAAACCGGTGGCATATTTCTCAAAAAAATTGAATGAACATCAAAAACGGAAAAAGGCTATATATTTAGAATGTCTTGCTATGAAAGAAGCTGTTAAATATTGGCAGCACTGGCTCATCGGAAAACAATTCACCATTTACTCAGATCACAAACCTCTAGAGAACATGAACATTAAATGCAGGACAGATGAAGAATTGGGTGATCTCACATACTACCTATCTCAGTATGACTTTACCGTAAAATATATACCTGGTAAAGAAAATGTAGAAGCAGACTGTTTGAGCCGAAACCCTGTATTAGAACCAGAAGATAACAGAGAGGAAACATTGAGAATAGTTAATTTAATACAAATAAAAGATATAGTTGAAGACCAAGAGAAAAATGAAACAATACGAGAAAAGAAACAAAATTTAATACTAAAAAATAATATCTATTATAAAAAAATAAAGAAACAGGAAAAGATTATCCTCTCAGAAGAATTTAGTAAAAAACTTATAAAAAAGGTGCATGAAGATTTATGCCATATTGGGATCAGACAACTGCAGAAAAAAATAAGTTCAATATATACGGCTATAAACCTAACAAAAAATATCATAAATATTTGTAAAACATGTGAAATATGCATAAAAAATAAATCAAGATGTCAAAAAAAAATTGGATTAATGTCACAACTGGGACCAGCTACCAAACCATTTGAAATAATGTCAATGGATACTATTGGTGGATTTGGAGGATCTAGGTCTACAAAGAAATATCTACACCTTTTAGTAGATCACTACACAAGATATGCATTTATTGCGACTTCGAAAACCCAGAATGCATGTGACTTTATAAATTTAACAAAGAAAGTACTAGAGACAGATGAGATTGGAATTATCCTGACAGATCAATATCCGGGCATAAATTCAAGAGAATTTAAACAATTTTTGCAGGAAAATAATATTAAACTAATTTTTACAGCCGTGAATACACCATTCTCGAACGGCTTGAATGAAAGATTAAACCAAACAATAGTAAATAAAATAAGGTGTAAAATGAATGAGAAAAATAATAAGAGAACATGGACAACACTGGCAAGAGAATGTATACAAAAATATAATGAAACAGAACACTCCGTTACAGGTTTTGCACCAAAATATTTACTGGATGGTACAAATGTCAGTATTCTACCAAATGAATTCAAAACGATGGAAAAGGAAGACAAGTGGATTGCTGATAGAAGATTGGCATTAGAGAATACAATAAAATCTCATGAGTATAACAAGAAAATATTTGATAGAAATAGAAAAATGCAAGAATTTAATGTAGGAGACAGTGTATATGTAGAAAATGGAAATAGACTGAATAGAAAGAAATTAGACGAATTAAAAATAGGCCCTTTCAAAATAATAGAGAAAATATCGAATTCCATTTATAGGATTGATACAGGCAACAGAAAAACAGAATCAACATTATTTCATATAACAAAATTGCAACCTGTCATAACAGAGGCTGAAGAAGATGAAGGAGATGATAATGAATATGAAGATGACTTATAAGTACATTTTACAGATATATTGCTTAGAATTTTCGCTCTTAGGGGGGGAGATGTAATGAAATGAGTGACATTTCATTCATTTGAATTTGCCGCGCTTCGCGTATCAGCTGTCGCGTATCTATGATATTGATCTGTGTCGATGATTTAAAATGGCGAGGGACGCTGAAATTGTTGTGTGCATTTTTGTCGTAATAAAAACTCATAGAAAGAATGTGATTGAGGACTCGAGATATAGTGAACTTTAAGTGTCGTTTCTTTGTTATTTCAGGGAAACAATTTGTGTTTAATTTTGGAGATCTTCAATGTCTTATATGAATAATAATAATCAAGGTGAAAATGGAAAATCTGACGTAATCCAGTTATACGCTAGGTAGGTTTTCCCGGTAGCCATGTGGTTTCTAACTTAGTTGTGTAGCGATACTCTAATGACATTAATTACAATAATTTTAAATATTCATCCTTCCAAATGCCTCCTTGGTTTGAATGTTCAACTACAAAGCACCAATAAAATTCAATTGGTCCGGATCTAGTTTAATAGGAATAGCAACAAAAATAAAGCAGTTTATTATTACGAGGTTCCTTATATTGTGTTACTTTTAGTTGTAACCATACTTCCCTACTTGCTTAGCATTTAAATTGTGTGTTTCAATAAGTAGGTACGTATATGTCTGTTTTACATATTATCTGAGGTTTACTTTTTGATCTACACTTACTGACTTAACAATTAGTGTTTTATTATCACAAGCACAACTGTTACATTCATCTATTAATTTATGCAATTACAGAAACGCGCAAAGCAGAACAGAATAATGATGAGGCCAATGCCAACTGTGGGCCGACCCAACCAAGCTGCGATGGACAAGCTCTCAACTCTTCACAGACGAGTCTCCTCCACGAGCCAGCCATTGCCTGGATCAACTATGGAATCACCCACCTTCAAGACACAGCCACAGCCTGTCATTACAATGGCGAAACCCATGCCGATGGGTGTACCACCTTTCAAGCCTTTGCCACCAAAGGAAGACACTCTGAAAGTAGTACCTCTTGCATCGTCGAAGAAATACTCCCCTCTTCAAAT
The DNA here is from genome assembly GCA_963855885.1 of Coenonympha glycerion. NCBI lineage: Eukaryota > Metazoa > Arthropoda > Insecta > Lepidoptera > Nymphalidae > Coenonympha > Coenonympha glycerion. The sequence goes on from OY979647.1 coordinate 2,015,480, forward strand.
ACCTCAATCAAAAGGACCAGCGTTGGCTTACCAGAGTGAGAACTATTACTTAACACCCGATAGCATATCCAAAATGGTCTCGCACATGACAGCAGTTCAGTACCAACCCAACAGAGTTCACCAACCGACACAAATAACAAAAGTACCAAGACCCCCAGCAGTCACTGTTAACCCATTTCTTCCCATGCCATCGTCTTCACAAGCTCTAACTATCATACCCGCACCAGCTCTTCAAGAAACACACCCATCCAAATACTCGTACAACACAGTTTCTATTCCTAAAACCAATCCTCTTTCTAACTTTATAGACCCGGTTCCTCATCAAGTGCACGATCTGGCGAACAACTACCCGGCACACATTAAGAAAGTGGACGATTACAACACCATAAGCGGTTACAGCGATGATGTTACGCTTAAGTTCACTAAAGAAGATATCAATGCTAAGATAGCGGAGATTGCGAAAGCTGGAAACATATCGATGGAAGCGGTTGAAGCGGCGATAGCGTTGCGCCAACAGCAACTGCTGAGCAAGTACGCGAACATACCGATGTCAACGACGTCTAGTACCAGCACGACGACCACGACGACCACCGAGCAGCCGCTTGAGGTGTTCCAGCTTGAACCCGAACCGGAGATCATTGTGGCTCCGATACCCCACAAACCAAAGAGGTATGTATTGCTTCCTACTTACGTCTTAATACTACGTCATTGAAAGAGGGACCCAATTCTGAATCAAGTTCCAAAATAAAACCTCTTCAAAAATTATCCTTTAAAGTGAAAAACTTTGTTTATTACTTAGCTTTTTGGTAACAAAAGAATAATATGATTGAAGTGAGGCCTAAATGCCATGATAAAATAAATAATTTCTTCCTTAACTAGCTGCGATTTGATACAAATCGATATCATAAAATGACGGATGAGTGACCATGGTTTCAGTTTTACCTTTCCATATAGTCCATGAACCTGAAAACTGGTCCTGAATTAAAACAACGAAAGCTAAAATTCTTATGTCAATACTTAAAATCAACCTCCGAAGTTGTATTCGAGGTGTGGCACCATAAGTCCAATGATCCGCATTTTAGAGAATTCCACAGCTATCACGTCTAATAAATCCCTCTCCTTTATTTTTATTTCACTGATCTATTATTATTTACTCGTAATTTACCGATTCGTATTGATTAGAAAACTAAATTTTAAATCCCTGAACTTCTTACAAAATTTCATCGATATTGTACAAATTATTCCGCCAATTGCCTCTATCCGTCCGCTTCGCACTTGACTTTGGTAATTTAGCGAGTTCCGGCATCATTATACATTTCATAATTAACGTGCTATTGTTGCAACTATTGTATAAATTATTACACCAACTAGAACTTGGTATACGAAGTAACATGAATTAACGTTCATTACTGATGTTTACATAATTAAAAATCGCGCAATTATTTGTAAGGATTATGATATCAAATTGTTTTGAATGGAAAATACGGTCTGTTTTGGTCTTATATCTGATTTCTTCACTTTATAACTTTTTTGAGCAACGTAACTAATTTTAAATAACATTGCTATGCTCTAAAAAGTCGAAGTTGAAAAGCCTATGATTTTAGCCCCTAGGACTAACCTAACCTCAGGTTAAGAGTGAGAGTTCTCACTTATCTATATGCTTTTTTACTACATGTTTGCTTACTAATTGATTGTTGTTGCTTGATTGAAAATCACAGATAATATTTTCATTTTTGCCTTCCTATAAGCAAATTTCCTAAATTTCGTATTAGAGAAGCTCTTGAATCTTAATCTTTATAATTTCCAGAAACCCAACATCAGGCAAAGTGATGAACGCACCACGCGAATACTACCCAGTCGGTTATGAGAAGAACTTTGACGACCACTTTCAGTCTAAAGTTGATCTGCCGGACACAAGTTTCCATTGCGGCGACCAGAAATACTTCCCTGGACTGTATGGGGATGAGAATTTGGGATGTATGGTAAGTTGATTGCAATTATTTTTTGTTTCAATTTATGTTTCTCATATTTTCTGGTAGTAAAGGCTAGGTTGGAAAGTCACTGGTAGAGAGATTAGTCACTGGTATGTAGTGGATATATACCTTTGAAAACAAATTGAAACTGGATTATGTTTGATGAAATTTTTAAAGATAATATAGAAACAAAACAAATTATTTGACTGTAATACTAATAATATGTTGTGGACAGATGATTTAAGACGTAAATAATGTTTGTTTTTCCAGGTATTCCATGTATGCGCTCTCACAGACGACGGCCTAGTCATGAAGTCGTTCCTCTGCCCCGAGTCGACGCTCTTCGACCAGACAATCCTTAAGTGCAACTGGTGGTTCTACGTCGACTGCAAGAACACTGTCAAGCTCTACGACACCAACATCCCCGTCTCCAAGAGCTACCAGCTCATGAAAGCTCTGACCTTCTTCTCGTCTTACAAAAAGGAGATGGAGGATGGTAAGTTTGCTTCTCATATATCGGAATGACTGTATGAGTATTATCCTTTCTAATAATATTTAATCTGATTTGTAAAATTATAAATAGTGTCGGTAGCCGCTACTATAAGATCAAAAGTAATGTATGCATTACTATTTCGAGGTATAAAGTAAGATGAAGAAAATGTTAAATTAAGAAAATGAGAAAATTTCAAGTAGATTTCAATTTTGGTTACAAATAGTGTCATGTATGTATGATGAATGATGATTTATTATGTTCGTACGTATCTTTAAATTACAGGCAAACCCATGAATCCAGAAGACGTTGAAGGTGTAAAGGAAGCTATAACAATCCTCGAGAACCAAGATTCGAAGCCTGCTGCGAGCGATGATGTTCAAATTGTGACCCCATCACCTGCAAACCTACCTATAGTTGATGAAAGACATAGCAATCATAGAGATTATTCCAATGTTTCATCGCCTGTATATAGAGGAACTAGAGAATATACTAACTCAACCGAAAAAAGAACCGTTAGACGACCTTTGAAACCTCAAGAACCTGAAGACGTTAAAATAGAAACAGTTAATACTACTTCAAATTTCAATGCTACCAAAGATACTACTAATAATAATACATTAACAACAATATCCGTTGACAATACGACCCAACGTAAACGAAGAAGAATAGCCTCTAGAAGTAAAAACTTCAACAGTAGGGCAACAATGCCTTTAACTACTAGTGCGACTACTAGTACTACTACACAGATACCTGAAGCAGCACCGACAGCACTAAAGGAATTATTGAAACAAGAAATAGTACCAACTGAAAATATTACTACAAGTAAAAGTAACACAACAGAAGTTAAACAAGAAAAACTAACCGATCAGATCAAAAATTTAGAACAAATAGATCCAAACATTCTCAAAGAAGCGGAATCTTCTGCTCCAGTACGCAGATTTTATAGGTCTAGTGCAGAACTAAATAATGAACGAGAAAAAGAGATAGCAATAGTGAATAACGAAAAAGTACAGATAGTAAGACCAACACCAATATCCCAGCTAGTTGGAGAGTACCCAATAGACATAGCTGGCGAAGCCAAACTAGATGAAGCAGTTTTAGGTAAATATAGTCCGACGTTCAAGAAACAAGTCATAGCGATAGTAACGCCAGAGAGGCACGAAATGTTTCTAGATCCTTCACGGGGTCGAACATAGAGCTCAAATGTTTCTTAGTCAATAACCTAATTTTTAGTGTCATATAGACCTTGTTAATTTATTTATTTTCTCAGATACGTAAGCGTTGGCGAATGTACTGTGGATTACGTATTTGCTCAATTTTTACGTCAGTCTAATCGAAGTGATATTACGGTGTATGTTTTTATACTTAGTTGTTTAGAATAAAAATGTGTTTCCCGATTTTGAGAATTTTATTTCTAGTGTAAGATAATGTGAGAGACAAATTGCAATATTACTTTTTTTTGTTTCGTGTACATATACAGGAACAAATTTTTTCACATAATATTGGTCCGAGCACTATAACACCAGCAGCCATCAATGCACCACACGTTGATATGCAAATCATATTTAATTTTGAAAAAAAAAATACTTTCTAGAAACCACTTAACCAGATCTTAAACCCTGTACGCCTAGTGATCTGAAACAATGGAAATTTCAGACATTCAGTCCAGTCTTGACCATTTTTGAACAAATTAAAATAAATATCACTCAGGTAATTTGTATATTCACACAATAGGTACTTGTGTAACGTAACACCCCAGATACTTGATAATTTTGATGATAAAAAGTTTTCAAACAAAGACAAAGAAATATTTTTATGACATTTATTGCACAATTACAATAATTTGAAAATTATTCAAAGCAGTAACGTAATTACGGCATATTTGCCAGGCTATTTTTTCGATTTAGTACAATTAACAAAGCAGCCTAAGAATCTCTCGCAGAAAATAGGACCACACGCAATCATAGTCACAGCGATGACCGCTGTCATAGCCGTCATACAAATCATTTTTGCTAACAATTTTTTTATATACAATTAATCATACTTACTATAACAGAAGATCTTAAGACGTTACAGTATATGAAACGATAGTTGAGGCAAATGAAGTTGTAGCAAGTTACGGACCAATATCAGTAGATGTCTAATAGGGCATTCCACAATCCGGGCAGAGAGGAACGGCCGGGCAGGAACACTTGCGGATGAAGAAGCCTCGAACGCAGAATGGTAAACAGCATACGAATGTTGTTGCCGTGAGTATACTCAATAGGGAAACGCAAATCATATGAGCCCCCGCATACGGGCCAGCGTTCCTACAATACCTGGAAACAATAAGATTAATGAGCAAAAATAAACCAACTTCATCTCTCATTAAACTACAGTTGAAGAACATCCTTTTGAATAAAAAAGAATCATCGAATTCGATTCGCGTAATATTGAGTTATTTGTGCCTATTTTGTGGCGCACATACTTAATGCGAATTTATGTCTTATGTAGTTTTCTCATGAATCAGCTAGCATAGTGTGGGGGGAGATAAACTAAGTTTGCAGCAAATCCTGAAATTTAGCAATCCTAATGGTGACGATCAAATTATTAAAATAAAAAGATCTTTGTGTAAGATAGACCTGACAAAAACTGATCTTTTATAGAATCTCCGTTTGAGAGCGTACGTGTAATTCTTTCCAGTGAAGGCAGACTGCAAGTAAAGAATATAGCCGGGGATACACATGCCAGTAAATCGGGAAAGTAGCTGGTATGAAAGTTACTGGCATGTACGAGTAACTGGCACACTGCGGATACATTTGCAAGTAACACTGGCATGCATACTGTGCCCTTGCATGCCAGTATTACCATCGCGTACACAAGACAGTTCGTGAGAGTATTTCATACCTACAACATGGATAACGATCGAAGTGAATTAAACAAAATTGTGTTATTATTAGCAATTGAATGTGTAGCTAAATTAATAAGAGATAAAAAGAAAAAACGAAGACGGGTTTGGGTAAGAGATTGAATTAGTAGAAGGGAAGATTTTGGAGCAAGTAGTTGTCTGCTTAAAGAAATGCGTTAAGAATATCATGATGGTTACAGAAACCATTTGAGAATGCTCCCAGAGAAATTTGATACTACGGCCACAACGAGTCGGCTACTGGCATGCCCGTAGCTGTCGCGGCTGTTCACACGTGCCAGGTTAGCAGCCCCCCGCGACCCCTCCCTCAATGGGCATGCAAGGAAATCAAATGTTGTGCCAGCTACTTGCAACTAGCTAGCTTCCAGTTACAGGCATGCCAGTTAGTGAATATACATGACTGTAGCTGGCACTTGCAAGGAGCTGGTATGCTAGTGTGCAAGTGCAAGTGCTACGGGCATGTGGATCCCCGGCTTATTGACTAGCAATGAGTAGTGAGTATCTTACCTTCAGTGAATCTATAATGACATCAAAGATGTATATCGCAATGACATGCTTTTTTGGACCCAAATTTTAGAGGGAATAAATAAAGATCAGACGATCTTTGCTCCTATGTCTTGGTATTTATGTATTCTTCAGCACATTGTTAAAATGAGAAAGATAATCCTGAAAGCAAGATTATCCTAACACAATCCCACAGTAATTTAATTCTCATATTGTTATGTTAAACATGACAGTGATAGAACAACTGACAAGGTTCGAAATTCAAAATCAGTTCTGCCATATTGTCATGATGTTTTGCAAAGATGTTTTGTACTTGTTTACTTAAAACCTCTGCCTTATTATATATCAGTTGGGGGAAGAGAAGATGGTCTATACTAAAAGAATTTAAAGATGCAACGGATAGTTGTTTGGCCGGGTACCGGATACCGGATATTCGGACTGATCAACGGCCGAATAGTGCGCAACTATCCAGTATTCGGCAGTATAGTAAAATAATGGCCGGATACCGGATAGCAACCGGATATCCAATGCATTTAAGATAGGAATGTCATCTCCTCTAGTGTTCAACGATTTAAATCTTTGGTATTCAAGCAGGATCAGTCACTATTATTTTTAATTGATTCGATGCTGTGTAGCCATCTATATGGTATTACAGCCTTTTTAAGTCAAAATCCACAGGGTATCGCAATCTAGTTTGTTCGGGCGATGGACGTCCACTGCTGCACAAAAGCCTCCTGCAATGATTTCCAGCACACACGGTTCTGCGCTACTTATACGCAGCGCCTTCCCGCGACTCTATTAATGTGGTCAGTTCATCTGATCGGAGGTTTGCCAACACTGCGCTTTCTCATGCACCCTCATCATTCCTAAAGTCCCCAAAATGGGTCATGGTCTAGTTAGAAAGAAAATACTCATTCAAAATATTAGGAAGCTGAAATTTTATTCAATAAAACAATCCAAAATAAAAACAATCAATCTCAAGAACCCGTTTTCATTTTGCAGGACGAACTTTTACACGTTTTAAATAGCTTCGGTTTCTCGTTCGGTATCATTTTTGCCCTTTTTATTAAAGTCTCCAGAAGTATAGGACCGCAAGCGATGCATCCCGCTGCAATGAACGCGGTTGTGAAGGTCATGCATATGCAGAGCATATCTGTGGATGGCTGCTACTTTCGGACGCACTTGGCGAACTTCTGCACATCAATCTGTCTGTAGCAAACGGGGATGCAAGCCAGGAGAGTGGCGGAGGCAATGAGGCAATACAGCGACAGGCAAATCATTTTTGTCTCGACCTTATGGGACAAAAACTTGCCGCCCCTTGTTTTGTTTATACAGCGTTGCTAAAGGACCTGTGAACAAATGTGTAGAAAATAAACTATTTACTAATACCTGTTCGTCGAAGCTTTGCCGATGACTTCCTCTCTCACTTGATACTACAGCGACCCGCGCTTGTCCCTTATCAGATGAATGCTGGCCGCGGGAGTATGAAATGGGAGGGGAAGTCATCGGCAAAGCTTCTACGAACGGGCTAAAATTACAAGAGAAATTTCCTATTTGCCAAGAGACATAAGTTACCATGCGGCTTCAATAATAATTAGTTGGCAAACAGCAACAGATGGAACAGACCAAGATTCCTACAATTTTTTAAAGCCATATATAAAATGATAAAAATATATCACTGAAGATTCAAATAACGTACGTAAATAACTTGCACGTAATAATAATACGTTTTAATTTTCTGGGCATTTAATACTACACCACACCAGCTCCAAGGTATTGGAAAAGGTACATAGTTTCTTGAGATGCTCTAATTTACTCCATTTATATTTTTGTTCACAAAACGTCTCTGTCAGATTGTTATCAGTGAGGCAGTCAAATTTATTTCAAAAAGTTTTTTATTCATGATTTTTTTACAAACTACTTTAAAATCTAGACAACAATAAAATTTTATACTTCGACTTTTAATTAATGGAAAAACAAATTATTTTTATCTTTTAGTTATGGGCCATGTTAAGAATAACTAAATATATGAAAGGAATAAAAAAATCAATTTCATGTTCAAGTTCACGTGACTTTAACGTTAAAGTCAAAAGGAGGTTTTATTTCTAATTAAGAACAATCAGATGACAATATCAACGTTGCCTTGACAGAAAATCAAAATTTACAAAACATTCTTTATTTATCGCAAAGAAAAACCACAAAATCTATGTAATTATTAACGCTAAGCGAGGCAATTCAACATTGCCACTACATTAACTGAAGGCATCTATATATTATCATACAAATGAAACATTGGTATTTGTTGTTGTGGACGCTATTGGTGTCTGCGCAGGGATTTCCAAACCAGAGAAGTACAGAAGAGGCTCATTCACCGCAAATTTTACACAGAGAAGGGAAAGCAAACGCAGCGAGGGATTGTCAAACAAAGTGCGCGTCAAGCATTGCTCAGAAGGCAGCCGCTGAAGCTAAGGCCGCTCAAGCTGCTCAGAATGCAGCAGGCGCTCAAGCTGCGCATATGGTTAGTAAAATTAAAAGTCATCATGTTCACTAAATTGATGATCAGGCGTTAACTTATTGAAATTGTTCAAGTAACTGAAATATTACACAAAGTTTAACAATTAAAGTAAAGGGTGCTTTAGTATCCAGTTTTGTCATTGCAATAAACATGAAAATAGTCCGATAAATGGTCTATGAAATTGCTGTTATCAACAGTTTGTGATATTCCTAATTTGTACCATTCAATTTATAATGTAGTAATCAAATAATGATCACGAAGTCGAGCAAGGCATTTCATGGCTGTCATGTGTGTTTAAAGAGAAAATTCAAGTTACCTTAGAACGATTAATGGGTATATTGCATTTTAATTTTCAAATATGATTCTAAAATGACTTTAAAATTCAGGTAAAAACTCAGCTAGCAGAAAAAGCTCTGCAAGCAGCAAAGGCTGCAGAAGCAGCGTTAGCTGGCAAACAGGCGGTTGTAGAGCAACTTCAGCAGGAGGTAAAGGAGGCTGAGGCAGTAGTCTCTGAGAATACTGCTGCAATTCATCAGCAGCAGGCAGCGGCAAATGCTGGAATACAGGCGGCTCAACAAGCTACTGCGCTGGTAAGCAACGATTGATAGAGTGATATATTTGGGAATTTTGACTGATTTTAAATGAAGACATAGATACTTACTTGTGGGGAATCGTGGTGGTTTCAATTCATCTTTTTTCAAGAAAAGAGACCCATACCTAGCAGTGTATCATATCATTAAGATGACGAGGATCATAAATCTATTGGTGCTTTAGCTATTTACGTTAACGACCATAAGTATCTTCAACAATTCCTTCCTATTCAGACTCTTATATAGCAAGTTTTACGAAGTAAACAGTAGCAAACAACGCGGTTTAGTTTTTTCACACTCTTTATCAATTATACAATATATTTTAAAATTTTTATTTTTGATTCGGATGTAATTGTTGAAGACTCAAAACTTAGTCTTGTGATGAGTTCGTAAAACTTTGCTATCTTTTTCTAGGGTCTGAAGGGGAAGCATTGAAGATAGAAAACAGAATATTTGCAGATACCTCTTAGGTTATGCTGTTAACATGATTTGTATGTCTGTTTGCACATTCATCGCTGCAGCTGCTGTTTTATCATGTTCACGTGTTTTTATTTATGCTATGATAGGTAACTCACCTGTAAATGTACACCACAAAAATAATCGTATATATTTAAATTGATTTCAAATAAATTTCGGTTTATTTATATATAATGTCTGTTTCATTGAATAGATGCTTTGGTCATGAAGGGTAAGAGAAACTAGGTGTGCACTACTATAGAACTATTTTTTTCACTTGTCACAGATTGTAGACCTTAGTTATCTAGTCTTTAATTTTATAGTACGTGGAACGTCCAAAAGGTCATTTTTATATGAACAATCTATGACCGATATGTTTTCCTATGCAGCAAAAAGAAACATTTTTATATGTTTGTTGTTAATTAAATTCAACTCTTATTGGAGCTCGACACTATGTAAGTGAGCTTGTGGATAATACAGCTTCTTACAGTCCGATAGCCAGTACTAAACGACACAATATAGTGCCGCGCATCAATGTTGGTGAACTACATTTACAAAAATTTGATGACATCTCTTACCGTTCTATCTGACCTATTTTATTAACTGATCCCGTTTTTAATATTTCGGCAGCATAAGTTGATGTTCCAAGCGGCTCAGCTTTCTGCGGAACTAGAGAAAGCAGCGCACAGCGTACTAGACAAGGTGAAGAGTGGATTACAAGAGAAGTGTCATAATTTAGCGGAATCCAGATCTAGGCTAGCCCATTTACAACATAAGCTACAATGCGCCTGCGCTGAATGTGCAGCAACTAAGCAAGCTGCCCAAGCAGCTTGTGAAGCTGCTAGAGCGGCATGTGGGAATGCTAGGAGGAAAAAACGAGTTATTAAAAGAAAGGCACCAATCAAAAGACAAATCAAACAAGGACGATGACTATTACTCACAAATCAAATAGATTCAAGCAAAATATAAACTAGTTTTTGAAAATACATTACAGGAATAATCAATTTACAACTTTCTTATTATTGACTGATTTCAACGCAAATTAATTGAAAACAAAAATATATTCTCATATTTTTACCAATGTTGACAATGTTTATGAATAATAACTTTCAATTCAATGGCATTTGTTACTGGAAAGGTGTAATTTTAGATTAATTACGTTTACTTGGTTTTGTTACTTACTATGTTAAGACATGTCGTCTAATATTTTTAATAATGATTGTTTTAAGTTTCTTATAAGTGTAGTTGATAGATTTTTTATTTGTAAACATATTTTCCATACTCACATAAACCATTAAAATAGTTTTGCAATTTGAATCTTGGATCTGTTTAACTGCAAAAGACCCATTAAAATATTAAGGTTTTCCTATATCTGCTGTTTGATGAGAAATATTATTATGTTAACTAGCTGTTGCCCGCGGCTCCGCCCGCGTGAATTACAATTTTTTTACATAGGTATACCGTGGAATTCCTTGATTTTTCGCGGGATTCTGATGTGATGTTAAACAGAAACCTGTTCTTACTTCGCACGGGTTATCTTGTGGTGATTTTGAAAACTCCTTTTTCTTAATCATAATATAAGGTTTCATTGATACGTAGTTGAAAGATCAAGAGGACGATTTTAACTGTCGATATTTCGACCCAGTGGCACAGGTCGTGGTCACTACGTGACCACGACTTGTACCAATGTATCGAAATATCGACAGTTAAAATCGTCCTTTTCAATGTGATATTTATTCTGAAACCACGAAATATGTCAAAAATCATTAAATCATGTGAAAATTTGTACTGGTGGTAGAGCTCTTCTTTCAGGGTTCGGCCGGGTATGTACCACTGGGATAAAATACTCTACTAACAATATTCCCCGGCCCAACATAAGAGTCATTTAAAAATCTTTGCTTCATCTCAATACAATCCAAAATATCCGAATGGGCAATGGCTATATATTTGTTTACGTATAAAAAGACCTATGACATTCAGTCAGTTAGGATTTGTGAACCATTATTTTACCCTTTCCATATTGCGGATGATAAAAAAAGACGCGGCACTCCGGGAATGTCGACAGAAGTGAAAACTTTAATCTGTTCGTCTTAACAGTGCCATCTTAATATAAAGTCAGGAAACAGTAAATAACATGACAGTTAATTATTATAAAAAAATTCGGTAGTACCTATCTCAGAGTTTTACATTCAAGTTCCACATAAATTGTAGAGATGGCGCTATACGGTATAACGTAGCGAGTTTCGTGATTTTTGTTCACCCTAAAAGTGAAAAATCTTAAACCATACAAAATCTTCTGCTAAGCCTATTTATTTACGGCTGTAAGGGTAGTCCAGTCAAACTTTAGCTCTACGTCTTAGTCACCTACTTGAACTTATCGCTAAAGGTTCTGATGCCTGTAATTTCTGAACTACAAAAGTGATGATGATAAAATTTGTATGGAATAATCTTTAAAGAACCTCCTTTTTAACAAAAAAAGAATGAATGAAATCGGACAACGCGTTACTGAATTATAACTAAATACACATTTTGACTTTGATGCCGTCTTCCAGGGAAACCATGATGAATTTCGGGACAAAAAGTATCCTATGTCCTACCTCGGGGTATAACCTATAATCATGTCAAGTTTCATTTAAATCCATCCAGCGGATTAGCCGTGATGCGCGGTCGTGAAACAGACAGACAGACAGACAGACAGACAGACAGACAGACAGACAGACAAAAATTAAAAAAATTACAGTTTTGGCTTCAGTATCGACTAAATAGTGTCCTCTAACAAAAATTTTCAAAATATCTTCAATGTACAGAATTCGACCCTTTACAGTTTTATTATAAGTATAGATTTAAAATTTAGTAAGAAAACGTGTAAAATAAACATGTAATGAACAATTTGTTTTTTCTTTATTTCATGTACTATTCGAATGCAGAGACAGTTTCCTAAACTCAAAACTTAGGATATAATAAGTTCATGTACATGTGCTTACTAAAAAGTTGAAGGCGGTCCCCTAAATAAAAAATTGCATTTCTTTTTTGTACCAATAGAAATAAGAATAATAAATTTACACGAACATTTACTTAATAAATAATTATCTACAAACTTAAATACTACTTATCTACTATACTAAATGCATCATTTAGATTTTGTGGGCTGAATGCCATATTACTGTTTTTGTAATTAACGTAAGGCGACATTGTTGCTGATATTGCTACATCAGGATCAATATACCCTTTTAATGGCGTAAAATCTTTATCATCTGAATACTGAAGTATATTCAGCTTTGGTACATATCTTTCGGGTGGTTCTGCATATCGTCCTCCAACTAAAACTTCTTCTTCTTCTTCTGGTTCTGGAGTGGTTGTTTTTGGGGGTCTGCGTGGTTTGGAAGATATTTTTTTATTTACATAATGCGAAGTTATTTTTTTCTCGAATGGAACTGGTTCTTCTTCTGTATGCTGTTCTCTGTTTTTGTAAATTTGAGTGTGTCTTTTCAAATTATAATCATCGTCATGTGTTCCAGAGGGAGGGTCAGGTTTAATGAAAACAGGTCGTCTTCTAGAATATGCAACGCTGTTATCAAAATTTAGGTTCTGATCATTGTGAAAATTTTGCCATGAATTAAAATCTTGACCAAAGTTTGTGTTGAAACCATCGAAGTTGGCAAATGTATCCGCATAATTTGTCACTTGAGGTTGATATTCTTCTGGTATATAAGGATCCTTTACAGCTGGATTTACAGGTTCACCGTAAGAATTTACAGGTGATGGCGGTTCACCGAAACTTTGTTTCAGTGGTTGATATTCTAGATTACTGGGAGGTTCACCAAAGCCTAGTGGTTCTGGAGGATAAAAAGAATTCAGTGGTACCTTATTAGGTAGTCCATAAACAGGCTTATGTTTTGGAATGGTTAGTTTCGGAGGCCCATATTTAGGTTTGGATGGATACCTTATTTTATAACTCGGAGGCCCGTATTTTGGCTTAACAGTTCTTCTGTATTTTTTAGATGGTTTCCAAGGTTTAACTGATCGATATTTAGTCGGCGGCCCATATTTTGGTTTTGGATTCTTGTATCTTTGTTTTGATATGCGTCTGTAGATCACTTTAGGTCTGTGCTTGTAAATTGGTTCCATGGGGAAGTTGTCGATGAATATTGACGCTTCGCGCTTTGCCAACCGTTTCTCTGTTTTGTTCTTTGCTAAACCATTTTGTTCTTGAGCGTGGACGTATGAAGTCGATATTGTTATCTGGAATGAAAAACAACTTATTTTTAATTTCTACAATTATTATTTGCAATTATTTATTAAGCGAAAGTTTGCAATAATTATCGTTGCAGATATTTATAATCGAGTATTTTTTTAAGAACGTTATAATATACTTAAACCAAAAGAAATAAATTCAAGTGTAATATAAAAAGAATTAAATTAAACTGACGAGGTAATTAAAGCGACTTGAAGACTGGAATATGTTTTTGTTTTGAGTGATACGTATTGCGTGAAGAATGCGAATTATCTCGCAATGAAAATTGTGAAACGATTCACTTTCTGTTCCATGATTTATTGATATTTAGTTTCAGGTTGTCTTTTAAGTTATGGAATTTTATTAAAACTAAGTCTGTAAAAGTTCTCACCTGAACCATATTTTACAGTATAGGTATAACTACTAGGGTTCGGGTCTCTTTAAAAAATAAAAGGTGCTTGGAAGTGGCTTACTATGTTGAAATGATATCTATGGATTTAAAGGATTTACATATTATGTTTGAGGACAATATGGAACACTCTCATGCAGGTTGTCTTAATGTAGATGGTCCTCACAAGTAGCTCCCATTGATTTGCATAATAACACACATATTATGACACTTGACATTGCCTCATACGTTTCTTCCGAAGCCATTCTTCTAAGACCTATTTGCATTGCCGTTTTTAACTTTCTATGCATAATGATTAACTCCCTGAGGTCTAAGGCCCCGGGGGCAAAGCATGGCCTACGTACTACGAATGTCTTGAGAGAAAATAAAATTTCTATTGTTCTAGTATGTTTTAGGTCACTTGTCACAACTGCATTCCTTATGACGATATTTTGACCGCCCGGAAAGAAAGTCACATTTTTTTACATTTCATGAGGATTTTTGAACGTGGGGGATGACTGATGAAATTTTTGAAATCGAGTGGAGGGGTCACTGGGATCCCCTAGATTATCCCCCAGGAGAGTCATTTTGTCGAGTTCGCAATGAAGACTCTTATGTCATGAAGAGTGCCAAAAGAATCGCCAAAACATCCACAGAAGGTATTTTCCTCATCTAGTAACTAGGGCTGACATTTTTTGAGGAACGAATTTTTTGTTGAGCTTTATTGTTTCTTTATTGCTGTTTAGGCACAACACTTTTTCAAGGCAACACGTCTTGTATAGCGCTAAGTGTGTAACATTTTCATATTATTGTAGTTTGTAAATATCTAGAACAAATACGAAATTCCAAAGTGAAACATCCCGCGCGAGTTACCGACATCCAAGTCATGACTAACGGCAAAGTCAAGATGCGAACACGTTCAATTAAAGTGCCGTAAGTCGTAACCACAACGCCACTGGGGTAACTGTTCGGACTAGATTTTTATTATGACCAGTTTTTGAGATTCGTGGAAGGACGCGACTCTAAATAAAGGAGGTTGGAGATATCAAGAGAAATTCCATCATCATTCTATCGGCCTACCCATCGTCCTAGTTAAAAGACAAGCTCAGTATTGCGACTAACAAGTAGTCCTTGCATGAAGTGTAGGTAACCTATTTAGGATATTGTTGCTCCAGAAATACTGCTGATTGACAATTAGGATAAACACTTGTACATATATTGCGTCATAATTTGATCAATCTCCGACGAGTATTAATTAAGTATTGGTCACATTATCATATAGTGCCTTTCTTCGCACAACTTTCGTAGGGCAACAAGTCACCTTGGACAAAGGATTACTTGGGACAACGAGTCACCAAGGGACAAAGGGTCACAACGGGTCTCCTAGCACACTGAAAACCTAGGACAACGAATCCTATAGAATAACGGGCCATTTAGGACAACGGGTTTCCTAGGACAACGGGTCACTTATGATAACGGGTCACCTCGGACAAAGGGTTACCTAAGTCGAAGGGTTTGACGACGACAACGTTAACGATGAAAATGAAAGTAAGTTGACAAAAATATCCCACAATTATAGAGAAATTCCGATAACAGTCCGCGGGCCTATCATTTGATAACTCTCACCATCATGAGAAATATCAAGCTATTTGATTGTTACAAGTATGCAGGTTTTTATAACAACTAATAACGAGACGAACAAGACCTTCTGGTGCTAAGTGATACGCCTACTGCAAAAAGGTCTGGTAGTAAAGAAAGCAGAAAAAAAAAAGAATATTTTTAGTGTACCTCAAATGAGCAAAAGGAAACGTTATAGGATCAGCATCATGGCCAAACTTTTCTCATTATGAAAGGATACCCTAGTCCAGGTTTAAAACTTAAAAAGGAGTTGATGATGAAGAAAGAACGAAACAAGAAGCTGTACCCTATGGTCATTCAATTGTATATAATAGAGGTCGGGTCAATGTGAAATTGCCCCACATTTAGACGACACACGAAGCGTGAAGTGGTACCTACAAACCACGTGGATCAAATTATCAATTAGACATCGATATGAGATACGATAGCTGTGAGTTTGACCGCTGGAAAATGATACGTACCTATAGTACCTACGAAGTACGAACCAACTAACCCGGCATACGTTGTTCGGCCCTTTCTGATAGTTGGTCAATCAAGCATTATGTAGTTTATATTAAAACCAAATATTGTTTATGCATCTTAGGATTATTCAGAAGGTTGATTATTTATTTATTAAACACTTTATTTGTACACCACAAAACATAATACTATAACTAAGGAGTAAAAATTAATAAGTTAATTAGATTAGTTAATTAATTAGATTATGTAAGGGAAATGAATTAAAAATAATTGTTCTAATCGTATAACCAGCAAATATATGATTTTTTTTTATTCAAAGTAGGCTTGACAACAACCAAACCAAATGTAAAGTGATATTTGACGATGGATGCGTTTGGTCTGCGTGTTCATCATTATCGTAATCGTTTGCGAATTCTGTGTCCCGATTGGCTGACGGAAATAAGGTAGGTAACCAATCAGCGGGCAGAATTTTAAAATGATTACGATAACGATGAATACGTTTTTCATATACAATCTAGGGGCTGGTCTGGTGTTGTATGGTACTGGAAACAAACTTCGTGTGAACATTCCAAACCCTAAATAGGTAATATAGCTAATTTGAGGCAAGGTTCAAAAATCAGCGGGCACAATTTGTTGCTGTTGTTCACTATGAAATAGTATCATCCATTGATGGTTTCCTTGTACACAGTATATATTAAGTATATAAATAAAATAGGCATTTCGTATGCAAATAAGAGAAATCCAAACTAGGTACGATGTGACGTCCACAAAAACATAAAAAAATCGTGTCATATTTCACAGCTCGACTCACGTACTAACAACAACGAAAGTTTACATTAACAATTATACTTTTAAGTAATAAATTTTAAAAAATAGTCGTTATGACATTTTTTTCTTTGCTCTACCGGTAAGTGTTTTATTTACTAAACCTAAATACAAGTATACGGCAAATGGCAATCATATTGATAGCTTGTGATATTAATAAAATGACAATTTCGAACGTACTAATTTGGAAAATACTCTAATTAACAATATCTAACTAATTACTAATAATATCTTATTTTCTTTCTTGTAATATTACCATACGAATTTTGAACACAATATATCGATTGCTAGTCGCTACGCAGCCTCGCGACGGAAAGATAAATTAGCTATGCCGAATATGTAATCAGCCCGCGAACTAATTTTCCTACGACATTTATAGAGCAGCCTCCCTAACATATCCGAGACAAAAAATATCCCCAGATTATATCCTATGACAGGACATTAAATTATTTTTTCCACCGCTAGATCAATGCCAAAAAATATTTTTCGAAGAACTTACGAAATCAAGTAACTCATAGTAAAGTAAATTTTTATAATTTAAAATATACGGTTGGATTGTTATTGTTGTCGGTTTACTTCCTTAACTTTTCCTAATATTGCTAGAAAGTTTATACGCTCCTTGCAAGTTCGCGGTTCGTAAGTTCAATGTACTCAGATCTAGCTACTTTATGGTAATACTAGCGGTTGCTAGCGACTTTGCGTACGTGGAAATTCACTTTTTCTGGGAGACTAAATTAATTGTTGGTATGACTTGTACATGTACACCACAGTAAGTCGTGTTCTAGAGCCGGCGTAGCGTTCGTTTCCTACGCATTTTCTTCTGTGGTTTTCACAACTTTTCCTCAAAAAGGATAATGACCATGGATGTGAGGAGCTGATTCAAACCCAACTGCGGTTTCCACATTAACTCCTAAAATTATTATATTTTATTAACATTCGGATTCCAAAGTTATGGGCAAGTAAACAAGTTGTACTCGTCAATAAAATATTGATGACAGGAAATGTGCAAAAGAAAGTAACTTTTTGTATGCAAAGCAAAATTAAATTCCGGATATGAAAAACAAATTCCTAGTGCCAATAGTTCTATAAAACAAATATTTTATTTTGTTAGCCTATTCTGGTTTTGGTTCATAAGAAATCTTTGGCCATTCTTCTTTCAACCCCCAAATTAATTACATTGTCGTAAGTAGGTATAAGTTATAACAACATAAGTAAATGTTAATTAATAAAATAAAAATGATGTGAAATTATATTTATAGATGCCGCTTTAAATGAATTAACAAAAAAATTTTTTTCCCCTCAATATGTTGAGTCGCCAGCTTTCCCTTGATATTATAGACAGAAAATTAGATATCGTCATTTCAGTCTAGCTAGAGGCATTCAAAGCTAGAGTTTCCGCCTATGTGCGGAAAAAATACAGACATTTCCCAGCAATTATAAAGTGAGAGTATTTATTGTTTTTTTTTAATAATAATTTAAAAAAAAGACGTGTGGCACTCGGCGACTCTCGCGGTAAGCTATTGCATAGCATTTTTTATCAACTTCTAACACCAAAAACTATATTTATTTCGTTACGGAATTTCTGGATTCGGTCTCCACGCTCAAGGCCCGCGATAGAGCAAGCCGGTCGGAGTGGTGGTGTTAGGTTATTTTCGTTACGGAATTTCTGGATTCGGTCTCCACGCTCAAGGCCCGCGATAGAAGCTATGCAATAGCTTAAAAGAAACATAATGATTTATTGTATAAAAATGTTAAAAGAGCTTCACTGCTCGTTTTCACCAATATTTTAAGAGACACCTAAATCACAGTGACAGGTGACAGTTGTTGTAAGTGAAAACTGTCACCTATCGGCTTAGGCGTTTCTTAAAGTGTTGGTGAAAAAGGTCGTAAGAGTTTTAAAATCAATTGAATTATTTCCCATAGCAACATTAAATCTTCCTAAATACGTATAATTGTTATTGAAATTATGAAAAGAGCAAGTGCCGAGTTTTAGCCCGTTCTTCTCGGTGCCCTACTTTCTCGTGAGTGCTTTTAAATTGCCGATATGAAAAATAAGCATACTTATATTTCCTCCTCCTCTGATATATTTCTGCCTATGTAAGTAATTCTGTCATATTAAATTCCACTTTTATTTTTTCTCCGCTATATGATTCTTACTATTAAAGTAGAGTAGGTATCCGTCTGTAAAGGAGTCTGGAGGTATCCGTTTTCTTGCAGGCAAAAGGATTCTGAAGAAAACCGTTTTTCGATAAGAAACCGAGTCTGGAGGTGTCCGTTATCCCATAGGAAAAAAAAGTCTGTAGGTATCTGTTTTCCCATAGAAAAAGGAAGTCTGGAGGTGGATTCTTGGTAAATTACTCAAATTGCTTTTGCGATTAAATTTTTATCCTATTCCTGATAGATAAAGATGATATTTTATTCAACCACATTTAATGCTTAGCTGAATTTTCGAAAGATAGAGTGGAGTACATATCGGAGATGATTGTAGGCTAAGTAACTCGGAATTAGACGACCTCCGTGGTTGAGTGGTTAGCGTGCCAGTTTTCAAGGCGCCGCCATCTCTGAGGTTCCGGGTTCGATCCCCGGTCGGGGCAATGTAGAAAAATAACTTTTCTACATTGTCTCGGGTCTGGGTGTTGCGGTACCTTCGTTGTTTCTGATTTCCATAACACAAGTGCATAAGCTACTTACTATGGGATCGGAGCAATGTAAGTGATGTTGTCCTCTACATATTTATATTTATTTATATTTATATTAATGAATGGAACGTCGTTAGTGATAATAACTAGGTCCGTAATCTAAACGTTCTCTTTTATGTACGGTGGCGCGGGTCTATTAGGCAGTTTATAATTAGTAATGGCAAGATACGGGAAACGAACTCAAAATGTACCTACTATTTTTTACACTATACAAGTTAGTACTGTGATCTCACCTGATGGTAAGTGATGATGCAGCCGAAGATGTTATCGTACTAACCTAGAAAGAGAAAGTAAACTCACCCGAACCGTTTCTACACAGTATAGCACCGGAACGCTAAATCCCTTGGTGGTGCGTCTTCGTTGTTAGGGTGGTAACTAGCTACGACCGAAGCCTCCCACCAGACGAGACCTCAGCCTGAGTAATCGAACCCGCGACCTCCCACTCAAGTCCGAGCGCGCGCCCCCCAGGAAGGTCGTCATAACATAAGTACCTAACTTGTGATTCTTAGTCATATTTCGGACATATAATTACTAATCTTACGAGGCAGTTAATTTATTACCGAAATCTTCTTCGATTTGATTAATAGGCAAATCAGATTGACTTATTTGAGGTACAACTCAAACCATTGGCTTGATCGGGTTGCAATTAGGCATACTGGTAGCTATGATGTACTTGTCCAGATGCATTATTAGATATCGTCATAGCATAATATGAAGGTTCTGAAATTCAATCCCTGACCTTAAATATTCTTAGTAGAAATAATCTTAGTATACTCGTAGTGTGAGGGATATGATATTTATGAGATAGTTAGTGCAGAGGCAACTCTATGGTGATAAACTAATTTCTCTAGTCTGAGGGACTTTGGGAGGTTCTTTGAAATAAACGTTTTGTCAGTTACACCATCAAATTAATCATGAAACTAAAGCTCAACATGTATGATTTCCTTTAAAGATTTAAGATAAAATTTTTATTTGAGTTATATATTAATATTCCTTTACAGAGGGTTGTGATTTTCGGAAAAGTTTGAAAGAAGTTGGAGTGCACAGAGCAAAAATCTACCAATAAATGATTAAAAAAAATACTCACCGTCAATAAAATATAACAAAAAACTTCCGTGAGATGCATTTTTCAAAATACTTCACTTGAAGTCTGCAGAAATAAGAAAAGCACTTGAACACAATACTATACAAAACTACTAAAATGTTTTTAAAAATATCTATATAAATATTTATAAAATGTGTGTCTGTCTGAACGTCGGATCAACTCGAAAGTTCGCCGGATAGTAATGCGTGTGGCGGGATAGCCAGAGTGTGGCCAACTGTGACAGAAATACACAGAGATGATGGTACCCCACCGTTTTTTCATATTATGTTTACAAAAATGATCAGGAAAATCGCCGGGGTCGTGGTATATGTATTTTTTAAATAATTAATTCAATTATACTTAATTAAAAGTCAGGCATATTAAATGACGCAAAACTGAGCCTCAGAAGTTGCTATGAATTTTTTGAGTATAGTTTGTCAATGAAACAGTTTCATTGACAAACTATACTCAACTGAATCAGTTGACTGATTTTGTTTCATTCAGCTTGTTAGATAGTAACCCTCACTGGGTTAATAACTTAGAAAACTGAAGCAAAAATCCTATTTTTTCATTCTTTTTGTACATGCTACCAAGCTAGGTTGGTATGGTATCATGTCAACATTGTTGCTTGCTTGCTTGTTGCTAACTTGTGCAAAACAAATTGCATGATAAAAATGAAAGTTTATTTTGTGGTGGTAATAACATCTCTGATTATATACTTCACGGCACGCGGCAGCTCTCACATCGACTAATCGTTTATACATTCATACAAACAATAACGTACAAGTACCTTTATGAGATTAATCATACATACAAACACACCCTATGCTATATTCAGACATGCCGGGGCAGTATCTCGTCAGGAATGCAAAAAAACCTTTAATGTAACACCTATCAGCTCGTCCGTTTTACAAAATTATTCTAATTTTACAAATTAGAATTACATTATTCTAATTAAATTAAAATCTAAGAAATTATTTTAATTATACAAATTAGAATAAATAATTAATGTTCTACTGGGATGCTCCCGTATGCTTTTCCGGAAGAATTTATCATACAGACTCATCTAAAATTGCTGTTGTAAATCAAAATAATTTTGTAATTTAGCATGAGGAAATCATTTGAGTTTCTTGCTTGTTCTTCTCAGTGCAAACCTGCTTTCTGAACGTAAGCAGGAATGCTCTTACGTACTCGTGCTGAATTTACTGTGGTTCCATAAAGAAGAACTCTAAGAGTCCGAAACTTAAAGGTACTCCGCAGATACCTGATTTCCTGCATTCTGAGTATGAGAGTAGGTACATAATTCTGAGATTACATGTGTCTGTACGTAACACGCATTTTATATCACACTCGGAAGTAACCCTCCGTGCCTTATAATATATTTCGACGGGTGTCCGGGGTAAAAAATCCGGGGCTCGGTTACCCCGAATTTGTCTGCATTGACCTTTACAGCTGAATGCAGAATGATAGTGACATTAGTGTCGCTTGTTTCATTCACATCGTGAGAGTATTACGACACACCTAATTGAATGGGCTATATTAGGTAAGGCGCAATTATTTATACAATGGAGTCTTTTTTGTGATCACGTTCCAGAATTATAGAAAAGTACAATAATATAGTTGTTGGAGTCATTGGTATGAAAATTGCAGTTTGCAAAAATGGTAGGTTTTTAGTTTTTAAGTAGGTACCTACTAGGCACTGAGCACTTAAAAGGTTCCGGCCCAAGCAGCTCGCGAAATGTAAATGTAATTTAGTTTTTCGCAAATAGAAGGATCTATACGTCGTAACCTTGTGGCAATGAATTTAGCTAGCATATCGTTTATGCATCTACATGTCTTTCATTAAAACTTTGGTAAAAAAACTCCTTTACTTCACATTGATTCCCGATAGATAACTCTCGGAAACCGTAGAAAGATTGTATCTTTCGGGAAATCTATTTGCGAAAAATTAAATAAAGTCTAAATTTTCGTGCCTTGATGGTACCCATCTTAAGGTGAAGGTGCTACCCATCCACCTTAGGGTAAAGTAGACATTTTTTTGCCCAGATGGTACCTATCCATCTTAAGGTGAACTAGACACTTGCGTGCCCAGACGGTACCCATCCGTCTTAAGATGAACTAATTAAATTAAATTTTACTTTTTTGCATTTCGTAAGTTAATAATTCATACTTAGGCTTATGGCAGTTAAATTGCGTAGTGGTAGTATAACTACATTATAGGTACTAAAGTACATTAAAATTTTTGGGGTTTTCTCAAAAAAAAAATGTTAGAGTGTCGAGTTATCGAAAAACTTACAAAACATTCGATTCTCGAACCAATTTCACTATTACTAAACTTTAGTATTTTAGAGCAAGCAAGTTTCTCGATAGAAAAACCTAGAAATAAATAGACCTACTGATTAAAAAAAAATAGAATACACAATTGTATCTATCTACCTACTAAACATTTTGAGCGACACGAAACTAACAAAACGGAAGAAAGTTATTCTAACTTCGGCCTATTTCACAAGTTCGTTTCGTAAAAAGTTAGTTGTAATCTAAACCATAAGCTTGACATAAATCTGTCAGATTATATCATAAATAGTAGAATTTAATATACCTACAACTCTTACTTTCAGATAGTAAAAGCGATAACCAAACTAGTTTTTAAATCGCGTAGATAAATTAATTTCACGTCAAATTATCATTTTTAACGGAATTTCAAGCTATTTACGCGTGATGGTTAATTTTTTAATAGATGTGCAGAGTCGTGAATGAATATTATATTTTCATTATTCAAATACCGTAGATTAGGCGGAGCTCTATAGGGTTAGGTATAGCTGAAAAATTATAATAATATAAGTAGGTGTCTACCTGTAGGTGTCTAAACTCAAACCTATGTAGTTATGTATTTGTATAAATTGTCGAGAACTTTTTGTGACTTGTATGAAAGGACATATTTTTTTCAAAAAAAATATTTTTATGTGATTGTTATACCTAGTTTTATTTTCGGTGACGTGCTTTTGCTATAATTTTATACTTTTGGTAGTTTTTATCTCAGATCTGTAAGTTTTAGTTTTTGTTTATTTATTTATTTATTAATAATTATTCAATAATATAATACTTGTTTTTAGTTCCATTTTTTTTTAAGATGCCAATACTCAATAACTTACACGTGAAATTCGCGCGCATTTTCCTCGACTAACCAAGGTATTTCCCACTAAAACGATGTTATAATAAGTACCTACTTAATAATTATGACGACATTAATTTGCATGTGATTGGTTAGGTACGATTTAGCACGCATTTTCTAGACCTGCAGGGCGATCGGCTAAAAATGTATCAATGTCAAAACGTGATATTCAAGCGTTGTGATTGGTCAATACCTGTGTTTTGACATTGATACAGTTATTTAATGATTGATACATTTTTAGCCTATCGCCCTGCTGAGCTCACAAATACCAGAACCTAGATCACAGACTGTGAACTCTAGGTTTTGATATTCAACCAAATTGGGATCAAATATTTTACGTTCAACGCCATCTGCTGAAGACTTAACAAACTACGATGAAAATTGAAAAGTGAACGGAGAACCTAATTCTACTTATACGTAGAAGTTACTGCTACAGGATGAATAAAGTAAGTTCACGCATGGAATTAGTAAAAGTTTTCCATGGTTTTACAGTATTCGGATAGATGTCACTCATTTAACTCGTTTAAAGTATAATTTAGCGCTGCTCAAGTGCTCATACTTGTGCAGGTATGTTATTAATAAAATTAATTTATACTGTTTTTATAATATTGCGTACATATCAAAATGATAATATTGATATTATTTTAGTAGATCCATGTATAGTTATGGTACCTAGTAGGAATCTATACTTATCTAATTTTATCGACGGCAAAAATATAAAGAAGGTGTTTCATGGAATAGATCACTTGTTTTAGTTTAAAAATTGCATCATTTTGTTAACACCGTACAAAAGCGAATAAAATTAAAAAAAAACTATTAAAATATGCATACCTACATTATTTACATATTATTAATTGTTTTTAGCCTTTTTTTTTTAGGTAAGTGTATTAATATATACCATAGATTATTAGGTAAGTGTAGTTCATGAAATACTAGTTCGGTTTAACAAAAAAAAACTAAAATGTCCGTGGCATGAAAAAATTTATTTGATTTTCATTTAATTAATAATAATAATTATCCTATACTAAAATAAATACAGAGACTGTCTCGTTTATTTTCATCTTAACTATATTTTCAATTAAATAATTATGAATAATCATCAATAATATTATATAATAATATGTAATTAAAGCATCTAACCTAGTTATTTATTTACAATTCGAATAGTTTTATTAGTGAGATTCAAATATTATTAAAAAAATGATTTTTATTATTTAAAAAGTTTCAATCATTTTCGGTGTACTTATTGATAGTTTTATAAAGATAAGCCCACTTTAAGTAGATAATAATATGAAAATCTGGTTTTAAAAATGGACAAATTTTAGAATTGGACTTGTTAATATGTAGAACAAAATATACATTCTAATATAGTACAAGAATATTTAAAATATTCATTGCCTTTTACAATAAACATTGTTTTTTATAATTATTCATTGTTATCAGTATAAAGCCAAAAGAAACTGTCGAATTACCTCGGTAGTTACTCCAGGGTGAAAAAAGACATAAATAAAAGTCAATAATAATACAAACAAACGCATTGTTGTGGGATTTATAATGCTAATTATTTCATAAATATCAAAAGATCTCTGCGTTTTTTACAAAATACATGAAGGTGTAAAAGTGTTTCTTTCAAACTCGTAATGCATCTTATTGCTATATTAAGTAGAAATGTTTTAATTATAATTTAAAGTCAAATTCATTCATATTATACAATAAATACATTGGAACTCGTTGAGTGGAAGATAAATTCGCTTGACTCGATTAGGTACTTACATAAAAAAACTAATTTCGGTTGACCCGTAGATATTTTTATGGACAATACAATTTTATTTTTCTTAATAAACAATATTATAATAAGAAGAAGACGTAACATTTTTTCGAAGAGCACTTCTAAAAAAATCAACGAAATTATTTTCGAAAAAAAATATTGAGGAAACCCTTTAAAAATATCTCGTAGATAAGTTGTAACTTTTAATCGATTAATTTTCCATGTTAATATAGTAGTTTATGAAACGGATGCATAATGGGGGGTATTAAAACATGAGTGTGAGTTTAAAAAACGAGCCGCAGGCGAGTTTTTTAATACTATCACACGAGTGTTTTAATACCTAATTATGTAGAGTTTCATACACTACTTTATCTACGCTCAAATTATCATAAATCCAAACTCTTGCTAACGTTTGTCGTAAATCCTTCACTTTGTTGGTAAAATATTGTGGGTCATTTTTGTTGCAATTACTAAAATGTCAGGTGGAGTTAAAATTTCTTTAGTAGGTTTCACTGCTAGACATTTTTCCGCGCTAAGTTTTGACTAAGTAACAAAAATAACACATTGAAATATTAAAAGTTAGGTATGGCGCCAAAATTCAGTTGTAAACTGCGTATAGTCTGAAAGGTCATGAAACAAAAAAGAGTAGAAAAATATTTATACAAGTAAAGTATATTTTTAGTGGATAATTAAATAATCAAAAATTATACATAATTCTTTTCAATATTCTATATGAACACACTTTTTAATCAGTCATATAAGGCAGGGAAAAATTATTGTTTCCGTGAATTAATTGTTGTCTATGGTCGATCATGGCCCATCCATGACTACCAACTAAATGTTGTCTGTGGACTCCATATATAAAAAAACTAAATTGAGGATTGGCTCTACACTCTCTTTTGGATATGACGACCACAGAGAAAAGAAAGTTATTCCCTGGTCTGTGATGACGATACATAAAAATACAGGAACCCAGAGCCGAGTATCGTAATGGAAATTATTCAACTATCTAGAGATATTTCCATAGTACAACGATGTTATAATGAATAACTTTTCAATAATTATAGAAGTCTGTGAATAAAGTAGGTCAATATGTGACACATTTTGATTTCATAATTCGAACTTTAAGCAATGAGCGTAGATAAAAAAATTACTTTTTCTTCTAAACATTTTTAAGTGCGTATATGGTATCGTTTAATTACATGATAGATGTATGGTAGGTATGTGTACGTATTAAAAAATGAAATTCATTTATTTTACACGTAGATAATTATGTACCTATGTAGGTACTTTAAGACCAATGTTACTTTAAGACCATAATTATGTCTTACGAGTTATGCAAAGAAAGTCGCGTTTTATATCATAAAGTGCTCTTCGGAATAATACAAAATATCTATATATTCTAAAATCTTAAATATCGGCGCAGGAAGGTTTGGTTCAACGGAGTGGTGCCCTGCCAACGCCCGGTCACTGCACAACGAATATATTTTGGTTAGACTCATAACTATGTTAAAGCTATCCCAAGACCGTCTCGATCAAGCAAGAGTTTAAAAATGAATGCCCCTCCACTACTTGTTTATGTGTCAGCGTAATTATGTAGAGGGACGTTCATTATTAGATTAAACGATGTTATACCTACGTCATATTTTTCGAGCAGTTGGATATGAAAGTAGACTAACTTAGAGAGGGTAATTATTAATTATTATTTATTAATTAATATAATTATCACGCTGCTTTGATACCCACGTGATGAGTTGCGATTTTCCAGTAAATCAGACCCAATTCTCTTTAGACGTACTATAAAAATAAAAGTTTTCCTTTGGTGGTACTTTATGTCACTACGAATCCTATACAGTTACATGTCGGGAGACGGAACATTAATAAAGTTAGCCAATAAAGACATGACTGATTGATTGACATTTTGAAAAGAGCAAGTGCCAAGTTTCTTTCAGTTCTTCTCGATGAAAAATTCTGTTTTTCGAACTTGTGGGTAGAGTATTGACTTTTCATTGGAGCCTGTATAAATTAGGCTAAATTTTCATTTTTTAATTTCATTTTCATTTTACTACCAACTTGAAAAAGAGCGCGAGAGTATTAAGTCGTTATTTTTTAAACAACTTATGTGTGTGTCCTTATCTTTGCTAGTGGAAAGGCCTAGGTAACACAGTGGTAAAGCATCCAGCAAGCTCATTGCACATATTATTTTTTAATGTTGGCAATAATGAACAGAAGTGCTGTGCTTGAGCGGTGCGGCGCAGTCAGGGATGGCATTAACATGAGGTCAATGAAATGTATAGAATCTAGATCTAGATTCTAGAGTCTAGACTGGTGAAGGCACACGAAGTGTATGTACAAGAAAAAGTGCTAGCTTGCTTTGCGTTGGCACGGCAGGTGTATAAACGTGTTCCCTAAAAGGTCCAAAATGATAGGCAAACATATTGGTTAAACATATTTAAAGATCAGCACTTACTGACATCACGCATACATTCTTAGACTCCGCCCTGAAGCCGGCTGTTAATTTGTCAAGACTGTAAAATGGCGCTAATGTATGCGACCGACAGCGGTATGTGCTGTCAGCGGTATCGAAAATATGTACGACGCGCCACGCCATATTTGAGAAATTTTTGACTTCAACATACGTAACATCTTACCCGCGTAGCATATTTCGTCATTCAGCTCAAAGACAAATCAGCCTGTCAAATTAAACTCTATGCTACTTCGCATTTTGTTAGCTAATAAAATATTTGGTCAAATACGAAATAGTCGAATATATAAAGTAGTCGATTTTCGGATCAATTTCTACCCAAATTAGATTTGAATTTGGCTGCAGATCTGTGCATTTCACCTTAAAATTGGAAGATTCTAACCAAACATTCGAGTAGGTAAATTTTTGTGAATTTTTAAGCTTAAATAAATTCACAAAAAAAAAATCTTTCCTGGAGCATTTTTTTAATAGCTTCGCAGGTCATAAAGGAGAACATTTTTTACATAAAAATTATAATACTTCACTAGATATTATTATTTTACACATGCTATAACAATATTGATATGTTTCATCTTTACACTAGAATTATTAATAAAATACGGCAAAATGAAATAAATTTGAAATTAGTAATAGTTGAAATATTCAATAAAGTTTATGAATTTTTTTTATTTCGTGGGTTTTACACAACCATTTCTTGATAAATGGAGATAATATAATCCTATGAAAGAGTACTAAATCATACTAAGTAAACGGGAGAAAAAATAGTGCGATCGACATAATATGAACTTTCGTGGGTGAAAGGGAGCTACTGAAGAAGAGAATTAAGAAGGAAAAAGCTCAGCAAAAAGCTAAAGTTCTGTAGAAATCTTAAGAATTAATGACAGTGGTCGTAAATTGAAATAAAAAGAGGAAAAATAGAATGTAGAACGAAATCAGTAAACAGGTATGTTTTATTTTCAAACACATTTCGTTTTGCCGATTTTGTAGAATGATATAAAATAAGCAAAAATCACGAACCCATACATTTAAACTTAAACAAAAGCTCACAAAAACGATATGTTGGTAGATATTTACACATATATTGCATAGTCACACAATGTGTCTTTACGTGAGATAAAAATAATTAAACATACAATAATAAGCTAAGTTAAAAATTGTATCTAATTTTACTATATTCGTTATTTTGGACAGTAATAACTAATTACTCTTGGTTTGAAAAATGTACAAATATTATATACAAAACTGGTAATTGAAAATTAAGGATTTTTTTTTTTTTTACAATTAGGTACTGTAATCGGAAATATATAAATTCAAGTATAAGTCAAACACGCTTATATTGCGTATTGAAGTTGTATTGACAAAAGTTATGACTTTTAATAAATAAATAAGTGTAAAAGTGAAAACAATCTGTTAAAAAAAAAATCATTGAGCGAGGCATCGTTGCAAATCGGTAAAATTTTTGGGGTTGCAAAAATATAAAAAAATAGCTGCATTCAAACGTGCAGTAGATTTCCAAAATATGAACGTTTTAAGTCGATTCTTATTTTATAATAATAGTAAAATACTAAAAAAAAAAACAAATTCGGATTGGAAGGGCGATTCTTTGGTGGATGTTTAGAAAATTTTGGCGCCCGTTGAGAGCCGTGCACTCAAAAAGTACAGGGCGGATATTGCACAAAACACTAAGAACTACACTCATTGAGTTGCTTCAGCGGTGTGGTGGTGGGATGGATGGTATCTCCAAACCTGTGGGGGTGAGTATTCCACGGGGACCTCTTGAGCGGTCCCGCCTGCGCCCCACATGAGGACCGTCTGTCTTGGCATCTCTGAAGCTTGAGTTTGCTGCATTCTCTCCTGCTCCGTGGACCCGCTGGACCCTCCCGGGCTCGGGCCTGGTACTATGCTAGGCGACCGCCTCTCTCCGGTGACTGGACTCATGTATCTTCCACTACTATCGACATAAGTGTACTCCCGGGAAGGCGGTCTGTGATACGTTGGAGGCACTTCGTATCCAGGCGGCGGCGCCGGTTCGAGGAAGCCATTAGGCGCGTAGGGGGTATAATGGTAAGACAAAGGTTTGTATTGATGGAAGAGGTTGTCCGCCGCGAGGAATCTATCATCTAATGGCGGTGGAGCGTAATGTAAGGCTGGGGCTGGAGGGTATTCACCATACGGAGCCGTGTATGCTCCGTTGAGGTTCGTGTATGCTGCTGCTACGGCGTCAGCGGCTAAATAGTCCACGGGGGGAGGCGCAGGAGTGGGAGGCACTCTTCGTTTGTTCCTACAAGTGGATAAAAAGTCCCTCAATTGCGTCTTATATCGCCGTGCAGCTCTTGGAGGAGTCGTTACAGTGGACTCGCAGCCAGATAGCTGTTCTGTCTCCGAGAAGTAGAGGCTGGTGAGGCCGGTGTCTAGATAGCTGACTTTGAAATCCATCGTCCTCTTCCCGAGAAGGTCTCTGCCTTCTTCTTCCCTGAAAAAAAAATGCAATTAACTTGAGCTCACACTATTATAAAAATGTTGCGAGAAATCTTATAATATTGTATGTGACTTGATACATTTTTAGGGTGCATCCTAGGTAAAAGTTAGTTAGTTTTTGTAAAAACATTACCAAGTCCTAACGAACTACCTTTCAGATACGAAAGAATAAAATAAAATTATTGTAAAGGAGTTCATCGGATCCGAAGCGTTGGGGTCACGATTTCACAACTCTTCCCATAACATCCCAATACTTGGCGCATTTTCTCTACTTGATTTGAAACTCTATCCTTGATCAAAACGCCTTGAAAAAAACTACTTGCTCTGTTTGAAGATTACAATTAATACAAATATTTAAATTAAATTCCTTACATCAGAGGCCTATGCGTGCTGATGACGAAGTCAGGCTTGGAATTCTTGTAGACGAGTCGCGAGGATGTCTGCAGCCACTGCCATTGTCCGTCCTTTGTCTGAAACCGGTACGCGATCATACCTGACGCTCCGGTCTTTAACACTGGAATAAAAACAAATAAGTCACAGTAGGCTTCATGAAAAAGCTCGAAGCCACTCAGTTGGCGATGGGGAAAGTTTTGTTTGGAGTCAGGAATAGCTCACTAATGGCGAAGCTAAACTGGCAATGTGAGTTTGACTTAGCCCGAAGCAGTGAACGAATTCTTTGAGAGAATTTCTCAATTGGCTACGCTTGGTCTAGTCTGGTAGAGATCCTTCGGCCGCGTCTGAACCATTTAACCATCAAGCGATTCTATTCTATTCTTGCAGTAGAGTACCAACTTGTATTTAATAAATAAAAGGACTCTGAAGGTTCAAGGAAACTGTCCTGCTTACCACCAGGACGTAAGTCTTGGTGGCAAGAAATTCCTTCGGAAGGCATATGCCCAGCAGTGGAATTCCATCGACAGATCTCGAAGATTACTTACATTCTTGGTGAGCACTAGCCACGTACGCTAGGTCATCATAGTGCACCAGGTCATAGCCGCCCATATTCGCGAGCTCAGCATCTGTATACCCTAGCAGCATTTTACCCCTGCAAAAACAGTAAAACTCTTAAGAATTTGACATATTTTGGTCATTGCTAATCTGATGGACGATTTGAAATACGCTAATACATCTTAAGTACTCTAAAAACTTCCTTTAATCGGTTGTACCTAATCCTTGCTGTAAGGCTTTTTCTAAATTGTCATGTTTTACTATCGAAATGGTAGGACTTTTCATGCAGAGTTCATCTGGATGCAATATTAGATATTTGGCCGTAAAGCAATTAATTTCAAAGCAGTATGTGTCGGTTAGAAGGAAGTTAAAGCCACTGAAATTAGTGGGCAAATTGTAACACTTCAGATTTGATGTTCAGGATGACAAGCACACGCAATGCGTCTCATAATATTGCCCTGGCAAGCTTATCGCATAATATCAGGCGATCATTTTTCTCATCTCGTCTTCTTGATAAAATTGTCTGTACGATTACTGAAGAGGATTCGAGATATCAATCCCCAAATCTCATCTATCCTCGAGAACAATGCGGATGTTAAAAGGAATTTTGAATTATCTCGTTCCACACAAAATGTTTAATTATAGATTGAGCATAACCATATCAAATGGATTTATTGATAGTTATCCGACCACGGCTGGTCTACGGTCTATGACTCTATGGTCTAAAAGGGATAAACACACCGACACGGGAATATTTGAAGGTTGTTAAACGATAAAAATATAAAATTCTCATAACAATTTAGTACCATAAACATTTCATAGGATTTGAGTGTTGAAATCTGTAGTAGTTTTTCTTGACAATCATCACATCAGATCAGAATGGAAAGCAATGCAATCCTTCGTTAGAACGCATTTATGCAAGTCCTATAAATTTAAATGAGAATCTAAATTTTAATCATCAATAAAATTATTTATGCAGTTTATCTAGGCTACAAGTTTAAATTCAAAAGTTACTCATATCTAAAGGACCTCCAAACTTGTTTTTGAAATTAATGGAACTCAGCGCTAAAGATAATACGAGTATCTAGTTAAAAAAAACTATTTCAAGTAACTTAACAGTATTAAAAACAGCTACCTAGTAGTTATAAAACCAGTTACTATTTAGAAGGAGCTGCGTACTTCAAGCACCAAGCATAAATATCTGGTTATTCAACGATATTTGAAACATGAATAAGTTTTGAGGGACCCGATAATAATTAGAAGTAAGCAGGCGCAGAATATTTGCGATGATTACAACAGGGAATTAAGTATGCACCTTTGGTCCATAGAGACTAGTGATAAATCCAGCTTGTGTTTGCTCTTGAACATGACTTCCTTCTGCGGTATCTCCAGTAGGCTGGGGGGTCCGAAAGGCGCGCATATCGCGAACAGCGCCAACGGAGGCTCTTCGGTTTTCTTGTTCTGCCCGTGCAGCACTTTGATTCGACCTCTGATGTCTAACCTCTGGAAATTGACAGCACGTACATTAAAAAATCAGTTTTTACAGTCATCCAAATTTAGTTTCTAATTTTTATAGTAAAAGCTGATACTTTGAGGTAATTTCTCTATACACTAACGAAAAGTTTGCTATTGTCGTAGTTAATTTTGTATCGGTACTCAATATAGAGGTAGCCTCCTCGAGAGATCTTCACCCACCATGCCTTAGGAGAGACAGTGAAAATAAAAATAATAAAAATAAGAATGGGTAACAAACTCATCTGATCTATAATGTGTCTATAGTGGCCTTTTAACAGAAATACATGATTATAATATCTAGAAGCTTAAATTTTCGATTTGTGTTAAGATACTGTACCAAGGGTACTATTATGGTATTTGCTGATTCAGATATCGAGGAATCAGACCAACCCGATTTAAAGACTATTAAAGAATCCGAAAAATAAATTTACATAGGAACAAGAGGTTCAAATGTCAGAACCACGATCCTTTTTAGATGCCAAGACCCTCAGCTATGTATGTGATTAGGCACTGACCATTACCATCTCGAAATTACTCACCAAAAATCCAGATGTGTTGTCTAATAAACATCTAAATCTGACTGTAAAACTTCTTTCTAATAGATGCGCTCTCTCTTGTCTTAACACGTCTTGTAAGGCGAGGCTGTTTGCTTCTGGTGGCAAGAAAGAGTTCCATAGCAACTGCCTCTGAAGTTCTTCTCTGTCTTCTGAGTGCACTAACTCGTACACTGATTGGTGAACTATGTCTGACTGTAAGGAAACATAAAAAATGTCAATACTTTTATGTATGCCTTCTACCAGCTACTATTATTTTAAAAAGGTAAGATTATTATTTGTTAGGGGTAAGTATGTGATAAAGTAGATGGAAGCTCATTAATTAACAGGGAAGGTATAGTCTATCATTACCTATTAAATTAAGTAATTAGGCATTGTAACCTGATTAGGTCTGAGTCAATTTAGAAGAAACTATTGTGTTAACTCCAAGTTATGTGTATGTAAGTAGTTAGTTGTGTTATAGTGTCCAAGGTTAGGAATCAAACTGGACTTCCCACAATACATGGCACAACATTGGGCCATACTTGTTACTTTTATAGATTTTCATAAATTAATCTAATAACCCTCAAGAAGGTAATCAATCAATTAAATCAGGGCCACAAGATGGTCAGATAACTAGCTAAAAGGAAATCTATTCATCAACATAAAAAAAGCAAGTCACAACTGAACCGTAAATCAATAAACCATTGATGACCCTAAAAATCGATTCGAGCCCGATCATTAAAGAATCATCTGTTACGAAGACGGACATGTTAATTCTGGATCCGTAACCTATAATGTAAACCTTAAGATTAGGCTGACATGGTTGGTTTTCAAGTGGTGGATTAAATATATATATTTTAACACGTCGTATAACAAAAGACTCGTGTAAATACTGTGGATAATGTGCCGACAATGAGCGTTGCAAGTAGAAAACTAATTGATAATCAATGGGGTTGCGCAAGGCACACCGCTGGCCCCCAACTTTTACGAGTGACATGTTAATGAATCATATACGAACTTGCCCTAAGTTTTATGTTTATGTTTATAAAAATGGGGTACGCGGTACTGTTTGGATGTGGGTTCGAACATATTGCTATGGCATTAAATGTCAGAGGATGATTTGTTTGGTAATTGCTTTTTGTTCCTGGTTCGGTTTTCGGGGGTGTAGCAGACATTATAGTTACTATGGCGAACCTTAATGTTTTGTTGATAGGTATGCTCTTTGTTTAGGCAATTTTTTCTTAGATATTATTTTACGATTAATCATAGATGGAGATTTCAAGATAATCATAGTGATGCCGATAATAATGAATTAATAACAATTAACGTAGAATAAATGTAATTATTGTTTCGTTAATTTCTTGATACACTTCTTAATGTAGGGAACGTTAAAGCTAATAACGTTGCGAATCTTAATACAATTTCGCACTAGTTACCAAACCAGATTTTTGTTTCCTTTTGTTTTTAAATTTTGCAATACTAAGCAATTTTAATAACAATAATATAACCAATTCTTAGATATAGCACAGAAGTGGTTTACTAAATTATCACAGAGGTAAATTAATTGAAATAGACAGGAATAAAATCAGCGCGTTTAGAGTTTTAACTTTTAACGCCTATACCTTTCGACTTTTTCATAAAACTATACAAAAGACTTCGTTTCACCATTGAAAATAAAATAAGTGCATTTGAATATTATGACCTTTAAAATATAACAATTAAATTATTCCACCTGGAGCATTAAGGGACCACATATGCGCCATTAGAAGGGCAATGGGAAAGGGATCGATGTATAGCCGGAGCTCTTTCGTTTGACAAAAACTTGTTACTAATTTTCATTTTACGAATTACGTAACTATGGCAAAATTAAATGCACGATATCTATACAGCGTTCTATAAACCATCAATTTTATAAGTTTGGTTAATTTAAAAATAGGTTTTCGTTATTGACGCTGTCGTGTTTTCAGTAAAATAAATACTTCATAAAAAAATTATTAGTGATTTTTTGGGTGTGTTCAAATTTTTTGCTGTTTCTACACACATAATATGTTTTATGCAATTTATGTAACTAAAATCATTTCATGACGCAAGTTGGCAAGTTTGTCAAGTACTAGTAAGTTGGTACCTACTTAATGATATTTAATAAAATATACATTGGTTTAGTTGGTTACATATTAAAAATATATCACAATCCCTTATTTTTTTTATTTTTTTACACTGACTGTTTCTTAAACCATTACAAAAATAGTTGATAGGCGCCTCCTACTCTACTAGGCAAGCGCGCTCCATCTTCAACCACATCGTCACCTACCCTCAGGTGAGATAGTGGTCAAGCAGGTTATGTTGATACAAAAAGAAATGTTTCATAAACTATTTATTTGGCCGATGTGTTTTGTCAAGCAATAATGGATCGTACTCAGCCACCTGGTGAGACGGCTCCAAGTTAATCTATCCTACCCTTACCCCTTAGGTACCCTTGTTCCGTGTTCCGTGTACTGACAGACGGAGGGGTGTGCGTTATTGTAATTTTTAAATCAAGCTTTTATTGGCCCGAGGGCAAAGTGATATCTGTTTTAATGTATTGCCTTCAATTTATGTTAGGCTTCAAAGTTGGATTTGCAGAAATATTTTTATAATACAAATATCTCATGATTTTATAATTTTTACAAGTAATAGGTATGATAAGAATTTGACATGAGCTACTAACAAAATCGTATTCATCGTTATCGTAATCGTTAGCGGTTCTGCCCCCCGATTGGCGGACGCAAATCAGGGACCCAATCAGCGATTATTAAGTTTTTTTTACACAATCTAGAGGCTCAGCTAATCCATACAAGTTCATTCGCAGATCTCTGTTCTCTTGTTCAATTACGAGTAGTTTTAGTTAGACATCCTTGCACTTGAAAATAATATGTATAATCTTGCCTGATGCAAGTTAATAATAATGAATTTTATGTCGGTCCAACATGCCCAGAAACCACCAGGTCTAACTAACCATCCATCCATGAAAGCTCATGAATAAAGCTTACTATTAAGGATTATTTACATCATACATGAATAAAATCCTTGGGAATAAATGAACCGCTGTAATTATACTAGCGCAATTCGTTTTTAAGAGCCATTGTAAATTGGTGATAACAGAAAACAGAACCCGGCTCATTTTGTTGTGGGCTTCTTCTCAATGCAGGGAGCGTTCGAACCCTCGCAAACTTAACTTTAAGTCGACTTGTAGTTATCACCACATATGTGCGATAATCGTATTGACGTTTTACAAGAGCCTGCCTTTATTTGGCCTATGCGAAATAAAGATATTTTGATTTTAACTTTGACTTTGAAAGTTTGAACATCACCCATTTTCACCAAGGCGTTTCTGCTCCATATGTCATTGCCGGTAATCGAAAGTACCTATCTATTCTCCAATTCGAAAGCCAAATGGCATCCATAAACGAATAGGCATGCTTGCAACAATGTTTATTTAAATCAATACCCTCAGTAGGCACGTGCCGGCAGCACGACTCAGCACCGGCCGATTTAATGATTTCCAAATCGATTCCGTTTTAATCGGCCACCCCGCATAGAGCAAGATCATTACGCAGATATGCCAAAAGGTATGAACTGTTTCTAGTAATTAAATTCACAACTTTCTCCGTTTAAGTGGATTGGGAAACTATACTGTTATTGCTTTGTTAATCGATCGTCGAGGAAGACCTTAAGGAGTACGTGCTGGTATTTTAAAGAGTTAAACTTTTGCGAACTAAGTGGCTTAGTAAAAAAAAGTTAATACGTGCTAAAGAAGACAATTGAGCAGAATTTATGACTGTAATAGCTAAGTTGGTAGATAGCCCGGTAAACGTTGTTCTGC
Organism: Coenonympha glycerion; assembly: GCA_963855885.1. NCBI lineage: Eukaryota > Metazoa > Arthropoda > Insecta > Lepidoptera > Nymphalidae > Coenonympha > Coenonympha glycerion. Next base: position 2,053,007 of record OY979647.1, read on the forward strand.
CTTATGAATTGTTTCTCACTTAATCATCACTTAGTGGTAAGAAAAGAGCTTCCGTCCTATCCTCAGACCTAACAACACAAAAAATTTCATAGAAATCGGTCAAGCTGTTTTGAAGGAGGTTTGTTACGAACATTTTGACATGGAAATTTTATATTGTGACCACAATAATAAGAAATAGAACGGTATAGAGTACAACAAGGGACTACTAAATGGCTGAAGGTAGAGCCTAGGTCGGGTGCCATAATTCAGGACTCCAGGAGTATCGCAGCCGGGGACTGGATATAAAACAGAATTATAAATGTACCGATAACGACTTTTTAGGGTTCCATACCAATTTGGTAAAAATGGTGAGACTTTCTCCGTCCGTCCGTCCGTCTGTCACACTCGATTATTTCAGTAACTATTCCAGCTATCGACTTGAAATTAAGAATAGTTATACGTAATAGTGACGCAACGTCATAACAATCGTAAAAATTTGAAAATTGTTTTTATTTTTAAAAAGGGGGGAAAGCCGGGTCGAAAAATGTTCAAAATGAGATAATAATATTGAGTGGGGTATCATATGAAAGGGCGTTACTTGTGTATACTAAAACTAATTTTTATTTATTTTTATGCCTGATAGTTTTTGATTTATTGGGCAAACTGTCGAAAAAAATACCGTCCCCCCCCCCCCTTATCTCCGAAGTTTACCAATCGAAAAATCTGAAATAATTACGATCAATAGGCATTAACGTATATTTTACAGGAAAAATGAAATCAACTCTCTAACTATTATACTTTTTTAGATAATAACAATAAACCGGCAAAAACAAAGTTATGTTTGCGGTTTGCCAACAAAACTACCTGCATGTAAATTATACTCTTAAATTCATGAACCAAAGTGATTCTTCTAATGTTTAACTTCTTTTATGGTATGGAACCCTCGGTGCGCGGGTCCGACTCGCACTTGGCCGGTTTTTTTTTGTATGATATGATAATATGACAAAAGAGAGTAAGAAACGGACGAATTTTAGATCCACAAACATCACAAACAAGCAGATTTTTGCTATTATGTTTTAATTACTATATTATGTATAGTAGTTTTACAGTTTAAGGAGGAATGTGCAGCGCCCCGACAAGCCGCCGAGGCTTAAGGGTGACAAGCAAACAAATTGTAAAAATATGTATAAAAAAAATTGACTTTAAACCTGTTTCCGTTCCAAAAAAACCTGAATTTTAACATTCCGCAACTAAAATTCTATCTTCAACCTATGACCATAATAGCCTATTTTCCCGTCTATCAAAATAATATAATCTAAGATTATCTACAGCAGGTTACCGAACAATTCGGGTTCAACTCGAAACAAAACTGTAGGGAGAATAAAATTTATTATGCCAACGATTGTATACTGAAGGTTTTATGGTGCGAGCTTGGATTTGTGCCCCAATAGCGTTTTTACTTATAAATAGTAGCGTCATATCGTTGCGACTTTATTAGTGAGTAGGTAGATTAGGTAGGTTTCATGTTAGATATTATGAGAAAATCTCGAAACTCGAAACGTCAGTCGCTAACTGAATGCCTGACAATAAATACTCCACAGTTGTTGAACGGTTATTATCCACGGTATTGACGGTTTGAGTTTAGATGGGTATTCAGTCATTCCTATCATTCACTGTAATCGAAGCTTTGAGACTCAAAAATCTACTATACATCCATTACAGACTGTATATTATTTTATATCTATCAAAAGTCCGTATTGTACCAAATGAGTAACTGAAATTGACACAAATCGCGAACATTTATCTCGTATAAGTACTATTTTGTATAAAACTTGCTGTTTTTCAACATAAATTGTTTCTTACTTAGAGGTATGAAAAGTAGTTTACGCCCTATTCTCAGTTCTACTTGGTTCTACCAACTTTCTATTGAAATCACAACAAAACATAAAAATCGGTCAAACTTTTTCGGAGGAGTTTATAGACTTGTGTATGTACAATTTAATGTAATAATTTATAATAATAGGAATGGTATTTTCATACAATATTTTTGAATCGTTTTTTTACAGCATAGGTACTCATTTTCATCATAATAGGATAATATCTGGGGTCTGATTGCCTTAGAAAAACATATTCATTGTTATTTTAATTATTGCGAATTCTGGCCCGCGATTGTCTGACGCAAACTAGGAGCCCGCGGGCAGAATTTTAAAAAGATTACGATAACGTTGAATACTTTTTCTAAAACAATCTAGGGGCTGTTCCTCAGCTGATGATGCACGGAGTTTTCCCAAATAAGCCAGAGTATAAGTATACTACAGTATTGAAAATGAGTCCAAGTTTTGGTTTAGGCCTTTATTTTACACATTTATTACTCTGTGTGCTCGTGTCGGCCTTTATTACTTTACTGCCTCATAATTACGTCGCGAAAACGATAAAATTAATAAAAATATCTTCGTTTATGATCCTTTTAGTGTTCTTTACTTTATGGCCTGATAAGCGACACGGCACGGCGCATACCCCGTAGTTTAAGGGTTCACCGAAACAACACACCGACTTCTGTATGACATACATAAGTATTATACTATCTTTTTTTACACTATATATACAAGTTAGCACTTGACTGCGATCTCACCTGATAGTAAGTGATGATGCAGCCGAAGATGTTATCGTACTAACTTGAAAGGGGTAAGTGAACTCACCCCAACGGTTTCTACGCAGCATCGCACTGGAACGCTAAATCGCTTAGCGGTGCGTCTTTGCTGGTAGGGTGGTAACTAGCCACGGCCGAAGCCTCCCACCAGACCAGACCTAAGCCTATTTAGAAATTATAAAATTCCAAACTGGGCCTCGTGGCGGGAATCGAACCCGCAACTCGAGCGCGCGCCACTGTGCCAGAGAGGTCATCAAAATTCTGTGCTATTAGGTACTATTTTAATTGTAAGACATTTTATCTTCTTCGTTACGGATTTTTAATTTTTATATACTACATATTATATTCGGTTGGACTGATATAAAATGACGCTAACTATTTTTATATATTATACTAGTACCTATATTATATAACTATTTTTATGTTATACCTATGGAAAATTAGGTCGACTTTTTATAAGTGAGAAATAATAAGTTATATAGTTAAACAATGTTTTCCGGGTCAGCTAGTATCTTTGTAGAGTTTCGTCAGGCATCTTGGAAACGGCAGCAACAGTTTGGATGAAAATTTGCGTTTAAATAGGTAAGGTTTTTCTTTTTCAATTTAGCTGTTATACCTAATCCGCTATTTTTTTACACTATATACAAGTTAGCACTTGACTGCAACCTCACCTGATAGTAAAAAAACACTTTTTTCCAGGAAAAAAAAGCCGAGGGAACATCGATTGCCTAAGTTCTATTTATCAGACTTATAGTTAAGCTAAGTATTTCTAGTATTTTAGTCTCATTACTAAGTATTTAAATTGGAGAAAGTAACAATGTTGAAAAGTGGCACAATAATAGCTGTGGAATAGTTACACGTTGAAATAATTATAATAGCTGCTCATTTTTGCCTTAAAAAAAGCCTAAGGTCTTTTAAAGGCAGTTATCGTTGTAATTAATATTTTTATGGAGTCACCCGAAAGAAAATTCGGCCTCAACCGTATCATATATTTGTTATGATTAATATTATAGCAATATGGTAGTCTCGCGTTTATATGGAAAATTAGGTCAACTTTTTTTCATTTTTCTCGTAATGGTCGTAATTAATTAGGGAAATGCGATAAAAAGTGGTAATATATGCACTTTTAGTGTGCTCGTAATTTTCTAACTTATAAGGGATTGTGGTGGCGTTGTTACTGGCTACATTATATTTTTTATTCGCCTATGGTTAACCTATATTTTAATTAAGTACAATGTTTTATATATATAAGGCTTTTTTGTAAGTACAACGGGGACCAAAACTTAAATTACTTTTTACGTATACCTATAAATGCTGAACTAAGTCTGAGAACTGATGTCTCAGGATGATGAGCACATCAGTGCAGTGTCGTATGATATTGTAATGCAAAATTATGGGACGCACTGCATCTGACATGGTACAGTATCAGACTGCTTGATATGACACATGAACGTCTTCTCGTCTCATCATTGTTATAAAAAAAAAGAAAAATGCTAAGAATTCGCATTCGAGTTATGATAGATTTTATGGCAAAACCTAATTGTAGGTTTTTGTACGAATTTCAAGTCGACTCGCATCGCACAAACGAATCGAATTCCTCCATACATTTACGGCCAGCGCCATCTGTTGACAGCCGCAAATCAGTGACTGTCCATAGATGGCGTTGACGATGCTACTCGACCAAAAACATGTACTTAAGGTGTTGCGGCCCTACCAGCCCGCGAAATTCTAATTTATTTAGTTTTTCCATTGTAGATTTATGGCAATGCATTTTGCGGGCCTACTTTTTATGCATCTACATGTTTTTAATAGAAACTTTGTTCGAAAGTTCCCGCACTCATCTCAAATTGGTTCCCGAAAGATAATTTTATGCACTTTCCCAGATTTCGAGCTATCCAATATGAAGTAAATGAGTATTGTTGAGCATAGTTTTTATTAAAAGTTGTGCCCGCAAAACTCATTGCCATTAGCCTTCGATGTATAATTAGCCCACTACTTATGAGCGAAAAACTAAATAAAATTTGAATTTTCGGGGCCGGATCGTACCCATCGCCCTTAACCCCACAGGTATGGTATTTCTTTTACAGGTTCACGGTAGAATAACTGACATTGCGGTGGTAGCTACCTACCCGGACTGGTACTTACCACGATTTTTAAAAGGGCGGCTGCAATAAATGTGTTTTCATCGAATCGAATCGAATCGAATCGAATCGAATCGAATCGAATGATTCGATGAATAAATGTGTTCTTATATTTCTTGGAAGTACTAAGTATAGAAACTGGTATGTTATATGCACAAACCTGGTGGAAGCCCAGATAGCTTTCGATGCTATGCGTCGCGAAGAAGACTTCTCCCTCACACGTGAGGATCATCAGGAAACCGTTGAGAGCCTGGAATTACGCAACAGAGACATTTTTTTTATTCGTTCTTTAAGGAGCACACCACAGGTGTGCCCGCGAAATTCAAATTTTTAGTGGTTTTTCGCGATTTTTAAGCTGATAAGACGTAATAGGCTTATGGCAGTCAAATTGTGATAATCCCAAGATCATCTTCACGTATTTATATAAAAATCTCTGCTTGAAAGGGTCGAGTTAAAGAAATTAGTCCAAGATTTGCGAGTTACTCACATAAAACTCGATACTCGGACTAATTTTCTAGGATACACATTTTTATGCAAAGATTTTGATATAATCATGTAAAGATGATACTGCCATTCTCGCAAATTGATTGCCATAAGCCTATCATGTCTAATTAGCGTACAAATTGCAAAAAACCACGAAAATTTTGAATTTCGCGGGCAGACCCGTTGATTTCACGTTAGAGGCAGCAATGATTGATGAGGTGTAGAGCGCTTGCCTGAAAATATGCCTCTTTACTATTCTTCTATGATATATCTAGATAATACTTGGCAGGCTGGAATGATATACCCAACGCAGGAATGTTAATTTGTCTTTGCTGATAGTAATCAACCGCAGTTGAAGCCTTCAATCAGCTAGGTGATTGTGTAAGAAAGGCATATTAACAAGGAAGTAAAATATGTGTAAGCTTTATTCTCTGATTGACACAGTCTGTTGTTTACATTTTTTCAGCCAATCTGCGTATTACTCGTTATTGTAATCGTTTACAAATGCTGCCCGCTGATTGGTTGTCAGACAATCTTGGGGCAGAATTTGCTAATGATTACAAAAACAATTATTACAAATACATTTTATTACGTTATTGCCCATCAGACCAGTGGAGGATTTTCATATTAATTGTAATACCTAGGCTTCCATTAATCCTAATAGAAACGCTACAAATTATAATAATAAACAAAAACAACTACGCGTATTCCTTTGAAGCGGGCAAGTCAGGAACTTGAAAAATAACATAGGCAGTAGACTAGATACTGAGCTTTATAGGCTGTGGTTATTTATAGCTTGCAGGCGCTATTGATTCATTGTGGAGCAATTGTGATTGTTTATGGTACTAAAAGCAGGTTTTTTCATGATTACAGTGCCTAACCCGTGAATTGGAAGCTCAGATCAGGGTAATAAGTAGATACTTAGGTAGTTAAGGATTTAGTGCTCTCGTAATCGAGTCTGGTAATGTGTTTATTGATGTAAAAACTTCTTTTTTATTGATGTAAAAATTATGTGAGAAATTCATCACTATCATAAGTTCTATTTGATTATTCGGTCCTCCCTCCCTGGGGTAGTTAGTAAATAGCTGTTAAGTAGGTACCCATAGCAGTAGGTCCCGGGTTTGATTTCTGGCACGAACCAGTTTTAAATTTTATAACGTCAACATTTTCTTTTAAGTGGTTCATGGTCTAATGAGAGGCATTAAGTACCAACTTACTGGTAAATACGCACTGGTGAGCAATTAAGCGTTCTGATGCAATGCTGTGTAGCAACAGTCGAGGTTATAAGTAATGGTTTTTAAAAGTTTCTTTTCGACTACTATCGCACAGGAGGCTAGGCAAAAGAAAATGGATTTTTTTGGCGTGACTAAAACTCCATCACGAAGAAAATCAACGAAAATCAAGAATGAAAGTTTCTTTTAGTCTACAGAATGAGCACGCATGCAATCACGTATTGAGAATGGTATGACAAACTCGTCAGGATGAGCTAAATGAAGACAACGCCATCTATCTGGCGATAGGTGAAATAACACATGAAAATTTTAAATGGAGTTTTGTTTTAGGTGACATTCCAAACATAGTTTCTACTGAGTGTTCTTAAAAACTTAATTTCTTCAGAGTATTCAACTAAATTCACGTATTTTACCATAATTTGAGGTGCGGAACGCTAAAATTTGTGTGTGGGTACCTGTAAAAACATCTCCCCGTCCGGCATGATGTGGTCGTAGTGCGCGTGGTCGCGCCGCAGCGCCAGTAGCTCCTCCTTCTCTTTGTGCATGACCACTGCAACAACACAACAACACGGTTATAATACGAGTACGCCAAGAGCAAGTACCGAACGGGTGCCCTTCCGTCATGTTTCGGCCCCCATAACCGCGAGGTGTATGGTGGAGGGTTGCCCTAAGACGGTTGCATAGTGGTTTAACTCGGCTTCCCTCAGACTGGGCGCCGTATCACCTCTAAAAGCAGTAATGATGCAGTGCTGTTTTTTTTTTAATAGTTAACGCGAGCAAACGATCGGGCGGGTCACCTGATGAAAGCGATCACCGCCGCCCATGGACATTTGCAGCACCAGCGGAACTGCGCGTTGCCGGCTCTGTTTATTCACCCCTTGAATAACCCCATGTTTTAATATTTTCATACAAACAAATACAAAATACAAATATTTTTTTCCGAGGGCAGAATCTGGCCATGTCATTTCGTTTAAGAGTAAATGGGACCTCGCTATATCACTGTGTGTCTAAGATGACAACTTGTCGAACTCAAAACGTGGACGTTTATGGACGTATGGGGCTCATGTAGCGATTTAAATCTTTGAATGGACTTGTTTACTTATAGAGATAGGATGTAGAGAGTATGTAACTATTGCGATTGCACATCGTAGACCGTACATAAAAAGGCGGGGCTATGACGACAAATCACATCATGTAAATTGATTGAGGGAAGCTGCGAGGGGTGTACTCGTATCTCTCGAACGAATGTAAACCTTGTTGCTGCAAAATACTGTCTATAATAGTGTATCTATGTAATCTAGAATGTGGGATGGAATAAAAACATTGCAAAGAATTGCTGGAGAGTGCGTTAATGTATTTGTATAAAAAACAACACTTAACTGGTTACCTAGGAATCCTATCCTACTATCCCATCCTATCCTATCCTAGTTCCTACTATAATATTATAAACGCGAAAGTTTGTAATTATGTGTGGATGTATGTGTAGATGTATGTTTGTTACTCTTTCACGAAAAAACTACTGAATGAATTTTGATGAAACTTTACAGCAATATAGCTTACACATCAGAATAACACATAGGCTATTATTTATGAGGATAAAGTGTGAATTATCCAAAATATATAACGATGTATAAATAAGTGTCGCGTAAATAGGAAAAAATTGCAATCTGCGACCTTTACTGAGTTACGCCGCGAAAACCGTTGATGTTACATGTATATAATGTATGATGGAAATGTTTATCTTAAATAGTTCTACAAAAAAGCCCGCGATAGCATATATTCAACTCTTATGTTTAAGCCATTATCGCCAAAATAGTGAACCCCGAGTGCCCGATACTAGGCGTTCCGGGCGTTCCGGCGCGGCCTGGCGACTGCGGGCGGGACGGGGAAGAGGCATTTATGAGTGCGCGAAAAATAAATACTTACTACCATTTATTACAATTTTTCATCACCATCACCATTTTTTGAAACCGCGGCGCGGCAATACAGCCTAAAGATAGATAGATAGCTCTGATGACATAACATCCACTAAAAAGGATTTTTAAAAATCTCGAAATTCACGCGGGCGAAGCCGCGGGCAAAAGCTAGTTAAGTTATAATGGATTGCCCAATGGACTAAGTGTCATTGGTCATTCAAGAAAAGTCATGATTTACTCTCGAAAATTGCATAGAAATCAATGTGGTAATTTTAATAAAGAGGGTATGCTTTAAAAACAATAAAATGAGAAGGTTCTCAATACGATGCGTATGTTTTTCAATTGTGAAGCCAGTGTTGGTATTTTGCGAGATATTTCTACTGAATGAGAATAAGAAAAAATGTTGTACCCATAGGTATATAAATCTATGGATGAGGGGTGTAATACAAAATTCACGAAAAAAGTGTCCCGAGAAAACCTATATAAACGAGGGTACATGAGTATTTTTATGAAAAACCTAAAACATTGTAATTTATGTGTTAAACCATTACTATACGGCCTAATTTTCAAACACGAGACTGAAGTTCGATTGTATGTCTTTTAGCGTTTTGTATGTCATTTACTTCGGACACTTTTTAGCGCTGACCCTAACTCCTTAGTTAATATCTCAATGGTTGTACCCAAAAAAGTAGGACACCTCTTTAATCAAGCTATGCTAGGAAAAATATAATATGATAAATGCTCCACAGGTAACGAACCTGCGACCTTTTTGGTTTCAGTTAATCTAACCATTTAGCTTTAGAGGTTTCAATATTTACGTTGCTTAAGCAGGAATCACGAATGTGCTTAAAAATAAAGGATTTCCTTATAATCAAAGTTTTCCCCCGGGGCTTGAAAGTTACGAAAGTTACAGTGACTTTATAGTAATAAAAAAATCAAACTGTCAATTGTTTCGGCGCAGCAATCAGCGTAATTTCGATATTCGAGCCAAACATACAACACTAGCCAATTACTGCCAGCCATCGTGAAATACGCCATCTGGCATAGGGTCGGCTCGTCGTGAACGCAGGTTTATCGATAGCGATAAAAATTATCGATGTTATCGACATTATGAGTTTAATTTTTTTGTTTTAATAAATGTAGTAGCTAGGTACAGCGTGTTTAGATAATTGTTTATTGTATTTTTTCTTGATTATTTGATGATATCTTTGTAGATAGAAAGTAGAGTTTCTAACAGAATAAAATACTCGCAATCAATTCAATTAATACGTTATTATTTAAAAATATTAAATTCATAAAATTTATGTTGCAAGTTGAGTTATTATTGTATAAAAAAATAAGTGTAATATTAATGAACTAGTATTAATGTTCCTTTATATAATTATTTATACTTCGAGATCTTTTTTAAATATAATGTAAGAAATAAAGTGCTCATTTATAATTCCACCATAACGTTTTATTTTGATAATAAAATATCATGCAATATGTGTGTAAATTGATATTATATCATTTTTGTCGTTTGCGATTGTAGTGTAACGTAATATACGCATATTTTATGAATTTTAATGAACTTTTGTTGAATGTATACAGTTGTAATGAATATTCATTTATTTTTTATTAGTAATACTTTAGGTATGCGTATGTAACCATGAAAGTCCGCAAATGTGCAAAGTTTATGCTACCCAGGTAGAGCCAACCTTAGCAATATTTAAGAAATAGTTTATGAAATTATTGAACATTCTATATAATTTTAACAATGTTTCTAAAAACATAAAACAAAAAAAAATAAAAGTTTTAAAAAGTTTAAAAAATTAAGTCCACCACTGGTCGCGGAGCTTTAACGGTCCTTTAACTTAAAAAAAATATATTATTATAGTAATTGATAAAAATAAAGTCATTTTAGGTAGATTCTAGAGGATCACAACGCACAATGAATAAACACCAGACATTTTTCCTTTTGCACTTAGTGCTGATTTATTCCGCAACGATTAATGCATACTACACTGATAATAAATTGATTACACCTAAATGAAAACAGCTTTGTTTTGTTTTTGAATTAATACGTTATGAGTATTTTATTTTCTTTGCCCGTTTTTGTACATTCCTTGCCCCATTAAAATTGAAATGCGATGTCAGATAAATAAACACAGCAAAATAGCAATAAATTTAACAGTTTATCTAGATTTTAATTTTCGTTTAGACAAACTTCATACCTTTTTGTTTCAACGTATTGGATTTATAGTTTTTCGCCGTGTGATCAAGATAAGCTAGCTGGCAATCGAGTCGATTTATCGATAATGCCCCTCGATACGTCACTAATCGAGCACAGTGGGTTTTATCACACATTATGATCGTCATTATCGACTATCGAAGTGATTTTTTTTGCTTTTTATTGAGAATTGAATATTAAAAATATACTGGAATAGTGGAAGTCTTAACTTATTTTTTCGTGGTTTCATGGAATTCTATTTAGTTTTTAACTGTTATTTTTGGCTTGATTGCAACTGCAGTAAAATGCAGTTATTAAGATTTGAACCTAGGTTCTTCAGCAGTGGGGTTAAAAAGAACGCCAGAAAAATGATCAAAGGAATACACTTTAGTAAGAGATCCATATTTTCGAAAAAATGCAATAATACTCGTAATATACCTATTATGTGTAAGTAAAGTAATGTGTATAAAGATTTGTGAGATACATATCGATTTTAAAATAAATAAATATAAATATATAGAGGACAACATCACATACATTGCTCCGATCCCATAGTAAGTAGCTTATGCACTTGTGTTATGGAAATCAGAAACAACGAAGGTACCACAACACCCAGACCCGAGACGATGTAGAAAAGTTATTTTTCTACATAGCCCCGACCGGGGATCGAACCCGGAACCTCAGAGATGGCGGCGCCTTGAAAACCGGCACGCTAACCACTCAACCACGGAGTTCGTCAAAAATGTATAGTTTGACGTGGAATTATAGAACTGTTTTGGCTAATAGCACACCTAGCTGCCTAACTGCAGATTGGCAGTCTTCACACACCATTTATTCTGATGAGACATGCGGTATCACAATGTTTTTCTTTGCTTGATAGGCAAATGGTACTTAGTTCCTACAAGTACCATCTGTTGTTACAGCTCCCGAAGAGTTATGGGTTATAGGCATGTAGGTACGTAGGTATCCAGAATTGGAACACTAGACCTTTAAATGTCAGACGTATAATCCTCTAAAGACAACACTGCAATTATTTCAATGCAATAAATCAAATCTTTTTACACGACTGCCCAAAAAAAGGAGTGTAATGTTTTTAGGGTTCATGTATGTATGTATGTAATATATGTATGTATGTATGTATGTATGAATCTGATGTTTCTTTATTCGACCATAACTTCTGAACGGCTGAACAGATTTGGACATATGGGGTATCGTTAGAATCCTTAGATTCTTCCGAGTAACATAGGCTATAATTTTTTTGGAAAAAATCAGTAGGTATGGCGGATGTGAGGCGCTATTTTCAAAAGTGGAAAACAAATTCTGTTCTGAGGAACACCTTCTATTCTAAGAGGTCCCCCGACTGCCATATGCTTTTATCTGTTCAACTAAAATAACTTGTTTCTTACTTTTTAGTTCGCTTTATAACAGGGCAATCGTGTTTTTTAATTACATATTTTTATTTATCGAAAAAAAAAGAAACAGCAGGAAAATTGTCTAAACACCTAATTATACCCACTCCGAAGACACCGGACCACTTAATTGAGAAAAACCGTTTTAATTGCAGCTTCCCTGTCCATCGCTGCTCGAGTAGTATCAGTATCGACATCTCGGGAAATAATTACTCAATTGATTGAGTATTTTATACGGAGGTGAGATGTTATCGCGGCTTAACGACGTGATTGGTTTGTGCGGAGTACGGTGTAAGGGCCACGCTTACTGACTTTTGCTATTATTTTATGGAATCTCTACAGGTTGTAGAGAATAAAGAGTACTAAATTCTTCGAGAGGTTTTCTTGGTAATTTAGATTCTCAAAACTTAGAATTCAACATGATAGTTGATTACGCACCGCGCCTGTGCACGATGAATCAGCGGGCAACTGCCGGGCCCATCAGAGCAGGCCAGCGGATTCCCACAGGCAGCGGCGGTGGCGGGTCGAAAAAGGCCCGCCAAAAAATTTTATAGGCGATTTGCACTGGGTTTTTTCCCGCGGCACAGAGTGACTTACTACTAGGGACTTACCGGCGCAGGAGACAGCCAGCACGTGGAATCCGGGGAGTGTGTTCGTGTATGATGAATGTAGTGTGTGGTGTCTGCGGTGTTAAATGCAAGGGAACACACTCGCCCTCCTCTGAAGGGTCTTTCGCGGCGGCGGCACGAATTCGCGGGTAGCGAAGCGAGTCCGCGGCGGCGTGGTATCAAGATGGGGCGTGAGCACAAAAAACAGGGCTCCGGACAGTCAAATGGGCCCGCGGCGTTAGAAGGACGCGGCGGACAACGCGACACACGAAGGAGCGCAATAAATAGGGCTCGTAAAAACTAAACGGCACGGCGTGGTCGGCAAAACTTCAACGCGGGCAACGCGGACCTTGGGTATTGACCGTTTCAGTCGGCCTGTAGAACCGGACTGCCGCGAGCGACCGCGCCGGGACGAGCGCGGGCGCCGGTCGCAAACGGCTCGTGGGAGAGGGCCCGGCAGGCCGTCTCGCGCGACTAGTAGCCTTACGCTAATATACTTAAAGACGATTTTCGCCGGCCGACGGTACGGCAGCACGAACCCGTCGACGAATGTACTACTTGAACCGCGTACACGGGGGCAGTGTTGGCAGTAATCAATTACTTTTGTAATCAATTAATTAATCTGATTACTTGTAATCAGATTAAATTAATCATGATTACAATAATTATGATTACAAAAGTAATTGTAATCATGATTACTGAAAGTAATCGTTAATCGTTAATCAGTAATTGATTAACTTGATTACCTATATATAGTACATTAAAAGGATTTTCCCATACAAAAGTGAATTTTTTTCGTTGTTCCAGGAATTCCCGAAAAACTAAATGTCCTAGAGATCTGAAATTTGGTGTCTAGGTAGATATTAGGTCATGAATTTGTACTAAGACGGGGATTCCAGAAATTCAAATTTTAAGGAGTAAACATCGTACATTAAAGGGTTTTTCCCATACAAAAGTGAATTTTTTTCGTTGTTCCAGGAATTCCCGGAAAACTAAAAGTTGTAGAGATCTGGAATTTGGTGCCTATTAGGTCATGAATTCGTACTAAGACGGGGATTCCAGAAATTCTAATATTAAGGGGTAAAAAACATTTAAGGGATTTTTCCATACAAAAATTACGAACTTTTTGGTTACTGGGCCGATTGTTCTAAAAATCGATATTTGAGTATCGGAGCAAGCATAGAGAACGAATTTATGGTCAGAATTTAAAAAAGTGGCCGCCATTTTGAACTTTTTTGTTATTGGACTGAATTACTTCAAAATCGAAATCTGACCGTAGCAACAAGTATTGGGAAAGAATATGATGTCAAAATTTTAAAAAAATGGCCGCCATTTTTAACTTTTTTGTTATTGGACCGACTTACTTCAAAATCGAAATCTGATCGTAGCAACAAGTATTGAGAAAGAATCTGGTGTCAAAATTTAAAAAAGTGGCCGCCATTTTGAACTTTTTTGTTATTGGACCGAATTACTTCAAAATCGAAATCTGACCGCAGCAACAAGTATTGAGAAAGAATATGGTGCCAAAATTTAAAAAAGTGGCCGCCATTTTGAACTTTTTTGTTATTGGACTGAATTACTTCAAAATCGAAATCTGACCGTAGCAACAAGTATTGGGAAAGAATATGATGTCAAAATTTAAAAAAGTGGCCGCCATTTTTAACTTTTGTGTTATTGGACCGACTTACTTCAAAATCGAAATCTGATAGTAGCAACAAGTATTGAGAAAGAATCTGGTGTCAAAATTTAAAAAAGTGGCCGCCATTTTGAACTTTTTTGTTATTGGACCGAATTACTTCAAAATCGAAATCTGACCGTAGCAACAAGTATTGAGAAAGAATATGGTGTCAGAATTTAAAAAAGTGGCCGCCATTTTTAACTTTTTTGTTATTGGACCGACTTACTTCAAAATCGAAATCTGATCGTAGCAACAAGTATTGAGAAAGAATCTGGTGTCAAAATTTAAAACAGTGGCCGCCATTTTGGACTTTTTTGTTATTGGACCGACTTACTTCAAAATCGAAATCTGACCATGGCAGCAAGCATTGAGAAAGAATCTGGTGTCAGAATTTAAAAACAGTGGCCGCCATTTTGAACTTTTTTGTTATTGGACCGAATTATTTGAAAATCGAAATCTGACCATGGCAGCAAGCATTGAGTAAGAATCTGGTGTCAAAATTAAAGTTTGAAAAGGCCGGCTTAGTCATAAATAATGAAAATTCAACGCGTAAGTTAGTCAAACAGTGGTTCACGTAATCGGAGCTGCGTGTGTCCGCTTGTTGTCATTATGAAATTAACTTTGTTTCATCCAAGTATTCCACGACACTCACGCGTCCTTTTCTTCACAACGACTCTAACATAGGCGTCAAATGAAGGAGGCTTGAATAATAGAGTACCATATACTATGACAAATTTAAAAATCAAAATGGCAGTCATCACAAAACTAAAGTAACATAACATTAAAGTAAATTGAAATAATTTTTTGAGTTAAAGATATACTCGTAAGTCAAGGGAGAGAAGACCTCTATGTCCACTAGTAGGCTCTAACAGGCTGACGATGATGATAATATTTAGTTATTTAAATCGATTTTTAAAATTACTTGGTAGTATGCTCAAAATAATAATGAATCAATTAAGAAGTCAATAAATAATAACTAATATTTATTAATTAAGGTCTGAATCTGAAAACTTGCGAGACATAATATCAGCATAACAACTTGCAACAAAATGCGCCTGAGTAATTTTGTTGCAAGTTGTTATGCTGATATTATGTCTCTCGCAAGTTTTCAGATCATAAAACTTAAACGATTGTAAAGACATAATTATAAGCTTTAATATGACGTGCGGTTTGTCGATGGCCATGAATAAGTATTTTTTTTCCAGGGCACAGCTCCATACAAGTTTCGGCCATGTCCTTTAGACACCATATTCTTTCTCAATACTTGTTGCTACGGTCAGATTTCGATTTTGAAGTAATTCGGTCCAATAACAAAAAAGTCCAAAATGGCGGCCACTTTTTTAAATTTTGACACCAGATTCTTTCTCAATACTTGTTGCTACGATCAGATTTCGATTTTGAAGTAAGTCGGTCCAATAACAAAAAAGTTAAAAATGGCGGCCACTTTTTTAAATTTTGACATCATATTCTTTCCCAATACTTGTTGCTACGTTCAGATTTCGATTTTGAAGTAATTCAGTCCTATAACAAAAAAGTTCAAAATGGCGGCCACTTTTTAAAATTTTGGCACCATATTCTTTCTCAATACTTGTTGCTGCGGTCAGATTTCGATTTTGAAGTAATTCGGTCCAATAACAAAAAAGTTCAAAATGGCGGCCACTTTTTTAAATTTTGACACCAGATTCTTTCTCAATACTTGTTGCTACGATCAGATTTCGATTTTGAAGTAAGTCGGTCCAATAACAAAAAAGTTAAAAATGGCGGCCATTTTTTTAAATTTTGACATCATATTCTTTCCCAAAACTTGTTGCTACGGTCAGATTTCGATTTTGAAGTAATTCGGTCCAATAACAAAAAAGTTCAAAATGGCGGCCACTTTTTTAAATTTTGACACCAGATTCTTTCTCAATACTTGTTGCTACGATCAGATTTCGATTTTGAAGTAAGTCGGTCCAATAACAAAAAAGTTAAAAATGGCGGCCATTTTTTTAAATTTTGACATCATATTCTTTCCCAATACTTGTTGCTACGGTCAGATTTCGATTTTGAAGTAATTCAGTCCAATAACAAAAAAGTTCAAAATGGCGGCCACTTTTTTAAATTTTGGCACCATATTCTTTCTCAATACTTGTTGCTGCGGTCAGATTTCGATTTTGAAGTAATTCGGTCCAATAACAAAAAAGTTCAAAATGGCGGCCACTTTTTTAAATTTTGACACCAGATTCTTTCTCAATACTTGTTGCTACGATCAGATTTCGATTTTGAAGTAAGTCGGTCCAATAACAAAAAAGTTAAAAATGGCGGCCATTTTTTTAAATTCTGACATCATATTCTTTCCCAATACTTGTTGCTACGGTCAGATTTCGATTTTGAAGTAATTCGGTCCAATAACAAAAAAGTTCAAAATGGCGGCCACTTTTTTAAATTTTGACACCAGATTCTTTCTCAATACTTGTTGCTACGATCAGATTTCGATTTTGAAGTAAGTCGGTCCAATAACAAAAAAGTTAAAAATGGCGGCCATTTTTTTAAATTTTGACATCATATTCTTTCCCAATACTTGTTGCTACGGTCAGATTTCGATTTTGAAGTAATTCAGTCCAATAACAAAAAAGTTCAAAATGGCGGCCACTTTTTTAAATTTTGGCACCATATTCTTTCTCAATACTTGTTGCTACGGACAGATTTCGATTTTGAAGTAATTCGGTCCAATAACAAAAAAGTTCAAAATGGCGGCCACTTTTTTAAATTTTGACACCAGATTCTTTCTCAATACTTGTTGCTACGGCCAGATTTCGATTTTGAAGTAATTCGGTCCAATAACAAAAAAGTTCAAAATGGCGGCCACTTTTTTAAATTTTGACACCAGATTTTTTCCCAATACTTGTTGCTACGGTCAGATTTCGATTTTGAAGTAATTCAGTCCAATAACAAAAAAGTTCAAAATGGCGGCCACTTTTTTAAATTTTGGCACCATATTCTTTCTCAATACTTGTTGCTACGGTCAGATTTCGATTTTGAAGTAATTCAGTCCAATAACAAAAAAGTTCAAAATGGCGGCCATATTTTTTAAATTTTGCCCAGCATAAGCTGTTGGTTTTGCTCTTCCAATAAATTTAATAAGTATTTAAAATAAGTAATCAAGTAATCAAATTAATGATTACGATTAATGATTAATTAATTGTAATCAAAATTTTTGATTATGATTAATTAATTGTAATTAAAACTTTTGATTATAATTATTAATCAGTAATTTGTAATTGTAATCAGATTACTTTTGGGCCAACACAGCACGGGGGGCTACCGCTCCCCCCGGAGCCGCGCGCCCCATTTCCCTCTCCAGCCGCAGGCGGGAGCGAGAACGCGGCGTTTGGCCAATTTTAGCCAAAACAATCCCCCCGCCCGTGGGCCCAAGGATTTGGGGTCCACTAACCAATGGGCAAGCGGGATAAGGAAGAGACGGCTCGCTGCAAAACCGAATCTCCGACCATTACCTCGGCAACTCTGGGAACCCCATCGGATCCATATATCAATTTAAGAATGCGTCCACGACGCCAGCACAAAGGCAACAAATTAGACTCCTTAACTAGGACAAGATCACCAACCTTAGGTGGGTCGGTCTTGTCTGACCACTTAACGCGCTGCTGCAAGAGATGCAAATATTCTAAATACCAACGATGCCAGAAATTTTGGGTCATCTGCTGTAGCAATTCGAAGCGAGACAACCGTGAGACCTTCACGTCCCTGAAGGGGTACTCGGGCAGGGCGTTAAGGGGTTCACCAATTAGGAAATGACCGGGGGTTAAAACTTCCAGGTCATTGGGATCGGACGATAAGGGGCAGAGTGGCCGAGAATTGAGGACAGCCTCAATCTTACAAAACACGGTAGCGAGCTCTTCAAAAGTCAAAATGGTTTCACCTATCACGCGTCGGAGATGCGTCTTTGAGACCTTAACGACGGCTTCAAAGATCCCGCCCCAGTGGGGACAAGCTGGCGGGTCAAAGGTCCAAGTTATCCCCATCTTGGACATTGCCGTGCCGATGCCTATCTTATTTTCATTCAAAAATTGGGCGACTTCCTTCAAATACCTATCGGCACCCTTATAGTTGGTCCCACAATCCGATCGGATCAGGTGCGGATAACCTCGGCGTGAAACGAAGCGGCCTAGCGTGGCTACAAAGGCTTCGGTGCTGAGAGCACTCACCAGTTCTAAGTGTACGGCCTTGGTAGCCAGGCAAACAAAAACGCAAAGGTAGGCCTTGAGGGAACGAGCATTGCGGAGGCTGGAGCTCTTGACGAAGAACGGCCCCGCAAAATCCGTCCCGACCGCCGAGAAAGGGCGCGAGGCCACGACACGGTCGGTGGGGAGGTCCCCCATAATGGGCTGCATGGTGCTGGCCTTCAGGCGGTAGCACGGGATGCACTTAAAAATGACGCTTCGGATGGAGCGTCGTCCCGATAAAATCCAAAATTCGCGCTGCAATATGGCCGAAAGGGCGTTGCAGCCAGCGTGGGCATTTTTGACGTGGTAATGCGTCACCAACAATTTTACAAAAGCGCTATTGTTCGGAAATAGGGTAAATCAGAATTCCGGAGGCGTCCACCAACGCGTATCAATCCGGTGTCATCCAGGAAGAGGTTTAAGCGGGCGAGCGAGCCTTTCAAAGGTAAACCTCGCTTCAGTGTCTCAATAGCGGACTCAAAATGCTCCAGTTGAACCAAACGTATCCAAAAGGTCCGGGCCTCCTGTCTCTCCAGGGGCGACAAGACCGGGTTCGACATTTTGTCGCGTGGGTTCCGAGCGTTGTGGGTGAAGCGCTGAATCCAAGCCGTCACCCCAATCAATTTATCAAGGGAACTGTAGCGTTCCTGAAGATAGCTCAGCGAATTGGCTGGCTTATCTTCAACAACTCCGACTCGCAAGCCAGGTAACACATCGGGCTCGGAGAACCTACTCTGAGGCCAGGCGGACTCATTCCGAGTCAGCCAGTCAGGGCCCCACCAAAGAGAGTGGTTGACAAGGTCGGAAGCTTCACATCCGCGGGAAGCACAATCTGCAGGGTTCAGGTCCCCTGGCACATGTCTCCAGGTCAACGGGGTTTCCGAATTCTGGATTTGGGAAACCCGGTTGGCAACAAAGACTTCCAAGTTGTGGGGAGCGGCTCGCAACCAACAAAGGACAATTTCGCTGTCCGACCAGGCGTACACTTCCGTCAGGTCAACAATCGATAGGAGGGACGTACGCACATGGTTGAGAAGGCGCACCAAAAGAGCGGCTCCAGACAACTCCAATTTGGGTATCGTCAAGCGTGACCGAATTGGGGCCACTTTACTTTTCGCCAAGACAAGGTGGGTTGCGACCTCGCCGGTGTCACTGACAGTTCGCAAATAGACCACGGCTGCGTACCCTTTTTCGGAAGCATCACAAAAGCCGTGGAGACTGGCGTGGCACCTTCCGGGCGGTAGGAAGCAACGAGGCATCGAAATCCGATTAACATTCGGAAGTGAGGCCACAAGGGAGAGCCACTCCTGTAATAACTTCCCTTGAAGGGGCTCGTCCCAGCTGACTTCAGCTAACCAGAGCTTCTGCAGGAAGCATTTGGCCAAAAATATTACGGGGGTGATCCACCCATTTGGATCAAAGGTACGTGCCACCGTGGACAAGACCGTACGTTTGGTCCAAGTCTTAGGGGGTGGATCCAGTTTGACCCGGTAAGTAAAAATGTCCTGCACGGGCTGGTATTGTATACCCAAGACTGTCAGCAAATTAGGATTTTCGGGATTTTCGAAAATGTGTGGATCCTGCTGATCTTCTCCCGGCAAGTCCCTTAAGACAAGCGGGGAGCTCGAGAGCCATTTACTCAGCTCGTATCCACCCGACTTCAGGATGGCAATCAACTCATCCCGCAAAATCAAGGCTTCCTCAACACTGGAAGCTCCCGTACAAATGTCGTCCATATAGACTGACGACTCCAAAATGGCTGAGGCGCGAGGATATTTCAGTCGTTCCCGGTCGGCCAACTCCAGTAATGACCGGATGGCAATGTAGGGGCTGGACCGAAGGCCATAGGTGGTCGTATTCAGCTCGAACACTCGTATGGGGTCACTCGGACTCTCGCGCCATAATATCAGCTGGTACCTCCGATCATCACGATGCACCACGGTTTGGCGGAACATCATGCGGATGTCGGCCACAAAGACCACCTGGTGCTGCCGAAACGTCGTGAGGATGTCGGAGATATCCTTGATCAACTTGGGACCGGAGTGTAGACACTGGTTGAGAGACACTCCGTTGGACGTTGGAACAGAGCCATCAAAAACTACACGGATTTTCCCATTCGGGTTTTTCAAAATGGCGTGGTGGCAAAGGAAGTAATGCTCGTTCGAACGCCAATCAAAGTTGGACGGCGACATGTGACCAAGGTCTTCATATTCCCGCATGAAGGCCACATACTTGCTACGGAAGGCCGGGTCCCGTTTCATGCGCCGTTCCATTGATAGGAGCCTCTTCTCAGCGAGGGCCCGCGATTGACCCAGGGGGGGTCGTGCCGCCAGGAGTGGCAAACGGGTTACAAAGCGTCCGTCCGTACGGCGCCCCGTGTTATTCCTGTAAAAGGACTCACACTCCTGTTCAAGGGGGCTAACCCGAGCGGCCTGAGGCGGCTCTTCAACCTCCCAAAATCGCTGGACAACATCGGTCAGCGACAAGCCTGCGACCTGGATGGGGTCAGGCTCCGGGGAGGGGCTAGACCATAAAACCGGACCGAAGAAGCTATTGCCAAAAATAGTGGGCAAAGCGCAAAGGCCATTGGTCTGCAGGGCCCTAGCTCCCCCAGTTATGATAAGACCCAGCACGTCGGAACCCAAAAGAAGGTCCATAGGACCGGGTTCGGACCAGTGGGGGTCAGCAGGGGCTAAACCTGACGTACAGCGCACTGCGGCGTCGGTTACCCGAACTTGCGGAAGGGGACCTAAAATGTTATCCATGACGGTCACCATAATCAAAACCCGCATGTTTCCACGAATAGGACTAAACATTAACTCAGCCTCTCCCTTGTGCGATGCGGGCGTGGCGCCACCGACACCGATGACACGACACTCGCGCGGTCTCCAAGGGAGCCCTAGCCTTCCCACCAAGTAAGACGAAGCTATGGAGCGTTGGCTACCCAGGTCCAAAAGGCAACGAACGGTCATAGATTCACCATTAGGGTTATACACCCTCACTGAGGCCGTCGGCAAAAGTATGGTCTGACATACGGTCTGCTGTAGGTTCAGAGTCTCAGGGGAGGTGGCTACGGTGGGAGCTAGGGTGGCGGATACCTAGCGCGGCGAGGGTTCACCAGCGGGATCCCACTGACGGGGGTGCTCCGGCTGGGGCGGCGCTAGAGGGGTGGAGGGCATTCCGTACGGAGAGGTGACGAACATGCCGTACGGGGACCATGCACCCATCCGGGACCGCACCATGCGGCTAGCGTCCGGCACCCGGTAGGGATTGCCTCGACCTATGGTGGGTGGATGGCGCTCCAGTCGCGGCCACTCATGTAGTGGCGGCGAGAACCGACGCGGGACGACGCTCAATGGGGCAGCCGCGATATCCCCGTCGTAATGACGCGAGGGGGATGTGACCGTGACGCGGGGGGTGAAACCCTCCTCCGGGGGGCGGAACCCCTACCTCCACTAGGAGGTTGGTGGTCCACCGGAGAACGCCTAACGGGGCTGGCCGGGTGGCCAGGACTAGCGCCCCCGCCCATGGGGGGGGTGCGCGATCGAGCGCCCCCGCCCATGGGGGGGGTGCGCGACCCAACGTCCCGGCGACCGGAACCACTCCGGTTAGCGCACAAGAGGGCCGAATGGGCACCGCCGCAATGTGGGCAGGGCCGCTGGCGCGGGCAGTCTCTTACGAGATGCTGGCCCAGGCACGAGAAGCACCACTGGCGTGTCGACACGTATTCTCTCCGGGCCGCAACCGGTTTGGCCAGGAAGTGCGGACACGAGGAGACCTGGTGGCCGGGGTGCCGACAATAGGCACAGGGGGGGAGCTTCGTTGCCACGGCCCCGCTGTACTGTGACACCCGGCGACCTTCTCTGGCGTCGGCTCCACGGCCTCGCCGGTTGGGGCCGGTCCCCGCCGAAGGGCCAGTCCTTGCCCCACCCCCTCGGACATGCTCGGACCTCCCAGGGGCCACTCGAGGGCCGGTAACTCCAGAGTTATCGGCCTGGAGGCACTCCTGCTCCAAAAACTTCAGGAGGTCGGAGAAAGGGGGCAGGTAGGTTGCACCGTCCCCTCCGAAGCGCTGCTCGAAGCGGAGCTTAAGCTCCGACGGCAGGCGGGAGAGCACTATGTGCAACAACAAGAAGGACCACTGGTCGACGGGGAGATCCAATCGACGGAGAGCATTGGTGGCCACAATGCAAGGGTTTAGCAAGGCCTCTCTGAGGCCGGCCACCCCGGTGACGGCGGGCAAGGCGAGTAGCTGGGCTACATGTGCGTCGGCCAACCGGCGCACATTTTCATAGCGCCTGGCCAGCAATTCCCGAGCCGTGTGGTAGCTCTCCTCCGAGAGGTCGAGGTGTCGCACCACGTCCAGGGCCTCGCCCTGTAGCGAGGACAGTAAGTATGTCAGCTTCTGGTGCGTAATCATTATTGGTAGCAGAGCGTGGTTTTATCCCGCGGCACAGAGTGACTTACTACTAGGGACTTACCGGCGCAGGAGACAGCCAGCACGTGGAATCCGGGGAGTGTGTTCGTGTATGATGAATGTAGTGTGTGGTGTCTGCGGTGTTAAATGCAAGGGAACACACTCGCCCTCCTCTGAAGGGTCTTTCGCGGCGGCGGCACGAATTCGCGGGTAGCGAAGCGAGTCCGCGGCGGCGTGGTATCAAGATGGGGCGTGAGCACAAAAAACAGGGCTCCGGACAGTCAAATGGGCCCGCGGCGTTAGAAGGACGCGGCGGACAACGCGACACACGAAGGAGCGCAATAAATAGGGCTCGTAAAAACTAAACGGCACGGCGTGGCCGGCAAAACTTCAACGCGGGCAACGCGGACCTTGGGTATTGACCGTTTCAGTCGGCCTGTAGAACCGGACTGCCGCGAGCGACCGCGCCGGGACGAGCGCGGGCGCCGGTCGCAAACGGCTCGTGGGAGAGGGCCCGGCAGGCCGTCTCGCGCGACTAGTAGCCTTACGCTAATATACTTAAAGACGATTTTCGCCGGCCGACGGTACGGCAGCACGAACCCGTCGACGAATGTACTACTTGAACCGCGTACACGGGGGGCTACCGCTCCCCCCGGAGCCGCGCGCCCCATTTCCCTCTCCAGCCGCAGGCGGGAGCGAGAACGCGGCGTTTGGCCAATTTTAGCCAAAACAATAGTTATACCGAAATAGGAATTTTAGTCACACATTTTAATGTTCTAAAAATATTTTATTAAAAGGACCTACCGTCAAATCCACCTTCTCACCAAATTCAAATAGTAGCAAAAAATCACGTTCGTTGAATGGGAGACCCCCTTAAATAACTTTTTATTATAATTTCAATATTTATTTCTAAAGTACAATTAAATATTCTGTGAAGATTTAAAACGTCTACCTTTTACCGTTATTAATATCGAGTAAAATCAAGCAAAAATATCACGTTTATTGTATGGGAGTTCCATTAAATATTTATTTTACTCTATTTTTTAGTATTTGTCAAGTAAAGCGGCAACAGAAATAACAACATATTTTGTAAAAACTTCAAGTGACGGACGGACGTAGAGTCCCGTACCCTTTGAGTACGTAACCCTCAAAATAAGGAGGATAAATTTATGGAATAAATTTGACCATCAACCCGTACCCGGCAGGGCCCAAGGGTTGATGATCAAATGACATGGCCGAATTCTGCCCTCGGAAAAAAATATTCATGGCCATTGACAAACAGTACATCATATTAAAGCTTATAATTATGTCTTTACAATCGTTTAATTTTTATGATCTGAAAATAGGCGAGAGACATAATATCAGCATAACAACGTACAACAAAATGCACCTAAATATTTTTAATAACAATGATTTTTATATTAAAAATTGCAATTCAAAATGTTTACTCGCATTTTCTAAACTTTGTAATATGAAAAAATAATTAGTTCATAACCAATACGCATCATAATTATAAGCTTTAATATGACGTACTGTTTGTCAATGGCCATCGATACTTTTTTTCCAGGGCACAGCTCCATACAAGTTTCAGCCATGTCCTTTATTCACTGATTTTCGATGTTAAAATCCAATGGTTAAAATGATCCATAACGCATTAAAAAAGAAGCCTTAGAAGAAAATATTTTAAATGTTTTCACCCATTAGGAAAACATCAGCATCCATTGCCCTTCTTCTTATGAATTTCTATATTCAAGAGAGCGTAAATAAGATCCTGTGAAGTATGAAGTGGCTGATGTCGTTTTTAAGATGCAATGATTCAACACTAAATATATAGCAAGGTGCATACTTATTACTTGTGTATGCGTTATTGGGTAGGTATTATAGACAATATTGCATACGTATGTTATTATGGAGAATAGGGTGACCATCAATGTTCGTATCAATATTAAGACTGTTTTTATTTAAATACATATTTTGAAATATTTTCACTTTAATCTTTCACTTTCACTTTCACTGATTGGTTCCCTGATTTACGTCAGCCAATCGTTAATTGGGGTGCTGAATTTTCTAACAAATTCGATAACGGTGAATACCTTTTTCTTACGCAATCAGACCCTTGATATAGTATGAGTAAAGACTTACTTGAGACATAAAAATCACTTCAGGTGTATCTGGAAGCAAACTGTTTAAGTCATTTAGTTATTCTCAATAGTTAGGTACCTACGTTCGTACAATATTATTTGACAAGGTTATTGTTAATATAGATAGGAACTGAAGAAAGCTAAAAAAATCGTGGCATTTCAGGAGTGCTAATAGAAGTGAATCTCAAAAAAAAACTTATGTAAATATAGGGGTGTCGGTCACGGTAACAGTGTGAGGTGTCGGTGAAGCTACGGTGACGACTTCAATGATTTTTACAAGATGTGTGGTACGGTACCGCTGTCGCGAGATCAATGGGTTTTCCCAACTCAAAAATGAAACGCGACTAGTATAATTTAAGTAAAATAATGTACGAACTTTATCCAATATCAAGTTTGTCCCGGAAAAAACCCTAGACATGTAAAGTGCCTACTGATAAATATCATTGCTTTCACAATTCATACTGCGGAGTCGTCAAATCATTTACATGCCTTCATATAATTAGCAATAAAAACAAACAATTAACGATTATATTCACAATTGTTCGCGGTAAGACACGGTCGCTGCGTCCATTGATGGCCAATTAAATTTAAAATGACGGATTACTCCGCAGCCCACACGCAAACTAGGTTTTTGTGATATTCAATCAATTGGACAAATTAATCTTCAGTTGTGACAACTTGTGCTAATGAGGATTTACGGGAGAACACATGTGAGAAAATCATACATCCATGGAGAAAATGCACTTTTCTATACCTTCGTATACGTACCTACAAACAGCTTTGACAACATTTGTAATAAAAATGGGACCTAATCGCGATCTTCTATCGTTTAGAAAAAACAATATATGTATCAACTTTTAAAGTTGGACAAAATTAGCCCCCCAAGACCCAACGTAAATAGTAGACTAGATAGGTACATAATTTTCGGCGATAATGGCATACTTATTAGTTTGAGTTTCTGAATGATCATTTTCTGCAGTTACACTTATTTACTCGTAGGAGAATCGGGAAACAGTATTGAATTTGTGAACAAAGTTCTTATTTAAATAAGTCAGATGTACTCTTATAATCATTGAACTGTTTGTACGATTATAATCATCATTACCTATAACCTAGGTATACTTACTATTTTGCATTAAATTTTGCGGGCTAAGCAGCTACGAGTATACCTTACCAGCTTAAGAAGAGAATATCTAGGCTGGTACCGACATAACTGAACTAGAGAGCCCTGGAACTCTATTAAAGCTAAAACCTTGCATAAAGTCACTGGCAAGGAGCTAGTCGAAAATCACGTAGGTAGGTATAAAGTTATTTAATTGTTGGGTATATAAAAAAAACTAACATGCATGTTTTCTAGCGATTTCATATTATTCCACTACATTTACTTAAAATAATGTGAACCATTGTTTATGTAATTTTTTATTCAAATAAAAGTAGGTTATGCATCAGAAATTGCACACGACCGTGCATTCTTTTCATAGCAATGGTAACCCATAGGTTTAGAGCTCTTATATCCTCTTATCCAGGGGTTGGAATTTGAATCCTATTTCAAGAAAAGAAATACTTAGCAATTGCTTACCCGGCGAACTCCGTTTCGCCACCAGATGGCTTCCTTTTATGTAACATTTTTCAAATTTTTTTTTTTTTTAATTTTTCCTGAATTTTCTTTGCTATAAACCTCACGGAGCCCGAGACCTTTCCAAGGAATGCAAAACCGTGGAAATCGGTTCGTGCGTTCTGGAGTTATAGCGTCAGGAAGGAAAACCCGACTTATATAGTAGATTCCTGGGAGTTCACCACAATGTTTTGCGAAGGCGTGTGAAATCACGTGTGTGGGACATGAAAAGGGGTTTTCAATACAGTTGTTAGTTATGGCGCACTTTCAGAGGCTGTCATTAGTATTCGAAAAAGCAATCTTACGCTCAGGCATCTTTCTTTTTCATGGTCGTGACTTTCTTTTCCGAGCTCGATCATTACTTTTGCAGTTTAGTTTTAAGTCAATTCAAAAAGTTTGCTAGCAAGGAGTTTTCATATTAGAATAAAATCTGATAGATTTTTTACAAGGAAAAATTTAAATTATGTATAATTTTAAATTAACTAATTAGTTTTTTGTATCTTTTTCTTAATCAAACTCCTTTTAAATAATACGAATACATATTTTAAAATATAAATAATGACCACTAAAACTAAAATTAGATCCAAATAGAGCTTTTGGTACCAGGGTACCAAGAATGTAGGAGAGCTCCCTTCATGTATGTCTTCATGATGCTCCACCCAGTGAAATAGTTCTTTGACATCGATTTTGATTTCGATAGCGATAGTGATTTCGATTTTAAATTCAATTTCGTTATTTGTTTCGAGTACAAGTGATGATGTGGAATTAACTCCACTCGATATTTTGTCTAAGTAATATAAAAACTGCACAAGATGGAAATTTTCCACCGAGAAAACTTCACTTGTTAGTTTTTCACTAATTTCCACAACTGTATTGAAAAACGTCATGTGATACACGGGTGCAGTGTAAGTTATTGCAATTTCGTGACATTAAAAACCCTTGCCTTCGGCTCGGGCTTATTAATGACAGCTTGTTTGCAAAAACTTATTTTCCACCCTTGTATCACAATGTAGGTACTAATTTTTTCGAAGAGGAAAAAATCTCTAACGGATTTCTGCCAATAGCAGGGTAGGTATGTCCAATGGGGTCTTACACTACTTTTGAATTTGATAAAAAATATTACTTTGTTATAAACTAGGATAGAAATGGTAACGTGCAGTGAAAGAAATATTAAAATCCAACGAAGATTTACAAAGTTACAGGCGTTTAAACTTTGGAGTGGGGGGATCTTCTATCCCTTTCTCGCAAAACAAAAATTTGTATGAAGCCGCACGAAGCTACTATGGCATTGGTAAGGTGTGACGTCACAATGTCATGTTGCTGTCTCTGTCTAATCACAAATCTTTAAATGCTTATAACTTTTTTGTTATTTGATCGATTTAATTAGTTCTTTCAGTGCACGTCGTTATTTTGGTTCTACTTTATAATAAAGTAATAAAAAAATTGGAGTCAAATACCCTATTCGCGCGGCGACTAAAACAACCTCCCTGTCTTCCGGGTTATTAGCAGGGAACCGCAAAGCATTACTTTATGCCGGACCTCTACTTCCACTTCTCCTTTTCTTCCATTTCTCTCTTTCTCTGCTCCTCATTATGTCCCTCAGCATTTGGCTGTATCGCTGCCATGCGATTTTGATTGACAGCATGCGAGTAATCAGGTTATGGACTTCTACGTCAGTTTCTGCTTTCTTTGCCGTTGATGATAGGGGTTAAGGCGAATGCATTCTTTCAGGTGTTTCATACCTTTACACTTAAGAAACTATTTATACTTCCCTACTAGCAGGTACGAAAACATCTTCAGCTGGATCGTCACTTACCATCAAGTGAGATTGTAAATTTTTGTAAAGCACTTACAATTAAATTTAATTTTTATGAGTCGTGAATTTGAAGTTTCTAACAGTGAACCTCCAAATATTATTAAGCTGAAGTTAAAACAACAAGCCCATCACTTGTTAATAAATTAATACTTTATTCTAAATAAAAAAAACCGGCCAAGTGCGAGTCGGACTCGCGCACCGAGGGTTCCATACCATAAAAGAAGTAAAACATTGAAAGAATCACTTTTATTCATGAATTTGCGAGTATAATTTACATGTAGGTACTTTTGTGGGCAAACCGCAAACGTAACTTTGTTTTTGGCGGATTATTGTTATTATCAAAAAAAGTATATTACTTAGTGAGTTGATTTTATTTTTCCTGTAAAATATACATTAACTTCTACTGATAATAATTATTTCAGATTTTTCGATTGGTAAACTTCGGAGATAAGGGGGGGGGGGGAACGGTATTTTTTTCGACAGTTTGCTCAATAAATCAAAAACTATCGGACGTAAAAATAAATAAAAATTGGTTTTAGACTACACAAGTAACGCCCTTTCATATGATACCCCACTCAATATTGTTATCTCATTTTGAAAAATCGAAGCCCCGGTTTTCCCCCCTTTTTAAATAAAAATAAAAATAATTTTCAAATTTTTACGATTGTTATGACGTCGCGTCACTATTACCTATAACTATTCCAAATTTCAAGTCGATAGCTTTGATAGTTACTGAAATAATCGAGTGTGACAGACGGACGGACGGACGGACGGACGGAGAAAGTCTCACCATAAGGGTTCCATTTTTACCAAATTGGTATGGAACCCTAAAAACCATCAAACGTAACCTTTACTTAACCATGCACCTTTATAACAATCTTAACTTGTACTTTAACTGAGTATATTAACTTTATGGTTTACTATCACGAACGCCTTGTTTGCGCCCACCGGGCCGGCCGCTAATTATATCATACTTAACTTACTTTAAAAACTCTTTTTTTGGTTAACTTAATATGTAAGTTATTACAATAGACGTACCTATTCTAGGTTGGTAGAATTAGTAGATTGTTACACAAGGGACGTAAGTAAGCTATTACAGAACAAGATCCAATTTGGCGCCAGTGCGAGCGCAGCTCGCATAGGGCGCTAAAGGATCGCGTGCACCCGAGATATTTAGTCACACGAGCGAGCGCAGCGAGCGAGGGTGAATATAGTTCGAGGGTGTAATAGCTACTTGCAACCGAGGTAAGCATTCTACTTTATATCATTCTTGCGAGGTAAATAAAACATTGGTAATGCAAAATGAAATTTTAATAAGAATAATTAGCAAATTTTGAGAAAAAAAAAAATAAAAAAAAAAATTAAAAAAAAAAAAATATTAATAAAAAATTAAAAAAAAAAAATTAAAAAAAAAAATAATAAAAAATAATAAAAAATAAATAAAAAAAATAAAAAAAAATTAAAAAAATAATAAAATAAAAAAAATAATAAAAAAATTAAAAAAATAAAAAAAAAATAAAATAATAAAAAATAATAAAAAAATAATAAAAAAATAATAAAAAAAATAATAAAAAAAGTAATAAAAAAAAATGAAAAAAAGTAATAAAAAAAAATTAAAAAAAATAAATAAATAAAAAAAAATAATAATAAAAAATAATAATAAAAAAAAATAAAAAAAAAAATAAACATGAAATAAAAAAAATCAAAAAATAAAAAATAATAAAAAAATAATAAAATAACAATAAAAAATAAAAAAATAGATAAAAATAAAGAGAAAATAAAAAAAATAAAAAATAAAAAAAAATCAAGCATAGTGCGACCTAATGTTGCCCTTGAACTGTAATGTGAACATTACAATTCAAGCATAGTGCGATGTAATGTTGCCTTGAATTGCAAACACCAACTTACAAGGAGACTTTCCACCATAGTAATCCATACTTACTGAGCAAGTATGATATAAAATGTATTTACTGTTTAATGTACTTAATTGGGTTATTCTCTAATCCCATGACAACGATGGCTTTTTCGGGATAAAAAGTAAGTAGTGTGTTATATATGTGTATGTTATACGGGTTATAAGTTGTCTATGTTTCAAACAGCCAAATCGGTTCATTAGTTGCAACTTGCAGTATGAAAGAGTAACAGAGGTCCATCCATCCATCAATACTTACAAACTTTCGCGTAGGATAGGTCTTATAATAATTTAGGATGCCGATTTCATTCGTATCGTTGCCGCCAGGGGCCTATTTAGAATTTTATGTCTTTGCTCTATAGGCTGCTCTGGTAAGAAGCTTCGGCCGTGGCTTACTACCATCCTACCAATCAAAATGTACCGCCAAGCGATTTAGTATCTCGGTGCGATGCTCTATACGAAACGTTCGTGCCTAGCCCTTCCAAGCTAGTACGATGATATGATTTTCTCCTGCATCATCACTTACCATCAGATGAGATCGCAGTCAAGTACTTAGTTAGATACTAACTTGTAGAGTATGAAAAAATTTAGTTATTTTAGGTAAGTACCACTGATATGAAAGTAAGGATGAGCCCATCTGAAAATTTTACGTAAACTTTCTTCATACAAAAAGGTAGCGTCAAATCGCCACAAACCGTCCCTGTGGAAACGCACGTGAGGACAAGGTAATAACAAGTACATACCTACTTCTAGTGATCTGTGGCGTAGACCACGGTCTATAAACAATGCGGTCGGCTTACCAAAGCCGTCGGTGTCAAAACAAACATTTTTGACATCATGGAACTGGCGTAATTTTTTTGGCGCGATTCGCCGCGTCCTGTGTATAAATGTCTATTGTAGGTAGGTACCTACATTATGAGTGGACAATTATTTTATCATGCTCGGTGTGTTACAAGTGCGAATAAATCCATTCTATCCATAAAAGGTCAAACATTAAAAACTTCAAATTCGAACCGCATTCACGGCGGAGTTCAAACAAAATGACCGCACCATAAACGGGCGAAAACTCGACCAGAAACAAAACAACGCACCTAATAAAGGAGATACAATTAAAAACGAGCGAACATCTGCCGCAACCGTTTTACAATATGGCACGCGTCATGGTATATCACCACCCCATAGTCGAGCCCCATGGCCAACCACGCGGGGAATTCCTAACAGAGTTTTTTTTTGTAATAATTATGTTTCCGTTAGCTCACGATTCCGACTCGCACTTGACCGCTATTTATGTGTGGAAGTACGGTAGAGATCGTGTAAAAAATGAACGTCTCTCCAATAACGTAAACACGTGGACGGGGCGTTCATTTATACATTAAACGATCTACGCACCCTAAACAGTAATCACACTACTTTTAATGAAATTATGAGAAAGTTGGTACGCTTATGGAACGAAACCCTGACCGGGTCCACTAATCACGTGATCTAGAAACTACATGTAGCTGTTTCGATGTAGGTACTAATTTCAAACGGCCGCCGCGGGCCGAATACTTTGCTCGCGTTATGCTCGCGTTAGTTCTTGTACTCTCCATTTTACGGGCTGCATGCGAGACAACCTCATTACGTCAAATGAAACAATGTTACGCGATAGAAAGAGACCGCAACTTTGCGTTTGTTGCGTGTTCTTTCCGAAGGCATGGCCAGGCGCTATCGCAAACTGAATTGCACGTTTTGTGTCAGCGCTAGAGTCGCTATTTTTTTAAATCATCTTGCGGAGTGAGCCTTCTGTACCGTTAGGTACAATTATGTATTCCGTGACGACAACTGAGAATGACAGTTGTCTGCGCGGAAGTCACGTGATCTATTTTGCGATCGGTAATATTTATGTCATGCCATACATTTTTTGAATTGCGTTAGCGCACCAAGGGCAAATCTTAGAAATAGAATAAATAAGTCATTATGGCTACCTACACCTGCAGTTAGTGCAATCGCTGCCCGCGGTGCAATACAATAAGGAAAAAGGCTGCATGTAGCGTTCTCTGTCGAGTATCGGTAGGTATGTTTTTTCACGTCAACTTTCTAGTAGCCATTTGACAAAATTTTCGCTAATACGCCGCAACATGGCGGAAATCGTCCCTGTGGAAACTCACGTGCAGTCTAGTAACAAGCAACAAGATCTAGTAACAAGATCTGTGGGATGAACCGCGGTCCATAGACAATGCTGCGGTCTAAGCTTAGACGCTGTTGGTGTCAAAATAATCTTTTTTGACACCAGTAAATTAGCGACATTTTTTCGCATAGTCCGCCGGATCCTTTGTATACGTCTATACTGTCGAGATATTGCGCCGATTTTATTAGGTACGAGTATATCACGATAAAGACGAAATTTTGTATGTTTTTATGTAGGTTTGTTACTTACGACGTATATAATAATAATAATAATAATATAGCTTTATTTCTTTCCTTACAATATAATTATCTTATAATTAATGACAATAAATATACATTTTTTTTGTAACCGTTTAGCATTAATCTATGGTTGTTAGTAGGTTAGCAGTATATCTTAATCTATGTTAGTTTTGTCAGTATGTAGAATAAGTAATTTAGTTATTGTAAGGACCGCCTATGGCGGTAAAAGCCTCCTCCATTAGCAACCAGTCCCTTCTGTTTCTAGCTACTCGCGACCAGGTTTTACCTGCGATTTTGACAATATCGTCATCCCACCTTTTGAACGGTCGTCCTCGCCTGCGTGTTAAATTCCGTGGGTACCAATTTGTAACGACTTGCGACCATCTTTCGTCCGGAACTCTTTGTATATGGCCCGCCCATTTCCATTTTGATCTAAGTAAATGTTTGACTGCGTCTCTCGCTTTTGACTTTTTCCTTATCTCCACATTTTTTACTCTGTCCTTCAGTTTTATGTTCAGAAGGCTGCGTTCCATTCCTCTTTGACATTTACCTATCTTTTCAATATTATTTTTGGTTATTGGCCAAGTCTGCGCGGCATATGTTAGACAGGGTGTTAGGCATATGTCCATGGCTTTTGATTTTAATTTTAGTGGCAATTTTCCTTTGAAGACATCTTTCATAGCCCAGTACTTGTTCCATGTGCTCTTTATCCGCCGGTCTATTTCTTTTTCTGTGCCCGACTTGAATGAAATAAGGTGGCCAAGATACACATAGTCTTCTACATATTCTATTGATGATGTCATTATTTCGATAGGTGTTTGATCCTTGTTTGTCATTATCTTCGTTTTACTCTCATTCATTTCCAGTCCCATAGCCTTGCTTTCTTGGTAAAGTGATTGTAACATAAACTGCAGCTCCGTTGGGTCCTCCGAGAGCACGACTAAGTCGTCGGCGAATCGTAAATGTGACAGATATCTACCATTGATTTTAATGCCTTTATCTTCCCATCTTAGTCTTCTGAAAATGCTCTCCAAAACAGCGATAAATAATTTGGGTGATAGTGGATCTCCTTGTTTGACCCCTCGTTCAATTTTGAAGTACGGGCCTGGTGAGTCCAGTTTAACTCGAGCCTTACTTACGACGTAACTAAATTAATATTGCTGTTTTGAATGGTGAAAGATTGTACCTACCCTGGAATTTCAGAAGCCGGAAAAGCTATGGTTTTGTAGGATTTGTGAAAACCACAATTTTTCGAAAGCGGAGCAGCGAGAAAAATCTGCTTTATTTAAAATAAATATTTTAATTAATTATGAAAAAATAGAAAATGGTAGTATTGACTAAGAAAATAATAGGTACACATTTCCTTTTTCGGGTAGAGTGTGTAGATAATACATTCATTTTACCAGTCTAGGCTTACAACTTGTCTGTGCTGTATTTAATCTGTGCCTGCACGCGACACCTTTAGGGTTGCCAACTAAAAGTATCGCAGTTTGTTTTTCAATTAAGTACAATTTAGTGGTAGTAGGTTTAGGTTTAGTATAAAGGTGTGTAAGCCTGGGTAACATTAGTTAATTATAGTTGTTACCAATACGTGTATATTAACTGTTGCTTAACATATTTTAATTTATTTTTCAAAGACTTTTAAAAATCAAATAAATTCAGTCTGTGGTCGACAGCGAAGCAGCGCACACGTATTTACACATCGCGTTAACATCTCGCGTGCGATATCGTGTGGGTACCTACAGTCATATTAGTGCTCAGTAAATATTGTGCAAAGTAATAATTATGTCGAACTCGCAACCGGATTTGTCTAAATTACTAAGCGACGACGAAGGAACCGGCGGCGCTTTGCGTATGAGCAGAAAGCGAGGTAGGGAGTGCTGCGATATAAACAGTTTCCGTGCGGAGATGGCGTCGCTATTTGAAAAACACCTCGCATCGATAAGTAACGATATATCGGCGGTGAAGAGTCAAATAAGCGACATTAAAGACACTACAAGCCAAATTTTCGTTGAACAAACTCAAATAAAATCACAAATATCGGAGCTGTTCAATATCAACAAAGATACACAAACGAAAATATCGCTATTACAAAATGAAAATAAAAAATTAAACGATAAAGTGTTGTGCCTCGAGAAGGATATCATTGAAGTGGATAACCGTAATAAACTGTTATCTGAAAAACTTCTACTGAAGGAACAACAAGGCAGATCTAATAACCTCGAAATCTCGGGAATTCCGTTTCAAAAAGGTGAAAATCTGCACAGTATTCTCAACTTAATTGCTACTAAGATTGGGTTCTCACTCCTTTCAACTGACATAGATTATATTCATCGTGTCCGGCGGTTTCCTCACAAAAACCTAAAGACGTCAGCGAATGATAGCACCAGGAATGAAGACCGAATTCAAAATATTATTATTCGTTTCACCCAGCGTCACCGCAAGAACGAAATGTTGGCGGCAGTTCGCGCTCGCCGCGGACTTACGACAGCCGACGTAGGAGTGAACGGTGCGGCGCGCCCTATCTTCGTGAACGAACACCTAGCCCCACATAATAAGATGCTGTACGGTCGTGCTCGCAATGCAGGACGTAATTTTGGATATAAATACATTTGGATCAATGATTGCAGAATTTTTCTACGTAAAAATGATAACTCTAAGGCAATTTTAATCGCAAGCGAAAATGACCTTAATAAGATAAAGTGACGTCTAGGTTTCTATTCTATAATAGCAATGGTATTCTGTGATTATACTCATTATATTCATTACTACTCTGTGATTCATCACTTAATAATATGTCTAGTGGCTTTTAACAAAACAGTTGCAATAATAACTCTTTCATCATATTATCATAAAACATGGCACGTTAGATGCCTTCTTAAACAAGTGTATTTTTACTTTTCGCTTAAATGTTATCATTACATGTATGGATAAAACTAAACCGATATCCATTTACTATCAAAACGTCAGGGGCTTACGAACCAAATCTCATGAATTTTTGAGTAGTGTGTTAAACTCTGACTATGATATTATTTGTATTACTGAATCTTGGCTCAATGATAGTTTTTTCAGCAGCGAATTTTTTGATAGTAGGTATGAAGTATTTAGGCGTGACCGGGATCCCCAGGCGAGCGGCAGTGCCCGCGGCGGGGGTGTGCTTGTTGCGGTGCGGCGCGACCTGGAACCGTGCCTACAGGCGAGCTGGCCTGCGCCGCCACCTGCTGACGAGTTGTGGGTCAGCATACCGCTGCGCGGGCGCGGCGCGGCAACCGCCACCGGCCTCGCGGCCCTAAGCGCTCCCCCCGCGGCCGCTGCCGCTCACCCCGGCCGGTCCCACCTGCATATAGCATGCACATATTTTCCTCACGGTAACCAACATCTAAACTTATTGACATCTTTCTTTGACAGAACTTGCGATCTAATACACACCCATACAAACGATGTATTCCTAATAGTCGGGGATTTCAATGTAACTCATGCAGAGTGGTACTACGACGATGACCTGAATTATATGAATGTTAGACCGAGCAGTGATTTGTTGTCATGTCTCACCTGCGACTTTATGAATCTTTCTCTCCTTACTCAATTTAATTCAGAATTTAATATTAATAACAGACTGTTGGACTTAATTTTCTGCAATGAGATTTGTACAGTAACATCTTGTAATCATCCACTCGTGTTCGAGGATGGGCATCATAAATCGCTTGACATGCAAATAAATCTCTGTGTGAAAAATTCATTGAAAAGTAATACTTATTTAAAGAAAATGTACTTTAAATCGGACTTTGAAAACATTCGTCTAGGTTTAAACTTAATAGATTGGGATAACACTTTTTTAAACTTAAATGATGTTGAATCCAGAGTAAGTTATTTTTATGAGATTATCTACAATCTTATAGATAAATATGTACCAGAACGTATGGTAAGTAGTTCACACAAATATCCCCCTTGGTATACCCGTTCCCTTATAAAGGTTAGTAAAGAAAAACAAAAATATCATAAAAAGTGGAAAACATATGGAAATCAAATGGATTATTTAAAATTTTCTTGTCTTCGGCGGAGACTGAAAAAGATGGAACATGACTGTTACTTAGCCTATAATATTATTTCTGAGAATAGGATTAGGTATAATCCTAATTATTTTTGGTCTTATGTAAAATCTAAATATGGTAACTCTGATATACCTGAAAAAATGATATACGATGGTAAAATCCTGACGCAAGGAAATGATATCTGCTCTGCATTTAATGAATATTTTCATTCTGTATTTATTACGCATAATAATTATAATTGTAACACTGTAAGTAAATTTCCTATTAACTGTGAACACGACCCCATTATTGACATTCATTCTATTAACCTAAATGATGAGATCATATTAAAAGAACTTAAATCCGTTAATATTCGTAAAGGCGCGGGTCATGATAATATTCATCCTATTTTAATTTCAAAATGTGCCAACGAACTATTAAAACCTGTAGCCAGCATATTTCGGTTGTCTATTCAGTCAGGCATCTTTCCCAGTATCTGGAAACAAGCACTTATCACTCCTATACCTAAAAATAACCAAAAAAACCTAGTCACTCAATATAGACCAATATCGAAACTATGTATCTTGGGAAAAATTTTAGAAAAAATTGTTACAAATCAACTATCTTTAGTTACCCGGAATCATGTATCTGAATATCAGCACGGTTTCATAAAGTCACGTAGTGTCGAGAGTAATTTAATTTTATTTACAGACTTTTTGAGTCATTCGATGGATAAAAATATACAGGTGGACGCCATATACACAGATTTTTCTAAGGCGTTTGATAAAATTAATCACGACTTACTATTAGAAAAACTATGGAAATTAGGTGTCCACGGGAATCTGCTGAGATGGATAGAATCCTATATTAAAAATCGTAGCCAAGCTGTTTGTCTCAAAGGTTATCGTTCTACATACTTGTCTATACCTTCTGGCGTACCACAAGGATCCCATTTAGGCCCAGTGCTTTTCTCATTGTATATAAACGACATAGGAGAATATTTAAATAACAGTAATCATCTTCTATATGCTGATGACACAAAACTTTTCATACAAATTACCTCACTTGATGACTGTCTGAAGTTACAAGCTGATCTAGATAATTTATCTAATTACTGCGATCGCAATCAACTTTTCTTGAATGCTGATAAATGTAGTGTTATATCTTACACTAGGAAAAAATCTCCCATAAAATTTAACTATAATTTAAGTAACAACTCCTTAAAGCGTGTAAGCCAGGTTCGTGACTTGGGCATTATCTTGGACGATCAACTTACGTTCAATTCGCATATAGACAACATCATACAGCGAGCCTTTCGGAATTTAGGTTTCATAAATCGCATAACCAAACCGTTTAGTAAGCCAATTACATTAAAAATTTTATACTTTGCTTTTATTCGTTCAATTCTAGACTTTGGTTGTGTCGTTTGGAGTCCATTCTACAAACATCATATTGATAGACTAGAAAAAGTGCAACGTAAATTTATTAAAACACTTGACTTCCGTTCTAAATACTACAACAGCTCTTATGAAAATTCTTTAAAATACCATCGCATTTTAAGCCTTTATAACCGCCGTAAGCAATTTGATATCATATTTCTGTATAAAATTCTTAACGGTCTAATAGACTGTCCTGAGCTGCTGTCTAAGTTAAAACTTTCATGCCCAATTAAACTCCCTATTCGCCCCAACCGTAAAATAAATTTTTTTTTGCCTCCCTTTCTAACAAAAAATTACACTCGCAACTGTTTTGTATCACGAGCAACTATGACATATAATAAAGAATTTTGTGATTTAGACCTGATGTGTAACTCATTAGCAAAAATTAAAATTGCATGTATTAAAAAGTACACCTAAGACAACGGTATTTAAGCCTAAGTTTATATTTTAATTCGTCATTTGTTATTGTAATACTTGCTTCAGCTGTGGTTCATTGTAATCTGTTATTTGATAAGCGCTTTTTCGGCAGTATTTGGTCTATTAACTGTTTTATGTAACTAAAATATATATTGTTATTAATGACTGTTATTGCCAGAATAAATAAAATAAATAAATAAATAATAAAGACTTTTAAAAATCAAATAAATTCAATCACAGTTTAGTAAGTAGGTACCTGAAAGAAAGCAATCTCGCCCTACAAGTTAATACATTTTTTATACCAACTTCAAAAGCTTCAAATCCAATACTTATATTATGAGGTGACCAAATCGTTGGTAGGTAAATGATACACTTGCCCATATCAGGGGCCTGATTGTGTAAGAAAAACGTATTCATCGTTATCGTAATCGTTCGCAAATTCTGTCTCCAGATTGGCTTATGTATATCAGGGAACCAATCAGCGGGCAAAATTTATAATCGATTACGACAACGATGAATACGTTTTTCTTACACAATCTAGGGGCTGATGCAGTGCATGCCACAATTTTTCATTGCAATCACCATGAATCACAACAATGCGTTTATCATCCTCCATCCCTTTAAGAAGAAACACAGTAAGTACATGTTACTTGTTCACGGTCGCATTATTGAAGCTGCAACAGTACTTTCTCGGATGAATTCCACAAAAAACCTAACCACCAGTGAACTACCTCACGCCTTCCGCTAAAAACAGTACGATTAATGTGGGAGGTCAAACCATCACCAAACATCATAATATCTGTTTTTTCCTTGTAGGCCCGTTGTGCCCATTAACCGTATCCTTAGTCACGGTGCGCGGCAGTACTTGAATAAAATTATTTAAATCTATTTCCACTTTTTACACGACTGCCCAAAAAAATGTGTGTAATGTTTTTAGGGTTCATGAATGCATGTATGTGAGTAATTTCTTTATTCCACCATAACTTCTGAACAGCTGAATAGATTAGGACATATGGGGTATCATTAGAATCTTTACATCATTCCAAGTAACATAGGCTATATTTTTTTGGAAATAGTCGTTTTACCACAGGGCAGTCGTGTTTTTTTAATTTTTACACGACTGCCCAAAAAAGGAGTGTAATGTTTTTAGGGTTCATGTATGTATGTATGTATGTATGTATGTATGTATGTATGTATGTATGTATGTATGTATGTGATGTTTCTTTATTCAACCATAACTTCTAAACAGAAGGCTTAACAGATTTGGACATATGGGGTATCGTTAGAATCTTTGTATCCTCCCGAGTAACATAGGCTATATTTTTTTGGAAAAAGTCGTTTACCACAGGGCAGTCGTGTTTTTTAATATTTAAACTATTCACTTGTTGTCAACCCTAGCCGTCCAACCCGTGCGATGTCAACATCGGTTTAACGCCGAGCGCGCCCGCACAAAGGCTCTCCACTAATTAGGCGTGGGTCGCTTCGACCCCTCGTTTTGCCGCTGATAAGAAAGCTCCAAGGAGTTTTTGACACCTTATTTTCCAAATATATGAATTATATTTTTTATTATGAGGGTTACTTGCCCGTGTAACTTGTAAAACGGTAGAGGTGAGTGCTTTATGGATACTAAGTTATTTATGAGCTCGCGGTTTCGCTCGCGAGCAGTTTTCTTTTAAAATATTGAAGATTTCGGTATACTAGATAGATATTATTTATAATAATTTTTCATTTGCTATATTTTGTTTTCATTTACGAGTATTTACATAATATTTACAAAATTTGTAAGTAATAAAAATAATATAGAATTTTATAAAGCTCTCAGAATATACGAGTAACTACACAAAGAGTTTTTTTTAAATAGCGACTGCATAGTACACGAGTGTGAGTTGGTAGGCTTTACACATGATCTATCTTAGTCAAACAGATAGTTATTGATCAAATATCTTTTTTTTTTTAATTTCGTAAGGTACTTTAATTTAGGCTCATGTTATATAATTATAATTTTTTATTGTTTTTTTTTTATATGGAACACTATGAGAAATTCTAGACTTTGTTTGTCTTATTGAATGGAAGCAGGCGTTATTTTGCGGAAATCCATAATTAGCAGGACTGATTAATTTGTTTTGCTATTATCCGCTTCTTGAAAGGATTCTGTATGGTGCAATATGCAGGAACACCATCCACATGAAACACCACACACAATTTTCTATCACTTTCTTCGACGCACGTTTCGTCCCGACACCGGGACATCCTCAGGAGATGTTGACTTCACAATGCGAAATCGTAGAGACGATTTCGTGCGTCGAAGAAAGTGATAGAAAATTGTGTGTGGTGTTTCATGTGGATGGTGTTCCTGCATATTGCACCATACAGAATCCTTTCAAGAAGCGGATAATAGCAAAACAAATTAATCAGTCCTGTTTGTTTGTCTTGTCAATCCGGTATATTGGATTGACAAGACAAACAAACAGGACTGATTAATTTGTATTCCTTTTTTATTTTGAAATAGAATCGATAAGTAAAATGGCTATGGGCTCTGACATTTGCGATGCCTTCTAGTTTTAAGGATCTCTCACAATACTTATAAGAGTAGGTAGGAAGTACCTAAGCACGTTATAAGTTATACCTACGCCGTTATAGATCGCTAGCTGATTGTAAGATAAGTAGTCAAAGAACTTATCCACCAGTCATTTATCTCAAACCAATAACTTCGTACAAGTAACTTAACAAAAGGGCGTCATAAATATTATAATTCTTAAGTTATAGCCGTATTCCTAATGCCTCATTTTGTTCTACACAACCTAATCCTATTACACATGTAAGTATGAAATACACCCGATTTACATATATCGAATTATTGTACGACGTAAATCGGTACGCTGTTAAACCACTAATTTCTAAAGTAAACAAAATCGACGAAAAAAATATATTGTGTGCCCGAATAACCCCATATATCACGGGGCAAATGATGTCTCAATACCGGCATTTTACGGTTAACATGACAGAGATGAAAATAGTGCAGATGGGTATTCGTTTAAGTGTGAGTGAGATGGAAGTATTTTCTCGTTTCGTATTAATTAAGCGGGTTGGAGATAAATCATTGGCTGTCGGCGCTCCCTGTGGGAATCCTCGAGAGTTATATGGACCTTTATTTCTAAATTTACAATTACAATTCTGTAAAGTGTTTGGAATGTTCTCAAAATGTGGTCTCTCGCGTACGTATAAATTGCTCTCCGGAGTGTTAAATTATTTGTTTTGAAATTACGAAAATATTTATTTTGGTTAGTTTTTCCTGTGTCTTTGATTTCAACCCATAGTAAAAGGCCGTAGAATATCCAACGAAGTTCTTAGTAGGTAGGTAGTCTATGGTATGTCCTTTTTCAAGATGAAATAAAAAAAAATATGCCTTTATTAATATATATATAGCTGCTCGTGCTGATTGACTGATTGATCACCTCTCCTGAACAATTTTGTATGGAAAATTTTTTTTTCACTGATCGTTTTGTATAGAAAGGAAAAATTCATGAGGAAGAAAAATATAGCGAGAGCTGATGATTGAGGATTTCGAAGACGGGTGATGAGCACAGCCAAGGGTATTGCAGATAGGTGGGGGGTGTTCGACCAAATGTCATTTGAAATGTCATCCAATTGCCAGTGAGCTGAAAAAAAATTCAAAATGGCGGATTCAAAATGGCCGCCATACGAATTTCGCCGATATCTCGGAAAGTATAAAAGATGGAAAAATGGCTTCTTGACAAGAAGTGATCAGGACCCGAAGGTCTATTTCATGGATAGAAAAAAAAATTCAAAATGGCGGAATTTATTTTTACCATAGAAAATGTATGGGAAAAGATGACTGAGGGTTGCGATACCTTTATAGGCGGGAAGACAGCACGCGGGCCACACGTGGCCCGCGCCCCCACGCGACCTACTAGTTTTGTATATAATAAGTACCTACTTACATTATACATATCACATGCAGACAAAATAGAAATGTAGAAAAAAAACAATCAGCATCCCAAAATGTAAATATTAAATGGATAGAATAGACAGATGCACTATACTCATAGTTGTGCCAAATTTCTTCAACAGAAGTAATAACGGGCAAAGAAAAGCTAGGTAGGATAGGTAGCATTGTAGCACAGTGTTAAAATCTTTAAACTGTGATCGTAGTAAAATACAGTCAAAAGTCATTATTATAGGTAAGTTTTATGGACATCGTTATGATAGCTATATTGTACTTAGGTCTTTATGGCAACCTACACGTTATATAAAATCTTCCTACCTATAACCTATACCTAATTAGATTACAGATACATAAGTTGGGAGATATGAGAAACTTACTAAGGAAGTATCTAGGTACTAATTAAAGTTTAACAATTGTTATATCCCTTGACATACATGCAACGTAGTGCAAAATAAAAATTATGCAATGTTTACTAAGTATAAGCAAGACCTTTTGTTAAATTAATATATTAATAAATAATAATTTAATTAGCAGATTTCTGAACGGTCTTAACCTATACACATAATGAATAGCGCGTCACATAACGTACACAGCTTATTAATTAAAGTGTAAAAAAACTAATTACTAATTACAAATACGTTCTGAACGTCAAAACAGATAATCTATTCCCGCCAACTGTCACGTCAGTTGCGTGGAACGGAACGTTCGCTAATCGCGATTGGCTCACTCGATAGCGAGCTGTCACGCTGTACAGACGTGTGGGGGGTTTAGTGATATGAATTATGATATAAGTATAATATATCTTCCTTCCTTCCTTGTAAACTTTATCCTCTCGAATGGTGCAGACGATTATGGCCCTGCCTTCTCAGTTCTGCAGCAGAGGTTGATCTGAGGTCGTGGGTTCAGTTTCCTACAACTGGAAAATAGTTTTATGATGGCTGATGTTTACCAATCTCTGGGTGTTCGTAAATATTATAAGTATTGATTTTTATTTATTTATTTATATTATAATATTATACATTACTCATATTATCGTTTGTTTCATTATTGGCTGATAACAGCAAGTTCCTTGACGTGCAATACTCAAAAGTGAGCAGCTGGAATTAATTAACGCGTCCCGGGTGTAGCGTACCCGAGAGATCGCGCCCGCCATTTAAATGATACCGAGGAATCCGAGTGAAGAAACGGTCGTTAGCTTATCACTCCGCTGATTTCACACCGCGCTGTGCTGCGCAGGTTATATGGCGGTGGTATTTACAATATTAAGAAGCATTGACACATTATTTTATAACCTGCCACTTGATTCTGCAAAAAAATCATAGCAAAGACGTGCAATACTCAAATGTGAGCAGCTGGAATTAATTAACGCGTCCCGGGTGTAGCGTACCCGAGAGATCGCGCCCGCCATTTAATTGATACTGAGGAATCCGAGTGAAGAGACGGTCGTTAGCTTATCACTCCGCTGATTTCACACCGCGCTGTGCTGCGCAGGTTATATTATGGCGGTGGTATTTACAATATTAAGAAGCATTGACACATTATTTTATAACCTGCCACTTGATTCTGCAAAAAAATCATAGCAAAGACGTGCAATACTCAAATGTGAGCAGCTGGAATTAATTAACGCGTCCCGGGTGTAGCGTACCCGAGAGATCGCGCCCGCCATTTAATTGATACTGAGGAATCCGAGTGAAGAGACGGTCGTTAGCTTATCACTCCGCTGATTTCACACCGCGCTGTGCTGCGCAGGTTATATGGCGGTAGAATTTAGGATAATAAGTGGCATTGTCACATTATTTTTATAACCTGCCACTTGATTCTGC
The DNA here is from genome assembly GCA_963855885.1 of Coenonympha glycerion. Lineage (NCBI taxonomy): Eukaryota > Metazoa > Arthropoda > Insecta > Lepidoptera > Nymphalidae > Coenonympha > Coenonympha glycerion. The sequence goes on from OY979647.1 coordinate 2,097,519, forward strand.
AAAACAATTATAGCAAAGACGTGCAATACTCAAATGTGAGCAGCTGGAATAAATTAACGCGTCCCGGGTGTAGCGTACCCGAGCGGCCGCACTCCGCGATACCGAGGAATCCGAGTGAAGAGACGGTCGTTAGCTTATCATTTCGCTGATTTCACACCGCGCTGTGCTGCGCAGGTTATATGGCGGTGGTATTCACAATAATAAGTATTGAATAGAAGCACTAAGCAGACGTTACTTTTCGGCTGCCTATATAATTAGCAAGACTATGATCTTCTATCTAAAAAGAATCTGTATTGGTATGATCCAACAAGACAATCACCGTCTACCATCCCACTCAAGCACAAAAACCCAATTCCCAAGAGATCAATGCCACCCAAAACTCTTAGACAATACGCTCAACACACGATTCGTCGCCAGGAGATGTTGACTTCATACCGGATACCGGAACCGAAGATAATAGATTAATCCATCAGTTTTGCCGGAACATCCCCAGGGAGATTTTGACTTGAAAATGAGAAATTGTATAATATCGTGAAGTCAAAATAATTTAATATTTCTGACAATAATTTAAAATGTGTCATTATCACATTTTATAACCCACTATCTGCGAGAGGAGATAGACCACCTGTTCTATATAATAGCTGTCACACTTATGGGCTTTACGGCAGAGCTGCCGGAAAACAGGCGCCATTTTGTTTCCCCATTTTATTACCCCGTGAGAAGTATAATAGAAGTTTTGTACATGTAATATTGAAAAGTGAGCCGCTGAAAATAAATAACAAGGCTCGGGTATATTATACCCGGAATCCAAAGAATGTAATATCTTTCATCCTTCTTTAAAACAATGTAACAACTTATAAACATTTAAGTATATCATTGTAAACACATAGAGTTGCAGTTAAACGTTTTCTCCAGAATAAAGACGATAAATTCCAAACCAACGGAGTATCGGAGAACAAAATAGCGATTCAGTTGTGTCTTACAATCAGCCTCCATGTAAACTCGCTCTTAACAGCAGAAGTCCCCGTCAGGTCACGCTTCGCAAATAAAAAAAAGCTCGCGTTAACACAAGTAAAACCTCTGTGTTTGCTTTATGTTACCGGGTGAGGCCTGATTAGGCTTATGTCGGCCTTAATGGCTTGATTTTAATACCACTGTCGCGAATATATTCGCTGAGGTGACTCGAAAATTATGCAGAATCGTCCTTTGAAGGAGTCATTAAGTCAGTTGGTCAGTCAGGACAATCTTAAGTGTTTTACTTAAAGTCTAAGTGTATATTCCGTCTGCTCACAAGATGCTTATTATAATGTGATATATTGTTTAAAACAAAATTAAAAAAAAATATCATTTTCAAAAAAAACAAGTGCCGAGTTTCTTGCCCGTTCTTCTCGGTGCAGTGCTACTTTCCGAACGAGGCGGTAGATTCTTAATGTTTCGTAAGAGCCTGTAAGTTAGGCCTATGTGAAAGCATAAAAATTTTTGAATTTTTATTTTTTTTTGAAAGTTACTTCAGTCTTAGCCATAATACTGACATGTTTTGATTCGATGGATGGAACGAAATTTGAAAAAAATGTATGAGAATTACCGCCACGTGACTTTCATGTAGCCAACTGTCATTGCTATAGTTTTTTTTGAATTTCATTTCATTCCATCGCATCGATCCAATCGAAATATTATGTCATATAGCTCAGATCCCTGATATATTCCTGATAAACAATGTTAATAAAAAGGTCAGGTAGTCATGTAAATGTGCCTATTAGAATCTCTTTATCTCAGGAATGGTAACTCTTAGGAAAAAATCGATAGGATCGATGGGGATTTTTGAAACCTTAGTTGCAATGGTAAAGCTCTCCATTATATTTATATTTATTATAATATTTTTTATAATGTATTATTTTATATTTGGTTCCCTGGAAGTTTTTGTTATTTCAAATGTAATTTCCATATTGACCGGACTATAAGTCGCAAAGATGACGACGTGGCATTATGACTTGAAGGGCTAATGGACTTTGGGGCCCTACGGCATCAAATGGAGACACATAATCATAATCATAATCATAATCATAATCATAATTTATTTGCTTAAACATTGTACATGATTACAAATACATGTTCAGTCAACAAATATTGACATGCAAATATGTAAAAACTTATGCTAATTTTAAATTTATGAAAATATTATAATTAATTATAGCAAATATAATAATTTTAGAGGAGAAAATAATAATATTACTTACAAACACGGGAAAGAATTAGCAATGATAATAATAATTTAAAATAAAATAAGTCAAAATTATTTTTTCATGGCAAAGAACTCATTAACCGAATAAAAGCACTTATCGACCAACCAGTTATATAATTTTACTTTAAACCTTATGTATGGCAATTCTTTTATGAATGTAGGCAACCCGTTATAAATCTTAATCATCATATGATAGCAACTTTTTGACCTTAGGGCAGTTTTAACTGGCGGATAATAAATTTTATTAGGATAACGCGACACTGGTGGATAGATGACGTAAATGACATGGAAGTAGGTACCCAAAGAGCGTCCACCCATGATTTAGTCCCCATAAACGCTATGGGCTCCGGCAGCTTAGCTTATAGGTGTAAATATCAATGTCCCCTGATAAGGGCTCTGTCGCGATTTTCCATCAGCGCGAGACGTAGCATAACTGTACGTTCAAACAATATACACTTTCTATTCCCTCTCTTTAAAAATCCGATGGGACGACATCTCCGACACGATAAGAGAGAAATCCTGGCGTAGGACCGACAGCTTAACATGCTATATACGTAGACACGAAGAAGTGAAAACTTGAACAATTATACGTAATGTCGATTACATGTCGGGAGTTCAATTGTTTTTTACATCTCAAAAAATTCCCAACGTGCCTAAAAATGTTTTCACTTCAAAAATAATGATCATGTTTTTTTTTTTAAGTAACTAAAAAACTGCAGGCTCTCATCATGTTTCGCCCTTAACTCGGCTCTCGGAGTCCGGTGATGAAAATTCAATCTCGATGGAACAATATTTTACACTTCGCCACAAAACAAACGGCGCTGGATGCGGGAGCTTGTATCGGCCGCGAGATCTCTGACCACTGACACACGGTTAGCTAGAATGTGGAGGCTAATTACAAATGGCTAAAATATATCAAATCTTTTTAAGGTGTTGCGGCCCTACCAGCCCGCGAAATTCAAATTTTATTTAGTTTTTCGCAAATATTAGACAAACTACACATTGTAGATTTATGGCAATGCATTTTGCGGGCCTACTTTTTATGCATTTATATGTTTTTAATAGAAACTTTGCTCGAAAGTTCCCACTCATCTCGTATTGGTTCCCGAAAGATATTTTTTTGCAGTTACCCAGATTTCGAGATATCGGGAACCAATATGAAGTAAAGGAGTATTGTTGAGCAGAGTTTTTATTAAAAACATGTAGATACATAAATGTTGTGCCCGCAAAACTCATTGCCATTATTATTATTGCCTACGATGTATAATAAGCCCACTATGAGCGAAAAACTAAATAAAATTTGAATTTTCGCGCCCGGATGGTACTTGAGGCGTTGGACATTTTTTTTTCAAATGGGGAAATCCGTTACTGAAGTGGTAACCTCTTTAGAAGCGTTGTTTGGCATTATTTGAGACGGAAAAAACCACTTAACTCACTACACTGTTACCGTGACCGACACCTACATTAGTGTAGTATATAGTAGTGTAGTCTGCTTTTCTTTGAAAACCGAACGTAATTGTTTAAGTTTTCGCTTCGGTCGGAAAACGACACTTTCGAGTTAGCTTAGCTTAGCTAAGCTACTAACCATGACTATTGAACGAAGTTACTTTTCTGGTGGTAAGTAAAGCGGAGAGGGGTTAGCGAAAGAAAATAGATTTTTCCGTTATCACGAAAATCCCATACACAATCAAAGATTCGCACACACTTAATTTTAATTAAATAATGAATGAAATTATCTACACTCTATACTAATAAAGAGGTAACGTTTGTGAGTTTTGACGTTGTAAGGGGTAATCGCTGGATCTACTTTACCGATTTTCAAAATTATTTCACCAATAGAAAGCTACGTTATTGTTAGAGTGGTTATAATAAAAATTAATTACGCATCTTTACTTAAACTTGAATAATATAATCCAAGTCATAACAAATTTGCTTTCATCGCGTGCGCTGCGGAAACTTGAGGATAGAACAAAATTGTTTTTTTTACAATATAAAAGAACGCATCAAAATCTGTAAAAAAGTCCGCAATAACATATGCCTATCTCCTACGGGCAACTTACAATAACAGCTTTTACTGTTAAAATTGTGGATTTAAACTAAATACTTTTTGTGAAGCTACTTTTAATTACTACTACTTACTAAGTATATAGGCTATATAGTTAGTATTAATTTATATCTCTGTAAAAATGTTTTTATGTTGAATATTTGTGCCCTTTAATCTATACAGTTTGAACTAATCTGTTCAGCAGTATGTGCAAGCGTCAACGCGAAATGGAAACGACTTTTGGCGGGGCGAGGTCATAAATCAAGAAGCACGGGTGTAGCTCAATTAAACGCGCTATCTGATGTACTCCTGTTACAGAAGGCTGCGGACCTTTATTTTTTTCGGATCGCCCTTTTTTTAGGGTTGTCTGAGCAAAGAAATGTACCAGGCGGAACTTGGAAGGCTGTACGAGTTTGTTTTCTTCTTTGTTACACCCTAGACAGAATTTGATTTGGTGCCAGAGCCTCTGTTATGCTAAATCTCTAAGGTCCACTTGTGCAAAACGGTGGTTAAATATATACATTTTTAAACATAGAGTCAACGTCTCTCATTGGACGATTTTGACAATTTACTCTGGGTTAGCGTGTTAACTCTGAGTTAACACACTGACCCGGGTTGGTGCAAGTGGGCCTAAACAAAACTAATTTGACAATTGACGCGTCTAAAAATATTAGTATCCTTTTCCATACGAAGCAATTTTGAAAAATTTAGTCTAGTTCAGAGTTTTTTTTACAACAGAATTGTCGCCATTATTAATATTAGGTAAAACTTTCCTAGAAAAAATTTCTAGTTTTTCGAGAAAACATTCAGGAAAAAATTCAGGAAAATCATGAGTAACGACTTATCTATTATTTTAAAAGTTTCTCTTTCTTTTTTCGTAGATATGCCTATAATTCTACTGGCTACATCTAGAGAATATTATAGCGATTTCAATTGCACCATATTTCACGGTTCTAAATTCACACTAAACCATTTAAAGGCAGTTAAAATCAACCACCGAGTCGGCGTAAAAGAGAATGGTGACAATTAAAATGAACGATAGAAAACAAAATCGATTCGACTCGATTTTTACCGCGATACGGTTTCGATTACTTATCATAACTTTCGGCTATTAACATCGATCGTCGAATTCCGTAACTCGTTCAATCGATAACGGATAATGATACAAAGAAATCAGTGACTTATATTGATAACATACGTGCTAAAGTTGCATGAATATAGCTAAAGCTAAGAGATGCAAGTCTTAAAATCACACAAGCGATTTTGAGTTTTATTCGTGAGAGAAAAGGTTTAAATTTAAATGTCTTTTAATGAGATGGTCCTTCGATACAGATATGGGCTTATTCCGAAAAACGGCTCGTGCTCGCAATCAATTACGATCGAATCGATTCGATGATTGTAATCGATAATTACGCGTATGGCAGCTGTAATTTCTTTTTGGGGTAATATTTTCGCATACAGTTTAAAGTGTCGAATAAATTCTAGTGTTTTTTGTCGTTTAACGCCAAACACGTTGAGCTGAGCTATAGGTTTTAATTAGGGAAATGTTGCACCTTTTGTTTTACTTTTCAGCAGTTTTTTAGGGTTCCATATCACAAACAAAAAACCTTGTTAGTATTCGGACGAACGGTTGGAGATAAGTACCTTGGAGGTGTACCGAATAAATTCTACGATAGTAGACATACGGACAGAGGGAATAGATAGATTTTGACCAATCAAAATCAATAATAAATTATTTTAAAAAAAAAATTGAACCGACTTCAAAACCACAAATAGGCACTCAAAAGCGAAAAATAAATTAATATAATTATTATAACCGCTACTACCCAATCATCTATTTTGAAATCGGTGCCAGCGAAGCTTACTACTACTACATACTATGGATGTAGTTTTGCACTATTATAAAGATTTACTTATCTATTTGAATTGGCTGGCACCGACTTCAAAATAGATGAGTGGGTAGTAGCGGTTATAATAATTATATTAATTTATTTTTCGCTTTTGAGTGCCTATTTGTGGTTTTGAAGTCGGTTCAATTTTTTTTTAAAATAATTTATTTTACCCTTTTTAGTGCAAAAAAGTTTTTAAAGACAAGCTTTTATGATCTAGTTGCCACGTTTTAACCAAATTTAAAACGGACTATCACAATAAAATGCATGTACAATAATCACGGAAAATCCTAAATACCGATATAGGGATTAAACAGAGAACCTCTTTTTTTGACGTCGGTCAATTAAAACATATATTTCAGTCAACTTGAGAATCTCCTTCTCTTTTGAAGTCCGATAAAATCTACACTGTACACTATTATACCGATCGCAAGCGATTTACTAATTTCCGTTGAGGAGTTCCGCTCTCCATCTCCGAAGATATTCATTAAATCTCGACGAAATTAAAACGAGTCTACCTGTGATGTATGGCCTATCTAACAAAAAAAGAATCATCTAAATCCGTTTTGCCGAACTCGAGATAATCGCGAACAAACTTAAATACAAATATGTTGATCAAACTAAGAACCTCTTATTTTTTTAAGTCGGTTAATATACTAAAACCTTCTCCAGAATGTAACAAATACTTTCCTGAAAACCGCATCAAAATCGGTTCAGCCAAACGTGAAATAATCGCGGACAAACATACATACATACATACACACCCACATACATACATACATACATACATACGGGTCGAATACAGAACCTCTTTCTTTTTTTGAAGTCGGTTAAAAAACATGTTTTACATTATTAATGCAGTTCTTTAATGATTGATACGTTTAACGCAATCAGGTGGAACCTATTACCTATATTATTATGTCATTAATAAAATTAAGTTTTTATTGTTAAACTTGAATGAGACCGTTTTTCAAAATGCTGTTATCCAAAACTCTGCCCATTTATATTGCTACAGCTGAACCGATTTTGACGTGTATTTGAAAATACTTACTATAGGTAATAATAGTTACTAACGAAAAACAGACTGTTGTTTTGCAAAATGAAGGGAAGCTATGGGCAAAAACTGCAGTACATTTTAGAAGGAAATATATATTCGCAGCTTTGTCCAACAGTCGATATTGTCTATGTTCATAAACAAGTACAATCAGCGTGATTTAAACAGTCCAACCCCGCGGCGGTTTCGCGCGGCGCGGGCGCAATCAATGAGAGCTGTTGGTGCTTTGACGTTCCATTATGCTGTTTGACATCTTCATATCTGCGCTGATATTTATGGCGGCGACTGTACCCCGGGGTGCGAGCTTGTTTGCATTTTGTGTTTCCTCGACTATTTTATCTTGACGCTGTTTTAATGTTTCAAATTTCAAGTGCGTGGTTAAACTGTACATACACTAGTAGGTGCTGGGAGACGGTTGCTATACAGCATCATACCAGAACGCTGTATCAATGAGTGCTGTTGGTACTTTGACGTTCCATTATGCTGTTTGACATCTTCATATCTGCGCTGATATTTATGGCGGCGACTGTACCCCGGGGTGCGAGCTTGTTTGCATTTTGTGTTTCCTTGACTATTTTATCTTGACGCTGTTTTAATGACTCAAATGCAGACGTGCGTGGTTAAACTGTACATACATTAGTAGGTGCTGGGAGACGGTTGCTATACAGCATCATACCAGAACGCTGTATCAATGAGTGCTGTTGGTGCTTTGACATTCCATTATGCTGTTTGACATCTTCATATATTTATGGCGGCGACTGTACCCCGGGGTGCGAGCTTGTTTGCATTTTGTGTTTCCTCGACTATTTTATCTTGACGCTATTTTAATGTTTCTAAGGCAGACGTGCGTGGTTAAACTGTACATACACTAGTAGGTGCTGGGAGACGGTTGCTATACAGCATCATACCAGAACGCTGTATCAATGAGTGCTGTTGGTGCTTTGACGTTCCATTATGCTGTTTGACATCTTCATATCTGCGCTGATATTTATGGCGGCGACTGTACCCCGGGGTGCGAGCTTGTTTGCATTTTGTGTTTCCTCGACTATTTTATCTTGACGCTGTTTTAATGACTCAAATGCAGACGTGCGTGGTTAAACTGTACATACACTAGTAGGTGCTGGGAGACGGTTGCTATACAGCATCATGCCAGAACGCTGTATCAAAGAGCGCTGTTGGTGCTTTGACGTTCCATTATGCTGTTTGACATCTTCATATCTGCGCTGATATTTATGGCGGTGACTGTACCCCGGGGTGCGAGCTTGTTTGCATTTTGTGTTTCTTCGACTATTTTATGCTGCCAGTAACTAGCCACAGCCGAAGTCTCTTACAAGACCAGACCTGCCAGATTAGAAATTGTAAAATTCTCAAGTGGCCCGTGGAGGGAATCGAATTCGCGACCTCCCACTCGAATCTGAGCGCGTCAAAATCAAAAGTATGAAGAGAATCAACCTCTCTGCGAAATTAACTTTTGAAAACTTTTTTATACAAATCTTACATTTTGATAACGCAATTAGTTAGATAGGTATAAATATGTACAAATTGGAATTCGTACATGACTGCAATGCATCTGAAAATTCAGGAGCCCAAAACACACTTAAAAATTCCATTAGGTACACACAAAAAAATACTGTCGGTATATTTTATTGATAATACTGTTGATTAGCATTATGATTAATTATTAATTATTAATATAGCTGATGTAATGTTTTCATACAAAGAATTTAGCAATGCAATTTGCATTTACGAGTATTAACTTCAACAAACATCTTGCCCATTTCCGGTTTTTAGCCTGTTCCCACTATCAATGTCCCGCCTGGTGTAGCAAATCCCAATTGCATATTTTAATTTACGGATCGGGTCATAAAGTGTACAATCACCGTTTATCAAAATTTAACTTTAATCACCTGGAAATATGGTTCACATTATTTGATCCATTCTTAAGTGGTTGCTTGTAATTTAAAAAAAATCCCGTTTTTTTTAATTTTACCACCACCTGTTCTTAAATAAGTTAAATAAGCACGAGCTACTGACAGTTGCGTATATTTTTTCGATGCGTCGCCATCTTGAAAGTGTCAAGGAACAGTTGTCAACGAGATATCGATTCAAAATGTTTCGGCGATTGTAATAATGTGTGTAAAATAAACTTTTTGTCGCACCTGACCTGAGTAACGATGATTATGACAAATGAGATATGATTTCTGAAATTTTTCCCATGACACGTATGTACCTACTCGCCCGTCACTTAAATCTACTTACATACTACATTTCGACTTGACAATATTATCAACTTTTAAAAGCGCCCTACGAGTAGAAATTTGTAGAAGATCGTTCATTCGATATGTAAATGGAGCAAATCTATATATATGTTTAAAAATGACATACCTATTAGTGATTGATTACGTGATTTATCGAAGACATTGTCATTTTTAAACATTTTTTTGAATTTTGTTCCATATCGTTATGGCGTTCTCAGATAAGACTGCACAGTCCACAGAGGTTATTGAGTTGTCTCTACTCTCTACTACTAATAATCATATTAAACTAAATTGTATATACAAAACAATTTTTTGACATACGATTATCATTCAAAAGTTAAGCTATTAATAAAAATAATGACGTATTTCTCTCTTCCTCAAGTCATCCATAACGACTTATAATGTCAAATTATAAATATTTAATGCGTGCAAATAAATAATTTTACTTAAAACTAAAAGTGGGTAAATATTATGTATTTATTCCAGTATACATTCGTTGTTATTGCGTAAATATAAAAGGATACTATATATTTACTATATATTGACATAATAGCTATCATATTTTTATTTTTATGTATCATTTTATTTTAAACATAGATATTTTGGTATCGATGTAATTAGGTATCCCTGTATTGTAACTTTAATAAATTATTTTTAAAAAAATTGAACCGACTTCAAAACCACAAATAGGCACTCAAAAGCGAAAAATAAATTAATATAATTATTATAACCGCTACTACCCACTCATCTATTTTGAAGTCGGTGCCAGCCAATTCAAATAGATAAGTAAATCTTTATAATAGTGCAAAACTACATCCATAGTATGTAGTAGTAGTAAGCTTCGCTGGCACCGACTTCAAAATAGATGAGTGGGTAGTAGCGGTTATAATAATTATATTAATTTATTTTTCGCTTTTGAGTGCCTATTTGTGGTTTTGAAGTCGGTTCAATTTTTTTTTAAAATAATTTATTTTACCCTTTTTAGTGCAAAAAAGTTTATAAAGACAAGCTTTTATGATCTAGTTGCCACGTTTTAACCAAATTTAAAACGGACTATCACAATAAAATGCATGTACAATAATCACGGAAAATCCTAAATACCGATATAGGGATTAAACAGAGAACCTCTTTTTTTTGACGTCGGTCAATTAAAACATATATTTCAGTCAACTTGAGAATCTCCTTCTCTTTTGAAGTCCGATAAAATCTACACTGTACACTATTATACCGATCGCAAGCGATTTACTATTTTCCGTTGAGGAGTTCCGCTCTCCATCTCCGAAGATATTCATTAAATCTCGACGAAATTAAAACGAGTCTACCTGTGATGTATGGCCTATCTAACAAAAAAAGAATCATCTAAATCCGTTTTGCCGAACTCGAGATAATCGCGAACAAACTTAAATACAAATATGTCGATCAAACTAAGAACCTCTTATTTTTTTAAGTCGGTTAATATACTAAAACCTTCTCCAGAATGTAACAAATACTTTCCTGAAAACCGCATCAAAATCGGTTCAGCCAAACGTGAAATAATCGCGGACAAACATACATACATACACACCCACATACATACATACATACATACATACGGGTCGAATACAGAACCTCTTTCTTTTTTTGAAGTCGGTTAAAAACTAGCTCTAAATTACTTTAAAAGAGTTAAAAAATAAAAAAAATACTCGCGTAGACCACTTGCGTCAACTTAGGTTAGCGTACTATCTCTGTGTTAAGGTACAAATCGTCAAAAGTGTCCAAGGCAATGATACACGTTAACTCTGGTTTAAAAAAAGGAAACATTATGTTTGGCACAAGTGGCCCTAAATGTAAATTCGACACAATGATAAATCTCGATGACCATTTACTGTCACACAATTGTAGCAAAATCTTTCACCTGACACGGGAGCAACATCAGTGTTTGACTTGCCAAGGTTTTCTAGTAAGCCAAACTTAGCCAACTTTTACAAGCAAGCTTTGGTAAGTCTTTTAGTAGTTAACCAGATAGGACTGTTAGGTAAGTTGCTAGATAAGTATGTATAACTTTACTTGCTATACTTATTGACTGCAATATCTCGCTACACGTGCGTCTATAAAATGCTATATACGAGTATGTCGCACTTGTCGGACATTACGGCGGGCAATGCAATTGGCGCCGTCCTGCTTCCCCATTTCATTTTATTGCTGCGCGGGCAGCGAGATATTGTCTGTATGAACGTGTCAGACACACAATAAAGATGGAGATACAGCATCAGTACTCCAGCGGCAGTATAATAAGAACCGTAACACCACTAACTCGGAGATGAATCGCCATTTCGCCACTCGGATTCCGGTTATCTCACAGCAACTGCTACCAGTTAAACGTATGACGCGGTAATATATTTACGAGTTTAATGTTGTGTGAAGGAAGCTATAATAATAATTATTACATACTCATATACCTATGATGAAAAGGAACGATCACTTAGTGGTTAAGACTCGGAGATTTGCAGAGTTTATAGGGTTCGAACCACGGGCACAAATCTCTGATTTTTATAGTAATATCAAGGTGGAGTTACATTTTACATACAAAATTCTTGTATCGCAAAGTTTGTAACGAAACTCCTCCGAAACGGCTCAAAAAATTTTTTATGATTTTTTATCTACAATTGGTAGAAAGTGGTTGAGAAAGTTTTTATTGTCCAGCTAAAGAAAAACACCAGTTAATAAAGAAAGTTAAAAGTTTTCATTCATAATTTTTGGTATTACGGAACTCGACCGAAGTTATAACAATTTTGATCAAAATAATAATTAATTAATCAAAATATGCACGAATTACAAATGATTTGGTATTTCGCATGTATGGAGATATTGTAGTTCATGGGACTCTTCAGGGAGAAATAATTTTATATGGCAAAAAACTTTTGCCGGGTCATCTAGTTACTCTGTATTATTAAGTTTGCTAAGACATTATTAACTTGGCATATCTAGAAATCTCTAAGTTAAGCTTGGCCTTTTCCTTAAAACGAAGAAGAATACATTTTCTACGCTATCCCAGTGTGGGTTAGTGATTCTTTTAAGAGAAAGAATCGGGAATGCGGTAACTATTACAGTGGTTGAATCTTTATACTCATAGTTATTAAGAAAATCAGTGCAAAAACAAAAACCACGAAAACAAAGAACAAAAACAAAAATTCTGGTCACGACGCAGGCCACACCGCGATATTGGTGACAAAATGTTTTTACGCCTGGCCTTCCTCGCTTGTGGTGCTCTTTTTTGTGATTTAGGCCGAGAGCCGGTGAAACATTAACTGGTACCTAGTGTTTTAAAATGCTATTAAACTGGTCATCATTTTAAGCTTTTAAAAATAAAAATCCTATTGCAAGTTGCGACAATAACAGAATAAAATGCAAAACTAGTGTTCTTCTTTAACTTTAAACGTTCTTCATACAAGAAAATGTAGCGCCATCTGTCGTAACTCCTGCGAAATACATGTTTATTTTTTATTTTTTTTATCTATGTGTCTGTGGTCACCTTGCCTACAATATCATTAATAATAAAAAAAAAGAAATAAGTTTTTACCTATACTGACTACTGGCGGGGGAGGGTGCAAAATAGTCAGTCTTGCTCCCTTAAACTGGCGACATTTTTTTCGAGCTGTTCGCCCTGTCTTTAGTATACAAGTCTGTGATCGATAGCGAAAAGCGAAAGTTCGTAAATAATTAATTAGTTTCTGAATAAGACATAGTTTACACCACCACATTAATGAATGAACTATATCTTATATGCTCTATATTTTCTAATCCATCCGTAATCCGTTGTTTTTAATCTATTCATAAAATAGCCATCGCGAATCACCGAGTTAGATTGTCCCCACGTGTAGTATCAGTGTCTAAGTGTAAAGTTGTTATGGAAAAATAAACAAATAATCAATTCATACAAAAATGTTACATAATAATTAATAATAATAATATATGAGGACATATATAGGCATTTAACATATATGAGGACAACATCACATACATTGCTCCGATCCCATAGTAAGTAGCTTATGCACTTGTGTTATGGAAATCAGAAACAACGAAGGTACCACAACACCCAGACCCGAGACAATGTAGAAAATTTATTTTTCTACATTGCCCCGACCGGGGATCGAACCCGGAACCTCAGAGATGGCGGCGCCTTGAAAACCGGCACACTAACCACTCAACCACGGAGGTCGTCATAATTATCACTTTTAGGCCATTAAATTGCACTTGGTTGCATTAAAACGATTATGCATTAGTACGAATAAAACGAGTAGGCGTACAACCCACCGTCTCTCGAACCGTTTGTTAACTCCCGTTTGTTTTACTCAATTTTGTTTCAACATTATGGAGTTTTAATTAAGACTTAATTTTATCTCTGGGGCTCCCGTTTAATTGAGGCCCGCTCCAAATCTGACCGATCGAATGTCACCGAGAAATATAGTTGTTTAAAATTCGATTTTAATTGTTTGTAAGACAATAAAACGAAGACAAGTGGCGGGTTGGTGAACTTGGAGAATTTTAATTGGCACTCTGTGATAACAATTAGAACACTTTAGATATACTCGTTCGTATATTCTCTACAACCATGTTCCAGAAGGTAATATTTTTAAAAAGACTTAAAAGTCATTCCGCGAGCCATTGAGACTGTATCTTCATAACATGAGAACATCAATCTGGGGACACGGTAGTGTCCCCGCCAAGAAGAAGTATAGGTTCTGGCTCTACCACCCGCGAAATTCAAACTTTATTCAGGGGAATCCCTTAACTAAAAACATTTTTGAACGGACTAATTTTTTAACATTTGCTCACATATACAAGGTATATATTAAAAGCGTTAAAAATGTATGCATACCTAAAATTAAGAAAGTCGACAAAATTCCGCTGGAACTCAGATTGTAAAAAAATATTTATCGACAAAGTTATACATCTTAGGCATCAGTCAAGCAGCGTAGGCCTTACATAATTATGAGATACAGACGGACAGACAAATAGACGGACGGATAGCGGAGTCTTATTTTCAGGGTACTGTCCGTGCTTCAATACAGATTGTATGTAATTTTAGACATGAAAAGTTTGTTTATCCACCATTATATTTCTTCTCAACCACTTGTTTCCTTTATAAAGATGGCGTTTTTATGCCCAACCAAAAAAAAAAAAAAAAAAAGTTGAAAAAAGCAAAAAACGAAAAGCATCAAGCGCCGTTAATAAAGAAGATAGTGATGTCAGTTCATTAGGTCACCCCACCAATTATTATCGACATGATTCAAGGTTGCACCGACCATGGAACCTTTAAAGCTGACAATTTCAGCAATATAACCATACCCCGCTGTGCGGAACTCAATTTAAAAGATGCTCTTTACATTCTATTTCCAAATAAGAAAACAAAAAAAAAAGAAAAAATGTTGATTAAAGATACAAGACTATAATATAGTAATACAATATACACCTGGTACACCAAACAAAAGTTTAGCAATTAACACCTTCATAGCAATTATTGCACGTACTTTAACGTAAACTAAGTAATAAATGGGTTTTGACACGTCATTTCGTTGGATAAAAATTTAATTGCTAGGTGATATGACTGAAGAACCGACTGAATAAGTTCACGTTCACTTATTTATTTCCTACAGATAAGGAATATCCATGTCCGTGATAAAAATACAGAGCAGAAGTACCTAGTGCGTTTTATAAGTCACTCTAGCTTTGTATTTTTAAAATTGATCTATCTGTATAAATTTATCTTAATGTAATAATAAGTTTCCTTGTATACATAAAAGACAAAGGCTTGAATTCATTGCACTGGATGAATTGGACTAAAATTTAGCATATAGATTCAAACCCGGAGGCAAAATAGGGGTGTACGTTAATTTTAAATTTGATTATTTATCGATGAAATAGGTCAATTTAATTTTTGCTTTTCATAATGTTATTGATTTTTTACGCATGGATTTACTTACTAAAGATGCCTGCATGAATAAATAAAACGTTAGCCTAAAGTAAAAGTAGTCGCCTATTACAATAATGTCTACATGGATTTTTAGTTTCTAATTCGGGCCGTAAAATGGATATATTCGTAATAATATGGTCTACTGTACCCATTATGAAAGCCTATATTTTTAGTATTCTAAACGCATGCCAAAAATGCGGTATTCATTGTTTTCTACTATCGCAACAGATAAAAATTATATACTTAAACATTTTGCTAGTTTCTTCGCGTACATTCCTCAAAGCATTGTTTAAAATTATATACTCATAAGTCATACCACAACGCTATACCAATTTTAGTAACTAACCCGTAGCTTATAAGACTTATAATAGTTTGTGTTATATCACCAATAATTATTTAACGTTGCAAGAAAAGTGTAATTGAGACGGCAATTATCGATATAATTAGTTCTTTATTTAGTACCGCACTATTTTATAATGAAGTATTTGAGAAATAAACCGCGCTCCGATAGATTTAATATTATGATAACACAGTTTTGTGGTTACGTTTTAAAGCATTACTTTATTATTAAGTAGAAAACGCGTAAGTAAGAAGTTAATTAGAGTACTTACGTTGAACAGAAATTATGCAGGCTTTTATTTGCATGTCTGAATATTAAAACAGATTTCATTACTAAATCGAAGTGATCGATATTGACAATGTAGGTACCTTCTTGTAACTGTATTTCGATTATCAACAATTAATTATGTCATCAAAATTTATTGATTGTTATAAACAAAATATTAATTAAATATAACGTCAATGATCCTCCGTCGATACTTATGTAATTGAAAGACGGACATTCATTTACAATAATTATACATCTGATAATCTATTAAAAAAAGAAATAAGTAACGGGACATAAATAGGATTAGCAAAGGATAAAAGCCTGTTAGTTATATATTCCAATACCCGATTCAATACACAGTAATAAATTAGGAACTGAAAAATGAGAATATAAGGAAGTATGAATTATGAATTATGTCATCAATCTTCAACAAATGACAACTCATGGAAGTTTAATGAGCATAACCCTATTAGTTGATGCATTTTTGCAACGGAATATAAACCTACTAGACTAAATATAAATAGTTGTTTACTTGTAACTACAGTACCTACCTATAGGCGCTTTACAAAATTGTAATAATTATACCAATAAATTCAGTCATCCATCTGAAGATTTTGGATGAAAAGGTTTTGGATTTTCTAAACTTAAGTCTAAATAGATTTTTTGAATCATCGATAATGTTCCATAATTTATAAGTTAAAGAGTAACGACACTATAAACTATCTAGCTTTTAAAAATTGATACCGGTTTTCTTCTTTTTTTCGGAAAATGAAAACTTAATTGTCTTCAAACCATTGTATTTTAGTCATTTTGAATTACAACTGGAGTCCGTAAAAAATGAAGAATTTATAACTATCCTGTAGTTTTTTTTACGTTCCCTTGTCATCTGTTCATTTCTCTAATACTTTTGTATCTTTTTTATCTACGAGTGCAATTCTAATCTACCTACATGGTTGTAATAAATAATTTTAAACAAGCGATCTTTTTATTCTGATTTGACGACCCTCCTTTGGCCGGGCCAATTTTGAGCTTATGTAAGTTTTTTATAAACCTAAAGTACTACTTTGCATTGCAATGTAATGGCGCACTGCACTGTATCGTCATTCCGTTGTAATTCATATCATGCCTATAATAATTTAAGCTGGCTACGGTACAAAGGAGCACACACGGGTGTGCCCGCGAAATTCAAATTTTTTGTAGTTTTTAATAGGCTTATGACAGTCAAATTGCGATAATCCCAATATCATATTCACGTGTTTATATAAAAATCTCAGCTTGAAAGTGTCGAGTTAAAGAAATCAGTCCGAGATTTCGCGGGCCAGAGTCTTTGATTTCGCCTTAATACTTTTCAACTACTCATTGCTTCACGGTAGAATATCTGACATTGTGATTTCATTTTTCTAGTAATTTCTAATAAATTGAACTCTATTAAAATTTCGATACTGACCGTGTAATTACCGTATACTATAAATAGCTCATACTGCGGTGTAACTTTCATTTTTTTTCGCAGAACTGTGGTTGCGGACGCTAGTGCTCTCATCTGAAGCGACCAGTGATTATGCTGGAACTAGAAAGCTGAGTGAAAATCTGTTCGTTGCTACTCTGCTATTATAGTATACATGTTACACTGGATGATGATAATAATTATTCAATTAGTTTCAATTCAGTTTTTTGTTCGGTTTGCACTAATTGTTTAGGTGACATTCACTAAAATAAATAAAAATCGATTGCCGAATATGTATGAAAGCGCATCACTTCACAATTTTTAGCACCCTACGAGTATTTGGATACTCATATACTTAATTTCTTCAATCTCTAATAAAGAACAGATATTTTATAATGAATAAGATAAATTACGTTATCCTCGGATAAATCTCCTCACGATCAAATATGAAATGACAAATCCGTAGAAGAACCAGAATCAACGAAATAACTCAAGCTGTTACCGTCAATGGTATAAAACAATATTAGTAGATAAGATAAGATAAGCTTTATTTAATTCCATACAGAAATAAGAAAAATTACATGCATACCATAAAAGAATATTTAAATTAATTTTTTCATATGGACCCCCTTCGGGTAAAAGCCTCCTCCAAGGACTTCCATTTTTCTTTGTCGGTGGCAGTGGCCAAGGCCATCCAACTTTGTCCGGCTAACGCCACTAGCTCATCGGCCCATCTGGCTACTGGGCGGCCTCTCATTCTGGTGAAAAGCTTTTGGAAGACTAAAACCTAAGTTACAATCAAGCTTTAATAGAGTTTGTCCAAATTAATCGCACGGATACGTGCTTCACTGGCTCGATGCTCTATACCACCAACTACTATAGATATTTCAATTCACGAAGACACGCCCCACTCTTGTCAAAATCGCTTATAAAATTCGATTCGTTTAGTGTTTGACAGAGTGGAGCGCGTCATCGTGAATTGAAATATCTTTACTCATGATACAACAGTAGAATTCTTTGTTTAACCTTATAGTAGGGGATACCAAGTAAGTTCCGTTGACATCTTAGTTCAAATTAGATTGATTGAGCGATTCAGGTCGCAAATTGCAATTGTGCTTATTTACCTACGATTTTATTATCCGTTTACTTTCTTTTGCCAAAAAATATAGAGCAGAACTACTTTCCTCAGCCAGGAAAGTATTTCTGGCAAAAAGCACTATTTATAACATCCAATCTAATTTGAACTACGATGTCAACTAAACTGTAACAAATAGGAGTCCATGTTACAATGGTTCTTTTTTTTCATTCTTAATTAATCATACCCTGGACTGAAATTATTTAGGCAACCCACTTGCGATATATTTATTGACATATTAAATTGGATATAAAATAGTTTTCATCCAATAAACAGCTCAGTGAAGGTCGTTGTATAGCGGGATCCTAGACCATTAGGACGTAATTTAGGTCATGATAGTAGGAAGGTCGTTAGTAGTAGTACTTAGTAAATACCTACTTACATAAAATAATTAATATTATAAAAATATAACATTAGCGATGTTACACAGTGTATTTTTCACACTAATTAGCATAAGCACATTCAGTGAGTTGCGACCACATAAATTACAGTAATGTGTTGTTGTAAAAATATTATCTAGTAGGCAGCGCCCTCTGGGGTGTGCTACGCGGCCTTTGTTTACCGAAAGGCGAGTTTTTACCAACTTTCCAAGGCATGGGTTTAGTAGATGTGTCATGTGAACCATGTTTTTCCCTGTTAAGGATATTTTTTTTAAGAATAGACATTACAGAAGACACGGCGAACCGCGCAACAAAATGTCGCCAGTTTACAGTTGGTGTCAAAAAATGATTGTTTTGACACCAACGGCGTCAATAGCAAGTCAACCGCAGTATTGTTTATGGACCGCGATATTTATAGAAGACACGGCACAAACATTCAGGACTTGCTCTGATTATCTCGACTTGATCAAAACATAAGAAATACAAATTTTTACACAAAAACAGAGATTTCCTTGGAGTCCCAGATCGATAGTAAAGACTTGAAGCAGGAGTTTAAAATAATAGACTGCCCGTTTTCACCGATAACACACACCCATTATAGTTTAAGGGACACCTAAGCCCTTAGGTGACAGTTGTTGTAAGTGAAAAACGCTTAAGTATATGTGCTTAATTAGTGTTCCTTAAAATTTAGCGATTGTTTGTGAAAACTAGCTTAAGTCGGCTTTACACATAGATCACCAAGATACGTTACGTTCATAGTAAATTGCGTTTTAAATCTGTGCTAAACTGCCACTCACTGATAAATAAAACAAAAGATACGAAACAGCACGCAAACGAAAGAGACGCAGACTAACTACGAAACTTACAATTGTAGGATTTTTGAGTCTTCACAACGCGCGCACATATCTGCTCCTTTTTATATATTAAATATCATTGGCTTTACAAGTAAGTAAATGAAAAGTAAATAATGACTTTAATTTGTTTCAGGTGCAAACACCGTGATGCCCCACAATGTTCAGATCCTATCTAAGCACTAGGCACTAGGCAAGTCTAGCAAACGCCTGTTACTTATATACAATAGAAAAACTGGCGTAGGTAAGTTTTAAGGAAAATACAATTATCCACTTATCAAGACATCTAATGCCGCTAGAAAGTGAAGCAAACACTGTAATTATGATTGGATTTCTCGCTAATATGTAATTATTTATACTGGTCGCAATTCCTCGCTGCCCGCGGTGCTATAACATGGTGAAACAGAACGCCTATTGCGCTCTCTGTGGCACTTACAGGCTTTACTCTTTTTCTTTCAATTTATTATTATCTCTAATTTGTAAAATTTTCATGTCAGTGTCTCCAAACTCATCCGAACCGAAGCATCTTGACCGATTTTTATGAAATTTTGTCTACAATAAGTCAAAAGCTATTTTTCATATACCTAAATGGCAAAGCAGCGTTTGCCCGGTGTCAGCTAGTTATTAATAACAATAAAAACTTTTCTTTCTCGCTCTACACTACTCGCGAAGTTGAACGAAGCGAGCAGTGTGGAAGGGCACTTCGTCTAACTTCGCCAACTTTTCTTAGTACCTACTTCGGTAAACTTTCTGAGTACTTCGCCGAGGAACTTCGCGAGTAGTGTAAGACCTTTTTACATGAAGTTTCAATGCAACTAATGACTAGCCCCAAGATTGTCTAAGAAAAACGTATTCATCGTTAACGTATTCATCGTATTCGGTATAATAATAATTTTAATTGTAGTCAAGAAACTTAGCTGTTCCATGCGTTTCGCTATTTTAATTTATAGAATCCTTAAATTATAATAATGAACTGGATGTGGTTTTGTTTTTGTCAGTGAACACTGAACTCAACACAAACAAGTTCCATTCAAAAATATTTACGAAAATATTGCCCACAATTTGGTTATAATAAAATTTACCAGGGCAAGCCGAGCAGGTTGGATTGCTTGGAGATGATAATACCACCGCAACTGTTAAGTATCCTCTGTAAGCTCGCTAAAGTGTTGTTCACAGTTTAATCCTATTCAAATACGTGTATTATATTACAAACCATGAACAAGAGCGATAAACTAAAAGTTAGAAGTAAATCGACTCCACACAATCAATTATAAAGACGTCATGTATTTTGGGTGTTTAATCTAAATTCGCTCTGAAGCAGCAACACGATTGAATAAAATTTTCTCGATAGAAAGTTTTCTCAAAAGTTGCTCCAAAATCTCATTTGTTCTAATTTTTATCAGAAACTACAATAGATGGTAATTTTTGTTTTTGTATGTCAGTAATAATATTTAAAAACGCTAAACAGATTTTTGTAATCAGGTAAAACTCCGTTTTCCTGTTACATTCTTCCGCCATACTGCATGTCGCATAGTACTCACCCACGCGTGTATTCGTAAAAGTGAGAAGAACCAAAATAAAATCAGTGTATCTTCTTAACCACACTTAGTATTAAAAGGAAAGTGTTTACAGAACCGATTTGGCTGAAATTTGGAATGGTGATAGCGACAGTCATATTGAGAGAAATATTGCCATACATTTTCCCCCTTATTAATAAACGTGCAGCAAAGATGGAGTAGTTATACTCTGTTTTGTCTTTTCTTTTTAAATGTCAACTTCCACGTAACAGATAAAGACAAAACAGAGATTAACTAATCCATCCCTTTTCCACGTTTATTATTGAGGGGGAAATGAGACCATGAATAAATTTTACACATACCTATTAGCTTTTGTTTCGATATTTTCCATAAAAGATTATTTATTGGTTCTTTAAAAATTTTAAAAATAAAATAGATAGTATTCCATGAGGTTTCATCAACTCTACACAATTATTTTCACTTTCACAGAGCAAGATGGGTCACTGTCGAAATTCTGTCACGCAATTCAGCCATTAAGGGTTGTTTCACCCCCTACCCCCTTAGCACCCCCCGCCCAAGGAGTCGCCGAATTTTACCAACTACCCTCCGTAATTCCGAGCCCCGTATATAAGCACCCCTCTGAGGGTAAGTTTTTTATGCGCGCCATTGGTTGGGCGCTTCTAAAAAGGATCTTTTACGATATGCAGTTTTATTGCCCTGATTTTTTTTTCATAATAGCAATACTGATATTATAGGGCACTTCGATATTTTAGGGGATGTCGCCGGTTGAGCTTTTATAGTCTACTAGCAAACCCGGCGAACTCCGTTTCGCCACCAGATGGCTTCCTTCTATGTAACATTTTTTAATTTTTTTTTAAATTTTTCCTGAATTTTCTTCGCTATAAACCTCACGGAGCCCGAGACCTTTCCAACGAATTCAAAACCGTGGAAATCGGTTCGTGCGTTCTGGAGTTATAGCGTCAGGAAGAAAACCCGACTTATTTTTATATAGTAGATGATAGAGTAGATTGAGGAGAGTCTATATTGTTGTGGCAAGTGCCGAGTTTCTTGCCAGTTCTTCTCAGTGCAAACCCACTTTCCGAACTTGGCGGTAGAGTTTTGACTTCCCTTAAGAGCCTGTAAGTAAGGTCTATGTGAAAAATAAAGATTCTCATTTTCATCAGGATTTAGTAGAATTAAGATTTTCATTAAATATTTTTGCTATATTGAGTGGAATGGTGCCAAGGAATCCAAGGATACTGGTGGCAATAAACTAATTTAAATTATACAAAGGGAAAGGTTATTATAAAAAATTGCATTAAATAAGCATAATTATGAGCTTAGTTAAGTTAAATTCTCGTGATAATTTTAGTCCCAAGGTGCTGACCCGAGGTTTTTAATGTTTAATCACAACATCGAATTAAGCTGACTCCTGTAAAAAGCGCAGCCGTATGATGGATTATGCGCCTTATCAGAGGTTATTGTTTTCCTAAGGCGCCATTAAAAAAATACTTTCTTCGGTTTCTCAAAGGCTGGTCAAATCAACGATCAACTTACAAGCCGTTATGGTAAACGGGCGTTATAAGTTCATTGTGTCATTTACTACTCGTCAGGCTTCTCAACGATTATACATAATATTTTAAATAGCATACATTTTTATATATTTTGCATTATATTTAGACATAACTCGAAATTTTAATATAGAATAATGGAAAATTGCGATCCTTATCTTGGAATCAGAAATAAAACTAATTCAATAACAAATAAACAATTCCTCAACCTTTCAACTTTCTAGACGTACCTAGTCATAAAAAATCAGCGTAGTACGTGCTTTCACGTACAAACTAAAATAATTTTATCTACTCTTAACCAACGTTAACTTTGGTTAAAATTTAATCAGCTTTTCAGAAACTCGCTGTAATTTGTCACACAGAAGGCGCTTATCGGACGTAATTGTTTTCAGAATCTGAAAGCCTTGCCTCTGATTACAGTTTCACGAGCGAGTACACTCTACAACTAGGTACATGAAAGCAGTTTACACTCGGATGACTTGACAAAAAACTATTTAGATCTACTATGATTTTGACCCACTTGTGTTAGAAAAGTAGAATAAATAAACACACTAATATTATAAAGGCGACAGTTTGTATGTGTGTGAAAAATATGTGGTCTTCGCGAGATTCAGGTGGGTGATGCCTTGGAGAAAAGCTAGTTTTATTATAATTGGTGTCTCTCTCTAATAAAGAGCTTGTATGTTTGTATGTGTACTACTTAATATTAACATATAGGCTACCTTAACGTTTTTACCTTTAACCGAAATTTCCTGTACCAATCTCTAGCTACAGCAATGAATAGATTGCGATATTAAACTTCCTCGAAAGTAGATGCAAAGGTTTGGAAAAGGAGTAGGAAACACACGAAGGCGAAACCGCGGGCAACACTAGTAGCTACATAAGTATTAGACCAACATAAAACTTCATAATAGAACCTACCCACTTGAACCTACGACTCATTACTTATTCTTGTTTACAATATCTGTACTTACTTGTGGAATACAAACAAACAGACAGTGTATTTTTATTCACACGTTCCTCAGTAACAAATTTCAAGCCACTCAGCGGGCCATGGAGAGGGCTATGTTGGAGTTTCCCTGAGGAATAAAATACGAAATGAGGAGATCCGCAGAAGACTAGAGCCAAGGTCCAACATAGGCCAAGAGCTAACATAGGCCAAACCATTAGCAAACTGAAAAGGCAGTCATGGGCAATGGGCAAGTTATGCAAGTCATTTTTTAGTCCTGCTTTGGAGACCAATGACATTTGAAGCGGAAAAGGCTGCAGAGGACAAGGTGTGGTGGCGCTCGCTTGGGAAGGCCTAATGTGATCTAGAAATTAAAAAATCCTACTTTATAAAATGCTGGAATCAAACCCAAGATATACCGTCAGTGTGGCCATCAAAAACCCACTAAACACACCTATTTTTGTTTACACTCTCTATTTCAAAGTCAGTTAAGTACACCGAATATTTAACGGTTTACTAAATAAAAAGTGCGCTTATAAAGTTAAAAGGTGTTCCAAGTTCGCCTTTATCAGATCAATTATACATGTGAGTACACTAGTCGTTGACTCAGTCCCCGAGTCACGCCAAATTGGGATTAATAATAGTTTTTTAAGTCAACAGGGACAGCGGTGTATAAATTTATCGTATTTTAGGAGACTATTAGAGACGTGTTGCTTTGTTAAATATATTTTATCATTAAGGCAATCTCTGACGTCTGTGGTCTGGTGGGAGGCTTCGGCCGTGGCTAGTGGTAACTAGAAAATACGCACCGCCAAGCTATTTAGCGTTCCGGTGCAGTGCTGTGTACAAAGCGTTAAGGGTGAGTTTCTCACTTACGAGTAGGTACATCTATAAGTTGGTACAGTTATATCTTCAGCTACATTATCACTTATCATCAAGTGGGATTGCAATCAAGTAGATTCCTTCTAAGTTGTTTTCCTCGCGATATTTGTCATTTTAACCTAACTTTTGGCTACGTATATTACGCATGGGTGGGTCTGGACACTAAATGGCTGATATTGCCATAAAAACCGAAGACCGTGTCTATAAAGATTCGAATCCCGGACCTCTAAATAAGGCTTAAGACACTAGTCTGCAAATTTGCATGAATCCGTATCAGAAAATCAAAAAAAAAAACTAACTACGTTTTGTCTCGACTCTGGAGCATCATCGAGATTGCGGAAGACAGCAAAGTTTTGTGATTCATAGACTTTTGTAAAGATTATGGATAAGTCCCTGGCAAATAGGTACAAAAAACAAAAGAAAATTGTGTTTTGGTTACTCTATCCTCTAAAGCAGGTAGAGGTATACACAGGTATCGAATATACACGTAGTTTTCCTCGACTTTTCGTAGTTCCGTAGTACATCGATAAATCGTGGAGCCCATTGAATTAGCATGGATCGATAGGGCCCTTCCGGTCGCGGTGCCTGGCACGGCTATGGGGCTCGGGGCTTTATATAAACACACGGTTATGTAATGAACGTTTTTCTATTGTAAAGGTTACAATACTTCCTTAACTTCGGTTCGCAGTTGCACAGATTGTCGTGAAAGTTTGGATTTCTTTATTCGGATTACAATTGTTTACTTAGCTGTTTTATTTGCTGAACCGTTTTCCTTTTAGTTTTGTTCTAATTAAAAACTGCGCATTGGTCACATAAGAATCATTGTAATACTAGAAATGTCACTATCTTAACCAATGAGGTTAATACACGGCATCGCGCTTAGGTACATCCTGAGAGTTCCAAAGTCTTATATTTCCAGTAATCTTGTCGCCAATTGTGCCCTTTAAACAAAAAAACAATAATATTACTTATTCGGGTTATTGAATAGCTGACACTACAGTGGTACCAATCTGGAAGAACTCCCCAAAAAATCCTACTAATAATTAAAGATTATATCGAACAGAAATTATCCACAATTAGTTTTCATCTCAGAGAAATAACACAATTCCCACCAGTTCATTATCATCATCATCAATTTTTTCACGCCATTTTCCTCTGTTGATAGTTAAAGGTATCCCATCGGCGCTTCTTTTTCCAGCCAGTTATGAAAACCGAAAAGTGAAAAACTCACGCATTAAAAAGAAGAACGTCATAAAAAATAAGTCGAAGGACCAATAATATAATGGCTACCGGTACTGAATATCGGTATTTACAAATATACCCGTATTTCCAGTTAAAACTATCCGGCGCCCAAACTCCCGCGGCGCGGCGAAATCTTACGCATCCAACGATCGAGAGGGACCTTGTAATCGATACTTCAACAATCAACAATCAATATCAATACATATAATAAATCTGTAGAGGTTGAATTTCTGTTTGTCTGTTTGTCTGTTTGTCTGTTTGTCTGTCTGTTTGTACGGGCTAATATTTGGAACGGCTGGACCGATTCCAATGAAATTTTTTGTGGTGGTAGCTTATGTCCCTGGTCAACATATAGGATACTTTTCATCCCGGTAAAATAAATAATAATGTAATAATAATAATGTATTTATTTATTAAGGCACAAGAACCCATATACAAACAGTCAAATATATTTATAAATAAATATAGATAAAACGTTTTAAAACTTACCAACTAACTGAAGCGGTTAATAAACCTGCTTCAGATGTCACAAGCCACAGGTTGGTTAACTTTATTTTCGGTTTTTGTCCTGGTGAACAGACAGCCAAAAATTGAGTATCGGATTGGGCATGCTGTCACAAACGACTCTGAGTATTGCATTGCTAGAGCTCCGCAGCCTTTCCCAGAAGGATGCTACACGAGCTCTAACAATGCAATAGAAGTCGGGCACTCTCGATTCGGCAAACATAGTGGATGCACTGCAATACCGTGGGTATCCCATGAGTATACGAAACGCGTCGTTATATTGCACGCGTATTGCAGAGAATGACTTTCTTATATAGGTGGTCCACAGCTGGCAAGTATAGAAGACTTGGCAGTAGGCGTTAAAAAGGGTTATTTTGACATCCTTGCTGCATTTGCCAAATCTGCGAGCCAGCATATTGCACCGAATCGAGAGGGCCCTCCTTTCTCTCTCGATGTCGTTGTCATCCTTCAAGTGCTCTGTCAGGATGTGCCCAAGGTATTTAAGATAAAGAGTTCCCGTGGGATAGTTAAAAAACTGCAATTAATTTAACAGCTTTGTAAACAACAATAAATGAACTTAATTTAGTAAAATTTGTTATGCTGATACCTTATGTTGCCTCTTTAACAAAAAATATATATATAGTAAAACTTATTAATCCAATCGAGTTCCCGAGGGAAAGAAAACATTACAAAAACAGTTAGCAGGCGTCTTTCAAGTAACGGATTTAAATGAAATTTTATGATCCTACTTTATATACATATATGCCCAGTCAACATTTAAGATACTTTTCATCCTGAAAAATTTGAGAGCACCCGTGGGATGTTTAAAAAAATCTATAGCTACTTATCTACGTAGCACAATCAAAACGGGGTCGAAATATCGACAGTTTAAATCGTCCTTTTGATCGTGCAACTAGGTATAACTATACAAGATAACCCGTACGTAGCAGGAACGGGTTGCTACGTACACAGCAGCGCATCAGAATGCTTAATTACAATATCTGGGCGTTGGTATCATCTCAGAATAAGATAAGTTTGGTTAGTATAGATATTACAATCCACGATGACACGCCCCACTCTGTCTTACTCCATGCGAATTGAGTAACATAAGCGATTTCGACAGAGTGTATAAGTAGAGGAAGACCAAAGAAGATATAGGTAAATTGTGTGAAAGAAGATAGCACGTTGACAGGAGAGATTAGAAGAAGACTCCTTTACGGGTCCATCGAACCCAGGGACCACTCATTTATCTTGGGAAAAATTAAGAAATTCCACGGGAAACATTTTTGTAATAAAAAAAGAACTGCACGCGGGCGGAGCCGCGGGCAACAGCTAGTATTCAATATTTTTAATTAGAATTATCGACATTTTGGATGTACAGTCGGAGTTATAAATGATTAAAAAAAAATTAACAAGTTTGTATCTGGGATCTGGAGTGAAAAATGAAATTAGGAAATTCAAGTTGAGGACCTTTGAGGGCTGATCCCTTATGGAAGATGGTATACAGCCACCGATTTGTGAGACGAGGTAAATGATTGATGAATGATGACGAGGGCTATTGATTTGTAACTATGAGTTATCACTCATGAGTCTATCATCACCAGACTACCCCTCTTATAAAACTCTTATAAATATGTAGAAATTTACAGTCCAAAAGTTAGGGATTGAATCTACCATTTTGTATTTCAATGCTCTTCATGTCGCATTAAAATTAAAGGAGCTACTGAGGTCTACGAAGATTTCTGGGAGCGTTACTGAAGAGTTAAGGTAGGAATGCCATGGTTCGGAATCGCAATTAGCTATTGAATGTCCAGCATCACGTATCTATTTCAGTGATTCCTATTGCTTTGTACAAACCTAATGACTGCGCCAAAGCAGGACAAAATAAAAATTTAATCATGATTAACGATCATCTTACAATTGCTGATTCGCCAATCAGTAATCACGATGTTATCAATTGGAATGGCTAATCATTTGGAATTTTATAATTTCTAAACTTGCTCAGGTCTGGTCTGGTGGGAGACTTCGGCCGTGGCTAGTTACCACCCTACCAGCAAAGACGTACCGCCAAAGGAGTTCCGATGTGATGCTGTGTAGAAACCGTTTGGGGTGAGTTTACTTACCCCTTCCAAGTTAGTACGATAACATCTTCGGCTGAATCATCACTTATCATCAGGTGAGTTCGCAGTCAAGTACTAACTTGTATAGAGTAAAAAAATAATGATCACTATAACACCTAGATCTAGCAAGTAGTATCCCTTCCCAGGATGCTGTTGGGCTTGCCGCGGTTTTGTTCAGCATCTGGCATGTTTGTACAGGAGCAAACTGACGACTTTTATGCCATGATAAGGAAGAAGACCTCATCCCTTCAGGCAAGACTGCGTTCGAGCTCCAATAGCATCCTGAAAATGTTTGCAGCAAAATTGGACTCGCCGTTCCTCGAACATAGTCGTAAGATTCTCATTAGATGAACATTTATGAAATGTACATTTGATGAGAGCAAAGCACTGTGTTTTAGCAACATTAGCAAAAATAAAGATTACTGACGAAAATTGGGCCATTGCTGTCTGAAATAAAGAAATTTATTTATTTATTTATTATTTTTTCGCAAACCCAACACCGACTTCAGTATTCACCAGTACCGACGCGTTACCACGTCGTCGACCCCTTAAAGCCCAGGCTGCACAATAAAGCATATCCCCATTGCCCCCCCACTGCTTTTTATATTCAAATCTCGTTCAGAATAAAATTATAAGGCGTATTAATAACTCAGTGCATGATATACGCGCGTCTTGGTAGCGTACGGTATGCAAAGTGGGTGTTTTATAAGGGATTTACGGGACCAATTATATCGGTTGTATATTAATCGGGAAATAATTTGATATGCGACTTATAAACAACTTATTGCTTCTCTCTCTTGAACAAGGTACAACTAAAAGTGCAGACGGAATTGGTTCAACAGATTTTGTCAGACTTCGAGAGGACTATTCAGAAATTCGGGTAGTCTTCTTTTTGACTTGATATGAAGAAATTTTGGATTTTATTAGCGACTAACTGTTTTCCGTTCAGCACCCGTATGAGGCTTCACAAATCCCACGGGAAACATTAATTTTCTAGGGACAAAAAGTAACCTATGTTACTCTCCGGGTCTATTTAATATTATTATGTAAGTACAAAAAGTTTTGTTGAACTGATGCTTATTGCAGCGTGAATGAAGGTCAAAGTCACACTCAAATTTCATTATTGAAAGTGATTAAGTAGATGATCCCGTAGAAACTTTAGATAAAGTTTTCTTATCCCCCTTTATTTTAGGTTATGCTTTTTAGAATACCAAAATTTAGCTTTGGTCTGAGCAGTGTCAACTTTCTGTTTATACATATAATTGATGATTGTGTTTATATCTAGCAGGACAAATTAATTTTTTTTGCTACTTGAAAATAATTAATCTGTATGGTCCAATATCACAACACGGGAACACCGCTCACAATTCTTCCCACACTTTCTTCGACGTACGTTTCATTCCGATACTGGATCATCCTCAGTAGAAGTTGACTTCACAATGCGTCCTGTTAATTATGGATTTCCGCAAAATAACGCCATTCAGTGTCTATTTCTTTAATTAAAGTAACAGTAATAAGCTTACTTAGCGAAACGAATACTTACTCAGAAACAAATGCGGACTACAGTTACTAAGGCAGAGTATTAACTTGCCAACTAGTTTATCTAACAGTAGAACAACGATATCCATAAAACAGCAACAATGGTAGCATCGTAGATCGATCGAGAGATAACAAAATCTAAGCATTCGCAGTCGAAAGTATCGATTACATTCCCTCGAATCGGTATCAGTGCTCGGACAGGACTCATTTATTAATACATGCTATAATAAAATTGCCTGACAACGTTAAATACGTGTCATGGAACACATTTATAAGTAATCGAATACATCGGTATGCTATCGATTCTAAATCGAATTGGTTTTATTTTGCGAATGGGTGCGGGCCGAAATGATTTAGAACCGCTTTAGTTTTAATCGCGGGATGTTATTTTCTTTGGATGTTAGTTTTGTAAGAAGTCAGTAGCATGGTGATTAATCATTTAGGTAAAGACTACAGACGTTGCACTTCTTCGTTTTCAAAGCAAATCAAACAGCTTTTTCACGTACGCCTTACTTACAGGCATTTATGATATGTCATTAAATTGTTATGACAAAAACTAATGCACGTCTTAAAACTAAATTAACGAGGGTTGCAAGTGCCCTGCCACTGAGAAGAATCCTACAACCCACTCATAAGGGTATTCTTTTTATCGCCAACATTTTATAGTGCAATTTGCTATCACTCCCGAGGGATCACTCATAATTTTCACGTTGCTGGTAGAGTATGCTAAAAATTAGCTGGGCGTATCAGGAACGAGGGAAACAAAGAGAGGAGGAATCGTACGTGTCTGGTATCTTTGGCAGGCTAGTAGAATCAGTGCTATTTGCTATCACTTCCAAGGGTTCATTCAAAATTTGAAGACGAACACCATGCTGGTAGAGTATGCCAAACATTAGCAGGGCGTATCAGGATTGAAGAGAAGAGTATACGTACGTGTCTTTTGTATGTCGATTATGACTTATTTGACCGGTGATGAATGTAAACTGACCTTGAAAGTAACTCTTGGTTCGCAGGTAGCTGACCGACAGCCGCAGGATGGACAGCCTGTCAAGTTTGCTGAGGATATTCTGCTCGAACGGCAGAAGGGACGCGAGGGTGTCCAGCTCTGCGTTGAGGCGCTCGCGATGTCTCTTGCTGGGGTTGCTCTTGGTGACGCCGTCCTTTGATGGGGGTTTGATGCTGGAACAAATACAAACGCTTGTTATAGTGATGAAGAAACAATAGATGACAATATAGTCAGGAGGACCAACGGATAATGGAGACTCTAGGATCAAACGAATGTATAAAAGCAGCGTGCTATGTAATTTGGTTGGATAGTAAAGGGCTGCATTAGATACTGATACCTTCCCATATTGGTACCTCTAAGTTGTAAAAGTGACAAATGAACTACAACTACAGAACAAGTAACTTGCTACAAAATCCTTGGGAGGGGTTTCAGATAAGTAAGTAAGTACATAAGTACGTGCATAAATTCTTCTAAGTTCTGCCTGTTAGTTTTAAGTTTCAGGATAACCAACTCAGTGCTGTGCATCGTATGACATTGCAAGTCCTAGGAGTACGTCATCTGACATAAGCTGGCGTATCACAAAATCAGGTGAATATTTTGTTCATCTTGTCATTTAATCTACGATATTTTCTTCACTGGACCAACAAGGAAACCTCGACTGGAGCTTTTGATTGAAACCTACCCGTAAAATATAAGTAATGCTAACAAGTGGACTTGCGTGACTCATCGCCTGTTAGCAAACACTAAGCAGCTTTGCTTCTAAACACTAGACTAGAAAAACCCATAACCTTGATAACTCAAATCACAAAATATATAAGGAGATCTGTAGCAGCAGAGTAACTCAGTCTAAGCAGCTCGCTATGAAAACCTCGATCGGAGCTTTGGGTTCAAGCGTACCCTTGCCGCATAAGTAATGCTAACAAGTGGGCTCGCGTGACTCATGGCCTGTTAGCTACCA
This sequence comes from Coenonympha glycerion, assembly GCA_963855885.1. Classification (NCBI taxonomy): domain Eukaryota; kingdom Metazoa; phylum Arthropoda; class Insecta; order Lepidoptera; family Nymphalidae; genus Coenonympha; species Coenonympha glycerion. Next base: position 2,129,664 of record OY979647.1, read on the forward strand.
ACGCTATGCAGCTTTGTTCCTAAACACTAGATCGAAAGACCCATAACCTTTTCAACTCAAATCACATATAAGGAGATCTGTAGCACCAGAGTAACTTAAAAACCACGATAAGAGCTTTGGGTTCAAGCGTACCCTTGACGCATATGTAATGTTTACAAGTGGGCTCGCGTGACTCATCGCATATTAGCTAACAACGCTACATAGAAGACCAGTGCGATCCATAACCTTGTTAACTCAACTTACAAATAAGGAGATCTGTAGCACCAGAGTAACTCAGTCCAAGCAGCTCGCTATGAAAACCTCGATTGGAGCTTTGGGTTCAAGTGTACTCTTAACGCATAAGTATGCTAACAAGTGGGCTCGCATGACTCGTGCCTTGTTAGCTACCAACGCTATGCAGATTTGTTCGTAAACACTAGATCGAAAGACCCATAACCTTTTCAACTCAAATCACATATAAGGAGATCTGTAGCACCAGAGTATCTTAAAAACCACGATAAGAGCTTTGGGTCCAAGCGTACCCTTGCCGCATTAGTAATGCTAACAAGTGGGCCTCGCGTGACTCATAGCATATTAGCTAACAACGCTACATAGATTTGCTCGTTAACACTAGACCAGTGTGACCCATAACCTTGTTAACTCAACTTACAAATAAGGAGATCTGTAGCACCAGAGTGACTTAGTCCAAGCAGCTCGCTACAAAAACCCATACCACGATAAGAGCTTTGGGTTCAAGCGTACCCTTGCCGCATAAGTAATGCTAACAAGTGGGCTCGCGTGACTCATGGCCAGTTAGCTACCAACGCTATGCAGCTTTGTTCGTAAACACTAGATCGAAAGACCCATAACCTTTTCAACTCAAATCACATATAAGGAGATCTGTAGCACCAGAGTAACTTAAAAACCACGATAAGAGCTTTGGGTTCAAGCGTACCCTTGCCGCATAAGTAATGCTAACAAGTGGGCTCGCGTGACTCATGGCCTGTTAGCTACCAACGCTATGCAGCTTTGTTCGTAAACACTAGATCGAAAGACCCATAACCTTTTCAACTCAAATCACATATAAGGAGATCTGTAGCACCAGAGTAACTTAAAAACCACGATAAGAGCTTTGGGTCCAAGCGTACCCTTGTCGCATAAGTAAGCTAACAAATGGGCCTCGCGTGACTCATAGCATATTAGCTAACAACGCTACATAGATTTGCTCGTTAACACTAGACCAGTGCGACCCATAACCTTGTTAACTCAACTTACAAATAAGGAGATCTGTAGCACCAGAGTGACTTAGTCCAAGCAGCTCGCTACAAAAACCACGATAAGAGCTTTGGGTTCAAGCGTACCCTTGCCGCATAAGTAATGCTAACAAGTGGGCTCGCGTGACTCATCGCATATTAGCTAACAACGCTACATAGCTTTGCTCGTAAACACTAGACCCATAACCTTGTTAACTCAAGTTACAAATAAGGAGATCTGTAGCACCAGAGTAACTTAGTCCAAGCAGCTCGCTACAAAAACCACGATAAGAGCTTTGGGTTCAAGCGTACCCTTGTCGCATAAGTAAGCTAACAAGTGGGCCTCGCGTGACTCATAGCATATTAGCTAACAACGCTACATAGATTTGCTCGTTAACACTAGACCAGTGTGACCCATAACCTTGTTAACTCAACTTACAAATAAGGAGATCTGTAGCACCAGAGTGACTTAGTCCAAGCAGCTCGCTACAAAAACCACGATAAGAGCTTTGGGTTCAAGCGTACCCTTGCCGCATAAGTAATGCTAACAAGTGGGCTCGCGTGACTCATGGCCTGTTAGCTAAAAACGCTATTCAGCTTTGTTCGTACACTAGATCGAAAGACCCATAACCTTAGTAATTCAAATCACAAATGAGGTGATCCGTAGCACCAGAGTAACTCAGTCCAAGCAGATCGCTATGAAAACCTTGATTGGAGCTTTGGGTTCAAGCTTACCCTTGACGTATAAGTAACCCTAGCAAGTCAGCTCGCGTGACTCCCCGCTCGTTAGCTACCGGTGCCACGCAGCTCCGCTCGTAAACACTGGACCAGTGGGGCCACTCGTAATCTTATTGACTAATTCTAATCGCGATTGTGAATATGTATTGAGTTGAGAGAAATGTAAATTACAAGTTAAGAGAAATGTAAAACGAGTAAGTAGTGTAAGAAATTATGAGATAGCTGAAGAGAAACAACTTTTACCTAAATTTCTAAATGGGCTCAGTTCGGTCTGGTGGGAGGCTTCGGCCATGGCTAGTTACCACTTTACCATCAAAGACGTGCCGCCAAGCGATTTAGCGTTCCGGTGCGATGCTGTGTAGAAACCGTTGGGGGTGACTTTACTTACCCCTTTCAAGTTAGTACGTTAACATCTTCGCTGCATCATCACTTACCATCAGGTGAGATCGCAGTCAAGTACTAACTTGTATAGTGTAAAAAAAACCTATGAAATGATTAAAGTTCTTATTGCCTTTTGAAATTTTCTTTGAAATAAAAAAAAATAATAAAAAATGTAAATAATATGTACCTACTTCATTGGATATCGAGATGTTACTACATAAAGGTGAGTACTAGCCGAATCATCCCTACTTTGCCCGTGTAACTGTATACTCTGTGGGAATGAAAAAAACTTACTTATCTCTTGTATAAATTATAACGCATCGCTTTGAAAATATTTTGCTTTTCTAGGTCCTTAGATTTCACCTAGGTATATAATGAACCAGTGAAAGATGAAAAACAAATAAAATATCATAACTTACAAATTATTGTGAAATAGAAAGTGTTACACATAATTATTATTCGGTAACCGATCTCAGAATTACACATTGACATTGTTATAAAGTGTAACATAGGAATGTATTACCAATAGGTACATTCCACGGTAATTGCACCGAATCCTTATCCCGTATCGTATTCCCTTTCGACCTACGTCAGTTGCTTGTCAATTAATTCACCCCATTTGTAGCGGCTATTAAATTTTAAACAGGGTTGAAATTTGCAACACTCTTTGGATGTAATAACAAAAAAGTTTACACATGTTTGGTGCAAAGACTAAAGGAAAAGTAGAAGTCTTGTAACTAAAGCACCGTAAGCTTCAAAAAGGTGCAAATAATTAAAATGGCGTAACGCAACTAAATTGCATATTTTACGCAGTAGAGCTCCAATTTCGTATAAATTAATTAAGTTCGAAGACGTTTTTCGTGGTTTTAGAAGGTACAGTAAACAAATTACTACTTAAACGCAAATGAAACACTGCAACTCACACGAAAAATTTCTCCAAGCTGATTTGACTTTATGGACGATTTTAAGTCAATTTCTTGAGTGCCATTAAACTCTTGTCTGTTTCTCTTTGCCTGTTTCATTCGACTATGGTGAAAAGTCACAAAGAAATTGATTAGGACTCGAACGTGAAATTACTCATAGGAATAGGAATTTCCCAAGGTCAATGATTAATATTCAACACAATCACATTTGTTATACTGGCGCTGTCTATTTTTTTCCTTTAGTCTGTGTTTCGAAGAAAGTAAAATACATTTGCAAAATTATACTCAAGCAAGAGTTAATGCGGCTGCATTAACAAAACATATTATTACATACACCTCATTAAAAACATCTTCACTATGTAAGAGACAACGTTTTTCTAAAAATACTTTTGGTTTGAAAATGTGTTAATGAATTTATAAGCGAAAAATTGCTAATCTTAATCTCTCACTCAAGTAATTTTTGATTATGGTTTTTGACTACATTCTCTGTGATGCAGTATCCTTTGGTATTGGGAGATCTCGGATTTGATTGTGATTCCCAGGAATAGAAGCATGGGTAGGTATAGGTAGGGCCACCAAATCCAAACTTCGGCGATAATGATATAGAAATAGCGTATATTTGTAGTTGTATTGTATGTATTAATTATTATAATGTATACAGTATACACCCAAGTGATCTATTTTAATTAACATTTATTAAACTAAAATTACAATCTAAAAACGTATTTGTTGTTCTAATTTGTGTTCACAACTCGCCCGAATAGATTAAGTGTGTGGACAGAGGAGGCATAGAGTCTGTAACAACTTTAAAATATTTTATAATATACTACTAATATTACTAATACTATAGTCAAGTGGTAGAGTTTACTTGATTTCAAATATTTGGAAATTATTTTTGGATTTAGTAGGTATTATGTTGAAACATAACATATGTATTTGACCAAAGCGTCTTTGACTTAACAATAATATAGACGAGAAAGATTTTCGTATAAAAATCAATATTATAATATTCAGAATCTAGATATTACTGGCCAGTTTGCAATTTTAATAAAACGTTTTATAACTTATTCTTTGGTTTTCATATTTCGGAGTTTAAAATCGTTCCATTTTTAAATTATACGACAGTTTACTAAGTAATTTATTTACCCACTAGATATGGATTTTCATACAACCTTTGCCGGCCGCTTCTCGCATGTATATGGCCACTTTCGATTTATCTCCAAAAAGGTAGTCAAAATAAATTATATAAAAGTTTATATAATTTTTCTCAGACTTTTGATGATGACTTAGGATGATAAGTGCAGCGTGTTTCATGCTCGTTTCATGATCTTATTACAACGCTAACTTGTATGACGCCCTGCATCTGACGTCATAAGCAATGGGTGTATCACATTAGGTTAGGACGTACATTAGGTGAACGTCTTGCATTTAATTTCGGCTACTCCACGGCGTTCCCCGTTCAAAATTACCGCGTACATTCGGGCATTACTCATTGCCGCCCGTCGATTTTGTTGATTTATTCAAAGTAGTATCGAACGAGTATGCCTTTGATATCTTTCCGATACAAATTGTATTCATACACCTTCAATATCGTAGGAAAAAGTACCTTGAGTTATGGTGGTTGAGTTTCAAAATGGATTGGCAAGGAAATCGTATCGATAAATCAATGACCGATTATTTCTATAAATTGTAACTCGATTAAGTTATAATCGATGGTTCGAGATAGGTTTTATTTAGATGTGGGATATTGTCTATGATGCTAATTTATTGGTGCGGCTTGGATATTGTTATAATTTTTTGTGTTTGTCCGTCAAACTATAGTATAGAAATTGCTTTGTAAAAGTAAGGGAAACCCTTGTAAGTATTAGGTTTAGATAAAATCAATTATTTAATCAAAAAATACATCTATTAATCAAAAAGTAATTACTTAATCAAAAAGTACTCGAGGCAATTAGTATCTAGCTTTCTCGTACATACCTACCCACCTACTGTGTTTTCTCTCTATTCATATTAGGCAAGCATCAGATAATAGGCAGGGAAAAAAGGCGCATCGTAATCATTAAAATGACCGTTTCCAAGAAAAATCATAATAAATTCCGATCGTTTTTGCTCACTATAACGGCAAGCCAAGTGCTATTACTAATATCTGAGTAATAAAGTCAGTGAAACGTGGCGATTGAGCGAAGCATACAGCTTACCTACAAGCAAGTACATACCTCTAAATACATCTACGAGAGATATAGGTACTGAAAAAAATAAATAGTGCATTGCAATGTTACATAAGCTTTGCATTTTTTAGAAGAAGCAATTTTATTTTGGGACGCATAATTTCCGAGATATCGCGAAAAAGCGTTTTCACCCCTTTTTCCAAGATGGCGTCAAGACAAGGGTGGCATCCCCACAAACTTGAGGTTAAGCTTCTATTGACCACCCCCCACACATGTCCCAAAAATAAAATTGCGTCCTCTAAAAAATGCAATATTCGGTGCTTGAATTGTAACATTGCAATGGATTAAAAGTAGTTTGCTTCTAACTTTTTCACGTTTTAATATCACTTTGGCCCGTTTCATTTTTCCATCGACTGTAATCGTCAATAGTCGTTTAAGTAATTTTTCAGTGTTTGCAAAAAATGATTCTATATCGTCTGCCATTATAAGCGTAAATTCCATGTTCTTCTTAAGAGTCCTGTGAACTACGATGTCTCCATTCATTCTAAATACCAAATCATTTGTAATTCGTGCATATTTCGATCATGTTGTGGTGTTATTCGGATTCATTTAATAATATTATATGCTCCTGGCCATATTTGGTTCGGAAACAGTTCTTTAAAATTTTGATTAAAATTTTTATAACTTTGGTCGAGTTCCGTACCTAATGGTGAGATCGCAGTCAAGTACTAACTTGTATAGTTAAAAAAAAATCTACCATTCAGACGGACTGCAAAAAAAACTATCTAGTCAAACTAGACTGGTTAAATAAACTTAAAATCCCAGTAGGATTTAAGAAAATGCATAATATTAAAGAAGAAAAAGAAGTCGCGGATGGGCAGATATAAATTACATTCTTTACTTAATGTACGGCGATTTCTTTGAAAATATGTAACGTATGTTTTACTAATTGCAAGTAGTTTTCAAGCTAATTAAATCAATTGAACAAGAGCATATAATTATTTAATCGCATTTTTTGCTGGTGATACTTCAAATAACAATAAATGAAATATGTTTTGGGTATTTTGTTCATAGACATTCTTATTTGATACAATGAAAGTAATTCTTCGATATACGCAAAAAGTACAGTCACGGAACGAAAAGGTTCATCAGTTTTCAAATTGATTCGTTCATCGTATCGCGAGCACATATTATTACTTTTTGAAACTATGTTTTATAATATTATGTTGGCATAATGGACTCTTGAAGTACTATTGCAAGTGAAAACCGACACAAAGATGACGAACCTTTTCATTCCATGACTGTATTAATATTAAGCTGACCCGACAAACCTTGTACTACCCTCTGAATTCTGTACCATTTAGTAGGTTTAATTGTGTCGTCGTAGTTCAGCCGATGGACGTCCACTGATAGCCAGCGACTCCCCGCGACTTTCTTTATGTCGTCTGACCACCTGGTCTGCCGACACTGCGCTTCCCGGTGTGTGGACGCCATTCCAGCAACTTGGGTCCCCAACGCCCATCGGTCCTGCGAGTTATGTGCCCCGCCCATTGCCACTTCAGTTTGACAACATTTCTGATTCGATCACGCGAAGAAACTCCGAGCATAGCTGTCTCCATCGCTCACTGAGTGACCCTGAGCCTTCTTCAATGGGGTCTTACACTACTTTTGAATTTGATAAAAAATATTACTTTATTATAAACTAGGATAAAAATAATAACGTGCAGTGAAAGAAATATTAAAATCCAACGAAGATTTACAAAGTTACAGGCGTTTAAACTTTGGAGTGGGGGGATCTTCTATCCCTTTCTCGGAAAACGAAAATTTGTATGAAGCCGCACGAAGCTACTATGGCATTGGTACTTTGTGACGTCACAATTTCATGTTGCTATCTCTGTCTAATCACAAATCTTTAAATGCTTATAACTTTTTTGTTATTTGATCGATTTAATTAGTTCTTTCAGTGCGCGTCATTATTTTAATTCTACTTTATAATAAAGTAATAAAAAAATTGGAGTCAAATACCCTATTATGTATTTAAATACATTTGAACCCATACCTAATCTTCCGAACTTTAGCCTCAAAAATCTTTGCGCTAATGAGATACGACCTTAAACGGTAAAGGTCAATGCACCGAAACGCTCAAACTGTTTTGAAATGAAACTATTATACTTAGGCGCCCGGGGGCGGCGAAACAAAAGTCGGAATTCTCATATTTAAGTGTAATTTCATATATTACTAATGAACATTTAATAGACGCGGTTCGGCGTTATCATCGGAACCTAACTATGCGTCTAACTGCTGCCGTTAAACTTTAAACTAACGTATTACTTTTTAAAAAGTTAGCCACGTTATGTTGAAATATAACACTGAAAAGTAGAGTTTGTTTAACGTGAAATCAACGGGTCTGCCCGCGAAATTCAAAATTTTCGTGGTTTTTTGCAATTTATACGCTAATTAGAGATGATAGGCTTATGGCAATCAATTTGCAAGAATGGCAGCATCATCTTTACATGATTATATCAAAATCTTTGCATAGAAATGTGTATCCTAGGAAATTAGTCCAAGTATCGAGTTTTATGTGAGTAACTCGCAAATCTCTGATTAATTTCTTTAACTCGACACTTTCGAGCAGAGATTTTTATATAAACACGTGAAGAAGATATTGATATCATCGCAATTTGACGGCCATAAGCCTATTATGTCTTATTAGCTTAAAAATCGCGAAAAACCACGAAAAATTTGAATTTCGCGGGCACAGCCGTGGTGTGCTCCTTAATGACAATAACTGCTGAACTGTGTACCAACTTAATGGGGATGAGTATCCGGGCCAAGATTATTTAGTACCTACCAACATTGATTTATAAACAAAGTACCAAATTTTTTTGCAGTTTCAACTTTCAGCTGCAGATTTCGCGCTATCGGGCACCAATATAAACTAAATGTGTATTTTTTAGCAAAGTTTCTATTAAAAACATGTAACTAATGTTATGCTCCCAAAACTCATCGCCTTAAGATATACATATATATTAAGCCCAATATTAGCGAAAATTAAATAAACTAGCGAAAATAAAATTTGAATTTTTCGTAGTCGCTGAATGCGCGGAGTCTGCAGAATTTGGCTACTTTTTATCCTGGGAAAATAAATCATTCCCGCGGGATTACCAAGATATTATTCAGTAAGAGATATTTTTCTGCGGTTAGTGGAGCTGTCATAGTACATTCAGCCTAGCTATTTAGCGCAGTAATGAAGCCAGTTTCCTTGGCAGTTGGCACCATTCTGAGCGCGAAAGACGTTAAAAAGAAAAAGTCGCGATAACTTTTCTTGTAACTTAGGTACTAAGACTGTATAGGTACAAGAAGGTGTTAACCCCTTACACCCGTGAACTCAGATTAACAACCACAGTCGGCGAGATGTCGCGTGTTGTCTGCAAGGCGGAGGCGAGCGCTATCGCCGCTATTATTGCCTGCAAGTCACTGGCCGGCAGCAGCGAGCTGCAGACATGAATGGGTGTCGTGCTGACATGCGAGCCAACGAAAACGAATCTGCCCGACACGTCACGGCAAGGGTCGCTGTATCCGCACCCACACCTTAACTTGACTGCCGCATGCTATACCATCTATAATCCTATACAGTCTACGTCATCGTTATACACTTATACAGTGACTTTCGTCACTGACTTGCGTCAAGGAGTCGGTGGTTCGAATCCCCGGCACCTACTCAGCCTTTTAGGGTTCACAAAAATGAAATTTTCAGCGCCCGTCCTTCACACTCCATAATTTTATCACTGGATGGCCATGATTACATTTTAAAAGGCCATGATGAAGTCTAGAGTGGAGTTCTGACTTTTGGAAGTTGTGAGCATTTGTGGAAACTAAATATCAACTAACACTGAAGGAAGACATGGTGAGGAAACCTGCATGCTTGAGATTTCACCATAATATTTTCAAAGGTAGGAAGGCCGTTTAACATATCCCGCGTGGAACTGAGACTATCCCGCGTTATAATTTTGGCTTCAAAATCGGGACGTCCCGTCAAAATTGGGACGTCCAGCAACGCTTTTCTAGTTACTTCGTGGAGAAACTATTAATACGCTTTGGGCAGTAAGTTGCTACCAGATGGAATCTGTGCCTTTGATGAAAATCAAACGAAGCAGGATCCGTCTTCTGACAAATTCTTACCTATTTTGCCCTATCTCACACGTCTGTTTTTTTGGGCGTTTTAGCTCTTACTATGCCCCAAAACAGTTATATTGTTACTAGTATCATTGTGGCTTCTGTAGGTACTAAATTCTACATAGCTGTATCATCGAAGGCAGGATTACATTACACAGAGTATCATTACCGGAGAACGGTCGACTTACAAATAGTTATTTGTCTGTCGCTTTTCTAACCGAAATCCCGCATCAAGCGAGAGTTGGACAAAAACCATTCTACGTCACATAACCTATGTTTACAAAACGCGTTCGTCATGTGTGGTGTAATTATAAAAGCATTAGCCGGGTCAATGAACCGGGACTGAGATCGTTCGATGAAACAAAAAGACATGACCGCTCGTGTGGACTGTAGACCAACATGAATTAACTACCAGTCAAATAGCAATTTATTTGGAGTTATTAAAATAACATATTTACTATTTTTCAATAGACATATACCCTGAACCGGGCAGACGGCGCGTAAAAGTGTCGCCAGTTTATCGGTGCCAAAAATCTTGTTTTGCCACCAACAGTACGCTCAGCAGCCAGCTACAGAATTTTGACAGGTCCGCGACCGTTTGCTTTTACGTAAAAGGTTTATGTGAATCGTTCGGACGCCCGTATCTTGAGTTTTCTTGTCAGTGTATTTCTCTATGTTTCGTTGTTATCTTCTGCTGAATATAGGCTATGCCTAATTCCCTTTAGAAAGCCCATACCCAGTTATAAATTATTGTAGTTGGTACTTGGATCCGACATCCCATGGCTATTGTGTTTACACGTATAGAGAGTGTGTCAATATTATGTTTCCCGATTGGGCTTGTCATTCCTAAACCTTGTTTTACAAAGACCATTGCTTTCTACTTCAACTTTCAATAAAAAAACTGTCGGAGTTAGCATTGATCACGCCAGTGTTTCTGAGTATAACTCTTTTATAGAGGGGTTTATTATTTTTGCAGCCTTTTTATCAGTGAAATTAATCACTAATCATAACTCTGCATGTAATGTTTTATATATCACTCGAATTTATATCGAGTGGCTATTTTTTCTACTCTTTTATGCCAAACAGTACCTGTCCCCGTGTCCTAGGCACCTAGGTCACAAGGTAACAGTTGCTGATTGCAGCAATTCAGTGCAATTGTCAACAATTGCACTGTTTTGATTGTCGGCTAACGAGTGGCGATCAGCTGCTATTACGTCAATTTTATGCGAGTTTATGCAAAATCAGAAAATTAGCTGTTTTCCTATGCATCGCTAATTCTTTTGTATGCTTATAACTTAACAAGGTAGAGGGCAAAAGGTCACCATACAATTCTTTAACCCGGTGCTCAGATTAACTGAAATAAACTGGCTCTTTCTTTGAACTAGCCACATGGTGAATGACAGAAAGAGATGGACGAAGGTCATACACTGAAAAATACTTGGCTGAGATTTGTCACGATCCTCAGTCATCAGAGACCGGCCAAAGAGAGATAACAAACAAGACAGTAAACTGTTAAATGCAAAGCCTTCTGTAAGGGCAAAGGTCACATCAAGCACAGGATATTAAGTATCAGAAATCTTTACGAAAAAAACTCAGAAAGTGAACAGAATTGTTTTCTTACAACCCACAATTACCCGTTATACTATACAACACATTACAATTAAAATCAAATTGTATTGTGTAAACGAAAACTTTATTAAAAAGCTTTCTTGATATGTAGACTTCGCAAGAGGCAAATATTCAGCCAGGTTGATTTGCTTTGTAATAAATAGAGGAAGCTTCTCTCTTTCCTTCTCCAATCGCATTTTTTACTGTTAAAAATCATGGTTCTGGTGCAGAAGAAACCTCATTTCTATAAGAGGCCAAACAAGCTTAACAATTTGAGTCCTTTAGCTAGTCTGTCCATTTGATTGGTAAGCGGCCTTTCGATCACTTAGGTCCTTAGGGAAAGCTTAGAGATTAAGGCATATGAAAAATATTTTTTTAGGTTATATTTATATTTTAATATCTTATTTCGATTAATTAATTCGATCTCATTTGGAATAATAGAACCTCATTTAAGTAGGTAAGAAAAGCATCAAGTCTACATTGCAAAAAAGAGTTTAAAGAGTACTAAGATAATAACTGTAAATTTCCCTACAATGTAGCAGATTACGTAATCAGTTGCCTCATTCTAACAACCGGCTTCTTATTAAATAATACCAACATCCATAATTATCTCTAATTACGGATAACATTAAGAATTGTCTTGTTAATTTATATCCAACGAAATAATTATTGGGTATTGTTTTAGCTTGAACTGTGGTAAACGCTGGAAACTTTTGTATTTATTGGTATTAATATTTTTCCGTTCCTTTTCACAAATACTTAAACTGAAATTCTGGCTTACGAGATATAGTTACATTTTGTAATGAAAATTTCAAGTCTCATTAATGAGAATTCATTCATTGTTTGTACTTGCACTGTGATCAAAGGTTTATACTTGAAAACTGAAATAATTTTACACAAGAGTTGAAGATATATTGACAGTAGACAAATTATAACAAAGGGTTTTCAAAATTCCACGGAATCGACAAAGCAGCGGCTGGTTAGTCCGTTCTTATGAGAGAGAGAGGTTTTCGTTCTTATGAGGGAGTTATTTCTCTCTGTCAGAGAGTAACCAAAAGTGTTCACAAAGGTGTAGCGCTCTTGGCTAATGTAGAGGGACGGGTTGGGCACTGATTAAAACCCTTCTGATAGTAAGATGAGATCTGAAACCCGAGCCATATTATAACAATCCTATTCCAATGCGTGGAATGGAATAGAATGGATCAATTTCCACATAATATGAAATCCTAATATGTCAAGGGGCTACTACTGCCATACTCTCCATAAAGGAATTCAGATAAGTACTATACTCGTAGTATCGCAACTTTATTATACGTTACGCATTTATAAAACCTCTGTTAACTATAGGTATAATTATTAAGACGCCGGATAATTGAGCTAATAGATAAAGATTTTTAATTCACAATCAGTTTCCCATATTGCGGACCTTGACTGAAATAGAAATGTGAGTAAATAACACGAGAAAAATCGACGGAAAACGGTTATTCCGGCGAAGGCTACGAGCGATCAAGCGCGAACGTTTATGATATTGGCATACTTAATTTTGCTTGGCATACATGCCCAGCGATGTATGAACTTAATTTCTTTTGGCTTCGCAAAAATAGCATTAAAATCTTTAAAATTAAAGAACATTTTTCAACGAATCAACGAATTTAACTTACGTCTTCTTTACATTATTAATTCTCATATCATAATGTCCTATCTGCAGTTTTTATTATTGCAATTTGAATGTTAATAATTTTGATTTAGAGTTGTTTTTTCAGTGTTGGTTTCAAATTGAGGTAGCATAAGCATCTTTGTCCTAAATTCTCATGTTCGATTATTCAATTAAGTACTTCAGTTTGTTCTTCAGTGAAGGTTACGTATACGAAGTCCATTGTCTGTTAGGACGCGTTTTTCTGCAATTTTCCATAATATATTGTAATGGATAATTGTATGGTGAAGTTCGTTGGTTTCCCATAACTCCTATAATACAAGGTTATTTCCCCTAACCCACACCTTGAACGTTTGATGCTTTATTATAGGGAATTAATTTTCGTTCAAGTTAATTAATGACTGAGAAAATGAGGCGGTTTGGTTGGAACTTGGAATCAAAATAAATGGAATGAATGGTATATATGTACTCCGAAATTTTCCTCAAGTAAATGATCAGATACCTACAATACTATCTGGTGTTTACTAAGGTACAATCAATAAAATTTATCTCTTTCGTTTTTACATCGTTTACTACCTTTCAATCTCATTACTTACTGGCAACCAATGGCCTCTACAACACAGTCCTAATAGTGTCGACTGTCGAGACAGTGGAAATTCAGAAAATCATATTAATAAAGGTTTTTTACGGTAGGTATTAAACTATTTTTAAGTTCCAAATAGCGGTGCTGGTTGAAATTCAAAAGAAAACTGTCCAGGACATAAGTTGTACAACTATTACTAGTTACCTTGCCGAAATTGCCGTGTTTTATGTAAAGCTTTCACAACTTTTCCATATTTAAGTATTTGTGTGAATATTTATTAACATGAATTCCTTATTACTCATTATTATCAATCAATCAACCTTATCAATCTTTTGAAAACTCGTGTCTTCATTTTGGGGCAATATCAAACGCTCAGATTCAACTATGAGGTCGCGGGTTCGATTCTCGTTTCGTTAGAATTTTATAATTTAATTGGCTCCGATCTTGTGTCGCGGGAGGCTCCGGCCGTGACTAGTTATTTATCAGCCTATCACCAAAGACGCACCGCCAAGTGATTTAGCGTTCCAGCGCGATGCTGTGTAGAAACCCTTATACCCTTTCCAATTTGGTACAATAACATCTTATCATCACCTACTATCATCTTCAGATAAGTCAAGTAGTTACTAACTTGTAGAGTGTGAAAAAAATACAACCACATTATAGGTACCTAGGTACTTTAGAATACGGAAGCGAAAAGAGCTAGGCTGCTCTTTCAATTGTTTCAATTATTTTCAATAGTTTTGTTTCCTAGTTGTAATTAATAATCACTTATAACAATGAGGAAAAATCTTTGCTTGCAGAAATTAGAAACTTCGCTACAACACACAAGTTCACAGAGCGGTCTCTAATACCCCAGCAGTTAAATTTATTCGATCATAGAAATATACCCCGGTTTATATTTTTACAACATGAAACAGGGTAAATGTCCCAATTCGACAGGGTAAGTAACAGAGTAAATTCCACCGTTATGGGGTAAATTCACCAGACTTAACGTCACACGACTCGACGGGGGGCTGTGCAGGTACCCTTTGTCCTGTCAAAGAATAATGTAGGCCGATTTGTTGCGAAAATAGTGACTTTGTTCATTGACTTGCGCTATTGCGTTGTAGTGGTGCAATTTACTTTATTGTCATGCACTTGACTGTGACATTACATTAAGGGGTTTGTCATGAGTTTGTCCATCAGAGATACACTACGACACTATGCAACGTTTTGTGTCAAACGCACTAATTTAATTGTTTAATTTTATTTTTATCTCATAGGTACTCTATATATTATGAAAACAAAGCGATTATATACGAGCTTTTACTTGTTTTCAGATAATGGATGACAACATGAAGCTAATGAATATCTTAATAAAATAAAGGGCCGAGAAAGTATTTTAATAGCTGTTATTACTCTAATTAATACGAAAACGTCAGAAAAATGCAGTTACCTCAAAAAAAATTGGCGCCAACACAAAAACTTTTCGCTTTCTAATATCTCTTATTCCCTTTCTCTGTAATTCATTTCTTTGCCGACAATATAAAGGAAGGATAATACTGTACAGGTAAAGTTGCTATAACCCCTGCTACGATATTGACTCCTGTCAAAACACAAAGCGGGTCTCTTTGTCCTGACAGCGATCCGTGGGGTGCATTGTGCCGACCTGCGTAGTTTAGGGTTGGGTGAGGAAATCCGATTAGCCGCTGAATCATAGGGCATTAATTGTTATTGTACCTATATGAGAAAATAGTCTTGTTTTTATCTGGGTATCGAATTTTGTTGTTAAATAAATTTTGTGGTGGAAAAAACATTTTCGAATAAAATATTGCAGCTTAGCTTTTTCATTGTGATTATCTACATATACGCATATTACGTATACGCATTTTACACTGTTTTGGTGGTTTTTATCAAGATAATTTGGATCTTTTTCTTGCTGATTTTTGAAACTGACAATGGAAATAATATTATGTGAATTATCTGCTAGTTTCAGGAATTTTGCGAATTATCCTGCACAGGTGGCTTTTATCTTGTAAAATTAACTATCATGCTTTCATCTTAGGAGCTTCTAAACGTATGAATCTAAATGGAAAATATTTTTTCTCAACTGGTGGTATGGGAGTTTATACAGACATACATACGATCTTGTTTAGACGGCGTCATTACATAAAATAGCCCGCGGCAGGCTTAATACTATTTTAATGGTTACCATTCCAGGATACAGTTTAACTATCTTACAGTATTGAAACAAGTCGTCACAAAATTAATGGCGGAAGGAGAGATACCCTAAATATCCTCATTGCACTCACAGGTTTGTCTGTCTAGCCTAGGCTTAGAATTATTATTTATTGTTTTCAGATGATTGACCACTTAGACATCGCAAATAGGTAGGTATATCGTCCTGCATATTTCATGAAGATGAAAAAATTTATGACTTACAGGGCTTAACTAACAGGCTCTTTTGAAAAGTCCAAACGCTAAAGCAATTTTGCACCGAGTAGAACTTGCAAGAAATTAGGCACTTGCTCTCATCAAAAAGGTAGTAGAATTTTTTTGATAGCTAAAGAGCTTAAATTAAAGAGCTTCTGAAAATTATTTATGAAAAATAAACAAACACCAAAAAGGCTTCTGTAGCTGTACTTTACAAAAATAATAAATTATGAAAGATCCGTAACTGAATTTTTTTGAAGAAAAACTTAAGTTTTAAACTGTACAATAGCTAGCCTCTGTTTGAAATGATCTCTATCATTCATCTGTATTTCGTCTCATCTCTATAAAGTTACGTACAAATGACCCGAAATCTCCTCCGATTACACGGATCTCGCGCAAACGCTACCGACTTGATTACTATAATATTTTATCACGTTTTTTATCACATATTATCATTTGTAATATATGATGCAAAATATACAGTTTGGTAACCATACACGTGTGTCTATAGGTTCAAAATGATTTTGATCTTCCTAAATTAATGGAAAATTATTTATTGTACCATTACAGCTGATAATCCAATTTATAATTTTTTATTTGGAAATTGATGTTTGTATAGTTTGTACAATGTGTTTTCCGTCGTTAAATAGTTCATTTAGTTGTAGTGTGTTGTCTTGTAATAAATTTTATTCACATAAAATTTTGTGATTGTTCTTGGATAGAAATAGTAAGATATATATTTAAATTAATATTTTATACCTACCTGATAAATCTGAGATGATATTATACCTACCTGAAATATAAATAGTGATTTGTACTAAACGATTTATTTTTAAACAGACTTTCAAATATACTTAAATGTAAACTACTATTAAGAATAGTATGCTTTTCCTGTAAAACTATCGAGGTTTAATTTAAAACCAATCAATCCATTAAGCATACGGTTAAGCCATTTCGCCACACAATGCGGCACGGGGAATCAATAGCAACCCTGCCGGGGTATCAAATGGCCAGGTATTACAATGGGCCTGTCAGACCGCACACGCGTGTCTAATGCGCTTTAAGTACCGAGGGCTGTCGGGGGGTTGGAATGGTCGCTCTAAGATTTTTTGGTAATGGATTGGAAAATGTTTTGGGGAAGAAAAGTGAGGAACTTGACTGAGTTTTGAGAGAAATAACACCCGAATTTGATCTGGAGTTCCTTCCTAAAAGCGTCTATCCAAAACCAGCTGATTTGCAAAAACGGGGATGCTTGTCTGAGGTTCGAAATCTTGACCACTTTATAATTGGAGAAACGTCTCATGTAACTTTACAGTCAGTTGCTGTTAGTGGCTCATATATAACAGAGCTGACTACTGTAGCAATATAAGCGAACCTGTGTAAGTGAGAACTGGGTAAGAGTATTTACAAGGCCCCGTCATTTTGCCCTCCGGTCAATTCTGAAACTTGGGTCAGTGAGAAACCTCGATAAGAGAAAAAGATGTTTTGGTCCCTTGAGCTCTCACTTAACCAGGTTTGACTGAACGTTCTTTGCCCAGAGGATATCTCTGCTAAGAAGATGCAGCGAAGACAGAAGCGAGCACACTAGATCTAAGTCAATCAATGAGCTGGGAACAGAAGTGTCCTGCTCTGACGCAGAGAAAAAGTTCTGAAGTTCACTACTTTTTCAAACACAAACTCAAGTTCAAAATATCTTTATTTCACATAGGCCTAATATACAGGCTCTTGTAAAACATCAGTATATTTGTCACATATGTATGGCCATAACTCCATACATTTACACATTTTAAAACAATAGTGATGGAACGAGAAATATATTCACGCCTGCCTAGTGCCTATGCAGTATGCTAGGGCCAAGACTATGTACTCGTATGTCATTCGATGCACTGCCCTGCGTTCGTTTAAGGGCACTGTACGCCGACATGATTACTGTGCAAAATAAGACCTAAGAACTGATGTCTTAGGGCAAAATGAGACCTAAGGACTGATTTCTTAGGGCAAAATGAGACCTAAGAACTGATGTCTTAGGGAAAAATGAGACCTAAGAACTGATGTCTTAGGATGTTGAGCGCAGTGCAATGTGCCGTATGTTATTGCAACGCAAAATTATGGAATGCACAGCATCTGACATGCGTATCACTTATCATCAGGTGGACGTCTTGCTAGTCTCATCATTATGTGTCAAAAAAAATCCTTCACCACCTATGATAATAACATCAAGATGAGCCCATCCGAACATTTTACGTAAACCTTCTTCATACAAGAAAATGTAGAGCCATGTGTCGAAACTCCTGCGAAATACTGCGTAGGCTTACAGCTTAAGGGGGTTTTGCTCCCATAAACTGGCGACATTTTTTCGCGCGGTCCGCCGGGTTAATAGTATAGGTGTCTTTGTTCACCACTAAGCTTTCTTGAGTTTGGTTGATAAATGTTTAACAGAGAAGATGGGGATTTTGATGAATTCAGTGCCTAGATATTCTGTAATTTTTTGCCGTCCCTCGCATAATTGCCGCCGGCTCATTATGATTGTTTGTAATCAATGGAGCCGGTGATAAAACCATTGTGTTGTCAACTTTTTGCAACCTTGCCCCAGTGTGGTGTGGGAACACCGTATACCTAGGCATTACATTAATTACATTTGACAGATAATAAATAATTAATTATTTATTTATTGATTAATTAAATACACAACTTTATATAAGTGGCTGTGCTGGCATATTAAGTATACGTACCTACTGTTAGGTAATTCGCTAGGCTGGGCCTCTTATTCCTAAAAGAAATGAGTTGAAGACCTTTGTATATGTCATTAATTCATAGAAAAGTAAATGTGTTATAGGTACTGTATTTATGTGTATATTCGCCAGTTATGCCATTGTACACCAATAAATTATATAATTTATCTATGGGAAGATAAATATTTTAATAATAAAAAGCCTGGACAGTACAACTTTTTTGGGTCTGGTAACCAAAGAAAATGCAATTCCTTATAAATTTTTGCTAATCATTCCTTCTGATATAATGCCCTGTCACAATATATTAACAAACAAACACCTGTACCCACTTTTCCTGTTAAATTTATACTTAATAATGCATGGTAATTTATTTTTAATAATTATACTCGAAACTCCAAGATGACAACCGAACAACGCTCGTAATTAATCCCGCGAACATCCATTTCTCATCGTAAAACAAACTGATAAACAGCCGCGATCCTTAATTAATTCCTCTAAACGCGAAAAAGATATAAAACGGATAAAAAGGAAAAAAAATGGATAAAAGGAAAGAAAAGGCTTCGTTTCGCTCGATTTACGATACGCCGCAAAAGCAAAAACCACGACCGGGCACACCCCTAGCGTGATGACAAACCGCAATCACTGAAACGTTTTCGAGTATCGAAATATTTTGACGCATGAGTAGATATGTCATCGAATTAGCGTTTCTATCATTCCAGTATATTAATATGTGAGTAAATACTATATACCTACTCTGATGAAACAGCAGTATTTGAGAACGACCAATAATACACCTATACCTGCAGGCATAATACGTATGTTCTAATCAAACTTTTCGGCTGCATTGAAAAATATGCAAACTCAGTTAACGTTGTCAGACTAAAAACTTTACATTATTCATACGTGTAGTTACAGTTCATTGAGAACTAATATTATGTACCTACCTATTGTGTTTTTGTCGCGCTTTCTGATTCATTAAAAATTTGATATCGAATTACTCGTACTAGGGATTGGGATTCGAACGGATTCGAGAGGATACGAGGTTAAACAGTAGTTAAATGATGCAACCCGATATAGATTGGTTGGGCAGATTGTACACTGGCGGGTGAAAATTTAAAATATATTGTACAAGTTTTAATTTGGACTGATTCGAAATTGGGAACGAGTTTTTAATTCGGAGGAACATAAAATGGGGCAAGTGTATGGTGTATTCTTGTATTCCAGCTTGCATTCTTTGGGCATTTACAACAACCATATTCTTTAAGTCTATTCCTAGGAAAAAATCTAAGTCTAGTTTTAATATAGAAGCGACAATACCTAAACTGAGAGTTATACGAAAAATAACTGCTAGAATTTAATGATGATTGCACATAGTTTAGGCCCGGTTTCCACCGAAGCGGAGCGGAGCGGAGCTGTGTTTGGGTAACAAATCAGATTTCGTAATTTTGACATTTCCGCAATTGAGGAGAGAGGTGATGTCGAAATGACGGAATCTGATTGGTTACTCAAACACAGCTCCGCTCCGCTCCGCATTGATGGAAACCGGGCCTTTATCGAAACAATTTCTCTCTTATTCTTGAATTCTTCTACTTTCTTCCCTCTTTTTCTTTCTTCTTGAATCTTTTGTAAAGCTTTATGGACTCAAGAAGTGAACTTATTTTCAGAGTTATGTGTATTTAGGTGGTTAACTTTCTTTGAAGTGTCTTTGTGGTTTTAGACTTTCTCCCTAAAGCAGTAATTTTGAAACATTGCTTGATTTGATTTGAAAAGTTTTTTAGCCGAAAAAATTAATACAATATTATAATGAGACCTCAGGATGATAAACTCAGTAGGTACAGTTCATTGTATTGTTATTTGTTACGGCGTACCTATATAAACAACAACATATTAAAACTATACTTTTAATTAATTAATATCTGGGTGACCGAGCTTTGCTCGGTAGTTTATCTACCCACCAATAGATGGCAGCAGGGGTCATATTTTTTTTGGTAAATTCGACATTTTCTAAAAATGAATCCTAGCTAGATTTATTTATCGCCCTCAAAACGCCATGTATACTAAATTTCATAAAAGTCGTTCGAGCCGTTTCCGAGATTCGGATTAAATAGAAATATGTATACAAGAATTGCTCGTTTAAAGGTATTTATTTATATAATTTAAACGCACTTGTAAAACCCCCTTAACAGTCATGTTCGCGAAAGTGTTCCGCGCGAGTGAAGCCTTCGCTCCCGATTGCGAGCGGTGCAGCATTTGATAGCTTGTGATAGACCACAGCTTATAGGGCGAAATATTTATAATGACTTCTGTAAAACAAAAGAAGTCGGTTAAAAAAATTCTAAGGCCCGCTTGCTTCGCTCATATTGTAGTAAATCTAAGTGAAAAAAAAAATATTTTTATCCACCTCACGCTTGCGATTACGTTGTTTTGACTATGATGCCGTCTTCCAGGGAAACTATGTTGAATTTCAGGATAAAGACTATCCTATGTCCTACCTCGGAATATGAACTAAAACCATGCCAAGTTTCATCTAAACCATCCAGCTAAAAATAGAATTAAATAAATATTTAAGTGGGCTCCCATACAACAAACGTGACATTTTTGTTTGTTTTAGAGATAATAGACGCTTTAATTTTTCACAGAATATTTAAGAATATTTAGTTATGTACTTACTGTAGAAATAAATAGTTAAATTGAAATAAAATAAAAAAGAAGGGGGCTCCTATACAATAAACGTGATTTTTATGCTCGTTTTTGATTTACTGGGTGTGTTTGGTTTACTTTAATACCATTGAGAATGGGTCTTGATGGTACGGAACCCTCAGTGCGCGAGTCCGACTCGCACTTAACCAATTTTATTCATTTTTATGACACGTATATTAGATTTATATAACTTATTTATGTCATCCGCTGTTAAAGGGACTCCACCTTTATTTGCGCTTGATAATATGCGCAGAAAAATCGCCGCCATTTTCCTTTATATTGTATATCCATAATATAATATATTAATCCAGTGCCGTAATACGTCGTTTACAGCATGATTTATAGACTAATCCAGTATTAGAGTAGGCATTACTGCGGAGGCGTGAGTGAGTAAAGTTAACTTTATCTCATTAGTTTATTACAAAAATAATAGTATACAGGACACGCCTTACAACCAATAGTAGAGTATTTTTTATTACAACCTTCTAGCGTTGTACGGTAAAATTACGCTTTATGTTTGATTTGCAGTATAAAATATACAGGCGATAAGGAATTTTAAGTGTATAGGCCAAAGGTTTTAAATTATAAAACACGGTAATCTTTGCGCCGTTGCAATTGGTCGACTACAACAAGATTTGCCCATAACACTGTTGTAATAGTAAAAGATTAAAGAACAACGCACAGAAAAGCAACTAAAAGCCTCAAAAGTGATAATAATTAAATATATCATTAAATTTAATAGCATATTTCTGTTTGAAATTCTATTTCAAAGCTAGGATTCGTTTATTTAAATAAAAATGAAATAACGAATTATCCACCTAGTCAATGTCAGTGACAAGTTTATTCCAAAGGG
Organism: Coenonympha glycerion; assembly: GCA_963855885.1. Classification (NCBI taxonomy): domain Eukaryota; kingdom Metazoa; phylum Arthropoda; class Insecta; order Lepidoptera; family Nymphalidae; genus Coenonympha; species Coenonympha glycerion. The sequence goes on from OY979647.1 coordinate 2,151,824, forward strand.
CTCACATGAACTAATGAAGGTATTGATTGAGTATAAAGCGCTTAGCGTGGTATAAGGCTAAATCCAAGTTAAACCAATAAAAGGATTTTATTAAATGAAAACCTATTGGATTCTCGGTGACGACCTGCCTGCAGTGCATTTTATATCTGCTAAATCACAACGTACACTGAAGCAGACCAACGCTATGAAAAAAGCTCTATCTGATTTTATATATCACAAAAATTCAAATAAAACACTCCACAGATCCCGATATAGCGATAACGTGAAAACCCCGCAAGTAATTGACACCCTAGATCTGAGAAATTCAATATGTTTACCTGAAAATTACTAATTTTCACTAAAGATATTAAAAATAGTATTAAATGACCGATATAACAACAAAAACTGGAGCATTTACCAGTTGAACAAAAACTATTTTCAACTAAAACACATCTAATTCCTAATAATGCAATTCTATTAAAGCGTACGTAATTTATTATCCACGGTCATTATGAACATAACAGCGTATTACGTGGTTAAATAAGCGTGATTACCGTTACTAAATGTATCACAGAGCACCACTCCTTTGCACGCGTTTAACTGACGTGTACGGGCGTGATTCAGCGTTTTTTTCACTCCAGTGTGCGTCGCAAAACCCTTTGCCGAGTTTAACCCAGCTTATTTGATTAGTAGCTTTATTGAATTAAGGTTAACGTACCGATGCACGGATTTAGTTCTAGGGTTTGATTACTTTTTATACTTTAATTAAATTTAAACAGATCGAGGAAATGCATTATATTAGTTTACGTACGTATATACGGCCATTATAGGCCTATAGATAAAATGTTATAGTGGTATGTCAAAATTATATTACAAAAAATAAAGAGCAACATCTGTACATGTACTGAACTCAATCCCTTTTTAGTCCCACTGCTGGGCACGGGTCTCCTCTTAGACTGAAAGGGGGTTGTCCATAGCCCATCACGCTGGCCAAGTGCGGGTTGGCGGGCTTCCCACAACTTCGAGAACATTTTTGTGAACTCATGCAGGTTTCCTCACCGCTAAGCAAGTGATATTTAGTTTCCTAAAAAACGCACATACTATAATCTCGTAAAAGTCAGAGGTGCATGCCCAGGATTCGAACCCGCGACCTCCTTATGAGAGGCAGAGGTCAGAACCACTGAGCTATCACTGATTACCAACAACTGAGCAACATCTAATATTTTATACTATCTGAAATTCTTGTGTCACCGTGTTTGAAGCAAAACTCCTTCTTAAAGGCTTGATCGATTTTAATGAAATTTTCGTCCTATGAGAGATCATTAATAAGGTAAAAAACATTTGCCGAGTCAGCTAGTAAAAATGTTTATTCAAGACTAACTCACTTGAAATGGTCCCCTAAGTATAGCACGTCCGTATATACTGTATAGTCAAAAAATCGAACTGGATTGACTTGACCATGTACTCTTGTTTGTCCTAACCCATGGATAACATAAAAGATGAACCCTTAGTGACGTCACGCATATATTTTTAGAATCCGCCCTGAAGCCGGATTTTTAAGTTGTCAAATCTGTATAATGGCGCTAATGTATGCGACCAACAGCGGTATGTGCTGTCAGCGGTACCGAAATGTATGACGCGCGACGCCATATTTGAAAAATTTTTGGTTTCAACATAGGTCACATAGTTCCCGTCCTCTTAGCGTAGCGAATTTCGTTATTGGTCCTACCCCTGAACTGATTTTTAAGCCGGAGGCGCAGAGGTATGGCGGCTTTAGCAAAGTACAGGCACCCGGACGAGCCGGAGCGGCCGAGGCTGCAGAGGTGATCGTGGGTTCCGTGCTTTGCTACCCAAGAGCAAAGGGACTGTACTGAGCACTGCCCGCAGCGCTGGAGACGTCAGAAATCCGATTTATTCCCTATTTTAGAGCTCCCATACATCATCTTAAGTCTGCTATACAATTGTAGGTATCTCGATTGCCGAATAATTACACCATTATCACCGATTTTAGCGAATTTGATAGTCTGCTAGGTCGATCGTTCAATAATTATTATGTAATAATTGCGCGACTGACCTACAATTTGGACACTCCACTCCGCAGCTGTATTATTTTACCTGCACATTACCGGCTGCGCATTCGGTATTATATAGAATACCTAGGCCAAGTATAAAATAATATTTTATACTTGGTCTAAACATTTAAGGCATTCTATGTATTGCTGACGGTATATAATACCTGATTATACAGATTGCCGGTAACATATAGGTAAGTACATAAATCGATGCATACAACGTCCATTTCTCCGATTGCAAACTCTAACAAAAGATAACAAACGGGATCAATTATTATAATGAGGAACAGTCGAAGCGTGGAGGAAAGGAGGTTTTTTCATCGCCACTTCAGACTCTTGGTCGGCTCAGCGTTTATAATTTACATAATTCATAATCGCTATTTGGTGCCGGGCGCCTTTGACAGCGGGTAATTGGCGAGAAATTATTTCTTGCTTTCCACCTTCATACTGGAACACATCTTGAGCACTTATGACAGCCAAATCAAGAGCACTTAAGCGATTACTAGAAATAAGTTTCAGAAGTCGGAAATTATAATGAGTTAGGTACTAACTAAAATAATTCTGAAAAATATTACAATAATTTTATTTTAAGACGGTAATCTCTTAGCCATTCAAATTCAAAAAGAACGTTGGTCCTATATCAAAATATTATTTTCTAGATTTATAATAATTTAAAATAATTTAAAACATTTTTTAATAAATAGCGATTCAGACTATAGGTTTTCCACATCTCCCTTCTATGTTGTTACTGAGCTTAGTTGTTATAAAAATTTATACAGCTCAAAATCGGGTAAAATTGATAGTAGGTACTTATACCTTCATTATTCATATGAATTATGCGATTATATTTAGTACGGTTTTGTGGATATAGGTGCAGGGCGCAGGCCATTTAAAAAAAATCCTAAATCCATGATTTGGTCTGATGATATTGACACAATCAAAATAAATAAAAGAAAATGAAGAATAATAGCTAATATTAGAATATTTATATACACTCTTTTACTAACACCATACCTTAGTCTATCTAAACATTTTCATTAGTTATAGTAGTTGCGAGTAAATAAACAGAATAAGTGTCTTGTTTTCCGCTAAAGAATAATGTTCTAGTAGGTATGCTTTACAATTCAGGTAATCTGGAGTGACTATCGTATAATACAAGTCTGTACAATATTACTGCTATTTTAATAGCACAGATACGAGTGTAAAACTAACTGTAAAATAGCCTGATGGTAACGTAAAGATGCAGCCAAATCTCAACAACTTGGGGTACTACCTCTATCGGAGACGTCTATTAAGTAATTTATTAAATAATGAAGAGGTAATTAGCCGATGCCGCAGCCTCCCACAAGACCACACCCAAGTCAATATCTGTTTTAATGTATAAAATTTTCGTGCTATAGAGTGTTTTTAACAAAAACTTTTCCGAAACAGCTTGCCCAATTTTTATATTTAAAAAACAATGTGTAATTTTATTCCTTAAGTCTGAGGATAGGACGAATAAATAAAAAAAATAAAATAAGCCTTTATTTATCTAAAACAACGTTTACAATTACAAAATTCATTACATATTATAAAGTACTACAACTAGGTGTCTGAGTGTGAGGTAGTAGGTGATATATTATACCTGCATTCTCAAGGTAGGTCCCTACTTCAATACCAGCTCACTGTATTTTATAGGTACATATACACAACGATATAAATCTTTGCATATACACAATAGTAATTTAGGTATACACTATCTATACACACTAATAAGTTAAATTTTACTTAGATAGGAGTTATTTTAACGAATTCTTCTTTATTAAGCACTTGTACCTACATACCTACCATCTGTAACTTATTTAGTTTCTTGACAAAGAAAAATATTTTAGTAAGCAGTAGGTTGCAAGAAAAGATTAAAAGAATTTACCTATATTAAAAAAAATCAACTGTTTATCAAATGATGCAATATCTAAGGTGTAAGTAATAAGTAATAAGTATACAATAAGGTGTATTTTGCAGCTATAAGTTTTAGGTATTTAGATAGGACGAATACTACACTATTTTTCATGCCAAAAAGTAAAAACAATATATTGCAAAACAACATTTTGCCGGGTTAGCTAGGGGAAAATAAAAACCACAAACTAGCATTACGAATATATCTTAAAAACCGCCCACACTCGCACCGCGCCTTTCCTTCTAATCGTTTTAATTACTGACACAGTTGCTTGCAGTTAATGTACAAACAGAATAATGGCTAGACACCTTTGTTGAGAAAAAAACGTCCTACGTTCGAAGCTGTGTTGGTAATCAGTAATCGTAATCAGGAATCAGTGACCATTTTCCTCATCGGCTGAATATCGTAATTGCATAAAACGTAAGTTCAGTTGACAGCTGATGATATAGATTTTTCGAAATGCATTTCGTGTACGCTGGTTTGGACAGGTTTGGCAGATTTTGTCCTACTCGTTCCTATACATGGCCAACTATGGTCAAAAGGTACCGTAATAATCGAGACCTATTACAATTATTATGATTTTCTCCCTTATTAACTGGTCCACCAGATTTAGATTGGCCCGTTCCTAAAGATGGCTAAGTTCTATGATTCTAATAAAATTCTTTTGTAGTTTTTTTTATGTTCATTACCTACTTAAAATAACGATTATTAAAACAAACCAATTGACATTTTTATTTTTGTAATGCAAAACGCAGAATTCATAAATTAGTTACTTTCAGTTGCTTTAACGAAGTTACTGAATTTTATTTCATAAACGCGTCATACAAACATTGGGAAATGGGTAGATATATTTATTTGGCTTTAACACAAAGTACGATAAATCATAAATTTCTGCAGTAGTTCGCAACCTATTAACCTGTATTGCAGAATTCACCAAAACATTTTTATTGATTAACTATGGAATTCAGTAAAGTAACACCTACTTCAATCTCACAATAAAGAATAATCGAGTGTGTCAGACGGACGGATGAACGGACGGACGAACGGACGGAGAAAGTCTCACCATAAGGGTTCCATTTTTACTATTTTGGTATGGAACCCTAAAAAGGCAATTGGAAGCTCACGGTGTTCCCAAAAACTACCTTTCAAAATAGTTAAATTGATTCGTTCTATAGTAAAGTCCGACTCCATAGCCGGCCCCTTCAAAGCCTAAGTATCTACCAACTGGGCTCGCAATAGGCATTATTAAAACAAATAAAACTGGCTTGGTAACAACAGACGACGGCCCCAGACACTAAAACCACCCTAGCGGTAAAATAATAATCGCCTGTGGAAGAGGCAAACATCAATTTGCCGTATGTCTTGAGTTATACGCTGAAGAGGGTTATTTTATGATTAAAATGTACGCCCAGACATTACATCTAAGTATTGATATTGAGGCACATACTATGTATTATATTATGAGAAGGCAAATTAAAGTCACCAACATCACTGAACGTTGGTGGCGATGGGCATAAAACCAATTGCTGCTGAAAACCCAAAGTGATTCAACTGCCAACTCTACATAAACGATCGCTGAGTTTATTAGGCCTCAACTGATTAAAGAAGTCGTGGGTAGTTGCTTTACCACGTAATCTGGTTGGAGATCTGCCTAGATAGCTATTGTCCAGCAGCATTCAGCCCAAGAGCGCTCGCTTATGTAGAGTTATTCCTACGCAACCATTCACAAAAGTTACATTATGCACAAAATTTACATTTAGGCATAGTTTTGTTTCATGAAGCTGTAGCTATATAACTTATCTATTCAATTTCTAAACTTGCTTTTGTTATAGATCGAAATTCAAAAAATGACAAGAAATGACATATTCATATCGCAATATTGATTGAGACAACTGTCATTCTCATGCATTTTTTTTCTTGTTCCATAAGCGTACCAAAAGCCATCTTAGAAATGGAATAAATACGAGTAAGTCTAGATATATGGAGGGTATATAACATAGATAGTAAATAGTAAGATAGATAAGTGGATGTAGCGCTGCTGGTGAGTATGATTTTATTTTTAGACACCGCTACCTCCTATGTTTTGCAGATGGACACTATCGCGAAAACCAATCTCGATCCGATTAAACGCAATAAAGCATCGTGGATTCGCAGCATTTACATAATTAATATACTAATTAATATTACCAACTCCGTCAATGTAATAACAGTTGACTTCAAATTCTTTACGTGGAAAGTGGCATTCCCTCTTTCGTTTTTACTCTAAGAGATGGTGGTGCAAATAGTGTGGTGTGGTGGTGGTTATATTATTAAACTAGTTTATAAAAAAATGTCAATGCGATTCGGGCTAGCGCACTGAGGGTTCCGTAGGTATAATCCAAGACCAATTTTCAATCTCTGCCTCCAAACAAAAACAATGTTGATTTTATTCTGTTTTTTAGTATTCATCATAATATTATGTGAAAGTATGGACTGTCTAGCATACCAAAGAAGTGATGTTTAACAGCAATTCTCGCGGGATGAAAAACCTGTCGCAAATCTGTCGCGAATTTAGAGAATGCAATACCGGGATACCGGGATCCCGCATGCCTTTAGCGGGACTAATCCCGGTCTAAATTTTAGCGGGATCCCGTGGGACTGGCGGGATTGCAAAGAAGTGGATTAAAAGTCACGTACCTTCAATTCACCTATAATAATTCGTTAATGACTATTGTACCAACCAGCATGGAAGCTGAGAGGGCTTTTTCAGCCGCTGGATTCCTTGTGTCGATTATCAGAAGCCGTTTGGCAGACGACACAATTAATACTTTAACTTTTCTACGTGACCATTCCCAAAATAATGTGTAGTTTTTATATGCAAGTCTAAAAGTATTAATAAACCATTACTTATAAAGTGTACCATGAAGCTTGAAATTTGGGTAATAATTAAGACCATTGAAAACGAAACGACTGATAGACTGATATACCTACTTCATTACGATTAAAAATTTCAAAAGTTTAAGTCTACCCAGCGAGATTCCGCAAATACCAGGATCCAGCGGGATTAACATAGTTCAATCCCGCAAATACCGGGATTGAAATTATCGGGAGGGATTGCATTCACTAGTCGCGATATACGTAATAAGGTGACCAGGGTCTTCCTTCCGTGCCTCAGTGATCTTCAATGGGCTCATTTGACATATATTTCTAATCCATTGAAGAGTCGCCACAAAACCTTAATTTCGTTTCACTTTATAACGCAGCAACGTATAAAGAACCATAGACAATTACAGTGATTATCACTGAAATTGAAAATGTTACAGAATATGGACCTAGATGGACTCATACCACCTATAAATACCATTAAAATATGAAAATACTATTAATATTACTAGGTAAAGTCGAAGTTAAATCATAGTGTATATCAAATTCCACGCGAAGCAGAGAGCTGTCAAATCAATTTCCTTTATCCGTTCCCGCGGTTTTTGTTCGCGCGCAATTATCAGATTTATTCCGCTGACAACTATCTTCTGCTAACTGAGATAGTGAGAACTTGGAACAGGTAACATGGAGCGGATAGTAATAAATACTAAAACTTATACTAAATGCACCCTTCCTAGGGATTGAGTCCTTTTTATTTAAATATGTATAGGTATTTTAATAATTCTTAATTTTAAAACTTATACTTGATGATTAAACATTATTTTTTTCCTTTTGTGTAAGGATTTCTCTTTTTATTAAAAATAATAATGGATGAAATTGTTTGTTTGTTTGTGTGTGTGTGTGCCTGTGAGTGTGTGTGTGTGTGCTTGTGAGTTTGTTTAAAATGTTTCTTACTCTTTAACTTCTTTTCAAAACGTCTCAAAATTAAACTGAAATTAAATGTTCATAAAACAATTTCATAAAAATAATAGTAGCAACTAGCAAGTCGGACCCAAAACAAAAGACAATTAAATTCTGGATAAAAAGGTCACGGGTTAGACCTTAAGTTCTAAGTTATGTCTTGTACAATTTTGTACTAACTTACATGGCTTACAGTAAAATGTACAGTAATTTCAATGTAAATAAAAGTAGTACTTAGTATAGTATTTTTTTTGTAAGTACTCATTTTTGCGGACTTTCAACAGTTGCCTTCAGACTAGGATTCTAATCAGAATAGGTATATATGGCATAAAAGTAACTAAGCCTAAACTATAATAATTATGAATAAGTACTTAAATATAATTGTCACTCTACTTACAGTATTCCTTTCTGTATTATGAAACGTTTAAATATCGCGGATGTTTGTAAAACAATGGACTGGTTAAGGCAGGTGAGAAGAAAATTGCAAGTATCGATGTGAAAACGTTTATGTGGCAAAAAGTGGGATATCTCCACACTTGTATAGTGTACACGCCTTTGTTAAGAAGCTTTGAGCTATCATGTGTTATTGAGTCATTAATATGCATTTCCAAATCAGGAATGAGAAATTCATGTTCAAATTACTATTCTGTACAAAAAAATCTGGTAACAGAAGGGCTGACTCATTTTTGCGCAACGAATCAGCCTAGCTGCTCAGCGCGGAAACGAAGCCTATATTTTAGCACCTTTCACGTGGATGAGACTTTGTATAGTAATTAGAATAAGTTAGCGATAAGTTAACTTTTTAATGATCTTTCTCACTCAAGCAAGTTTCCAACAAGCAATACAGTCAACATGACTATACGATCTCGCTTTGATAAGTCAACATTTTCTGAGGATGTCCCGGTATCAGGGCGAAACGTGTGTTGAGTATCGTAAAAGCTGATGTGTGGTTTGACATGTGGGTGGTGGTTGCATCGCTTACCTACTTGTGAATTGGGGGATTGTGTTCTGGTAGCAAATTATAGCAAGACAATATAATCTTTCTAGTTAACGTGAAATCAACGGGTCTGCCCGCGAAATTCAAAATTTTCGTGGTTTTTTGCTATTTGTACGCTAATTAGACATGATAGGCTTATGGCAATCAATTTGCGAGAATGGCAGTATCATCTTTATATGATTATATCAAAATCTTTACATAAAAATGTGTATCCTAGGAAATTAGTCCGAGTATCGAGTTTTATGTGAGTAACTCGCAAATCTCGGACTAATTTCTTTAACTCGACACTTTCGAGCAGAGATTTTTACATAAACACGTGAAGAAGATATTGAGATTATCGCAATTTTACGGCCATAAGCCTATTATGTCTTATTAACATAAAAAATGGCGAAAAACCACGAAAAATTTGAATTTCGCGGGCACACCCGTGGTGTGCTCCTTAATTATGTATTTCCGCAAAGTAACGCCTGTTTCTATTCAATGCTTTATGCTTAAGTAAAACGGAACGAAATAATAGTAATAAATAAATGAACACATTGTGTCTGCGATACTTCGCCCCAGCCTATTTGTGTTTTTCGTTACCCTGGCCTTTCCGACCCCAGTCTATCACGTGATGGCCAGATAATCACTGGTCACGCAACAACCCTTCACTGCCCATTCACTAGTGGGTACCTTCTGTACCCCGGAATAACTTGCTTGCTCGTTGTAAATATATATTTTGTTAGGTAAGTATAGTCGCGGAATGAAAAGGTTCGTCACCTTAGTGTCGATTTTCACTTGCACTTGTTCTATCAATACAAAAAAAAATATCAAAACAATCGACTAGTGCAAACGAATCTGTTTGAAAATTGACCAACCTTTTCGTTCCCTTACTGTACCTGAAACATATTAACTTTATTTTGAGATGGGTACAAAACAAAAAATAATAATAATACCTAAGTAGGTAGTTAATAGATATACGATGCAACCTGCAACCTTTCCACCAAAATAATCGACTCAAAATACAAGTTTTTCATATTCACACCGTTCCGGAGTGAATATATTGTTTTTGGTTCTATTTTGAAAACTGTTTTTTTGACCTGGCAGACCAGGGTTAATCGCTAGACCCATAAGTATTGCTGATAGCAGTTTGTGCTTGGAATTTCACGTCTACTGGCGAAAACCGCATCAAAATCGGTGCTTTCAGTCACGATGAAAACCTCAAAAAACATGACAAGTAAGCAAGCAAGCAAGTTAGTCGATACAATTCAAGCGGAACGATAACTCAACTTGCAAACAACCTATCGAATTCGGGTGTTCTTCTATCGATTGGTAGTAGATACTCGTACCTACTGACCCGAGAAGCTGTATAGTTTTTGGTGAATTTTTGATGGTCAAGGGCCGAGATATGGGCAAAAAACCATGCGAAGTGTACTTCTATTGTAGTTTGTAGTAAACTTTTGCTCTGAACGGTGTGAATATGCCCGCGATGATTTCTGTCATCGATATTAGTTTTTCATCAAAGTCCCTCAAAGCTAAATTATTGACTGCATATCAAAATTATCGCTGCCAACGGGATTCGAACCGACGTCCCCCAGCTATCGCGGCTTGGTGCTCTACCAACTGAGCTATGGGAGTAACTATCGTGGGCATGATAACTTCGATACACATATTTTCAGTCTAAGACTGTGGAGGGGTTTATTAGGAAAATTTTCTCGTTCAAAGCTCGCTCCATTTAAAATAATGTGTCTTTGAAATTGGATTTAGATTGCAAAAAATATTTTATTTGGCATTTACCATTAAGAAATAATATTGTTTTCTTTACATACAATGATTTAGTAAAATAAGTAGGTATTTTTAATTTTTCCGAGTTCTAGATAAACCCGTTGTCACTTATTAATAACAATCTAGGATAATATAGGTACAGAGACTCCATTTTCAGATTTCATGATTAAGAGAAAAAATAATAATAATAGGTACCTAATAATGGTATTCAAAGGCGGCCTTATCGCTACAAACACTCTCTTTCGAGCAACCTCAAGAGAAAGAAGTAAAACCTACCTATACCTTACAAAACCGCAACAAAAACTTAGTAAATAAATGAGACATACAAGTAGGTATACTGGTTATATCAATCCCCAAGCTTTAACAAAGAAAAATCGAATCGCCTATCTTGAAAACAGAGTGAAACAGCAATAGGAAGTTGCTGAAGCTAGAGGGGGATGAAAGATCGTATCCGAAGAAGCCACGCCCCTTTCCTCTGGGCCGATTCTCAAGGGTATAGATTTATAAAGGCTACCACCAAGGGTGAATGTACGGGGTTGAATGGTACATTTGGACAAATTAATGCGAGCAATTTTGATCTTTATCACTGTAGAATAAGGTGTATAATGGGGTGATTATAATGGGTGGGTAGGTACACTATTTGATATTCAGTTTTAATTTGATTTCAGCAGTGACTAACGTTTGTATTTGGGCAGCAGTATGAATAAAAAATAACTAAACTACCTAGCTACCGGTCGATTACTTAAGTCTCAATTACCCAACGATTATATTTTGGTAGAAAGGGTGCAGGTTGCATCGTATAATATCTACGAAGTACTAGTTATTACATTGTTACCTATTTAAAAAAAAGTAAATGCGATTTAGGTATTTATCAAATTACTAAAAAAGGTAGGTACTTAAGAGTTAAGTCTATTTAAAGCGAACTCAACAGGTCTGCCCGCGAAATTCCAAATTTTCGTGGATTTTTGCAATTTGTTCGCTAATTACACATAATAGGCTTATGGCAGTCATTTTGCGAGAATGGCAGTTACTTCTTTACATGTTTATATCAAAAATTTTGCATAAAAATGTCTATCCTAGGAAATTAGTCCGAGTAAAGAGTTTTAAGTGAGCAACTCGCAAATCTCGGATTAATTTCATTAACTCGAGACTTTCAAGCAGAGATTTTTATATAAATACGTGAAGATGATCTTGGGATTATCGCAATATGGCTGCCATAAGCCTGTCTTATCAGCTTAAGAATCACGAAAAACCACAAAAAAATTGAATTTCGCGGGCACACCTGTGGTGTGCTCCTTAAGTAAAATAACCCCTATAACGGTTTCTACGCAACATCGCACCGGAACGCTTAATTCGCTTGTCGGTAAGTCTTTGCTGGTAGGTAGGTAACTAGTCACAATCTAAGACCAGACCAGACCTAAACCAATTAAGAAATTATGAAATTCTGAATTGGCCCGTGGCAGGAATCAAACCTGTGACCTCCCACTTGAATTCGTGGGTGCGCCTCTGCTCCAGAGAGGTCCAAAAACTCAATAACCCCTTTTCTGCGCTTAAAACTTGACTTTCAAGACTTAGCTTTGCTATGGAAGTCTGACTCTACGCCAACTTAACTGGCATCGAGTATGCCCCTTCGCACACAGGTCGTAAGCGTATCGTAACGACGCTATGCGTACGAACCCTGCAGTGTTGTACAAACGAATCGTCGCCTACAAGTAGAAGTATACTATTAGATAGTAGACTGGTATCCTCCAACCAGTTTGATGAATTCAATTACTTTTTCAGTTATACATGAAGTTAAAAGTCATAATTCTCGTGTCACAGTGTTACCATATATACAAATTATAAGATTATGATAAAAAGAAATGAATAAAAAACTAAAACTATAAATATTTATATTTACAAAATAAATACACCGTCCAACTGATCATTTATGGGCTTAGTGCCCAAGACGCTGGCGCTATTACCTATTTGTATGGCTAAACTTAGTCGTTGAGCTAAATAAGCGCCAGCTCTTGGGTCACCAAAGTCATAAGAAATTTAAATTCAGTTAAATACAGGTGTTTTTAAAGTTTACTTTTTACGCTACACAAGCGTAATGTCAAGAAACCACTCCTACGATTCCCTGCAACAACGCTCCGTATTCAGACTTGTTTGAACATGTTCACATGCTCATATCGCTCTGGTCGTACGCGCGGATTACGCTTACAGCCTTGTGTGCGATGGGGCTAAGTAAGGCCCTTCGCACACGGCTCGTTCGCAGACGAAGCGGTGTTGTTATGGCGGCATCACACTTCGTTATTTGTTATTCGTTTTACGCCTTATTCGGCCGCATACGACCATATTGTGTGGGCGGTTCATTCGTCTAAATTTGCTTTATTTGCACGAATAACGCATAAGCGCGAATAGCAAATATGCTTATCCGTCCTCTTGTCGGTTTTTAGCACACTTCAAAGGACACGTATTGGCAATATTTGGCACACAGCACCAAGTGTGGATAGCATGTTTGTTATTTGCTCACAAAAACACATATTTGGACAAATACAGCGTAGCCACATAACGAATAACAAATAACGCAGTCTGGTTCCGGGATTACGAATCTTAAGAGGTGTAATTGTCATATTCTTTTGTGTCGCGTCATCATTATACGCTTACGCTTACGACGCCGTGTGCGAAGGGGCTAAGTAGGGTTAGCATGAAAGCAAACGCGCTGTTGGCACGAACGTCACGCTCTGCCGCCGCGCGCGTCAGCTGACGGTTCGAGTCCCGAGATGGGCAGATAGCGCGGGTGTTCACCCCGCTGGACAAATGGCTCGCAGCTGAGGGTCCACTAGCCTAAATTCTGAATTGGCCCGTGGCAGGAATCAAACCTGTGACCTCCCACTTGAATTCGTGGGTGCGCCTCTGCTCCAGAGAGGTCCAAAAACTCAATAACCCCTTTTCTGCGCTTAAAACTTGACTTTCAAGACTTAGCTTTGCTATGGAAGTCTGACTCTACGCCAACTTAACTGGCATCGAGTATGCCCCTTCGCACACAGGTCGTAAGCGTATCGTAACGACGCTATGCGTACGAACCCTGCAGTGTTGTACAAACGAATCGTCGCCTACAAGTAGAAGTATACTATTAGATAGTAGACTGGTATCCTCCAACCAGTTTGATGAATTCAATTATTTTTTCAGTTATACATGAAGTTAAAAGTCATAATTCTCGTGTCACAGTGTTACCATATATACAAATTATAAGATTATGATAAAAAGAAATGAATAAAAAACTAAAACTATAAATATTTATATTTACAAAATAAATACACCGTCCAACTGATCATTTATGGGCTTAGTGCCCAAGACGCTGGCGCTATTACCTATTTGTATGGCTAAACTTAGTCGTTGAGCTAAATAAGCGCCAGCTCTTGGGTCACCAAAGTCATAAGAAATTTAAATTCAGTTAAATACAGGTGTTTTTAAAGTTTACTTTTTACGCTACACAAGCGTAATGTCAAGAAACCACTCCTACGATTCCCTGCAACAACGCTCCGTATTCAGACTTGTTTGAACATGTTCACATGCTCATATCGCTCTGGTCGTACGCGCGGATTACGCTTACAGCCTTGTGTGCGATGGGGCTAAGTAAGGCCCTTCGCACACGGCTCGTTCGCAGACGAAGCGGTGTTGTTATGGCGGCATCACACTTCGTTATTTGTTATTCGTTTTACGCCTTATTCGGCCGCATACGACCATATTGTGTGGGCGGTTCATTCGTCTAAATTTGCTTTATTTGCACGAATAACGCATAAGCGCGAATAGCAAATATGCTTATCCGTCCTCTTGTCGGTTTTTAGCACACTTCAAAGGACACGTATTGGCAATATTTGGCACACAGCACCAAGTGTGGATAGCATGTTTGTTATTTGCTCACAAAAACACATATTTGGACAAATACAGCGTAGCCACATAACGAATAACAAATAACGCAGTCTGGTTCCGGGATTACGAATCTTAAGAGGTGTAATTGTCATATTCTTTTGTGTCGCGTCATCATTATACGCTTACGCTTACGACGCCGTGTGCGAAGGGGCTAAGTAGGGTTAGCATGAAAGCAAACGCGCTGTTGGCACGAACGTCACGCTCTGCCGCCGCGCGCGTCAGCTGACGGTTCGAGTCCCGAGATGGGCAGATAGCGCGGGTGTTCACCCCGCTGGACAAATGGCTCGCAGCTGAGGGTCCACTAGCCAGTCTAATCTGTATAGGTAAGTATATCGATGTCTTTGGGTTCAAAGGTCATAAAGGGCTTTTTGACAGTTTTTTAATCAGTTTTTAATTGAACGTAGTTAAGCAGAAAGCGACCAATCGCAATTTTTGCGAAATTGAGTTATGATTACTTTACCTACTGTATTAGCTTTTTTTTCCTTTTTTTATCTAACTGTACAAGTAAGTACTTGACTGCGATCTCACCTGATGGTAAGTAAAGATGCAGCCGAAGATGTTATCGTATACTAAATTGGAAGGGGTAAGTAAACTCACCCCTAACGGTTTCTACACAGCTTGGCGCCGGAACGCTAAATCGCTTGGCGGTGCGTCTTTGCTGGTAGGGTGGTAACTAGCCACAGCCGAAGCCTTTCATCAGAACCAGACCTGAGCCAATTTGGGAATTATAAAATTCTAAAGTGGCCCGTGGCGGGAATCGAACCCGCAACCTCCCACTCAAATCTTTATTATTCTTCACCTTATGCTGACACAAGTAAAGTCCTAGTATAACCCAAACTCGAGATTTAGATTTGTTAAATGAGACCAATTAAATACTACTATTGCCCATTTTTTCATTCATCTAAAGGGAGGAATTGGCTTTCTTGGTTTTTTTCATTTGGTTGAATATTATGTCTTTACCAAGAAATCCTTTTTATTTGTGCACAAGTATGGCTTACGTCTTGCCTTTTGTATACCTATGATTGATTTTGGCATAATCTCAAAAAAAAATCATAAAATTTATGGGTATGACAGTTGTCATCAAATTGTCGATCACATATATATTCTGTATGTTTTTTAATTTCGTTCCAAAAGCGCAAGAAAAGCAATCATAGCAGTTCTTCAGTTCATTGAGCATATCAATACGGCCAGTTACAATGAATCCAAAATATTGGTATACGTCTTGAGAAAAATACAATGGTATAGTCAGTGTTAATCATCAAAAATGCAACAAACAACACAGGCAGACAAAACATAGAAAGTTATAAGACCAACTAATTTCTCCTAATTAGGGCTCCCCAACAACTCGGGGCACCGTAAAGCCAAAAATTACCGAGCGCAACTAACAATGAGGTATGCTAATTTCAGCGGGGCATCGAACAGGCTACCATTAGGACAACAGTAACTGCTTATGATACTAACCATTATAGATTCTTGCGATTTTCTGAAGGTCACACAATGCATCGACCGATCGATGCAATATATTTTTACAAAAAATTCTTTAAAAAAACGATAAAACTTACTCTTCTTCAATCCTTTCTGAGATTTATGCTCGTTTTCACCAACATTCTAAGAGACACCAAAGACTTAAGGTGATAATTGTTGTAAGTGAAAACTGTCACCTATTGGCTAAGATGTTCCTTAAAATGATGGTGAAAACGAGCGTAAATCATTTGAAATCCAGTGTAATCCAAAGATGCTCTAGAATATAACGCTGCGGTTTGATAAATATTAAGTGCGAAGATTCTTAGTTCGTCCTACGAATCGAAACTACATTAAAGGAGGCCGTCGCATCGTTAGGAAGTAAGTTCATTCGAAAGGCACCGCAGTTTAGGAGATTACTGGGTAAAATGAGACTCAAAAACGTCTCAGGATGATGACTGAGGGTAGTGCCTATGATATTGTAATGCTAATTGGTGAGTTGTAAATTGGTTGTAATGACTAAAAAGGTGGCGCATCAGCTCCAAGTTGCACAACGCTCGGTGGAAATGGACGCCAACATTCAGATCAGGTAAAGAGCAGCATAACTGACAATACAAAAAAGATGGCGCTCTGAAAGTGAAAATGGACGGGTCACGTAGATCGTATAACTGAAATAGCAACCGCGACATTTACAAAGAAGCGTCGGCCGACCGTACCTTGGCGAGATGATATCGTTATGGCAGCGGGAAGACAGTGTCTACAACAGACTAAAATCAGAAGCGGATGGTATGTAAATGGAAAAGCCTTAGTTCAGCAGTGGACAGAACATCTGGTCCTACTCGTTTTTTCATTCTTACGAATCTTTCATTCTTTCATTAACTCGAAACCTAATCGTGTTCTTCAATCAATGCTGCCAACTGCAATAGTTACAGTGTTGGTTTGCAAATAAACTCGCCTTGAAAGTAACCTCACCTAGCTCGTACGTAGCTGCAAGACAAGTTAGTTCAGTACATTTGCGCCGCGGTCCGCCAGAGCTCAAGCCTCAAGAGCGAGTTCGCAGCCGCTTCCGCCGACCTTCCGCAAGGCATCACGTCACGCGAGTGCCATGATTAAAAATCAGCACCTATCACGCCATCCATTGACAATGATAACACACTCGTACGGCGGCCGGGGCTTGCGTGAGCGGACCACGTGGCCGCGTCTAGTTGTGTGTATTGTGTATCGCCACGCAAGCGAGGCACGCACCGCCAGCACGGCAGGCAATTTGTGTGTGCTCGCGTGAAGGACATTTACTGCAGGTTCCGACGCCTATGGGCTTCTTGGGCGTGCGACTGTTGACCCAATGCTGGTGGTTTAATCGATGTACGCGCCGCGCAAACGTGCTTGCAGACGAAGGTTATGAACAGCCGTAGTCACGTGATATAGTTTGATTCGATTCGTGGAGTGAAATGGAACGAAATTAGAAAAATGTATCACATCACACTAATATAATAAAGGCGAAAGTTTGTGTGTGTGTATGTTTGTTACTCCTTCTCGCCGCAACTACTGAACCGATTTGGCTGAAATTTGGAACATAGATAGCATATAACCCGGATTGAAACATAGGCTACTTTTTATCCCGGAAAAATCCATAGTTCCCAGGGGATATTTAAAAAACCCTAATTTCTACACCCATAGGTAGAATGTTTAGCAAACTTCCTTAAAGTAGGTATAAAGGTTTTGAGTGAGAGCGTGAACAGGACGTTTCCCTCAGGATTTGTGAAAACCCAAATTTCACGCGGGCGGAGCCGCGGGCAAAAGCTAGTGAGAATATACGATCTCTAAAAGCTGCTCTACAGTCCTAAGGTAGTGTGCTGTAGACTATTTCGATAATGAAATTTGATCCGATGGATAGATTTATCACGTGACTTATCGATGTAAGACAAAATAATATCATCAATTAAATGTCATTCTTGTACATTTCATGATTTTCGTTCAATTAGTAATCGTAGAAATGGAATAGTTAAAGCTGCTGTCTACGGTTGCTGCATACCTGTGAGTTGCACTGTTCTCCAAGAGGCGAAAGGTTGAATCTCTTTGGTTTTATATGTATGGTATGTACCTACATGTCGACATAGTATGCTGTTAGTTTAATTTTAATGATTTTTTAAAGAAGTATTTCTGGACCAAATATGGCCAGGAGCATAGATTATTACGATAAGAACCCGAATAACACCACAACATGTTCGAAATATGCACGAATTACAAATGATTTTGATATTACGAATGTATGGGAGACATCGTAGGTTAGGGCATCCTTAAGCATTTACTCATTTGCAAATACTGATTCCATTTTATTTATCAAAAGTACAATCAAGCCTTTAAATCATCTGAAATAGTTACAGTTAGTACCGTGTAGGTAAACGAACTAAGCACAGAAACACTCCCTATTCCACAAGTAAGTTGCAAAGGTAAAAGCGATACAAAAACTAGCATATCTATATTTGATACAGGCATTAAAGACTGATAAATAAGTTCATTGCCGGTGCTCGAACGGTTAATAATATTACGGGCTCCTCCACTCGTGACGTCTTCACAGAAGCGAACTGCAGTGCGAAGTGGTTTTTTTTGCTTCACGCCCTGTTTTCCACAACTTGCTCTATGCAGTTGTAGATGTTATACTGGTGTTGTTATTTTACACTTTAATTTCTGATACCTAAGTTTTATGCCATACTAGCTGTTGCCAGCAGCTCAGCTCGCTTCGGTTTTTCACTAATCCTGGATAAAAAGTAGCAAAGTCAAAAGTCAAAGTCAAAATGTCTTTATTTCACATAAGTCTAACGTAAAGGCTATTGTAAAACGTCAATGCGACATTTGTGTCTATAGCCATTTATCTGAGTTATAAGCTATATATGCTCCAAAATTTCAACCAAATCGGTTCAGTAAGGTCCTTACGCCCATATTTTGAAAAAAAAAACGGGTTAGTAAAACTCTACTTTCTTTTGTTACCATAATATCATTTACCTAGACTTTATTAGCTCAAGATTTCAGTCTACCCGTAGACACTTCTAACTGAACCTCAAACATCTATCTATTTTTATCTATTAAAATTCAGACAGTTGCTTAAGCCTTTTAGATGCGTTACTATTTTAGAGAGCACTCCAATCTTTTCTACCTGCATAGGTACATAAGAATAAATAATTACATGTCCACTTTATCATCCATTCCACATTGTCTATTTTAGCAATGATTTATGTCTCAATTACGGTCCTCGCGGTGCGCGCGCGCAGTGGGGGTTGCCGCTTACGGGCACGTAGATCTTATATTGCTTTGTGATCTTTATATTCGAGATAAATTATAATTACTTTGTTTGTCTTGCTCTCAAAGCCACAAAAACAAGAAAAAAATTACGTGAAGAATAAATTTAGGTGTCGGTTACGGTAACATTGTGAGGTGTCGGTTACAGTAACAGTGTAGCGAGTTCAATGATTTTTCCCTTCTCAAAAAATGGCCAACGCAACTAAAAAAGCTTTCTACTCTTCAACAATAGGTACTGTTACTTTCCTTAGCTAGGTACCCTATATTCTTAATACACTCGGTGCAATTGTTCGCTGCCCGCGGTATAATATGGAGAGACAGGTCGCCTGTTGTGGTCTCTGTCGCTCTTATGGACTTTACGGCAGGTCTCGATACTTATAAGACACAACATTAATTTGTACTATAGACAGGTACCTACTCTGTAATTTGGTATATTTACGTTAACTACTTTTATATACTTAATACTTTTTCTCCTTTTCTTTTTTTTCGCACTACCACCGACATCGTTTTCGCACACGTCCTAAATTTGACTACTAGATAATAATACTTATTTGCTTTAAGTCCCCTCTAGTTGCATTTTTTCTAAGTGGTGAAATAAAAAAACTGCCATTAGAAAAAATATCTCTCCACATACAATTTGTCTAGCCAAAATCTGAAGCTCCGTTGTTACTTGTTGTCAGGATTTAAAATTTATGAAGAGAAGTTTTTGGAGACTCGTGTAATAGTTATAGGTACCATTTCATAGTGTGGTACTAAAAGATGCAGACATGGCTATCCAACTCATTAACTTTTACATCACAACAAGTACAACAGTAACATAACCCTCGAAACATACGTCAAACGTTCCACATTTAGTGGGAATCAGCAAAGAAATCCGACCCGACCAAAATCTAATCATTTTCGGCTCAGTAATTCGCGACTGACCAATCTCCGGTCATTGGTCTACCGAAACGGCATATTGATAAAACAATGTTCCCCGAAACACAGAGCCAGTTTTATATTTTCGACAGAAAGTCCAAAAGATCGAAAACGAAAACCGACACTAAACAGTGGCTTAACACTTCTTGAATAACACGGTTTTGTCACCCGAATAGCACCTTTAACACCCATCGATAAAGCCCATGTACTTACGGGATTATAACACCAGCGACGACAACGAATCTTGAATCCTAAAGTTTAACAGCTAGGGTTGGTTTTGAATTGTGGGAGACCGTCGTGGTGAGGAGTATAGGATTACTAAACTAAGGAGTTTTCCATATCATTAAACACTTAACATCTGTACGTCAAACGCGTCCGAACGTTTTATGAGGATGGTTTCGGTACTGACAAATTGATTGAGGGCTCAGATTAGTTGTAATTATGAGGGATACGATCACGGCGAATATGGGGTCTGTTGACCTATTAAAGGACTTTGACCAGAACTTTATGATATATTCAAGGACCAAGGTTAAGATTTAAAATATTGAAAAATAGAGTCCACCACTGGTCGCGGAGCTTAAACGGCCCAAGCCACCGGTGGTCAGGGTTCCAGAGTGAGGAACCTCCTCACAATGTATGCCGTCTCCAGGACCACTGCGTTCTGTATAAGGTCCCTTGATCCAACAGTCGAGCGAAAGCCTCTTAAGATATTGGTCGAAGCTTTTCGCTGTAAGACCATTAACTGAAACGACTATCGGAATAATAATCGTCGAGTTCACACTCCGCATGGCGGTAATCTCATGAGCAAGGTCTAAGTACTTTCCTTTATAATGATTAAATTTTTCCTTCTCTGTTCAAGGTTAAATAATGTTAAGCCCATAGAAGTTTATCAATTTTAAATTATTATCTTCCTGTGCTTTTTGGTCTTTAACAAACCCTACAAGAAAAGTTTTCTTCCACGTTTCTGATACAAACTGCCATGGTGTGAAACGCTTTTCCAGCCTCCATGTTTCCAGCCAAGTACAATGTGGGTGCCTTCAAAAGAAGAGTGAATAGGAATTTTCAAGCGAAACAACCTACACCAACCTGCTTTCCATCAGGTATGATTGTCGTCAAGCGCAAGCCTATTTTATAACCTAAATTAATCTTTCCTCTTATAATTTAGTGGATTATAGCAAAACAGATTATTTGATCTTGTAATTTATGGATTTCTGCAAAATAACGCCTGCTGCCTAAATTAAGAAAAAAATCCTGAAGACGAACACACCTATATTGTAAAACCTTTTTGAAGAGAATTACCATAGGTATCTACCGTCTTATTTTTGCTCTAAAATAGAGTAAATAACCAGGAATTTGGGTTAATCCGTACTTGTATACCACCTAGAAACGACGCATCCTCTAAAACCAGTAAAGTCATAATTACACGCAAGGTGTCCGCTCAAAGTAGCGGGTAATTACTAGTGTGTGTGGAAAATAGCGCGCTTCCTCCGCTGTACAGCGGGTCATGACAAAATTGATGTCTACTTTACTTTAGTAATGTACTTTGAACCATACCAATGTACTGTCAGGCTAGTTTTACTTATCACGTGATCGAATAAACTCCTGGTAGCCGTCTAATACGGTATAAAAAATAGAATAAAATGAAAATTAAAGATGGCTCCCATACAACAAACGTGACTGGCAGCATTGCATAAGAATAAGACAGAAAAATTACGTTTTACCTAATTACTAAAAAAAATACAAAGAAAATTCTAATTTTTGAGCAAATGTATGCACGTGCGGAATTGACATTTCCACTCGTCACTTTTGTTGGCACAAGCCGAATTGAAATGTACTATTTCCCCTCCTACACTGTTATCCATTCACTCTCTGAGCATGGATGCACGGTGATTATTATCTCCTGTGGATAAAACAAGAAACTTCTCCGTTCCCGTTCTGCCATGCTTTAGCCGCTAGAGAAAATAATTTATAACTTGTCAGAGGACATTACAATCGGGGATAAAAACTTAATCCCCTAGCGAGTTAGCCGTGCTGGCCTTCCGCCAAAATTCGCAATCGATCCGCAAATACCTGTCTGCAAAACCTGCATTATGTTAACTAAACTTTTGTATGCAAAAAACCATAAATAGTTTTTGATTCTTATTCGTATCTACTTATACTATCAAAAAGTTTTGTACAAGTCAAATTTGCCCTTTTCATTAAAACAACAATTTCAAGACATAATCAATTCAAAGACCACTAGGGGCGGCAATATCTACTATCTATCATGAAGTTAGCGATAGAAGTTAAGAAATACTATTTTTGAATTTTATTCTATTAATAATGATTCTATTTATTCACTAATGATGGCTATGCATCTTGTGATTATTCAAAGCCGAATTATTCTTGAACGAAATGAGGTAAAATGATATTAATATGAACACAGCGTATGTAAGTACCTACTATAGTAAGTAATAAAGGTAATTAGCCTAACACATTTTAATTTCCATTAAAACATCCGCAGAGGCCGCTGCTGGCGCGGCGGTCCTTGAAGTCTGAAAAAACGCGCCTGATTGGTGAATCACAGTGTTCCCCGAATGCGGCGTGTTTGATCAATAACGGGGTTCTACGAACGGATTACGTTTAACTCGATGGAAAATGTGTTTATATGTCTATGTCACAGTACCTCGCTCCTCTTTTCTTCAAGATTAGACTATTAGGAAGACTACTAGATAATAGGTATTGTCCAACTGTTTTACAACCTATTCAGTTAAAAAAAATGGAGGTTCTTAATTCGACTCTCAATGGTTAACAAACAAACAATTTTTTTGTTTGTTTTCGACTGGGAGAACCCAATTTGTTGCTTTATAACAGCTGTACCTCTCTCCTCTTTTCTCCAAGATTTGTTTGATTTGACATTGTCACTGTTTTTCAACCAAATTCAAAATAAGGAGGAGGTTATCAATTCGACTTTCAATTGTATTTTTTTTGGGTAAACCCATTCAGATAATCATTTTTCTATTTGAAAACTGGTGTTTCCCGTGTGGGTCCTATTTCAATTAGGAATTTGGACCATATATTATGACAATGGAAACCATGTGAAAATCATATAAGTCTTGCATTCAGCAAGTATGTGCGCGACAAATGGACGAAAAACTCAATATACCTAATGCCGATGAATTTCGATGATTTTTTTATTAGATAGGATTTAAGATTTCAAGGGTAATTTGATGAGAGATACCTTATACCTAATACGCGAGCTTCCACTGACGAAATATAAACATAAAAAAAAAATCAAATCAAATTATTTATTCTTTCACGTAGGCCTAAATCACAGGCTTTTATGAAAATTCAAACTCTACCACCACTTTCGAAAAGCAGAATTGCACCGAGAAGTAACACTCGGCATTTACTATAAAAAAAACTGTTAAATAATACAGATTATAACAACATTTTGTGAACAGACGGAAAAAATACAAAAAACCTCTGTCTTGAAATAAGAGTTTTCATGTTAATATTTCGTCAGTGGAAACTCACCGTGAGTACAGAAAAAGTAACCAAAGGTTTTTAACGACTCAAGTGATAAACAATGTGTGGTCATGTGCTGAGGCGACTCGCGCGGCGTGTGCGCTGCGCCTGCGTCGGTGTGAGTGATAACAATGATAGTAATTACATAATGATAAGTCATTTAAACGCAGCCCGCGGTGCGGGTAGTGCGGCGTGGTTAGGATGCTGGTACGGTCCACAGCCAAAACCGGAGATGAGAAATAAGTAACATAAAAAAAGATAATCGTGTATACGTCAATACTCAATAATAATAATTTATCAGATTATTCTCAGCAAACCCTTACATTTGGTACCCATATTGTGGGAGTGCATTAAAATGACTAATACGCCATCTTGAGTGTTCCGTCGTATTGGATTCTTCTCAGTCAATGTCATCAAAACTAAACATTTATACACTAACTCAATCGGTTGAAGATAAACCAGTCAATGTATCCCGATGATGCTCCGGTGCAAGAAAAAAGTGTATGTAGAGACAAAGTTTTTGAATGATTTGTGTGATACTTGAAGAGTCGGTCACTCACACAGATTTATCCGATAAGTATTGCCGACCGCAGCAAAATTATTTTGTGGTTTATTCATCGATTACCAAGCTTGTGTTTCTTGAAGAGCTTGAGTCGTACATCTGATTCGCACCACAAATGTTTGGAGTACCCTCATGGCCTCCATCACCTGCAATTTGGGTGGCTTCAAATTAAGAGTGAATAGGCATCTCCTAGGCAATCACACTTAGATTGTATCATCACTTTCTATCATGTCGGTCCGTCATGACTGAGGATCGTGACTGTCAATCACGAGGAGTAATCCTGCGGTGAATTATCTCCTTCCACCGATTTCTGTCTGCAGCCATGTGGACTGCTTCGTAAAATGAACTAGCGCCAGTTTCCTTGAGTTGGTCTGACCACCTGGTTGGAGATCTGCCTCTTGGCCTTTTGCCTTCCACGTTGCCAACCAGGATTTAATCTTTCGATGCTGTTATCGCCGCGTCGTGAAATGCGGCCGAAATAGCTAAGAATGCGCTGAAGACAGATGGTGGAAAGTCGCGTATTTATTTTCAGTTGAGAAAGAATAGACACATTTGTGCGTTTGGCAGTCCACGGAATACGCAACATTCGCCTCCAGCACCACATTTCGAATGCATCGATTCTTTGTCGCTCTCTGGCGAGGATCGTCCGTGTTTCCACCCCATACAGGAAGATTGGGAAAATCAGGGCTTGTACCAGTCGTTGACTAGCTTATTAAAAAACCGGCCAAGTGCGAATCGGACTCGCCCACCGAGGGTTCCATACCATAAAAGAAGTAAAACATTGAAAGAATCACTTTTGTTCATGAATTTACAAGTATATAATTTACATGTAGGTACTTTTGTTGGCGAACCGCAAACGTAACTTTGTTTTTGGTGGTTTATTGTTATTATCAAAAAAAGTATAATAGTTAGGGAGTTGATTTTATTTTTCCCGTAAAATATACATTAATATCTATTAATCATAATTATTTCAGATTTTTCGATCGATAAACTTCGGAGATAAGGGGGGGGGGGAACGGTATTTTTTTCGACAGTTTGCTCAATAAATCCAAAACTATCAGGTATAAAAATAAATAAAAATCGGTTTTAGAATACACAAGTAACGCCCTTTCATATGATACTCCACTCAATATTGTTAACTCATTTTGAAAATTTGAAGTCCCGGTTTTCCCCCCTTTTTAAATATAAATAAAAACATTTTTCAATATTTTATGAGTGCAATGGCGTTGGGTCACTATTACCTAAAACTATTCCAAATTTCAAGTCGATAGCATTGATAGTTACTGAAATAATCGAGTGTGACAGACGGACGGACGGACGGACGGACGGACGGACGGACGGAGAAAGTCTCACCATAAGGGTTCCATTTTTACCAAATTGGTATGGAACCCTAAAAATGGAAATCCGCAAAGATAGGCATTTTTTCAGCTGACGATGATGATTATCGATAAACAGTTAATTCCTCATAAATTCATATTTTTAGGTAAGTATTTGCGAGGACCGAGTAAAAAAGACCAGTGGTCCAAAATAATAGAAGGCGTTTAGAAATTAGAAATAATAGCTGTAATTACCAAAATGGAGCTCATGGGTAATTTGCGGACGGTACCCCCGTACACATTCGTGGAACGAATTCCGAAGCATTTGTTTGATGCGGTGTAATAAGGATCAATTATGAACGAAACTAACGTTTGTTACATTTAGACGTAGGTTTATTTTGGAGCTAAGTTTTTTGAATAAATTGTTGTAAATAAAAAAAAACTATTTCTATTCTTGTATACCCATTTAGTAACTAGGTGCTTGTTCAGCAACTAATTGAGACCCTGTTTCTGTTTTCTCATAGAAGTGTGGTACAAGCAATACGTCTCTGATGTGAAATTTTTGGATTATATTTTTTTTCGTTTATTTAATTTAACAACATGTACTTTCTGATGTGAAATTCTTAGATTATATTATTATTTTTTTGTTTATTTAATTTACTAAGCCCCACTTGCGTCGACCTGGGTTATTGTTTTAATTCAGAGTTAGCACGCTAACCCAAGAATCAAAATTGACCAATGAGAGACGTTGACTCTAGGGTTAAAAATGTAAACATTTAACTCCCGTTTCGCGCAAGTGGACCTAAATGACATTTAGAAACTTCAGTTTACTGCATCGAATTTAAAATACGATTGAGAAAAACAAATGTCAACTGAGCTTAGTTTTCTTCGTATTTTGAAAGTCATTTGATCG
Organism: Coenonympha glycerion; assembly: GCA_963855885.1. Classification (NCBI taxonomy): domain Eukaryota; kingdom Metazoa; phylum Arthropoda; class Insecta; order Lepidoptera; family Nymphalidae; genus Coenonympha; species Coenonympha glycerion. The sequence continues at coordinate 2,178,289 of OY979647.1, forward strand.
TTTTCATCAACACTTTAAGAAACGCCTAAGCCGATAGGATAGATAGGACACTTTTCACTTGCAACAACTGTCACCCAAGGACTTAGGCGTTTCTTTTATTTAACTGTTATTTGTACTTTAGTGTTGGTGAAAACGGTCGTAAGTGTTACAGCATAGACTCATAGAGGATGGTGTTAAACTGAAGAGCGCTCGCTACGCTCCTGTGTGGTTAGTACGAGTTTTGTACGAATTTCGAGTCGACTCGCATCGCACAAACGAATCGAATTCCTTCATACATTTGCAGCCAGCGCCATCTATGGACAGTCACTGACATGCGGCTTTGCAATTAATCACTTTTTTCCACTTTTTTTCGCATTCGCTAAAACTAGCCATGGAAATTATAACCACTGATATCGAATACCGCATTATGAAGTAAATCAATCATAATATTCTTCTTTGAAATAGTTACGAGTAATTATAAGAAATAAAATTTTATTTAAAAATAATGCAAAGTATGTATGGGTGGATAAAATTTAATAGATAGGTATATGAAAAACAATAAAAACAGAAATAAGTAATTTCGCTGTCATCGAGGTAACAAAAGCATAAATTCCTACTTACCTAGCTTAGAGATTTAGCCTTGATTCTGAAAGCAGCAAGTAGTGAGTTTTTCCCCATTCTTCTCGGCGCAAACCTACTTTCAGAACGTACCTAATGGTGGAGAGGTGGTAAGACTTTTCATTAACTGAAAATTATTGATTTAAGTATTAATTTTTTTATAGATTTTAGTTTTGTAACCTACTTGTACACGTTTTTAAAGTCTGATGTTAATAAAGTCGGAACAACATTGTTCAATACACCTAAGTACCTCTGTTCATTTTCCTACTTAGAATGTAGTGTTTTGTATTAACAACGTGTTCGTAATGAAAATAATAATAATAAAGTTCGTTCTGTTATTGAGTGCCGCAATAAAACCAGAATCGATCATATTAATATGTTTTGAACATAGTTAGCAAACAAATAGCACTATTTTTCAGGCCACCCTAGATAATGTGGGATACCTAAGTAACTGATTACAAACAGATGCCACATTAAATGTAAATGTCAAGAAAAGAGTACAAAAAGCCGTCAAGCTATTTTGATACTTACACAACATGACATATGCAACAGTTTTCCGTGCACTAAATTGACAGTGACCTTTACGGTATTTGATTGTACTCTTTGAGAAAGCCGCTAATTTTTGTTTTTAATTTTTTTTTTATCAGTTTTGAGCATTGCCCGTCATTATCTAGGACGGTTGATGCAATTATATGCGAAGAATGATATATAATGTGACTGCGTATTATATTTTATGCGATGATACGCTAAAAAGTAAGTAGTATCTGACAAATACGATGAGAATTGCGAGTTACAGGTAACAGAGGGGCTAGACAAAGTAACAGTCGTTTAGCGTTCACGACTGTAGATAAAAATGTACGGAAAAATGACGTGACTGTAGAAAAACCACGTGACCGAATAGAGGAAAACACGCTGTTTTTGAAAATTGACTACGACAATTTGAACGCTCCCTGGCGTTCTCGCAGACTTGTGGATAATTTTTAGCTTACTACGCATGACACTTGGGTCTTACACTACTTTTGAATTTGATAAAAAATATTACTTTATTATAAACTAGGATAAAAATAATAACGTGCAGTGAAAGAAATATTAAAATCCAACGAAGATTTACAAAGTTACAGGCGTTTAAACTTTGGAGTGGGGGGATCTTCTATCCCTTTCTCGCAAAACGAAAATTTGTATGAAGCCGCACGAAGCTACTATGGCATTGGTAAGGTGTGACGTCACAATTTCATGCTATCTCTGTCTAATCACAAATCTTTAAATGCTTATAACTTTTTTGTTATTTGATCGATTTAATTAGTTCTTTCAGTGCACGTCATTATTTTAATTCTACTTTTGTTTGCGCTTTACGCTAGCACTCTCCGGTTTATGCTAGACCGTATCGCGTCGATCGGCTATCACTGCACGCCCCTCTCCCGCGAGCGGTTTGCGTCCAGCGCCCGCGCGCGCCCCGGCGGCGTTTGCTCGCGCAGTCCGGTGCAAAATCCCGACGGAGTCGGTCGGTGTGTGTGCCGCGTTCGCCCGCGTAAAGTCGCCCGCCACGCCGCATCGCGCTGTCTTATTATTTGTGAGGAGCTATTTATCGCGTACCATTTTGTGCCGCGTCGCCCGCGTGTTGTTTGCCGGCCACGCCGCCACTTGCTGTACCCAGTCCGGTGCAAAATCCCGACGGAGTCGATTGACTGTGCGTGCCGCGTTCGCCCGCGTGAAGTCGCCCGCCACGCCGCATCTCGCCTTCTTACGAGCCCGATTTCTTGTGCTACTTCGTTTGCTGTGTTGTCCGCCGCGTCATTCTAACGCCGCGGGCCCCTTTGGCTATCCGGAATACTGTTTTTTGTGCTCCCGCGCCACCTGGAAATCACGCCGCCGCGGAGCCGCTTCGCTACCCGCGAATTCGTACCGCCGCCGCGAAAGATCCCTCAAGGAGGGCGAGTGTGTTCCTATTTGCATTTAACACAGCAGGCACCACACACCACATTTCATCCTACACGAACACACTCCCCGGATTCCACGTGCTGGCTGTCTCCATGCGCCGGTAAGTACCTAGTAGTAAGTCACTCTGTGCCGCGGGATTAAACCCAGTGCAAAACGCCTAATAAAATTTTTTGGCGGGCCTTTTTCGACCCGCCACCGCCGCTGCCTGTGAGAATCCGCTGGACTGCTCTGATGGGCCCGGCAGTTGCCCGCTGATTCATCGTGCACAGGCGCGGTGCGTAAACATTTTTGGTAGCAACGAGCGCGGTTTGTCTACACCTCGCTTTGCGTTTTGCGCTGGTTTTGCCCGCCGCGACGTTCATTTTCTGCGCCGCTGGCATAAATCCCGCTTTCCGCCACGCGCCGTGTCGTTCGCCGCGCTGTTAGCGGAAATTCCGCAATCGCCGCCAGTTCCGCTGCGTCAACGCCGCGTTTCGGCCGCGTTCCGCTTATTATAATTATAAGTTTAATTTTTATTTTTAAGTTTTGCTTGCGTGCCGGTACCGCCCGCTCGCCGTAATTTAACACGCGTATCTACTACGGTCGCGCCGCTTTGTTCATTGCGACTACGGTACGACCGCGACCGCGATACGACTTGTTTACTATTGCTTTAATTTTATTATTGCTTGCACTCGCGCCGCCCGCCGACTTGCCGGCCGCCTTTTCAATTTATTATTTTACATTTTGTTTACATTTAATTTGTTAGAATGTCCGCGAACATAAAAAAGCTAGCTGTGCAGATACAGTCTGAGCTTCGCTGGGCGACGTCCGCCGCGGGTTTGATAGGCCGCGAAGATAGATCCGCCGCCCTATTACACCGAGCGGACCAGGTGCGGACTCGGCAGGCCTCTGTGGAGCAGGCCTTCCAAGACCTGCTCACCCTCGGTCCCGAACAGGAGGTACTGAGGACGGCTCAGGCCGATTACGACCAGTTCTTCGAACTGTTGGACTCGGTGGTGGAGGCCGCCCATGGGATCCGGACCGCCGCTGATGAAAGGCGTCGAAGTGGCGCTTTTAGGGACTCCCCCAGCCGACCGCCCACACAGCCGGCATTACTCGGGAAACTGCCCACGATCGAGCTGCCCAAATTCGGTGGGCAGCTTCAAGAGTGGATGGGCTTCCTGGCGTTATTTGACAGTCTGGTCCACGCCAGGAAGGACCTGTCCCCCACCCAGAAGCTGACATACTTACTGTCTTCGCTACAGGGCGAGGCCCTGGATTTGGTGCGGCACCTCGACCTCTCGGAGGAGAGCTACACCACGGCCCGGGAATTGCTGGCCAGGCGCTACGAAAATGTGCGCCGGTTGGCCGACGCACATGTAGCCCAGCTACTCGCCTTGCCCGCCGTCACCGGGGTGGCCGGCCTCAGAGAGGCCTTGCTAAACCCCTGCATTGTGGCCACCAACGCTCTCCGTCGATTGGATCTCCCCGTCGACCAGTGGTCCTTCTTGTTGTTGCACATAGTGCTCTCCCGCCTGCCGTCGGAGCTTAAGCTCCGCTTCGAGCAGCGCTTCGGAGGGGACGGTGCAACCTACCTGCCCCCTTTCTCCGACCTCCTGAAGTTTCTGGAGCAGGAGTGCCTCCAGGCCGATAACTCTGGAGTTACCGGCCCTCGAGTGGCCCCTGGGAGGTCCGAGCATGTCCGAGGGGGTGGGGCAAGGACTGGCCCTTCGACGGGGACCGGCCCCAACCGGCGAGGCCGTGGAGCCGACGCCAGAGAAGGTCGCCGGGTGTCGCAGTACAGCGGGGCCGTGGCAACGAAGCCCCCCCCTGTGCCTATTGTCGGCACCCCGGCCACCAGGTCTCCTCGTGTCCGCACTTCCTGGCCAAACCGGTTGCGGCCCGGAGAGAATACGTGTCGACACGCCAGTGGTGCTTCTCGTGCCTGGGCCAGCATCTCGTAAGAGACTGCCCGCGCCAGCGGCCCTGCCCACATTGCGGCGGTGCCCATTCGGCCATCTTGTGCGCTAACCGGAGTGGTTCCGGTCGCCGGGACGTTGGGTCGCGCACCCCCCCCATGGGCGGGGGCGCTCGATCGCGCACCCCCCCATGGGCGGGGGCGCTAGTCCTGGCCACCCGGCCAGTCCCGTTAGGCGTTCTCCGGTGGACCACCAACCTCCTAGTGGAGGTAGGGGTTCCGCCCCCCGGAGGAGGGCTTCACCACCCCGCGTCACGGTCACATCCCCCTCGCGTCACTACGACGGGGATATCGCGGCTGCCCCATTGAGCGTCGTCCCGCGTCGGTTTTCGCCGCCACTACACGAGTGGCCGCGACTGGAGCGCCATCCACCCACCATAGGTCGAGGCAATCCCTACCGGGTGCCGGACGCTAGCCGCATGGTGCGGCCCCGGATGGGGGCATGGTCTCCGTACGGCATGTTCGTCACCTCTCCGTACGGAATGCCCTCCACCTCTCTAGCGCCGCCCCAGCCGGAGCACCCCCGTCAGTGGGATCCCGCTGGTGAACCCTCGCCGCGCTAGGTATCCGCCACCCTAGCTCCCACCGTAGCCACCTCCCCTGAGACTCTGAACCTACAGCAGACAGTATGTCAGACCATACTTTTGCCGACGGCCTCAGTGAAGGTGTATAACCCTAATGGTGAATCTATGACCGTTCGTTGCCTTTTGGACCTGGGTAGCCAACGCTCCATAGCTTCGTCTTACTTGGTGGGAAGGCTAGGGCTCCCTTGGAGACCGCGCGAGTGTCGTGTCATCGGTGTCGGTGGCGCCACGCCCGCATCGCACAAGGGAGAGGCTGAGTTAATGTTTAGTCCTATTAGTGGAAACCTGCGGGTTTTGATTATGGTGACCGTCATGGATAACATTTTAGGTCCCCTTCCGCAAGTTCGGGTAACCGACGCCGCAGTGCGCTGTACGTCAGGTTTAGCCCCCGCTGACCCCCACTGGTCCGAACCCGGTCCTATGGACCTTCTTTTGGGTTCCGACGTGCTGGGTCTTATCATAACTGGGGGAGCTAGGGCCCTGCAGACCAATGGCCTTTGCGCTTTGCCCACTATATTTGGCAATAGCTTCTTCGGTCCGGTTTTATGGTCTAGCCCCTCCCCGGAGCCTGACCCCATCCAGGTCGCAGGCTTGTCGCTGACCGATGTTGTCCAGCGATTTTGGGAGGTTGAAGAGCCGCCTCAGGCCGCTCGGGTTAGCCCCCTTGAACAGGAGTGTGAGTCCTTTTATAGGAATAACACGGGGCGCCGTACGGACGGACGCTTTGTAACCCGTTTGCCACTCCTGGCGGCACGACCCCACCTAGGTCAATCGCGGGCCCTCGCTGAGAAGAGGCTCCTATCAATGGAACGGCGCATGAAACGGGACCCGGTCTTCCGTAGCAAGTATGTGGCCTTCATGCGGGAATATGAAGACCTTGGTCACATGTCGCCGTCCAACTTTGATTGGCGTTCGAACGAGCATTACTTCCTTTGCCACCACGCCGTTTTGAAAAACCCGAATGGGAAAATCCGTGTGGTTTTTGATGGCTCTGTTCCAACGTCCAACGGAGTGTCTCTCAACCAGTGTCTACACTCCGGTCCCAAGTTGATCAAGGATATCTCCGACATCCTCACGACGTTTCGGCAGCACCAGGTGGTCTTTGTGGCCGACATCCGCATGATGTTCCGCCAAACCGTGGTGCATCGTGATGATCGGAGGTATCAGCTGATATTATGGCGCGAGAGTCCGAGTGACCCCATACGAGTGTTCGAGCTGAATACGACCACCTATGGCCTTCGGTCCAGCCCCTACATTGCCATCCGGTCATTACTGGAGTTGGCCGACCGGGAACGACTGAAGTATCCTCGCGCCTCAGCCATTTTGGAGTCGTCAGTCTACATGGACGACATTTGTACTGGAGCTTCCAGTGTTGAGGAAGCCTTGATTTTGCGGGATGAGTTGATTGCCATCCTGAAGTCGGGTGGATACGAGCTGAGTAAATGGCTCTCGAGCTCCCCGCTTGTCTTAAGGGACTTGCCGGGAGAAGATCAGCAGGATCCACACATTTTCGAAAATCCCGAAAATCCTAATTTGCTGACAGTATTGGGTATACAATACCAGCCCGTGCAGGACATTTTTACTTACCGGGTCAAACTGGATCCCCCCCTAAGACTTGGACCAAACGTACGGTCTTGTCCACGGTGGCACGTACCTTTGATCCAAATGGGTGGATCACCCCCGTAATATTTTTGGCCAAATGCTTCCTGCAGAAGCTCTGGTTGGCTGAAGTCAGCTGGGACGAGCCCCTTCAAGGGAGGTTATTACAGGAGTGGCTCTCCCTTGTGGCCTCACTTCCGAATGTTAATCGGATCTCGATGCCTCGTTGCTTCCTACCGCCCGGAAGGTGCCACGCCAGTCTCCACGGCTTTTGTGATGCGTCCGAAAAGGGGTACGCAGCCGTGGTCTATTTGCGGACTGTCAGTGACACCGGCGAGGTCGCAACCCACCTTGTCTTGGCGAAAAGTAAGGTGGCCCCAATTCGGTCACGCTTGACGATACCCAAATTGGAGTTGTCTGGAGCCGCTCTTTTGGTGCGCCTTCTCAACCATGTGCGTACGTCCCTCCTATCGATTGTTGACCTGACGGACGTGTACGCCTGGTCGGACAGCGAAATTGTCCTTTGTTGGTTGCGAGCCGCTCCCCACAACTTGGAAGTCTTTGTTGCCAACCGGGTTTCCCAAATCCAGAATTCGGAAACCCCGTTGACCTGGAGACATGTGCCAGGGGACCTGAACCCTGCAGATTGTGCTTCCCGCGGATGTGAAGCTTCCGACCTTGTCAACCACTCTCTTTGGTGGGGCCCTGACTGGCTGACTCGGAATGAGTCCGCCTGGCCTCAGAGTAGGTTCTCCGAGCCCGATGTGTTACCTGGCTTGCGAGTCGGAGTTGTTGAAGATAAGCCAGCCAATTCGCTGAGCTATCTTCAGGAACGCTACAGTTCCCTTGATAAATTGATTGGGGTGACGGCTTGGATTCAGCGCTTCACCCACAACGCTCGGAACCCACGCGACAAAATGTCGAACCCGGTCTTGTCGCCCCTGGAGAGACAGGAGGCCCGGACCTTTTGGATACGTTTGGTTCAACTGGAGCATTTTGAGTCCGCTATTGAGACACTGAAGCGAGGTTTACCTTTGAAGGGCTCGCTCGCCCGCTTAAACCTCTTCCTGGATGACGCCGGATTGATACGCGTCGGTGGACGCCTCCGGAATTCTGATTTACCCTATGGGGCACGTCATCCCTTGTTGCTTCCGAACAATAGCGCTTTTGTAAAATTGTTGGTGACGCATTACCACGTCAAAAATGCCCACGCTGGCTGCAACGCCCTTTCGGCCATATTGCAGCGCGAATTTTGGATTTTATCGGGACGACGCTCCATCCGAAGCGTCATTTTTAAGTGCATTCCGTGCTACCGCCTGAAGGCCAGCACCATGCAGCCCATTATGGGGGACCTCCCCACCGACCGTGTCGTGGCCTCGCGCCCTTTTTCGGCGGTCGGGACGGATTTTGCGGGGCCGTTCTTCGTCAAGAGCTCCAGCCTCCGCAATGCTCGTTCCCTCAAGGCCTACCTTTGCGTTTTTGTTTGCCTGGCTACCAAGGCCGTACACTTAGAACTGGTGAGTGCCCTCAGCACCGAAGCCTTTGTAGCCACGCTAGGCCGCTTCGTTTCACGCCGAGGTTATCCGCACCTGATCCGATCGGATTGTGGGACCAACTATAAAGGTGCCGATAGACATTTGAAGGAAGTCGTCCAATTTTTGAATGAAAATAAGATAGGCCTCGGCACGGCAATGTCCAAGATGGGGATAACTTGGACCTTTGACCCGCCAGCTTGTCCCCACTGGGGCGGGATCTTTGAAGCCGTCGTCAAGGTCTCAAAGACGCATCTCCGACGCGTGATAGGTGAAACCATTTTGACTTTTGAAGAGCTCGCTACCGTGTTTTGTAAGATTGAGGCTGTCCTCAATTCTCGGCCACTCTGCCCCTTATCGTCCGATCCCAATGACCTGGAAGTTTTAACCCCCGGTCATTTCCTAATTGGTGAACCCCTTAACGCCCTGCCCGAGTACCCCTTCAGGGACGTGAAGGTCTCACGGTTGTCTCGCTTCGAATTGCTACAGCAGATGACCCAAAATTTCTGGCATCGTTGGTATTTAGAATATTTGCATCTCTTGCAGCAGCGCGTTAAGTGGTCAGACAAGACCGACCCACCTAAGGTTGGTGATCTTGTCCTAGTTAAGGAGTCTAATTTGTTGCCTTTGTGCTGGCGTCGTGGACGCATTCTTAAATTGATATATGGATCCGATGGGGTTCCCAGAGTTGCCGAGGTAATGGTCGGAGATTCGGTTTTGCAGCGAGCCGTCTCTTCCTTATCCCGCTTGCCCATTGGTTAGTGGACCCCAAATCCTTGGGTCCACTGGCGGGGGTGTTTGCGCTTTACGCTAGCACTCTCCGGTTTATGCTAGACCGTATCGCGTCGATCGGCTATCACTGCACGCCCCTCTCCCGCGAGCGGTTTGCGTCCAGCGCCCGCGCGCGCCCCGGCGGCGTTCGCTCGCGCAGTCCGGTGCAAAATCCCGACGGAGTCGGTCGGTGTGTGTGCCGCGTTCGCCCGCGTAAAGTCGCCCGCCACGCCGCATCGCGCTGTCTTATTATTTGTGAGGAGCTATTTATCGCGTACCATTTTGTGCCGCGTCGCCCGCGTGTTGTTTGCCGGCCACGCCGCCACTTGCTGTACCCAGTCCGGTGCAAAATCCCGACGGAGTCGATTGACTGTGCGTGCCGCGTTCGCCCGCGTGAAGTCGCCCGCCACGCCGCATCTCGCCTTCTTACGAGCCCGATTTCTTGTGCTACTTCGTTTGCTGTGTTGTCCGCCGCGTCATTCTAACGCCGCGGGCCCCTTTGGCTATCCGGAATACTGTTTTTTGTGCTCCCGCGCCACCTGGAAATCACGCCGCCGCGGAGCCGCTTCGCTACCCGCGAATTCGTACCGCCGCCGCGAAAGATCCCTCAAGGAGGGCGAGTGTGTTCCTATTTGCATTTAACACAGCAGGCACCACACACCACATTTCATCCTACACGAACACACTCCCCGGATTCCACGTGCTGGCTGTCTCCATGCGCCGGTAAGTACCTAGTAGTAAGTCACTCTGTGCCGCGGGATTAAACCCAGTGCAAAACGCCTAATAAAATTTTTTGGCGGGCCTTTTTCGACCCGCCACCGCCGCTGCCTGTGAGAATCCGCTGGACTGCTCTGATGGGCCCGGCAGTTGCCCGCTGATTCATCGTGCACAGGCGCGGTGCGTAAACAACTTTATAATAAAGTAATAAAAAAATTGGAGTCAAATACCCTATTGACAGCCGACAGTGAACAACGCTAAGCATAGAGTAGAGTTAAAAAAAAGAATTTCATTTTTCATTTCAGAATTTCATTTCATTTCACCCGAAAACATATATTTTTAAACCGACGTCGTAGCTAGCGGGACCTCTATGCTCTAAAAGCTAAATGCCGAAAACTTATAACCTAAATGCTACATAAAATTAATTTACAAAAATTTCGGTCGGTTAGTTCATAGTTGAGAGTAAGTAGATAGAGCCATATTTTCAACTACAACTAGATCCTTTCGCAGGTACAAAGAAATACAGTCTTGTTATACCATAAATTAATGGATGTTATTGCAATTAAATTTAATATAATGTAATAAAGTATTTTACATTTTTTTGCTATATTTGAATCGATGCTTATTATAATTACGACCATCTACATATTATTATGTTTAATAGTAAAATGATTGTAACTGACTTTTAACTAGATAGTCAGTGAGGACATTTGAGATAAATAAATTGACTAAGTAGGTATAAACTATAAATCGTAATTATTTCTTCGTACGGGAGGTCTATTTGGGCTATTAAACTGTAAGTGCTATTTTAATGTACAGTTTGTTGTAATTAATTATTATTATTAGAAAAATATACGGTTGAATACCTACCAGAACATCTATACAATCGGAAACAGTAACTGATTGCTAATTATAATTATCTTTTTGTTCTTGACTATACTTAGCATGTTATTTCTATGAATTACAAGCTGACGGGGCATACCTACGTTATTTTGCCATTTAGGGTTATGAAAACTAATTTCGTTGACTCTACGATTTCACACTGTGAAGTCAACACCTCCTGAGGATGTCCCGGTGTCGGGACGAAATGTGCGTCAAAGAAAGTATTGTAAAATTGTGGAGTGGTGTTTCATGTGGGCAGTGTTCCTGCATATTGTAACATACGCAATCTTTTCAAGTGGCGGATTATAGCAAAACAAATTAATCGGCCCTACTACATATGAAAACTAGTTAATAACTTATTCTCAGACCTACGGAATGTTTTATACAGTCGTAGGTCTTAGAATAGGAAAGGAAAAAGAATTTGTAAAAAAAAACTCTTCGGTAAGTCATGGCAAAAAGTGAACCAAAGTATGAGTGATTAAGGTGTTTCGGCCCTACCAGCCTGCGAAATTCAATTTTATTTAGTTTTTCGCAAATATTAGACTAACTACACATTGTAGGCTATGGGCAATGAATTTTGCGGGCATAATATTTATGCATCTACATGTTTCTAATAGAAACTTTGCTCGAAAATATCCACTCACCTCACTCAACATATTGGTTCATGAAAGATAATTTTTTGCAGTTTCCCAGATTTCGAGCTATCAGGAACCAATATGAAGCAAATGAGTAATAGTAAGCTGAGTTTTTATCAAAAACATGTAGATAATAAATGTTGTGCTCGCGAAACTCATTTCCATGAGCCTACAATGTATATTTAGACCACTATTAGCGAAAAACTAGATAAAATTTGAATTTTCGCGCCCGGATGGTACCCATCCCCCTTAAGTTTAAAACGCTTTGCGCAAGTGGGCCTTCATAACAACACGAGGCAAACAAAAACAACCGGTTCACACAATCGCAACGAGACCGCTCCTAAAACAAAAAACCCCAAAACGATTACGAATACGAATACTCTAGTCGTGGGAGACGCAATTATTTTCCAATTTTAATCAGAAAATATCACCTTTCACTTCCACTTAACCATTTAAATGTCAATCTCTGATGCGTACTTCGTCTTAAATAGATCAACGGTGCAAACGATTTTCAACTGTAATCTATAATGTTGAAGTTCAAAATCGCTTGCCACGAAAAGTATCCTAAACAATTTAGTTCTGTATGATTAATGTACGTATGGTTTATTCTCTGAGACTTTTCTCATAGTTAGATATTTGATTCTGAGTCTTAATTTACACGTGATGGAGTTCATTTTTAAATTTTTTACTTTTGAAATCCTGAAGGCGGAAGCTAGAATGCTTGAAATTGATAAAAGAATAAGTTTTATCATAATAGAACTTGCTATCGAGCGAATATTTCCAGATCAATATTATTACAGTATTATTTCGGGATAAAAATCTAGATGCCTAATATTACGTAATATTAGTTTCTTCTTCTCAGCGACAGGGCGCGTTTGTGAACCTTCGTAAACTTAGTTTTAAGTCGTGAATGGTTATCACGATTAAAGTGACCATGTAAAAAAAACGACGTGTCATAAGAGCCTTTGTATGCTAGGCCTATATGAAATAAATAATAGTTTTGATACAGTTAAGGAGAAGTAGAGATACTTAATGCCTTAACACCTACAAAACAAGATTTTCTCATCTTTATGATTTTACTAAACTAACTACAGCCCGCGTCTTCGTCTACATGGACCTCAGATTTAGGGTAAAATTGAGCGTATATACCAGATACCAATACCTACCTAATAAATTATTGTATCTATAAAAATGTGCGTTTCTTTGCGTAAGTCCATAATTAGCAGGAAAGATTAAATTATAGTGATATACTTAATCCGCTACCTGAAAAAACCACCACCCACATACCTACAACACCACACACAATTCTCAACGCCCATTTCGTGCCAACACCGGGACATCCTCAGGAGATGTTGACTACACAACGCGAAATTGTATTGTGTTACCAAACTTTATGATTGCCTTAAAGTATTTTATATATATGATTTCTAAGTAACATTTATATTACAATCATAATGAGTGATTCTTTGTTGCAAGTAAGTAAGTAGGTAGGTACCTATGTTGTGAAATTGTTATGAGAATCAATCAATGTCAAATCAGATTACAAATTATTGAGTTGAACTATCAATTATTTATTGTGTAAAGGCTAAATATTGTTTGTTTTGTTTATTATCATCATCATCAATATATTTATAAATGACTTATAGTTTCTCCCAGAAGAATTCCTAATTTTTAACTTTAAGTTTGGGGTTTAAGCCCTAAATCTTTGATTACTTTTATTAATTTTACCGGATGGGTTGGAAATAATTTCAGATAAAAAGTAAAAAGCTCCTGATTAGCTGAAATAAAGTGAACAACGGACACAGCCAATCAGGCGGCAGAGTCTACTTACTTTGCAGATTTTTCTAACGGGATAAATAGACGATACTTGCTCAACGGTTCAAGGATAATGCCGATTCTTGTATGAAAATTGGGCTAACCAAATCATCGGTAAAACATTAGAAATATTCTCAATATTATGTAAAAAAAAGTTTCATAAGTGGTTTGGCGGTTCCACATGTTTCGAAACGTTTAAATACTTTTTTTATAATACTTTAAAACCCCTGTTCACATTTCTCTAAAATAAATATATGCGATATTAAAATTTGAAAGAAGATTCTTCATGCATACGTGCTTAGGACGCAGAGTGAAGCAAATATAGCCCATTTTCAGGCATTTTCCTTTATATACGATAATAATATACATAAAAAAATAAACGGAAGCAAAGTACCAGAATAGCATAGCAACCCTACGGTACCAGAGCGTTACAAGCCAAGCGTTCATACACGAGTAAAGTTGCAAAAAAGAAAGCACGTAATAAGCAAAGTTATAATCTAAGTCGTTACAAGCCCAAGGTGCGCTGTAACCGCGTAATGAGGCTGTCCGGCGATTAATGCCGTAATTAAAACCTACCCCTTTATAAATTTAACGAAAAATGACCGCTTAAAGATTTTTAAGGCCGTAACAAAGTTAATTTGAGGCAGATGCAGACATGTGCGTCGTTGGAACGTGCTAGTCGCTTGATTACGGGTTTTTGTCCTGTCTTGTGTACGTACGAGTTTATTTGCTCGTGAAACTCTGGTCTTACTTAGTTGAGCTGCTCGGGTACTTAACAATATCAGAGGAAAACTGGAGTAAAAAATTAATAATGCTCATTATCTATGCTCTCTTTATCTTCTTTCACTTGTGTTGTTTTCTGTGAAATTCCTAAAAAAAGGCGTGTGGCACTCGGAGACTGCCGCGGTAAAGCTATTGCATAGAATTTAAAGTTATTTTTAGTTTTGCCATCAATCGAAAAGTAGAACTTTTGGTACCAGGCTAACTTCACACTTCAAACTAAGAACTAAAAAGTTGTGGAGTTACGCTCCCTGCTTTCATGCTAGCCTAGTACCAAAAGCTCTACTTTAGGAGTGCCGGGTTATTTTCGTTACGAAATTTCTGGATTCGGTCTGCACCGTCAAAGCCCGCGATAGAAGCTATGCAATAGCTTAAAAAGCTTATGAGCCTAAAATAAAATGTCATACGAGTAACCAAGTATCTAGTAGATACTCCTTGATCACTACTTAATTAAATTAACAAAAGATTGATTTATTCAAACTTATCATGTATTCACATACTTTATCACAAAATTACCATAACTTCAGTAGCTTATAATTAAGTAAATGGTAATAGGAAGTGCATAACAAACAAAAAATTAGACATAATGCTTGTTTTCATAGTCATAACATCATAAACTGATCAAGTTATAAAATTTGCATCGAACATGTCATTAGAATGACCATAATGAACGTTGAACAACGGTGTACAAAAAGTTCCACGGTACGCATACCGTACAAAAAATAATAGCTTATCTCCCTAGATGGTGCAAACGAGGCATAGTGCATTATACTTTTTATAGACACAAAAAATTTGAATTATTATTATTTTTCTTCAATAAAATCGCGTGATATTTTCTGATTGAAAAACCTAAGTAAAACCCTATACTACAGATTTTACCCTATACTATACTTTTGTGAGTTGAATGAATCTATCAGGGATCAAATCTGCTTGGACCTAGTGAGCTGACGAACTTGCAAACTCATAGACCAACGGGATAGTCAAGAGCTTGTGCAACGCAATTTTTTTAACAATATAAGCTAGCGTTAGAGTGTGATTACACCTGATGGAAATTGATGATACAGTCCAAGGTGGAACGCGCTCGCTTATAGGAGATGCCTTGACTCTTGATTTGAATAATTTGTAGGCGTTGGGAAAGACAGTGGGTGCCTGGAAGGGTATTCCAGAACTTTGCAGTTTACAAGGGATCGAATGCGTCCTGCACTGAGAAGAAGCTCCAATATCTTAATTTTTCTCATTTTTATCGGGAACGGCTTAGTTTTTTTACCAATTAAATAAAACATCGTTTTTCTTATATTTTTCCGCTACGTTGCCTGTCTCACGAACCAACGAATTCTTAAGAGTGAGAAGGATAAAAATAAAACCATGGCATAAAGGAGAGTGCCCACGTGTTCAAATGAGAATTAATTCTATATTTTCTCGGCAGTTTCTCCTCAGCTGCGGTCACGGTGTGTGCCGCCGTTACAACGATCAATGCAAGAATGCATTTAATTGCCCGATTTGAACCCAATCTGCGACGGTTGGCACACTTGTATCATTTTTAACATTTGCTAACATTTTGTCGAGAAAATTTCCTGTGTGTAAATTTATTGTAGCGGTCTTCGATAGCTGACGATAGATGGCGTTACCAGCGCAATAGCACACGCTGACAGAGCATTCGACGAGCGTTCTATAAATACAACTTCTGACGTCACACGCTCGGATCACAAGCGGTCCCCAATCCCCAGGCACAACACCTGCCTGAAGGGAAATTTCTCTATTGCCCTCTGCACCGCTAAAATATGAATTTAGGTTTTTAATTAAAATCAAAACCCAAAGGTCATCCTGTCACATGGATCACAATTACTTAATTGCCTATACAGTAAAAGCAGTTTTGCATCCATGGATGGGCAAGAAACAAGGCACTTGCTTTTAAAAAATATATGTAACTTTCTTTAAAAAAACATTCCATAAAATTGAAAATAAAATCGAGGAATGAGTACATACATAGTTTGATGTTGTTCTTTAGCTATCTATTATTCTACATTCAAACTTTAATTACAGCAGAAATCAATTGCTAAAGGATCATAGAATCGATTACTTGTATTTACGAATACGAAATACACCTCAATTGGACCCAATATAATATACACAATATTTCATTTGGTATTCCACAGATCAGGTACTTGTGCTAAAATGCCTAGTGACTTAAAACCAGGAAATGTAGAGTAGGCATCAGGTGGACTGATGACATTTAAAACGTTGCGGGGAGCTAGCCCCAAGCGGTGTAAAGCGATGACGATGATTACTCTAACTATTATTTTCCTCTTTTTAGCAAAACCTATTTTATTTTAAAGGAAACGTTTGTTTAAGGTAATACAAGCGATGTTAGTAACTTGTAGTAAATACTAAATAATAAATATTAATATCTACTTGTTTTAATTGAGATTTATTTTTAAACATGGCAATACGAATGCGGCGCAGAAGCAATGACTTTTCCGTTTACGGTACACTTAATTGTTGCAAAGAGTAATAAATATTATTATAGATAGCATCTTTTACGTATGACTGAGTAAATAAAAAGTGCAGGTTTTATGAATATGAATCTCTACTGGCTACTTAAATAGTCGAATACGATACTTACTTATACATATTATTAGAAACTTAGTAGTCTAACTAACATTATAAAGGCGAAAGTTTGTATACCTATATTTGTGAGAAGTTTGTTAATCCCCAAATTAATCCTACAAGGAAGAATAAGTAAAATAAAATAAAAAATAATAAAAATATTTATTGTTTTCAAGCATTAGGTACATCACATTTTAGGTTGAGCGTTTGATGCCAAGATGAGTATAAAATAAAAGCGTGTTATAGGCATCAAAGTAAACTGATTTTGCTGAAAAATTGAATTGTTACTGGTGGTACAAGACTCTCCTTAGTCCTTACAGATTTCATTCGGGAAGGTACCACCGCAATATAAAATCGATTGGATGGCGCGGCAATTTTTATGCTCGATAATTTCCGAAAAAACCAGTGAGATGTCACCGCAGCGTCAGTTACTCTACCATGAAGCAGTAATGTATTCGGTTTGAAAGGCAAATGATTACTGGACAAAATGAGACCTAAGAAGTGATGTCGCAGAATGAAGAGCGCATTGCAGTGTCGTATAATATTGCAATGCAAAATTATGGGACGCACTAAATCTAACATGGACATTGGGCGTGCGTAGGTATCACTTAAAATCAGGTAAACTAATAAAATAACTTTGAGCCCTGGAATCATTTTTAGGGTTCCATACCCAAAGGGTGAAAACGGGACCATAATTTATTACTGAGACTTCGCTGTCTGTCCGTCTGTCCGTCTTTCACCAGCTTTATTTCTTAAACCGTGATAGTTAAATAGCTAAAATTTTCACAGATGTTGTATTTCTGTTGCCGCTATAATAACTTAAATACCTAAAGAACATTAAAATATGTAAAAAGTGGGCCTGAACATACAACAAACGTGATTTTTTTGCTAGTTTTTGCTTGATATTGACAATGGCAATAGGTAGACGTTTGAAATATTCGCAGAATCTTTAATTATACATTCACTTTAATAATAAATGATAAAATAAAAAAAATGTTTAAATTGGGCTCCCATTAAACATTTGTTTTATTTTAATTACAACAAACGCATTTTTTTTGCTGTTTTTATCAATTCTGGTACGGAACCCTTCATGCACCGAGTCGGACTCGTGCATGACAGATTATTTCAAAGTGACAAAACAGGTGACAATCCAAGATTATTGTCGACGTGGAGTTATTTAAGGAATCGCCGCATCGAGCAAAGAGCGACCTCTCCTCACCTGCTGCAGATGCAAAAACGCCGTGCCATTTGAACCCTGCGTATGCGCATACGTACAAAGTACACTGTACAGACAGCAAAACAATAAGGGTAACTATTGTTAAAAATATTTTTTTACACTCTACAAATTATGGCTTGACGGCCATCTCACTTTATCTTATTCTTAGCAATTCTTGTATATTATATATATTTCTATATAATCTGGATCTCGGAAACGGCTTGAACGATTTTCATGAAATTTAGTATGCAGGGAGTTTTGGGGGCGATAAATCGATCTAGCTAGGATTCATTTTTAGAAAATGTCGAATTTACCAAAAAAATAAAAATATGACTACTGCTGCCATCTATTGGCCACCGAGCGAAGTTCGGTCACCCAGATATTATTATGCTTATCTCAAATTATAAGTAGGGGGAAGATGTAAGGGGGTAAGGAAGGGTAAGGAGTAAGAGGGGAAGGGTAAGGGGAAGGGCAAGGGGAGGGGGGAAGGGGGGAGGCTAACCTTGCAATGGAACGCTAAAAGGCTTGGCGGTGTATCTTTGCTGTAAGGTTGGTAATTATCCTCGGTCGTAGCCTCCCTCCAAACCAGACTTGAACCAATTTAGAAATTATACAATTTTAAGGAGACTAGTGAAGAGAATCGAATCCGCAACCTCCTACTCCAATCCCAGCGTACACCACTGTGCCAATGTGGTCGTTAATCAGGGAGGGAGGTAAGTTATCTATACTTATCATTTTCACAACTTAACATATGCTTGCATTTTTCGAGATATTATTTTGTAAGCGCATGCTCGCTAACTGGCCACACTTGACGCTCATGATTCTATCGATTGTCATATTGAGCTTTAATTATAAAATAAACTCGGCATGCTGTTTACGTTCCAAATTAACTAGAACTCTATGTATAAATAAAAAGTTCATCAAAACCGGGTTCAAACCCAAGCACGATACGTCCTCAAGGCTTGATACAAAGAATTAGTAGCCTAAATACGTAGTAGCACGTAAGCATGTTATAGCTGTTCCAAGCATCTGCTACTGATTAGCTTGTGTACTAAGTATCTGCTATTAATGAGCATGCTTATTCCGCATGCTAATCATTTTGAGCATGCTCTAATAGCATGCTTTTTATTAGCATGAGTAACTTTTTTATTTTGCTGACTGTACCATACCTCCTACTAGCGGCCTGGAGCTATGACCTACTCACAGTAGGCCATGACTTTTTGTGAGCTAAAACATTACTTCCAAAGAAAATCATGAATTGAAAATCACAACTTAAGAGTCCCGTGAACTACGATGTCTCCATTCATTCAAAATACCAAATCATTTGTAATTCGTGCATATTTCGATCATGTTGTAGTGTTATTCGGATTCATATAGTAATAATCTATGCTGCTGGCCATATTTGGTTCGGAGATACTTCTTTAAAACGAAATAATAATCAATTTTGATCAAAACTTTTATAACTTTGGTCGAGTTCCATAATTCCAAAAATTATGAATGAACACTTGTAACTTTCTTTATTAACTGGTGTTTTTCTGTAGCTAGACAATAAAAACTGTGCTCCTGAACTAATGCGACGTGAGATAGTGGTATTTTTTTACAAAACAAATGAGCAGATAACATGTCCTCTTTGGCATACCTAAAAATAATCAAAACTAAATTTGTTTACAATTTCGTTTAACAAAAGTATTTCGGAACCAGATATGGCCAGGAGCACAGATTATTACAATATAAACCCGAATAACACCACAGCATGATCGAAATTTGCACGAATTACAAATTATTTTGGTATTACGAATGTATGGGAGACATCGTGGGTAAGCAGACTTAATTAGGGAATTTAAGTTTTTAATATTATGCGTTTAAATATTCTATGATTGAATCGTTGTACCTAAGATAACTGCGAGGTCTCAACAAATCACTATTCTTGTACCTATTTGATTAAGAATTTGGACATTATCAATTCTCAAGCATCGTTAATCTATATCTTAATATATATAAATCTCGTGTCACAATGTTTGTCCGCGATGGACTCCTAAACTACTGAACCGATTTAGTTCAAACTTCGTGAATATCTGTCATATGGTCCAACTTAAAAGATAGAATAGTTTTTATCCCACGTGGACGAAGTCGCGGGCATCAGCTAGTACTTATAATAAAACTGTAAAGGGTCGAGTTCTGTACATTGAAGATATTTTGAAAATTTTTGTTGGAGGACACTATTTAGTCGATACTGAAGCCAAAACTGTAATTTGTTTAATTTTTGTCTGTCTGTCTGTCTGTCTGTCTGTCTGTTTCACGACGGGGCATCACGGCTAATCCGCTGGATGGATTTAAATGAAACTTGACATGATTATAGTTCATACCCTGAGGTAGGACATAGGATACTTTTTGTCCCGAAATTCATCATGGTTTCCCTGGAAGACGGCATCAAAGTCCAAACGTTTTTCAGTTATAATTCATTAAAGCGTTGTCCGATTCCATTCATTCTTTTTTTGTTAGAAAGGAGGTTCTTTAAAGATTATTCCATACAAATCTTATCATCATCACTTTGGTAGTTCAGAAATAACAGACATCAGAACCTTTAAGTTCAAGTAGGTAGGTGACTTGAAACTCGGAATGCACAAAGAACCTAGGGCTAGGACGTAGGGTTCAAGTAAGACTGGAGTACCCTTACAGCCGTAAATAAATGGGCTTAGCAGGAGATTTTGTATGGTTTTAAATTTTTCACTTTTAGGGTGAACAAAAATCATGTAACTGGCGTTATCGCTACGTTATACCGTATAGCGCCATCTCTACAATTTATGTGGAACTTGAATGTAAAACTGAGATAGGTACTACCGAATTTTTTTCATTTTAAATAAAAATTAACTGTCATGTTATTTACTGTTTCCTGACTTTATATTCAGATGGCACTGTTAAGTCATGAACAGATTTAAACTTTATCATCCGCAATATGGAAAGGGTAAGATAATGGTTCACAAATATTTTTAACTCTTAGGTCTTATCGATCCTAACCGACTGACTGTCATCTAAGGTCTTTTTATATGTAAGGAAATATATAGCCATTGTCCATTCTGATGTTTTGGATTGTATTGAGATGAAGCAAAGATTTTTAAAAGACTTATATTATGTTGGGCTGGGGAATATTGTTAGTAGAGTAATTTATCCCAGTGGTACCTACCCGGCCGAACTCTGAAAGAAGAGTTCTACCACCAGTACAACTTTTCACATGGTTTAATAATTTTTGACATATTTCACGGTTTCAGAATAAAAATCACAATGAAAAGGACGATGCTAACTGTCGATATTTCGATACATTGGTACAAGCCGTGGTCACGTAGTGACCACGACCTGTGCCACTGGGTCGAAATATCGACAGTTAAAATCCTCTTTTTGATCTTTCAACTACGTATTAATGAAACTTTATATTATTATTAAGAAAAAGGAGTTTTCAAAATCACCACAAGATAACCCGCGCAAAGAAAGAACAGGTTGCTGTACAACATCACACCAGAATCCCGCGAAAAATCAAGGAATTCCAGTAGGAAGGTTACATATTATGTAAAAAAATCGTAATTAACGCGGGCGGAGCCGCGGGCAACAGCTAGTATAATTAATAATAATATGATAATAACCTCAACACTAAAGTAGTGGCCTTATTTTATCGCTCGAGTCGTGGCCCATAGTTTTAACTCTTTAGTTTAGATTTCACTATTCAATTATATTATTATTCCAATAAAATTATTCACAATGATTTATTAGTGTATTTATATTGTCACATTGAATTTGAAGCAATTTATTATGAAATAATAAATTCTTACATCGTTTATTCGAATTTAAACGTGTGTAAATTTTGTACAAGGCGTTCTTTAAAAGGATTAAATTTCCAATGGTTAAGTAAATTACCTTCATAAAAATTAATTACCGTTTGACACTACATTCTCGTCTAGTATTAAGCATTTTAGTTAAAAAGTAAACTAAGAATCTATTTATTAGGTATTAGATATTCATAAGATATCAGTAAATAGTTTTTGCATGAAATTAACTAAAAAAGTGCTTGTGAAACATCGTGTTAACATAAAGGATGACGTGTTTGGGTTTTATCCATTGAAAAATCTAGAATAATAAATAATTTATACATATTAAGTTTTTAGTATTAACTAAAAACATTTAGTAGTAGTATTAACTAAAAACAATACAAAACAATATTTTTTTAAGTTTACCTACTTAGACATGATCACTATTAAAAGGACTTTTATTCAACCTAAAAAGGCTGAGATCTGATACATTATTCATATTGCCCTCTATGACAAAATTTTTTATACATAAATCTCTAAAAAAAATGAGAGTTCATAAAATTTCCAATTTTTGAGAATCACTAAAGTAATTTATTTCACAGAAGTTTGTAATAAATACACTTACATAACCCTAAGCTGTAGTGTTTTTAAAAATTTCAAAAATAACATTTTTAAGACTGCAAACTTGAGGTAAGTTTCACACTAGGTACCTAGGTAGGTACTTCAGACCAACAATAATTTAATAATATCATGAAATAGACGCAACTTCTTTATATAGTTATTATCAATGCTAAGATTTGGCCATGAAGTATCGATTTCTTTCACCCATCCCTAATCAGAAGTGATGTTAACTCATGTTAACTTGTTAAAAAAATAGTCTTAAAATATTGCCACCCCCAGTTTACTCCAGGTGTAGATTATAAAGTATGAGTTGTCATTTACGTCAGTCAAATTAATAGCTGTACCTTTATAGCCCTTTTATGTCATTATATGGACCACAATTACGCGTAAATGGCTGACATTCGATGATTGCTATAAAATATGTTATTATAAAATTTTCGTATTGATTGATAATTTAGAGTCCATTATGAATTTATGTAATAACTCAAAAGGTTGATGACTTAACACATAACTAACTATATGTACAGGGCGACTGTCAAGTCTGTTTAAAGCCAAAGATCAATTATAACCTTCCTCAGTGATTAAAGCTGGCTCAATGATTTTAAATACTAATGCTTAAGCGGTGCTTCATGCCGGAACAGCTCCTGATACTATAATATGAGGCACAGATGCGTTCTGGCATGGAATAGGTACTACAGTCACCATTAGGATGGCTCTGCTAAGTATCAGCTTGATGCATTGGACTCGGTTGATCACCGCGTTCGCAGAATAATCGGCAAGGAATCACTAACGCGGGCAAAATTGTTCAGCTTGCAACACCGACGCAATGTTGCCTGTTTAGCGGTTTGTTACCTAAGTGGTAGGTTGCCTGTTTAGTGAGTGTGCTCAGGAACTACATGACCTTGTACCTCCTTCACCTTACTACCAAGGACTGCAAGACACCGAGAGCGGTGGCATCTTTATGTGGTTGATATCGCACGAAACGTTTTTCTTTCACTTTTCTGATACGAACCGCTAAAGTGTGGAACGCCCTTCGAGTCTCCGTGTTTCCAGCCAAGTATAATGTGGGTATAACCTAGTATAACCTTCAAGAGACGAGTGAATAGGCATTTTCTACGCAAGCGCACTCCAACCTAGACGTAGACTTCATCATTGCTTTCCACCAGACATTATTGTCGTCAAGCGCAAGCCTATAGGTATTTATACAATAAAAAAAATAAACTACAGTAGTATGTACTAAAGTACAACTTTACGGTAAGCCTGGAGACTTACTAGCTGTGTTTCAGTTTGTAGAGCACTGTAGACGACGAAATTAGTCACTGAGCAATGGCGATAAGCGCCATACAGTGCGTCTTATTGCACAGCAAAATCGTGGGACGCGCTGCATCTGACATGGACAGGCGTGCCTATCATTGAACATTTTTTTCTTTCGTATGAAAAATGAAACCACAGGCGGTATCAAACCGTGGCAAGGTCTGGAAACCGTGTGTACGACGTAGATACACAAACACGTTTTTCTCTATTGTAAATCGATGGTAATTAAATAATTACCGCCCCTTCACACCGCAAAGTCATTGTCATAATATAAGAAAAATAAATATATTATTATCAACAAGGCCAAGGACCTGCGTAATTTCCTATGAAGCAAGTACATAATAATTAAGTATTTAGTTTTTTCCATATTTTTTTAAAAAAAGATCCAATTTATTACACTTCCACCTTTGACTGCATCGTCACATTTTTATTTTTTCATTAATTATGATTTAAAAGTAATGATGGCACATTGATTCAGGCCTCTTGTAGGGAAGGATTCGGGAGTTTGATTCCTGGGCACCTTTGATTTTTCGTATAATTAGTTATGTGCAGCGTTTGTGACAACAGAAGTTGAAGAAGCTGCGTTTTACAGTCTCATAATTTCCTTAATTTCTCGTGTTTCAGGCAGTACGATCATAAGGTTATTATAAAAAAGGTAACTTCTCAACGAATATTTTATATCATCTACGCCAACTATAGCTGGTATACTATGAGGTGTTAAATAAAAAATACAACTGTAGGTCGTGTGTAATTGATGACTAAAAACTGATAGAGAAGGTAATAAACTATACATAAATTTCTTACACTAAAAGTTAAATTTTCTTTGCACCATTTCCTAATTTCCTTACATTACTCCCTTCCTAGTCCATCAGTTTATATCAAAGTACCAAATAATTAGTACATGAGATAAGAATTTCCATCAATGCAAAAAACCCTAACCGTCCCAATGCCAATTCGAATCCGTTAGTCGATTATTCGATTAAACTCCGTCACAATTCACGACACCAATCGATTTAACTGTATCGATATGACGCCTATTATTCACCCCATAAATTGTAAACTGAATAATAAAATCGATGTAATAGGCCTCGACTAATTTTTGAACGGTCGCGTTCGCTATGCTCGATGGTTCGAAGATGTAAATTCGCTGGATGTTCCTTGTTATAATTATGGATGTATATTCATGAGAGCACTTGTCCTCCTCACTCTTACGAGTACGTTGTGAAGGTGCGACAATGATGCATTACATGGCAGTATCAAGAAAAAAACCTGATTATTAAAAATAAAAGTTGTTCTGAGCATATTTCATTCACTAAATTTACCTACCGATACAGTAGAAAATAGAACAATGTTTGGTATTTCTTTTCTAATTGTGTTTCCATCTCTAGATGAATATAGCTGAAGAACTACCAAAATCTTATTTAAGCGCCCTCCAAGCCGGTGAATTAAATACAATCGATATTGTTAAAACGATTTATATTTGAATGGGATTAAAAATTATTTAGTTTAAGGGCTTATAAATGGAAACTAAATCACTATGATGGTGATGAAATAAAATTTAACACCTAAGCAATATTATTATTGCTTAGGTGTTTAATTTTATAAGATAAAAATATTCATGACAACATAATATTATTGCCTATTAAGTATTAGGTATGTTGCTTAGTGTAAGATTTTCGTAACTTCCTAATTATTGTAAGAATTACAATTTTTAGATTTATTTCCATTATAATAGCATACCATCTAAGAATTTAAAAACGTTACATTTAATTTGAACAACACCAATTATTTAATTTGTTTTAAAAATTTATTTAGGAGGAGTTAGTTTCACCTGTTCTATAAAGGTGTAAGTTGCACTTTTACTAATTATTCATATGACAGAAAAGAACTGACGGTCACACACTTCTAGTGACTCTATGTCATAGTACAAATGTTACAACGTTAAGGCTAGAGTGACACAAAGTTATTGAAGACCATATTACAAAATACAGAAATAACAAATTCGTGTATAAGTTCAATTTTTGGCAATCGAAACTATGAATTTTTGATGTTTTCATAATTTTATGAATCGATTTGTTCCGATTTTTGGTTTAATCATGTCCGTTCCGTATAGGTTCCGCAGTAAGGTCTATGGACCACGATCCACGCCACAAATCACCACAGATACTTATCACCAGTCAGCACACGCGTTTCAATAGGGACTGTTTCCGCCATATTACATGGAATATTTGCGGAAAGTTTTACAGCTGATGGCGCTCCTTTTTTCTTTTGTGAAGAGGGTTTACATAAAATGTTCAGGCAGTCCAGGTTTACTTATCACGTGATCAAAGAAACCACAGGTAGCCGTGTGACGTACTAATGGGGAGGCACGCTGCCGATTTATCCCGCTAGGTGTCCCATCGTCGCTGGTGTTGTATATATGTCAAAATCCATACATATTTTTTCCAAAACTTGAATAATTACTATATATATAGCTGCTTGTGCTGATTCATTCATTCACTCATTGATCACCTCTCCTGAACAATTTTGTATGAAAATTTTTTTTTTCATGGATGGGGTCGTATAGAAGAAAAAAATTCATTCGGAGGAAAAATACGGAGAGAGCTGATGATTGAGGATATCGAAGACAGATGAAGAGCACAGCCAAGGGTATTGGAGATAGGTGGGGGGTGCTCGACCAAATGTCATTTGAAATGTCATCCAATTGGCAGTGAGCTGAAAAAAAATTCAAAATGGCGGATTCAAAATGGCCGCCATACAAACTTCACTGGCGTCCATCTCGAAAAGTATAAAAGATGGAAGAACGGTTTCTGGACAAGAAGTGATCAGGACCCGAAGGTCTACTCGATGGATAGAAAAAAAAAATCAAAATGGCGGAATTTATTTTTCCATAGAAAATGTATGTGGAATACTGAAGAGACCACGAGTTGTAAAACATGAAGTGCATTGACGTGGTTTTTTGGAAGACTACCACAGAAAAATATGGAATGAGGTGATGATTGAGGATTATAAAGACAGTCGAGGAGCATGGGCAAGTTATTATAGTTAGGTGGGGACTGCTGAAACAAAAAATACTCGGAACTTCACGCAATTGGCAGTGAGCTGTAAAAAAAAACAAAATGGCGGATTCAACATGCCGCCATACAAATTTCGTATTGTTCTATCTCGGAAAGTATAAAAGATAAGAGAGTGGTTTCTTAGAAAGAGGTGATCAAGATCTCAATTTCTACGGGATGCATGGAAAATAATTCACTGTGGCGAAATTTTTCTTTCCATGGAAAATGTACCTACATACTATGAGAAGAGATAATGATGTAGGATTTGGATGGTGTTTGAGGAGCACTGTCATGGTTTTAAAGATAGTTAAGGGCTGTTGGAACAAAAAATACGCTGAACCTCATCCGATGAGGTTCAGCGTATTTTTTTGTTCGAACTGCCCTTAACTATCTTTAAAACCATGACAGTGCTCTTTGGTAATTTTTTCAGCTCACTGCCAATCGGATTCCAATGAGCGATGGAGATGACGGCGATACCTTTATGGGCGGGAAGACGGCACGCGGGCCACATGTGGCCCGCGCACACACGCGCCTTACTAGTCTCATATAACTCAGTAAATTGCCTAAAATCTGTGCCTACCACTGTAATAGTAATGACGCACATTGTTTTCCTGCGAATGAGCAGCGAAGAAAAATTATAGGTCATAGATAGGTCTAGCTTAACGCATTAAAAATAGAAACCATGGTTTTTCGCCTTTTTTCAGTTAAAAATGCATTCCGCATTTCTTAATTCAGTTTTTTAATTAGCCACAGTCATCAAGGAATACATTATTGCGCTTTATTACGATAAAGTTAAGGCAAATTGTAACCTCAAAATTCACCTGTGTTTTTGTCTATCTCCACCGATGTTCACAAATGTTCCTGACCACAGATAAATTAGATAGCAATGATCAATCTGTCAGGTACCAGCGGGGGTGGCGCCATCTGAGATTAGCTTTGCCCGTGCCTCCCCATTTCAGACGGAAGCCGCGCGCCAGCTACTTTGCTCGCGTTAGTTCTTATACGATCTATTTCACGCGCTGCGTGCGCCCGATTGCGAGACAACCTTAGTACGTCGAATGAGATAAATTTGAGCGATAGAAAGAGACCACCTTCTTCTATAATTGCTCTAGGAGCGAGGGTGGAGCCAGGCGCTATTTCGAACTGTATCGCACTTTTTGTATCAGCGCTAGCGTCGATATTTCTTTAAATCATCTTGCGGAGTGAGCCTTTTGTACCGTTAGGTACTATTGTGTATTCCCTGGTTCAGGTGGGCTCATCTTTAGGTCTATATCAGTGCACGTATTCCACAAAAATCCTATACATTTAAACGAGCAATTCTTGTATATATATATTTCTACATAATCTGGATTTCGGAAACGGCTCGAACGATTTTCATGAAATTTAGTAGGTATACAGGGGGATTTGGGGGCAATAAATCGATCTAGCTAGGATTCATTTTTAGAAAATGTCGAATTTACCAAAAAAAAATATGACTCCTGCTGCCATCTATTAGCCAGTAGTTAAACTACCGAGCCAAGCTCGGTCACCCAGATATTATATTAATTAATCGCATCAGGTGCCTAGGTGGATAGGTTTAGGTGTTTAGCTGGGCGCCGGAGATGTACTCACCTCTTTCCATTCCTCCGTCGCCTCTTCGTGGCGTACACGGTCCCCAGCTGGCTGGTCTGCGGCTGCGGCGGCCGAAGCAGGCTCGTGTCCACGCAGCTGTCCAGTGCGTAGCCACCCTGCCCGCCCCAGCCGCACAGAGGCAGCTTCGACTCAGTGGCTATCTTGCCGGCTGCGAGCCCCCGCGCGCCCAACCCCTCCACGGACGGATGGAAATCGTTCGGAGACACTTTGACGCACCGCTGTTGCTATTCCATCAAAACTTATGTTGATAAGTCAGCAACAAAACTTTTGTTGCATTTGTATCACTAACGCACAGATCATTATTAGATACGTCAATGTACAACAATGTTGTCTCTACACGCAGCTATATTGTCAATTGGGCACACTGTTGTATATTGTCAAAAATAAGTTGACAACAAAATTTGTTGCATATTTAACACTACATGAAGCATATTGCATGAGTTGTCGTTTATTGTTATCTTTGCATCCCACTATAATGTTTTAAGACACCGTCGTGTTGCATTTGTGTCGCATTATAATCACTTAATCTTCATACAATTACGTCTTCTTGCATTGAAATGTTTTTACTTTACACGTAAAGCTATGTCCTGTTTTCAGTAGATACTAGAAATAATCATCAACAACACTGTTGCATTTACACGCAATTGTAGTTGCGTTTACGTCGCATCTGACTTGTTAAGTTGTCAATCAAACGTTTGAAATCACTTTATACAAGTAATCGCAGAATGTGTCACTATTATTTTCCAATATTTTTGTCGTTAAGTAAGTCAAGTTATAACTTTAATTAAGTAAGTTATAGTTAACTAAGTTAAGTTGCAGATTAACTTACTTAACTATAGGTTCTTAGGTGCATATTTATAAGCAATAATATTATTGGTGTATTTCGGTTCCACTATCACAATTATTTTATTTTAAGTTTTGGTTGTCAACATAATTCAATTAAGCTCAATTTAATGCTTGTGGCATTATAAACTTATTTTTAATTGCAATTTAGAATGATAAAAAGGTACTAAACTACTATTTTTTTTTCACTGCAGATTTGTTGCAATAGGTATGCTTGCTTATTTTGATATTAAAAAATAAATAAAACAAATACTTATTTATTTAACTAACCATATAAATAAAACAAAGTTAAACAATGATTTATTTCAATGAATTAGTTTGACATGATAAATAATTATGTATTATTTTGAAATTAAAATAATCTGAATATTTTTAATAGGTAAAATACCTACTAGGATTATAGGTGATTGTAAGTTAATGTACCTATAGCAGGTACCTAGGTACTTTTCAAGTTTACCAATTATAATGAAGATATGTACCTAAGTATCTGGGCAATATATTTCTGAATATTAATAAGCAAAACTGATTGCCTCGTAGCCTCGATTTTAATCTCTGTTTAAAAAATTATTGATCCGTTGATAATTAACACTTCCGCCGGTAAAAATACTCATTAAACAATATTATAAAATTGGTTTAATAATTTACTTAATTGATTGTTTGTTGTTAACACTTTTAGCATTGTGACGTCATAATTTGAAATCTGAACAACCTACTTAATTGGTAAACCTTTTTTAAAAAAAGCTAAATTAATTTAAGCTTCCTATTAAATCCTATCTACCTATGTATCTTTATGTTCGTTTGAATTTCTTTATATTCTGTTAATTCCATTTTCACTTACTTATTTAAATAAATTAAATTACTACCTATAGATAATATAGGTATCGCTTTTACCTTTAGTTGCACATTTATCAATTAGAAATAGAAACTTTTTTGGAAGATGACTTGAGCTCAAATCTGAATGGAAGAAACTGGTTTGAAACGAAAAAGGACCGAACAAAAATTTTCACAGCACTATTGTTTTTCAGTCTGCCAACACTGATTTCAGGTTCCGTCACCAGATGTCACTTTGCAACTTCAACTAATTTTTTTTTCTTTTCACCACTCTTGCATATCATCACTAAACACTGTTCAGTTTTTTATTGTCTGTCAGGTTTTTTATTCACGTGGTTTTTTATTCAGGTGTATATCACCCGCGCGTGGCGTTTACGCCAAGCGCTTGGTACCGTGTGGCGGGACTCTATCAAAGACCCTAACCGAGGTGGGCGGGGCTTGAACTGACCACGCCCCCACACCTCGGCCCACCAATCGCGACCCCCCCGGCGTCATCAAAGCGCACTCGGGGCCGTACTTCGCGTTTTTATTTTCAGTACACTTCGATTTCTTTTGCGCTTTTTTTTTTCTTATTGAAAGTAAATTGTATCGCTTCTATTCGGCTTCCGAAATGCCAGTGTTGACATGGGAGAAAATATCATTGCGTTTTATTTAATAAGACTTTTGTTTTGTTGTGTTTGTTGGGCTCGAAATGGCTTCGGATTTTACGATGTGATGTTATTTTTTTTTTGTGTTTATTCGGGTGAATGTTTATAAAAATATTTAATAAGTAATACAATTTGGCTTTCAATAAAAATTCTTATATCTCCTGTATCTATTCCAGGTAGGTATGTACGTTTTTCCTTGTTTTTTTTTTATTAATTACCTTGATACTTAGATAGGTACTCAGGTATATTATTTTTCGAACAAACATGAGTTGAGTTTAGACACGTCTCTAATATACCTAGGTAATGAGAGTTTTTTCTTTTTATAGCACTTTCAATATAATAATCAAAAACTATAATAGTTTCTATTAAAAAACGTAGCCCCTAAATCCGTCCCCCGTCAATGGGGGTGACGTCACAACATGGCAGCCTGTAGGGGAGAGTTTTCGCATTTTCCCCTCGGCCGTCGGCGGGGACGGACAGTGGACACGGAGAAAATTGGGTATTTGACTCCAATTTTTTTATTACTTTATTATAAAGTAGAATTAAAATAATGACGTGCAATGAAAGAACTAATTAAATCGATCAAATAACAAAAAAGTTATAAGCATTTAAAGATTTGTGATTAGACAGAGATAGCAACATGAAATTGTGACGTCACACCTTACCAATGCCATAGTAGCTTCGTGCGGCTTCATACAAATTTTCGTTTTGCGAGAAAGGGATAGAAGATCCCCCCACTCCAAAGTTTAAACGCCTGTTACTTTGTAAATCTTCGTTGGATTTTAATATTTCTTTCACTGCACGTTATTATTTTTATCCTAGTTTATAATAAAGTAATATTTTTTTATGAATTCAAAAGTAGTGTAAGACCCAATTACTGGCGTTCTTCGAAAATAAATGCCATTCTTAATATAATGGCAGCAAGTAGGTATACCTTGGTTAGGTTACCTGTTTGATTACGTACCTACCCTGATGTAGAGGGACAGAGACACTGAAAAATAATTGGTTAGGTGCGAGTCGGGTTCGCGCACTGAGGGTTCCGTAATACTACCTATAGAAAAAGCGAAACCATAAAAATCCCTTTTTGTACCGAACCGCAACCTTATAATTTTGCTTTTTGAGGTTAACTGCTAATACCAAAAAAAGTATAACAGATACATAGTTTATTTTATTTTTCCCGTAAACCAATACACAAGTAGGTAACGCCTTTTTAAATAAAAATAGAAATGATTTTCAAATTTTTATGATTACACTGACTACAACTACTTATTCCAAATTTCATATCGATATCTCTAATAGTAACTGAAATAGAGGGTCGTGACAGACAGACAGACAAACAAAGGGATCTTATTAGGGTTCCTTTTTTTTCTTTTGAATTACGGAACCCTAAATAAATTATAGGAGAGAGAGAGAGTAAAATAAACAGACCTAATTCAAATTTCATAAATCAGTTTTTCAAAAATTGTAGTAGAATTACCTATAGGTACCCTATACCTACACATTGTAGGTTTATGATACCTTATGATATTTGCACGAATAACAGTACGGTTCATGTTTTTAATAGAAGTTTTACTAGAATATTCCCATTCCCTTCATATTACTCAATTCTAGAATGATTTCCCAAACGATATTTTGTCCAGTTACCCAGACTTGGAGCTAAGTAGCTATAATCTTTGTGGTTGGACCATACAGATTCTTTTTAAGAGCGGATTAGGTACTTATAGCAAAACAAATTAAAAGCAGGACGCCTTTATACAAAGTGTAACGAAAAGTTATTGTATTAAAGAGTACATAAGTACCTATAGTTGATAACGAATCACCCTGTTAAAATATTAAATAGAAATAAGCATATGCATTTTTCCATATTTACATTATGGAAAAATAAATATGCTTATTTCTATTTAATATTTGTACAGGATGATTCGATATCAAGTACACATATTATGTACGCTTCAATATTATTTCAACTTTTCGTTACACGTTGTATAAGTATTAGATTTAAATGGAAAAAAACTTAATTCCGTTGATATAAAGGACACACACACTGTAGCCCCGGTGTCGTCGCGGGTGTAGCCGGCTCTCCACAATAGCTCGTGATTTACGCGCCCCCTGCCGCCCGCCTGCGACATCGCCGCGTAAATCATAAACGAATTGCCGAAAATCACGCGCCCCTGAATGTCTACTCTGATTGTGGGTGTGGGGACCAGGCATACGTTGAAGCGATCAATCATCAATTCGATAAACAGAGAACTATTCCTACGTTTTCCTATCGAGTCCGCTCGTGTTAATTTCGCATATCCACTAAACCCGACGGAACAACACATTTTTTCGAGAAATGTAACCGATGTTCTACCTCCCTACATTTATATTTCAGTAAAATCAGTTCAGCAGTTGCAGCGTGAAAGTCTAACAAACATCCAAAAACGCAAAATTACAAATTAACGAACTTGTAAGTACATTCATAATATTGCACTCGTAATAAGATTAATGTTACAAGGGGTCAAACTAATTTTTTTTCCTTTGAGTGCGTTATTTTCAGTTCAGAGCGAAGCAAAGAATTATATTTTACTAATAGAATAATTTGCTTCTTTTTGAATACGACGCATCATTGCTGAAATGGAAAATGGAAAGGGAAATTGGTAGTAAACCCATCAACCTATCTGAAAATCGTATGAAAATTAAGCGAAAATTATTCTTTGCAAATAAAAGCATATAGAGTTTGAAAATGACGTACATGTTAAAGAAATATTCAAAGAACCATACGAGTAAATATAATACCTACCTATATACAATTGAATGGTAATCTTATATAGGTAGGGATATATACCACATAATTATTAATCCACATGATAAATTTATCTATACGCTTTGAAGATAATACTTTCACTAGTTCCGCTTGCAACTTGCACCAAACATTCATGTAGTAAAATTCTTAAAGGTATACAAGTGTTCATAAAAAGTACTTTATTTTGTTTTACGGTTTATATGTCGTATAGTACTTAATTATTATATTATCTGATATAGTTAGCGTACATAATTCACGTCTCAAGGCGAATTTTACTTAATGGTGATTGAACAAGGTAACTTTTGATGTTTATTTTGTGAGGTTTGTGTGTAACTATGACTTATTACACGACTGCCCAAAAAAGGAGTGTAAAGTTTTTAGGATTCATGTATGTATGTATGTATGTGAGCTTCTTTATTCTACCATAACTTCTGGAGGGCTGAATATATTAGCACATATGGGGTATCTTTAGAATCGTTACATCATTCCTAGTAACATAGGCTATATGTTTTTGGAAAAGTTGTGTTTTAATTTTTGAATTATTTACTTGTTTTGGCTTTTGTCTGCCATTTGTAATAAAATAAATAAAATAATAAAAAGCCTCTATTCTGATACGCTACATAATATTATAATTTAACATTCGTACATTTCAACAGTGGGATTGACATAATTTGCTTTACTTTATATTATTATTTATGTTTTTGTTATACACTATTACTATTATTAATTAGATTATTTCAGTTCAAACACTTATAAATATATAATGTCAATATTATGTTATGAGGTGTTATCCACTTTTAATAATAAAATATTATGTCATCATAATTCATATTAGAAGTCTTAATTTATATGTCATGTTCGTAGTCAAATTTAATTTCGCGTAAGAGTCGCCTCTACGGCGTAGGCCTTCCCCAAAACTCTCCACAGCTGTCTATCTCTAGCTTTCCGCATCCAATCTGGTTCACATTTTTGTAAGAAGATATCCCTCCACCTTCTCCTTTGGCGACCCCTTTTTCGTTTTCTCTCTCTGGGAATCCATTCCGTTATCCTTTTGGTCCATCGAGTGTTATCTAACCTACAAACATGGCCTGCCCACTGCCATTTATAACATTTGCTAAAACTTTAGGAGTTTCTGAACTGCAGGGCTGCATTAAACCAGGGGTATGATTTATGAATCTGTGTAGTACCTGTACTCGTACTGATACTTTTGAAACTACTTTTGAAAAAAAAACCTTTTTTTACACTCTACAACTTAGTATCTAGGTATAAAATTGCGATCTCACCTGATGGTATGTGATGAATGATGTTGCAGTCGAAGATGTCATCTTATTAACTTGGAAGTGGTAGGAAAACTCACCCCTGTAACTGTTTCTACACAGCATCTTTTAGCGCGATGCTGATGCAAGCTGCTGAGAATTTTGAGGTTTGTCAAGCCTAAACTCATTCAAAAGACATAAGTACTATTAAGGACTATAATATTAGCGACACAAACCATAGAATAAATTGCTCTGTTGTTGTTACTATCTATTTAGTATTTATACTTATTTTGTTAAATGGTGATAAAATAAAAAAAAAACCCGACTGAGTTTGTTGTGGGCTTCTTCTCAGCGGCAGGGCGCGTTTGTGAACCCTCGTAAACTTAGTTTAAAGTCGACTTGTAATTATCACCTTTCATATGTAACAAATGTCATACCGATTTGTTACAAGTGCCTGTATATTAGGCCTATGTGAAATAAAGATACCTATTTTAACTTTGACTTTGACTTTGGCTGTTGTTATAGCTATGGCCAAAACCTTCCACCAGAACAGACCTGAGCCAATTTGGAAATTATAAAAGTTTTAAGAAGCCCGTAGCGGGGATGGAACCTTAACCTTTCTTTATGTCTTGTCTACATCATTACTAAAGGCTTTCTAGGAAGGACCAAGGATTTCAGAGGTTTTGTGCAACATACTTAATTGGCACCATTATCAACCTAAGTATGTTAGGTTAGCACACTCAAGCATGCTTCACCACTTTTTTTTTACTCTATAGGTACTAGTTAGTACTTGACTGTGATCTCACCTGATGATAAGTGATGATGCAGCCGAAGATGTTAACGTACTAACTTGGAAGGGGCAAGTAAAGTCACCCCAACGGTTTCTACACAGCATCGCACCGGAACGCTAAATCGCTTGACAGTACGTCTCTGCTGGTAGGGTGGTAACTAGCGACGGCCGAAGCCTCCCACCAGACCAAACCTGAGCCATTATAAAATTCCAAAGTGGCCCATGGCGGGAATCGAAATTGCGACCTACCACTCGAATCCGAGCGCGGGTCCCCTACGCCAGGGAGGTCGTCAAAAACTAAACCAACGAGGCTCTTTACAAACTTAATCAGAATGGTAATGACTTAATGACATCTATTGGCGCTTGTTTGAACTGCCTTGCCGTTTAGGTGGCCCAGCAGGTGCAAAAAAAAGGACCGCTCAAAGTGCTTAAGGCTGCTTGTCCACCGAAGCCGTCACCAAGCCGTCACTGCATCCGTCACGGTCCGTCACCAGCACGTCACCGAGAAAATGCTGGCAGCGGCAAAAACATTAACTACGGCCATGTAATGTTCAAAACTTTATCTCTTAAGTTGACCTTTTTCAAAGCCATTGTAGATATAAATCAATGACGGAATACGCTCCGCTAATATGACGGAATAAGAGGACGGGAAAGATGTATGTTGAAGCCAAAAATTTCTCAAATATGGTGTCGTGCGCCATACATTTCGGTACCGCTGACAGCACATACCGCCGTCGGTCGCATACATTAGCGCCATTTTAAAGTTTTGAAAAATTAAAAATCCGGCTTCAGGGCGGAGCCTAATTTATGTATGCGTGACGTCAGTGCTGATCCTATAATATGTTTGATCAATGGTATAAATAGATTGACTTTGACTTTGGTATAAAGTTTGGTATGACCATTCAATAAATGAAAATCTATATTTTTCACATAGGTCTAAATAATAGCAACGAATATATAATATTACATAATAAGCTAAAATAGGTCTATATAAGTCAAAACTCAACCACCAGGTTCAGAAGGCAAGTTTGCATCAAGAAGAACCGGTTGGAAACTCGGCATCTCGATCAAACTATGAGTTTGCATACTACCTACCCAGTGTACCTACCTCTAACATGCATACTTGATACTACCTCCATCAGAAATGGGGGATTCCGTGGAAAAACATGATTAGGTATACCTACGTTAAAAACTACTTTAATTAAATTAAAGGATCAGAAAAATTTTAAACATTTCACGATAAAAATGGCGTCAGTCAATTTTCAAGTAGGTAGGTATCATTCAAAAAAAAAACTTCGCCGAAATTGTCTTCAAAATACCGAAATTCGAAATTCGAACATATGCCACGAATTTTCTCGATAATCGCCGGCTAATTCGATACGATTCAAATTTTAATCGAGAACTCGCCTAATATTTTTTTTTATTTTCAACGCAAAGACCGGCGCCGCAAAGAACTGTCAATCAAAGTGGTGCATATTATTATTTGGGGTTTTGTAATCACAAGTCGAAAATTTCGACAGGTCGGGTTTGGAGATCCGTCGGCAGTGTGCAAAACGGCGAGAGTATCGATACGTAACAGGAACACCAAACCGATTTTAATCTTTTATCTAAAGATTATCAGTTTTCTGAATTGCCTCTTATAGAGGCTTTAATAATACCCCTCAAAGCAGCTGATTTACAAACAGTATTTTTAAGCTTACATATTTTTTCGATTTCACGGACCAATTCAGTATTTAAAACTTAATTTTACTATCTCAGGACTGGTGGGCTTTCGCGGGCTAATTTTACTTACCACTCAACAAAGATGCACGCGCCAAGACATAAAGTGTTCTGGCGCGATGCTGTGTAGAAATCGTTAGGGGTGGGTAACTTAACCTTTCCAAGTGAGTTCGATAACATCTTCGGCTGCATCATCACTAACCAACAGGTGATATCGCAGTCAAGCTCAAGAGACATCTCATTAGTTCAGACTTCAGACCTAAGTATATTTCCCATCATAAGATCCTGGGTTCAAATCTCTGTGACTAATTTCTTAACGACCTATGTAAAAAAAATTTGGATCAATTTTCATTTTACTGACTGCCCAAGTCTCACTATTAGGTCATCTCCGTAACTTCGCCAATAACTAAATAGATTCTGAATTACACGTTACATTATGATTTTCTTCTATTCAAACCTTCCATTCTTTGGCCTTCTTTTCTTCCTCATTTTTGTTCATTATCATCATGTATGTGATGTTTCTTTATTCAACAATAATCAATTGTTCTTCTTTTTCTAACATTTACATTATGAATATACCATTAAAAATATACCTACGGAACCGATGCAGGAAAGTCAGACTGTGACTTAAAAATCCTAATTGCATTATGTCTTGCGGCTGTAATTGTCCGTGCTAGGAGCGACGTAAAAACGCACTTATGCGCTGGCCTTTAGCATTTTTTGGTCGATTTTCGATTTATCCCTAATCTTCTATTGACACCGTAATGAGACCAAAATATTGTAACTAATAATATATCGGGAACCGTAGAGACTTCCCTGCAAAAAATACATGTTAATCAGACCTAATATTAATATTTTTTATATTGTAAATGTGAATATTTGTATCTTCGGATGTTTCTTACTCTAATCACGGCGCAAATTTTAAATTGACTTGGTTGAAATTTGGAACGTGTACTTAACCTGGATTAACATAATGTGATTAAACCTGGTGTTAAAGTTTAAAGTAACCTGAATTAAAATAACTGTAGATTTTTATG
The DNA here is from genome assembly GCA_963855885.1 of Coenonympha glycerion. NCBI lineage: Eukaryota > Metazoa > Arthropoda > Insecta > Lepidoptera > Nymphalidae > Coenonympha > Coenonympha glycerion. Next base: position 2,216,250 of record OY979647.1, read on the forward strand.
GATCCACAGGAATTCACAGCAGCTACAGCGAAAAGTAGATCGCTATAGCAAACTTTCTTGAAAGTAGAGTATAGTACAAAAAAAAAAAATCCAAACCAGTGGCCAGAACTGGAAAATAAATAAAGGATTATTAGTATATTTTGTGAAAAACGTGGAAGTCTTACCAAATCCTACTTTGCATCTAAATATCTTGTTTCAGAGTCGTATTTTTAGGGTCCCGTACGAAAATTTATAATATACCTACCATTATAATAGACTCTCCGTCCGTTTGTGCACACTTGATTATTTTTTATATCGCGACTCCGAGCAACTTTGTTAGGATGCAGTGTATCTACGTACTTATACTGTAACAAACGGAAAAGGTTACCATCTAACAATCAATAGATTAGCTATGTCTACACGTGAACTTCAAAAAAACATATATTTATACACGTCGCTCACGCTCCGACTAGAAAGGGAGAGCCCTACCTAACAACGACAGCTCCGTGAGTGCGGCAACTTTATTTTGGAGTGTCATTGCGTCATTTTGAAAATGTAATGCGCGGATGCTAATATGCTTGAAAAATTGTGAAGCGACGGCTCGAGTTTTTAAGTCAAAGGCGACCTCTTGTACCTCTATGTTCAAAAAGTATCATAAGCATCAAAAAGTATTATAAGCATCGGCTCTATAGATTTTGATATAATCCCATTCAGCCACCGGGCGGATTTGGTTCCATGAAACTAATCAGACTAAATAAGTAAATTGACCTACCGTCACGCAACCACAATATAATACCTACGAATAATATGAACATTATAATATGAACAAACTTGGGCCGATATTTTGTTATTAAACTTGTCTTAATTCAAAAAAAAAAGAAGAATAATTCGAATGCAAATTGCTTGTCGTGGCTGCATTTTCATATCATCAGCACCTCGAGCCATCATTGACATATTTTTGCGATACACTTTAGTATTAAGGATTAATCGAATCCTTGGGGATGAATGAACTGCTGTAATTATAGTAGCTCAATTAGTTTTAAGATTATTTGTGAAGTGGTGATATATTTTTTTTTATTGTAAATAGGCTAGTGCGCTTGACGACAATCATGCCTGATGGAAAGCAATGATGAAGTCTAGGTTGGAGCGCGCTTGCCTAGAAAATTCCTATTCACTCTTCTCTTGAAGGCACTACTCAGATTATACTTGGCTGGAAACACGGAGGCTGGAAGGGCGTTCCATACTTTAGCGGTTCGTATCAGAAACGTGGAAGAAAAACGTTTCGTGCGAGTTTGTTGGATGTCAACCACATAAGGATGCCACCGCTCTCGGCGTCTTGCAGTCCTATAGTAGAAAGGTGTTATAGAGGTACAAGGTTATGTAGTTCCTGAACACACAGAAAACAAAACCGGGCTGAGTTTGTTGTGGGCTTCTTCTCAGTGCAGGGCGCATTGGAACCCTCGTAAACTTACTTTTAAGTCGACTTGGAGTTATCGCCATACAAATGTGACAAATATCATACTGACCTAACTTACAAGTGCCTGTATATTAGGCCTATGTGAAATAAAGATATTTGAATAAAACCGTCGGACTCGTGCACCGAGGGTTCCGTACCACCTACTTTGTTTTGAGGTTAATTTTATTAATAGGTACTTATCAAACAAAGTATAATAGATACTTAAGTACAAAGATGATTTTTTTCCGTTAAATATATATTATTCCCTATGAATCACAAAAATTTCAAAATTTTCGATTGGTAAATTTCGGGAACGATATTTTTTTCGACATTTTGCCGACTAAATAAAAAGTATCAGGCATAAAGAAAATCGGAAAGTTAGGTATGCCTAGAAGTTGCGAATCGCCACATTTCTTAGTCTTACAAAATTACCTTTGCAATTTAACTTAGTTAGTTTTCAAAAGACTTGTATATAGAAATCAATTTCAACGGACGGAAAACGGAAATGGAAAAAAAAAACAAGAAATTAAGAATGACGTAAGTATTCTTATCGTAAATAAATTACGTGAATTTTATCGAAGACGACTATCATATAATTCTCATGAATTTTTAAATTTCGTTCCAATGGTTATTCCAATTGAAATGAGCGATCATCAGGTTTCTAAATTCTAAAACGATTGTAGATCTGTTGTAAAATATTATGTGGCTAATCCTGCAGGTATACTGTCGAGTGTTTAACTACTTGAAAAAACAAAGAAATATCATTATAACAAATGTTAAGTGCAGTTATGCGTCTTATTACACGATGAGAGTTTACTTTCCTCGAAGCTATTTGCACTGGGATGAGTTGTGGTCGTGTGTCGATTCGGTCATTTTGATAAATGTCTTGACATTTCATTTCATCAGAATACATTTATTACCTTCTGTGGTAGGTATACTTACCTACCTTAAAAATATTTTATAGAAAAGACAGTTTATATTGTTGGCATAATTATTACGGATTACACACTACGTGACCTTAATAAATGAGTAATATGAGTAAATGATAGAGTTTTTCTACTTTTGTTTTGTATACGTCGCGTCGCAGGCATTTTGTGTAATACATACGGAGTCGTCAGTTCAGAAACACTAGCATTTATAAAATACGCCGAAGTAAAAATGTGTCATTATAAATTAAGTATGATCTATTGACCTCAAATTGTGTACAAATCAGATCTATGACAGCTCTAAAAAATTGATGTTTTCTTTTATCCAATTGTAGATGCAAATAAAATTAATAAGCAACTGTGCTCATTCAAATCTTCCTGGTACAAGAGTCTTGCTGCAACATTGCCATAGAAAAACGCAAGCAATTAATAATTGCGTACATTGTGCACTGGCAAACAACCGCGAGCCAATATGACATCTACAACATATACAAGAACTACGCTTGATTTACAGCGTGAGTTTTAAGCAAAAATATAAAGTCTTTGCAAACAACAATATAGACGAAGAGGGTGCGGTCGCTTTTAGTGACCTGCAAGTTAAAAACTATAAACAAAATTAAACGTCTTGTACGTTGGCATATAAATATATGAACCGCGGGTGTAATATACAAAAAAAAAAAATTCACGAAAAAAGTGTCCCGAGAAAACCTACATATAAACGAAGGTACATGTGTTTTTTTTTTATCAAACTAAAACATTGTAATTTATGTCTTAAACCATTATTATACAGCCTAATTTTGTTTAAGTGCGATTGGAACTCTTTTCGCGTTTTGGGTATCATTTGGTTCGGACACTTTTCAGCGTTGACCCGAAATTTTTAGTTTATAAATCAATGGTCCTGTATCTAAATTCGCTCAGAAGCAGAAACAAGATCGAAGAATTTTTCTCTACAGAAAGCTCTCCCAAAGTTTGCATAATCTTGGGTTTTTTCTGCTAAAAAGACAACCTTCACCACACCAATTAGATTTCTAAACACTTTCCTTATACAGTAGAATTCTCGGCGATCTTGAACGATATCCAATTCTGCTGTCATTTGGAAGGTAAAGCTAAGCTAAGCAAAGATTCTCGGAGTTTTCAACAAATTCCTTAAAAGCCGGCAAGGCATTTGCAGTTCCTCTGGTGCTGCAAATGTGCATGAGCGGCGATGATCGCTTAACATAAGGAGACCGCCCGATCGTACTATACCTACTCGCGATGATGTAATGAAAAAATGTGATGAAAAAAATGCCAGTGTATGCCATTTCTTCATTTCAAAACGCTCTACTAGCTTGTTTTAATTTCCTTAGCTTTAATTTAGATGCATACTAGTATCGACCTACTATGTCATAGTATTGTTATGTCAAAACTTTACACGTTACAAAACTATTTAGATAATTTCCACGAGATCTCGGCGTTTAATTCCATATTTTTTCGAATGCTCATTCCTCATTTCGGTATAAATTACGTTTTATAGCAATGAATGCTATTTTTGGAGACAAGATGATTGTCTTGTTCTGTTGTTGTGGGGTGTCGCTTTGTATGCGGTTTGTATCTTTTTATTATCAATCTTTTGAGAAAATCTTCCCTAAGTAACAAATGGTTCCTAAGTACGTAGGTAGTATACATACCTACGTACATTTTAATTTATATCTACGTATTTGCAAAAACGTTTCTCGTCTGCAATACATGTGAAATCTCACAGGATCTTTGCAATCATGCAAAGCAAACTTTTGCAAACTTTCTTCAGTTTTGTACTACAATTAAAATACTAAATATTTGGAGCGAAAATATTGCTGAGATCCATACCATAGTATAGTATAAAATATTTTCATCCCCATTGCTTAACGTGCTCTCCGAGGCAAGCTAGGAAATTAAAACACATTCCTTACTCTGTGTCCTCACTTGTGCGCGCTAGGATTTAAGCGGAAGTTTCTGGATTCAACTTCGAAATGGAGTGATGGTTTAAGATTTTACTTTTATTATGATAGTTTTAGAAATTACCTACCTAGGACTCTGGTCTGATAGGCTTCTAAAGCTACTGATTTACCGGCATATATCTGATAGGCTTCTAAAGCTATTTGATTTGCTCGATCCGGAAATCATACATTTGGGGGGGGGGGGGACCTCCATTGAGATATCTGACCTGGAAGTAGGTTGGATTCCGTGGGATTTTTACCCACTAAAACCACCTCGGTGTAGAGTTGGTTTTTCTCAGCACATGATGGAAGCCTAACCATAAATGCCAGCCACTTGTAGGGAAGAAAGATCACGGTCAGTCCGGGACCATTAATTATTTACGCATTTGCATCTGCGTGAGGGGTCTGATCTCTTAATCCCTCTCAATCTCCTCTCCAACAATCAAACCTAGAACCTCGTCCGCGTGTCCGCGGACACACTCCACTAGACCTACACGACAGTCTCACACACACACATACAGTCTGATAAAAATGAATATAATTAAGATATTGATTGCGCATAATTGTCAGCGCGCAGGTGATGCGCGTGCGCCGCGAATTTTAAAAGGCAATGCAAAAAACATAAGCACGTTACATGTGCCTAAGTAGGCAGCAGGAACCGCCGGTGCGTCCATGCCACCCGATGTGTTTCGTTTATACATTGAAATTAAGAGAATTAATTCCATTTAAGTACACTTATAAGATCTCTTATTGAAGTAAAAACTTTTTTTGCGGGTTGGGCATTTTTGTGTTTGGAATAAACATTGTTACCGTGACTAACACCTCTGTTTGAGATGAGAAAAATCCATTGAACTCGTGTCTGCACTGTTGCTGTTACAAACACCTCAGTGTCGCTCATATCTTGAGGTAATTACAGGGAGTTCAAGAATGTACCATACATTTTAAATGACATTCCTAAAAACAGCTGGTTCAATATCAATGAACTGGGAATAATGAAAATGATAGTATGAGGTTTGTTGATATCACAGAGTTTCTAAATTAAATATTTCTAAATGTAATAATATTTTTTGTATTGAAAATAAACTGAAATAATTGGGACTTCTTATCACGTTACTGACTTTCTAGGATCAAGTTGAATGTTTAGCTGCTGGTACACTATACGAATGAACCCACACCTTCTATTTTACGGAAATAACACCTAAATCTGAACCCCATTAAACTACGAGATAGCTTGTGTTATAATATAGGCAGACCTAGGTAATTGATACATACCTAATGTTTAATAATATAGACTAATGGTGCATAAATACAAAAAACACCCAAACACTGAAAAACATTCATGATCATCACACAAACATTTTCCAGTCGTGGAGAGGGCGGAATCATATTTACCTACATTTTCTAACACATAATTTTTTATTATAACACTTGGTAGGTATGCATTCTTATTATAATAATTTTTACATTAAAAAGTTTAACCTTCATACAATGTAGAGTCGGTCATTAAATATTGCAATCGCGTGATATCGAAGTTTACGATGTTAGATTTTTATACCTGCAAAATATTATGCATATTATAACAGGTAAAATCTGCAATTAGCGTAATTTTATGTGGATTTATAGGAAAACCGTTGCAACTACATGAGGTTCTTATGCTATAATTTCTTCTTTCGATTCCAACAGTACATATCTAGCAATGAAAAATTCAGCGCTATAGGTACTAGATTTTAAATGATTTTGTTTTTCATGTATCGCTGCTAAATAGAAAATATTTACTCCGAGCTCCGCCAAATTTATTTGCATGGTTTAAATCAAAGATAATCTAGGCATATCTTAATAACAAGGTAAACTATCAAGCACAAAAAGAATTTTCAATTCGCTCTTGTAGTTCAGATTTATATTATTAGGTTAGATAAAATTATAAGAATGTTTCCTACACTACGCGACATTACGAGATGCATACGAAGCGTTTGATTCCTCGTTCCTGAATCCTAATACGCACTGCGAAGGCCTGAAATACCTTCCCAGGTACTGTCTTTCCCGCCACTTACAACATGAGCGCCTTTACATTAAGGGTGAATCTCCTAGGCAAGCGCGCTAAGATTCCCATCCTGCCCGGCAAACGATTGCACGGTGCGCAACGGGCAGGATGGGAATTTCTTGTGCCATCCTGCCCGGTACCGGGCAGACGCACCGGGCAAAATCGGACCAACCCCACTAAATCATCACTTTCCATCAGGTGTGATCATAGTCAAGCGCTAGCCTATAGGTATAGTTAAAAAAACAATATTACTTAAATAATTTTATAAAGTTGTCGCGGTTTTTTTATTTCGTCGTTGTCTATACCTAATTTCACACAAAAATGCGACACTTCGAGTAAAAAGAAATGCTAAATGAAAAACTTAGCATAGTAGAAGTGACTATAAGGTCACAAGTTCTCGCCCAGGGCTGTGAAATGACAGGAAGTCATTATTTAACTATAAAACCTACGATAACTTTAGTTTATGTTTTTTGCACTTCCATTAATAAAATAATAGGATATGTATGCTATGTATGTGCCCCAATAATAATAATTTAGGCACCTATACTTTTAATATGAAAAATATTATGTCAGTTAGTAGGTGGTTATCGTGTTAAAAATGGTCCTAATAGGCGATATAAAACCTCGTTACTTATACTTTATTCATACTTCCCATTATTTAGCCATTTGAAATTTATGTTTTTTTATAATTTATATTTATTTTGGCCGTCTAAGTTTAAATTCCACAACCTTGTACCTCCTTCACCTTTCTACCGCAAGACGTCGAGAGAAGTGGCATCCTTATGTGGTTGATGTCCAGCGTACTCGAACGAAACGTTTTTCTTCCACGTTTCTGATACGAACCGCTAAGGTGTGGATTACCCTTCCAGCTTCCGTGTTCCCAGCCAAGTACAATCTGGGTGTCTTCAAGAGAAGAGTGAATAGGCATTTTCTAGGCAAGCGCGCTCCATCCTAGACCTCATCATTTCTACCCATCGGACATGATTGTGGTCAAGCGTAAGCCTATCAATCGTAAAAAAAAAAAAAATGTGGCCTAATTTAGTGGCTTTAAAATACATTTATAGTGATGATTTTCACTTTCTTTGGTCTTCTGCATTATAACATTCCTCGTTAAAAGTCGGTTAAAAATTACAGTTAACTTCGACAAATTGTCCGCCAAAAGTGGCTCAGCAAAAACAAACATAAAAGCAAGATGTCACATTTGACAAATCAATAAATCAATAATTACTTCCAAAGCACATAAAAACTCTGTACAAAAATACATGGCAAAAATTACAAAATTATTATTCCACTGATATACGAATACTAAGATATTATAAGAACATGAAGAACACTTACAGTCGAAAGCTTACGAGTTAACATTGGAGCAACGCTAGAGCTTCTAATTAAGAGTCCATGGTGTCTCCATACATTCGTAATATCAAAACCATTTTAACTCGTGCATATTTCGATCATGTTGTGGTGTTTTTCGGGTTCATATAGTAATAATCTATGCTCTAACGAAATATAAATGAATTTAGATTTGCTTATTTTTGCGTAAATGGCCGTGGAATTAATGTCTACTTTTTACCCCAGCACCTAGATTGCGTAAGAAAAACGATTCATCGTTATCGTTATCGTTTACAAAATCTGCCCGCTGATTGATTCCCTGATTTACGTTAGCCAATCGAAAACTTTCTAACGATTATGATAACAAAGAATACGTTTTTCTTTTGGAATAAAACCCCAGATCATAAAGAACTACTTATCATGGTACTCTGTGTTCAAAGTCGAACTGGAATAAGAGCGTATCTTTGGCTTTCAATATCAATATGAAATAAATAATTACAATTTACAATTTTTATTGGCGTCCTTTTGCATGTGCAGTAGGTTTTATGCAGTATGTATGTGTAAGTACTTGTATGTATGTATGTATGTATGTTTATTTTATTTGCTCTCTTTGAAATGACTTGCCGATCTACGATTACGTCGTTTATGGTCAAGCTGCCATATGACAGTGTTACAGGAATGAGGTAGCTTCGAAATGTCGATTTAACGTGATAATAGTTTATAAGTTTACCTTGTTCTTATATTCCCATCCCGTTACTGCTAATAAATAACTATTTATTAATAAATAAGTGTATTACCCTGTTATTATAAAAGTTCAATAACTTGCAAGCTGTCAAGTCAAGAGTAGCAAATATATTTTATCTGTTAAGAATAATTGCCTGGCTATAATCCAATTTAACTTTAATTTTCTTGTTAATCACTCGACGAGTAGGCACTAAAGTTATTTAATAGTTAAAGAAAAACAATAGTAAAGTTTTCGAATCATAATGCCTATAAATAAATGAAATGAAATTATTTATTTCACATAGGCTTAGATATAAGCTCTCATGAAATGTCGAGACTCTACCGCCAGGTTCGGAAAGCAGGTTTGCACCGAGAAGAACTGGCAAGAAACTCGGTACTTGCTCTTTTCAAAAAAATGTCTCAATATACAATTTTTAGTACTTAGTATGAAACAATATTTTTAAGATATCTCGTGAGGAGATGGAAGCATATCAATATCGTTCCAAGAATCTTTGTAATTTAAAAATTCTTCAATGGTGTAGTAACCCTGATTTATTAGATGTTTTTTGACAGTATCTTTAAACCGGTGCAAAGGTTAGTCCAAGACAGACTTCGGGATCATATTGTAGAAGCGTACACTCAACCCCACAAAACGGTGTGGCACTACAACTAACTTATGTGCTCCACTTCTAATTGGACGGTTACTCATATCTATTTGTTTATTGTAATTATTTATATTTTGACGTACAAACAGTAGACAATTATAAATGTATTGACACGCCACTGTAAGAATGCCTATTTCTTTAAATAGTGTTGGATTTTATCAATTAAGTAGGAAGAAAGTTTTTATAAATAGACTATAAACTTGTTTTTGAACGTTCTCTTATAATCATAAATTAAATAAGTTAAACTTAGCTTTAAGTGGACTTGTAGTTATCATCATACAATATATGCGACAAATGTCACATTGACGTTTTACAAGAGTCCACGTTTTACTCAAGACGTTTTACGTTGGGCCCATGTGAAATAAAGAAATTTTAACTTTTGACTTTGAGTTATAGAGGCTATTGTAATACAAAAAAAAAAACATAACTGTAATTCCTTCACAATTAACAGTATGTACCTTTATACCATGACCAATAAAATGTCGCTGCATGAGGATTATTTTATGTTGATTGTCTGGTTTGTGAGTAAATTATATTGCATGCAAAAAAAAAAAAAATTAAATTGTAACATTTGCATACCCGTATGTGGGTAAAAAACATTCGGTTTCCAATTGTGTACTCTTCCACCTATTTTGACCATGTTTTTGAGCAAATAAAGAATTACTTACTTACTTACTTACTATATACCTTTTTAAATCCAAATATACCTAGGTATAATTTGATAGTTAATTTAAAATAAGATATCAAATTATAGACGCGAAATTATTGCCAATATCAATAATCCTTTAGCAAACAGACAGCGAATGAGCACATGACATTTAACTGTTATAATTAACATTTCAAAACCTATGCTTAATAAAGAGGATGATTAAAATATGTATAGCGAAAGACTTAACACGCGAAGTGCTGAATTAAAATAATACTTTTGCGGTTAAAATACTAATTGACGCATATTCTTTATTTGTTACATGTGCTTTAGTTACGTTTAACGGTTTGATTAAAGTTATCGATATTTTATTTTTAACATAAACGGAACGTTTTCGTCTTAAAAGAAAGAAATTGTCAAGTGCAAGTCGGGCTCGCGCACTGAGGGTTCCGTACTAGCTCTATTTTCAGTAGTATTAAAGTAAACTAAACACCCCTGCCTACCAAATTCGTAAACGTTTGCAAAAAAACACGTTAGTTGTATTGGAACCCCATTTAATTTTTTACAGTTTATGTATAACTACATATTCTGTGATTTAAGCATCTACCTATCACCGTTATCAATATACAGCAAAAACAAGCAAAAAAAAACACGTTTGTTGTATGGGAGCCCCCTTGAATATTTTTTTTTTCTAGTTTTTAGTATTTGTTGTTATAGCGGCAACAGAAATACACCATCTGTGAAAATTTCAAGACTGTAGCTATCACGGTTCAAGAGACACAGCCCGGTGATAGACGGACGGACGGACAGCGAAGTCTCAGTAATACGGAACCATAAAAAATTCGGTGTCGCGCACCGAGGGTTCGATACTAGTTACTACCTACAGAGAAAGTAAAACTATAAGAATCAAAGTAAAAGTCAAAATATCTTTATTTTACATAGGCCTATCTTAGGTACAGGCTATTCTAAAACGTCAATATATTTGTCGCATATGTAAGTATAACCTAACCTAACTACAAATCGGCTTAGAGCTAAGTTTACTATGGTTCGAACGCGCCATGCACTGAGAAGAAGCTCGCAAGAATCTCTGTTATCACCACTTCACAATGGTTCTGAAAAACTAATTGAGCTAGTATAACTACAACAGTTCATTTACTCCCAAGGATTTTATTCATGTAAATAATCCATAATACAGTAAGCCTTATTAATGAGCTTTCGTCTTTCAAATCACTTTTCTTATCAAACCTTAAAACTAATTTTCGTTTTTGAGGTTTTTTGTAAAATAAAATAAAAAACTATACTGATAAGACGTGTAATTTCCCTGTAAAATATACATGAACCTCTATCGACCATAATTATTTCAGAGAATGGTAACGGTATTTTTTGACCAGATCAGAGTCAATTGAAAAAAATCCAAAGTAGCTCGTGGCGGAAATCGAACCCGTGACAAACCATTCCGATCTCCACTCAATCCGAGATCGAGCCACTGCGCTATAGAGAGTTCCTCAAAACTGACTTTATCAAGTTGCTTGCATTCACACTGTCACATAGCTTATCTTATCTTTTTGTCAGTTTGAGGCTGTATTATTTATGAAGTAGAAAAATTCCGGTAGATAAAGAAAATAAAAGTAATTTTATCGAGTTGTAATTTCTCCATAATTGTACGATCATGCGGATGTAATTACATTTATTTACCACTTAACATCAATTTAAAAAAAAATATTTCCCATTAATGTCCGCGGTCATACCCTCCGTTATCCATCAAAATAATTAAAAAATAAACGAGATAAAATAATAGGAAAAAATTCAACGCTAGATTGCACTAGCGAAATGTCGCACGAAAAAATGTCGCTGCATTTAAAATTGTTGGTTATGTCTTAGTCGTCGTTTTTCGTATAAATCAAAGGTATAAGCTGGATCTAAGCATTGAAATAAGTAGGTTCTTTCAGAATCTAGCAAAAATAACTTATTGACTAAACTATTCAGTTTAGTCAATAAGTTATTTTTAGGAGACACTACGATAAATATTTAGGAGACACTACGATAAATTGTCGACTAATCACATTGTTTTAATGTTATTCGTACATTAAAAGCGAGGTAGGTACCTACCGACTACTGAAAAATCCTTATAATAACAAAATTCAAGATTTCAACGATAACCCCTATCACTCCCCTTTCCAAGTTAGTAGGCCGCATTTTCAATAACCAATAAGCGATTTTTAGAAACTAAGAACTAACAAGAAATTCCGATCCCTTAAAATTTACAAGTGTAGAAACTCTACGATGTTCTACTAAGTAATTTAGATGGCGGTCGAAACCTAATCTCCACTTCATATTTAAGACGAATACTTTATCATATTTAGAGCCTGTATCACACCCGCCAGATAAACTTATCTAACGAACAAACATGATATTTTGACAGATTGCCAATACAAAAATTGCCGCAACATCAAAATATACTCGTTAGATAAAGCCCCTTCGCACACGGCTCGTAAGCATAAGCGCAGCGTAATCCTCGCATACGACGAGAGCAGTACGAGCACGAACATTGTCAAACATGTCCGCAGATGAATTGGTATTGCAGCGAATCGTAGGAGGCTTAATTGTCATATTACGCTACGCTTACGCTTACGAGCCGTGTTACGAGGGGTTAAGTTTATCTGGTAATTGTGAAACAGGCCTTTACAGTAGGCCTTTAATAATTTTATTCTTCATTTATTGTCATCTCGAAATTAAAAGTCTTCGGTGTGCTCTTTCAAGAAGGCAATGTTGTACGCATGCCGCCAAAGCATTTTTAAATTCAGAACGCGCGCCGCCGCACGCGCCCGCGCAGATGCGCGTCATTTTGACACTTCAATGCGAATGCGCGCGCTTTTGACGCTGCCAGTCGTAACAACTAGACGCCTTGTTTTTTTTTTCTATGCAAAATACGATAAATGATTGATGTATAGCTTTGTTTGCGAGAAACGTAGCATCCAAACCTGCATTCGGTCTGGTATTAGGTTTCCGTACCAGCACCGCTAAGCGATTTAACGTTCCAACGCGATGCTGTGTTGAAACTGTTAGGGGTTTCACTTATTCCTTAAAAGTTAGTACGATAATTATATCACTTACCATCGGGTGAGATCGCAGTCAAGTATTAACTTTTTAGGGCAAACTCAAGACCTCAATTATTATTTCAAGAAAGTTTGTTGTACCTAACATACAGCTATAATACACTGCACTGTAGATTCCTATCGCAAACGGTTTTTTTGGAAATGATGTACGGCCCTAGGTATTTTCCTAGATAAAGTGTACTCCGACTTTTAATTGTATGCAGTAAAATGACGTTTTTAAATGTCATTTGGTCAATTAAATAAAAAAAAAGTATTTGACATAAATACATATTATTTTGCTTTGAAAGTCACTTCTGTTATTTTATAATAGTTTAAATTATTCAGGTAAAATAAAGGAGGAATAATGGAGTTCAGTAATACTGCATTGAATTATAAGTTGGGTAGGTATACCTATATGTACCCAGGTGGTAAACGATGTTATAGGTAACTAAATTCCCAGCCAAATTTTAAGAAGTGGCATAATTGAGTAACAAATATGCAAACTCACAACGTTCGATGAGTCCAAGGATTTACATTGCTTAAAAACTTTAGGATGAGTTTCACATTCGCGCAGTCCATTTTACAATTCAAAATAATATTACCTACAATGGCACTTTATTTAACCTGCGTGCGCCATTTTTTATCGTATCATTTTGGAATCGACACCTGGTGTAAGAATAAAAATTGTTGAAAATGTAAATAAGATTCGAATATAACTTCAATTCGATACTTTAGTATGGGTATTAGTATACAATTTGTCACTTGTGACGTAGTAATTTGGTTTGAATAGGTGTTAGAGTCTAGATGTCCTATAGTCTATACCTAGATCGGCTACTTTCCTATATCCCGACACTTTATAGTTTCACACCTGCAGGCTAGGTTTTTTAATTCACAATCGCAGAAACATGGAAAAAATACTGCGGATAGGGAGATACCGATACTATAATCAGCTGATAAGTTTTAATTTTTAGGGTTCCATACCAAAATGGTAAAAATGGAACCCTTATGATGAGACTTTCTCCGTCCGTCCGTCTGTCACACTCGATTATTTCAGTAACTATTCAAGCTATCGACTTGAAATTTAGAATAGTTATAGGTAGTAGTGACCCGACGTCATAACAATCGTAAAAATTTGAAAATTGTTTTTATTTTTATTTAAAAAGGGGGGAAAACCGGGTCGACTAAATTTCAAAATGAAATAACAATATTGAGTGGGGTATTATATGAAAGGGCGTTACTTGTGTATTCTGAAACTAATTTTTATTTATTTTCATACCTGATCGTTTTTGATTTATTGGGCAAACTGTCGAAAAAAATACCGTTCCCCCCCTTATCTCCGAAGTTTACCAATCAAAAAATCTGAAATAATTATGATCAATAGAAGTTAACGTATATTTTACAGGAAAAATAAAATCAACTCGCTGACTAATATACTTTTTTGGATAATAACAATAATCCGCCAAAAACAAAGTTACGTTTGCGGTTTGCCAACAACATGTAAATTATACTCGTAAATTCATGAACAAAAGTGATTCCTTCAATGTTTTACTTCTTTTATTTTATGGAACCCTCGGTGCGCGAGTCCGACTCGCACTTTGCCGGTTTTTTATTAATGGTTAAGTACAGGGATTCTTTAAGCCCTTTATTAAATTTTCTGTTCTTTTGATGCCTTGATTAGTTTAATGGCAATGATGATGATAATTATGTGAGGCGTAGGTTCTTTAAGTAGCAGTCCAAAGTCTGTTTTATTAAATTGAGGAAATTCGAGATACAATTAGATGCAACATATTTTTAGTTTTGTAATGCAGCATCACATATTTCGGTTTATTGCAAATAACGGCGGAACCCCGTATTTTCCCAGTAGGTATAAGAAGTATAGGCTATAGCCCATGCTAATATTATGTTAATAATTCAGCATACCTATAATATAATCTATGTATAATCCATCTGAAATAGGTTTTGTAGTTGTGTCAAGAAAGACACAGACACACTATTTAATTAAGTACCTACCTACCTACCTTTTGACGACCTCCGTGGCGCAGGGGACGCACGCTCGGATTCGAGTGGGAGGTCGCGGGTTCGATTCCCGCCACGGGCCACTTTGGAATTTTATAATTTCTAAATTGGCTCAGGTCTGGTCTGGTGGGAGGCTTTGGCCGTGGCTAGTTACCACCCTACCAGCAAAGACGTACCGCCAAGCGATTTAGCGTTCCGGTACGATGCTGTGTAGAAACCGTTGGGGTGACTTAACTTACCCCTTCCAAGTTAGTACGCTAACATCTTCGACTAACTCGTACTAACTTGTATAGCGTAAAAAAAAAAACCTAACTTTACTTACTAAGTATACATTATGCAAATCGCTCCGCTTCAAACTTTCTTACCTTTTAAACCCTTTGTGAAAACCAAAACGAATTCTGAGGTTCAAAACGGCTTCCTTCAATTACCACACGTATCATCAGCTGTTAATGAAGGCATCCGGGATTGATGTTAGAAGATAAGCTTTATCAAAACGGGGCAGTTTTTTCTCTTCCAAAGGTGCAAAACGGCGTTCACTCGTTGCTTGTAAAGGTGCATTTCTACTGAGACGGAAAACTGTGGACCAGCCCCTAGATTGTGCAAGAAAAACGTATTTATCGTTATCGTAATCGTTTACTGATTCTACCCGCTAATTGATCCGTCAGCCAATCGCGGGGCAGAATTTGCTATAGCTCGTAGAACCGACGGACGACCCAAAGTGCTGGAATGGTAAACCGTCACGGGAAAGTGCATTTAAATTTCTTAATTTTCCGTTTTTTTTTTTTTTAAATTTCTCCTTAAATTGCCCAGTGAGTGTGCTCAGGAACTACATAACCTTGCACCTCCTTCACCTTTCTATACCATAGGACTGCAAGACGCCGAGAGCGGTGGCATCGTTATGTGGTTGACGTCCAACAAACTCGCACGAAACGTTTTTCTTCCACGTTTCTGATACTTATGAACAGCCAAGTTTAATGTCGGTGCTTTCCAGAGAAGAGTGAATAGGCATTTTCTAGGCAAGCGCGCTCCTACCAAGACCTCATCATTGCTTTCCATCAGGCATGATTGTCGCCCCGCGCAAGCCTATCTACAAAAAAAAATCTTCGCTTTTTAACAAGAGTTTTTATATTATGGCCATAAAACTTTTTAACAAACTTACACCTGAAATAAGAGACCTGATTTATAAAATTAAATACTTAAAAAAGAAACTGTACGAATATCTTATTCAAAATACCTTCTATACAGTATAGACTATAGAGGAATATTTAAGATAATGTAATATTACTCAAATATAGTAAAAATGGAAAAATTGTAACAGATTGTAACAGATTGATTGTACCTAATTGTAAATGTGACTCTAGATTATTTTGCATGCCATTGGGCTGAATTTGGAAATACGAGTACTAACACTATTGAGTAAGACCTTTTATAACTAACCCAAATTCGCAATAAAGACATTGATTGATTGATTGATTGATTGATTGAAAAAACTTTTTGAGAAAACCAAGCTTAATCTGTTAATGTTAATGTTTTCATGAAAGCTTAGCGGACTCCCTTCCGCTCATCTTCAGCTCTTCGCCTCAGTGGAAGGACACCCAAACTTAAATACA
This sequence comes from Coenonympha glycerion, assembly GCA_963855885.1. Lineage (NCBI taxonomy): Eukaryota > Metazoa > Arthropoda > Insecta > Lepidoptera > Nymphalidae > Coenonympha > Coenonympha glycerion. The sequence goes on from OY979647.1 coordinate 2,232,691, forward strand.
CGGTTGCTTCGCGGAATCGCGCGTTCAAGATTCATATCACGCGAGTTGCAAGCGGTGTTATTAGTCAATTATAAAACAGGTCACAAACTAAATTTATTTAATAACGTCTGCTTTGTTTCTGATAAATAAGTAATTGTAAGTTATACGTATTTTTCAGTTCTTATTTTAAAAAAATACTTACCAAAGGCGGTGCTAAATTATCGATCAAGGTGTTAGTTGACGTCTTTGAAGAATTATGTTATACTTCCCTTACATACTATACAGATCAGTCAGAATTATAATCTTAGATTTTTTTAACATAAAACTATTTAATTTTCCCTCGTAGGTATTTTGTATTCATGGGTAATATTTTATATCTTTTTGAACAATTTTTTTACATCCGCGCATCATATTATTAAAATTATGAAAGATATTATTAAAACTGTATATGACAGCATATTATCTAAATAAAAAAGTAAATGTAAAGTAAAATAAGTAGAGCTACTAACATTTACGTCTCGCAACAGATAGTAAATCAATAAGTACTAATGAGGCGTTTTATTTTTTGCAATAATTAAAAATGCAATAACGTAGTGTCTGGAACAGTTAGCTTAAATACTGCAGCCGTTCCGCCTGAATACTTTATCCATTTCAATAAATACATATTATAAAATTATAAATAGTCGCTTTTAAACAAAACCCGATAAATATGTATAATATCTAAGTGGTTATGTCGATAAAGCAAGTTGACCAATTTTAATGCTTTTTTTTGTGAATACCTATTGGCTATTCATAAATATTACGTAATACATATTTAAAACAATTCAATTTAGAGGATAGAAAAACGTCTGATGTTTTAGCTAATAAATAAAAAAGTGTATGTTTGTTTTTTGCAGGCCTAGAATACATTTATGGATCAATGTGATCTTTGGCAGCCACTACTAATTAATCCTACAACTCTAAAAATGTTTAGAATTCAGTTAAACTGTTGATAAATTCACGTCGACGTAGTCGAGAAGAAATTCCGTTTTTTATCTTATATATGTATATTTAAAAGAGTAAATCTTGCATACAATTATTTATTTATTTATTTATATAACTTTATTGCACACACACAGAGAAACACAAATAGAGAGACAAAATACAACGGAACACAGTGAGCGCAAAGGCGGCCTTATTGCTAGTGCAATCTCTACCAGGCAACCTTTGGTGAGAGGATTAGTGTAATGAAGCGCGGGATGGTGCAATTACAATAAAATAAGATATATACAATAAATAAATAAATATAAATATATATATATATATAGATCCGTTCACGGTAAATGTTGCTCCAGTGAGAAGCTAGAACAAATGTTGATCCACCTATTTCACGTGTTTACTCAGCTCTACCTCGGGCCAACTGATATACTTTGATCCGCCCCTAATGCACGTGTGACGTCAGTGGATCTGCACGAACAGATTTTCGACATACTCGTCAGCGATTTAACCAATATTTGTTGATCCAAAAACGGCCGAAAAAATCATACTGAAAAAGCTTTCTTAGATCCAGAATATATTAAACTTATATGCGACATTTACTTAAAATAAGTGGATCCGGAGCCAAAACTGACGAATTGGCATCTTACACAGAGCGGCAACGTCGCGTTCTACGTGTGACAAAGAACCCACTAGACTACTTCGTTAGAGAAATAAGGTAAGAAAGATGCGTTAGCTACTGCCTTTGTGAATCGAACTTATTTAATCGAAAACTAAGTAGGTGTACCCAGATTTATTAGAAAATTATTTTGTGCTTTTCAGTGGGTTTTTTTGAAGGCGGTTCCCTTTTTAGGGTTCCATACCAAAATGGTAAAAATGGAACCCTTATGGTGAGACTTTCTCCGTCCGACCGTCCGTGCGTCCGTCCGTCCGTCCATCCGTCCGTCTGTCACACTTTATTGTTTCAGTAACTATTAACGGGGTCTTTTCCCTGTTTCTAGCAATTTCTCTTCTTTTCCAAACCGGTTTAAATCATGAATAAGTATATTTTTGCATCGAAAAAAATATATGTTGTAGATACATTCTCTATCTAGTACTCAAAGTTAAAATAAATGCTTAAAGCTAAACTTTTCTCGATCATAAAAAAAAATGAAAAAATATCGATTTTGACTATTTATTCCACTTTGTGCCTAAAGTTTTTAACTAAATTTAAAAATATATATATGAAAATAAAGCTGAGTGAATTTATCAGCGGTTCGTGTAAAAAAAAAATTTTTTTTAATCAAGCATAGCTCAAGCCTGTTTTCCAACGAATACGGTCACGCGCATCCTCTAGCGGGGGTGCGCCAGTCGTCCGACGGACTCTATCGAGGTAGGACGTACGCCAGTTTTGCCAGGCCACGCTGTCCCGCGGTTAAATTTTCAACTTTATATTTTTTTTTGAAAAATATTATTTTGTAGTAACTAAAATTTATAATTAGCTGTAAGTTAATAAGCATAGTACCTACTTACTTTTAAATAGTTCTTCGTACAGGGGTCTGATTGCCCAAGAAAATGTATTCAACGTTATCGTAATCGTTTGCTAATTCTGCCCACCTATTGGCTGACGTAAATCAGGGAACCAATCAGCGGGCAGAGTTTCTAAATGATTACGATAACGATGAATACGTTACAAGGGGCAGATTTTAGCTTTTTTAATATTATCTCGATTAGAATATACTAATATTTGGATTAGATTTGTTTACAATAGCCATAAATAAATTTTGAACAAGAAAAATAATAATTATTATTATAGGTTTATTTGTAGTAGTAACAATGTGAACACAGTTTAACAACACACAGTAAGGCGAAGTAGTTGCTGTTTGTGGCTTTAGTGAGACTTGAGCCTCGATACTTATAAACTTCATCAAGTCCATTTCATAACGTTGACGTAAGACAGGTAATCAACTAATCAACTGAGTTATAAACCCATTCATGGTTATTCACCTGGATTCTCTAGTTCCCCATCTCTAAACAGGTTTTATTTAGATACATTTTGTAATCCAATGGACAAACCTGATAATTACACATCTATTTATTTATATGAAAAACCTTTTTAAAGAAACTACGAAATAATATTAAAGGATAAGCGTATTTGCTAAGGGATCACACTGTTAATATTATCAATTAGTTATTAGATATTTCATAGCTATTTCACCTAACATTGTATGGGAAGCATCGGCGGATCCAGGGGGGGTGGTTTTGTCATGGGGGGTCATATAATTTTTAATTGATTTATGGTTGATTCTATTTTATATTTTAGTATCAAACGCATTATTAGGTAACGAAAATATTGAAAATTTGAATTTCACCTCGCCACCGCGACCTTTTAACTGTTGAGCTCCTGATTTCCCAGGAAATTTCCTGATTTATCAACAATTCTCCTTATTTACTGATTTTATTAATTAGTATCAAGTTATATTTGTATCTAAGTGTCCTCCACGGCGGATTTTCACGAAATGACCTTGATTGCACGGACGTATACAAGGTCATTTCAGGTCGCCAATTTGAGCTCGCTTCACTCGCATATCTAGTTATCAAGATATGTATGCCCCCAGAACCTTTATTATGTTGTGACTTTTTCAGTAAAAAAAAAAACAGAAAATTTCGTGCTCGCTTCGCTCGCATATCCAGTTTTTAGAATAAAGTTCGTGTTCGCCTCATTCAGGACTATTTGTAATTTCAAGACGTTATTCCGCCTAAAAATTATTATATTATTTAAATTAAAGACTAAAGATGGACCACACTATTAAAAGAAGTAAAAAAAACCTAAAAAATTTGAGCTCGCTTCGCTCGCATATCTGGTTATCAAAATATATATAAAGTTCGCGTTCACTTCATTCGGGCATATTGCGATTTTAAGAAGTTATATGTCGTCTAAAAATGATTATATTATTTTTATTAAAGATGGATCTCACTGTCAAACCATGTTAAATTCAAGACTGTAATAAATAGTGATTTATCCTGCGAAATAGTAAAAAAATTGAGCTCGCTTCACTCGCTTATCCAGTTGTCAGGATACATAAAGTTTGTGTTCGCTTCATTCAGGACTATTTGCGATTTCAAGACGTTATTTCACCGAAAAATTATTACATTAATTAAATTAAAGATTAAAGATGGATCACATAAAGATTTGAGCTCCCTTCGCTCGCATATCCAGTTACCTAAATATATAATAATTATAAAGTTCGCGTTCAATTCATTCGGGCATATTTGTAATTTTAAGACGATACTACGCCTAAAAATGATTATATTATTTTTATTAAAGGCGTATCTCACTGTCAAGCCATGTTAAGTTCAAGACTGGAATAAATAGTGATTTATCCTGCAAAATCGTAAAAATTTTGAGCTCGCTTCGCTCGCGTTCATTCTGACCTGTTACGAAAAATCTAATCGTGGCTAAGAGCTATAATAGTTAAAAACATCTTAACCAAACTGGTTAAGACGTCACCACGTCCGAAAAATGCACCCATTGAAGTAGATGAAGTTATAATGCGTTTCGGAAATAATTTATACAAGTACAACGTGATTTGTGAGTCTGTACTCGTATATAAGTAACGTGTTTACAAGTATCAATTTCAATGTCTTAAAAACTTAAAAGCGCTAAATAATACGTAGACATAACTATATAAGTATGTATAATTTGTTATATTGAAATTGTAAACAACATCCGTCAACTTAAACTAAGTCCTACTGTATGTAATTATGCCGTGTTCCGGGACAGCGGATGGGGTCACTGCGCTCAAGCGGCGCTCGATGTCCATTTACTTTCGTACGCGAGAATTTTGGGGGGCGGGAGGTAGCCCGCAAATACCTATAGTTCCGGGAAAACCTAGCCATCGACCTGAAATTTGGAATAGTTGTAGGTAATTGCGGTGCGCCGCCATTGCAATCATAACAAATTGAAAATCTATTTTATTTTTATTAAAAAAGGGGGGAAAACTGGGTCGTCGAAATTTCAAAATGAAATAACAATATTGAATGGAGTATCATATGAAAGGGCGTTACTTGTGTATTCTAAAAACAATTTTTATTTAGTTTTATGCCTGATAGTTTTTTTGAGTTATTGGGCAAATTGTCGAAAAAAATACCGTCCCCCCCCCCTTGTCTCCGAAGTTTACCAATCGAAAAATCTGAAATAATTATGATCAATAGGAATAAACGTATATTTTACAGTTGAAAAAAAAACAACTCTCTAACAATTGTACTTTTTTTGATAATAACAATAAACCACCAAAATCAAAGTTAGGTTTGCGGTTTGGCAACAAAAGTACCTACATGTATATTATACTCGTAAATTCATGAACTAAAGTGATTCTTTTAATGTTTTTCTTCTTTTATAGTGTGGAACCCTCGGTGCGCGACTCGTACTCGCGCTTGGCTCGTTTTTTAAAAAACAATTTGAAATATCGTGTATTTTGATGGGTTTTTATTAATTTTTTTTATATTCCGGGAAAATCAATGGTTTCCGCGGAAATAGTGAAAAATGTTTATTCATGTGAAAAAACATTCCTTCAAACTGCAACTAAGAATTTTTTTTTGCTGAAAGTTGGAATGGAGATAGAGTTCGTTCTAAACTAACACAAAGGCTACTTTTTACTCCGGTAAAATTCATGGCTTCCCGTCAGAATAGGAAATCTAAAATTTACGCGAGCGAAGCCGCGGGTATCTGCTAGTAATCCATATTAGATAATCTATTTAGAAACTCGATATTATGTAGGTATTATGTTAACGATTGAAGAGGAGCGGGCGGAGTAGACCGCTTCAGTGGAAAGTGGAAACGTAGGTACTCCCTTTTCCGTGATGGATACGTATGGTAATAAATAGGGTATTCATATTATGATACCAAGGACTAAGGACTTACTTGGCTACCAGTTTTTAACTTCGCACGAAAATAAGTTTTAACTAACTATGCGTTTCAAATATCGATAGGACCTTTTTAGGGTTCCATACCAAAATGGTAAAAATGGAACCCTTATGGTGTGACTTTCTCCGTCCGTCCGTCCGTCCGTCCGTCTGCCTGTCACACTCGAAAATCAAATTGAAAATCATTTTTGTTTTTATTTAAAAAGGGGGGAATACCGGTTCGTCAAAATTTCAATCGAAAAATCTGAAATAATTATGATTAATAGAAATTAACGTATATTTTACAGGAAAAATAAAATTAACTCTCTAACTATTATACTTTTTTTAATAAAAACAATAAACCGCCAAAAACAAAGTTATGTTTGCGGTTCGCCAAAAAAAGTACCTACATGTAAATTATACTCGTAAATTCATGAACAAAAGTAATTCTTTAAAAAAATTTACTTCTTTTGCAGTATGGAACCCTCGGTGCGCGAGTCCGACTCGCATTTGGCCGGTTTTTTTTTTATTTATAGACAGAAAATGCCTAAAGCATACCACTCCGGCAAGGGGAAACATATGGGTTAAGTTGCACCCACTAAAACTGTCTGTGTCCACGACGGACCCGCTGGCGGGAGTACGGGATTCACTTTTGTATGCACTACGCTCCCGCCAGGTCATAACCCACCGGTTTTGACGACGGACGGCTCCTAACGTCTGTCATCCGCAGGCCGGCAACTTATGGATGGCACACGGCAACGCCTAGTCACCTAGTGGGTATCCTTCGAGAGGGCTGCGTGACCTGCATTTCCATCTAACGCTCTGCCGCCTACTTTCAACATTCAAATTGCGACAATGGCAGTAGTATCTTCACAGGTTTATATAAAAATCATAGTCGAAAAAGTCCAACTTAGCGAATTAGTCGCAAAGTTACTCACCAAGCTCTATACTCAAACTAATTTCTTAAACTGGATACTTTCAAATAAAGATATTTGTATAAACCTACGAAGCGGCAACGTCGCGGATGCTTTTAGCCAATCCGATCGTTTGCCGTGCTCTGATTGGCTCATTTGAATTGGATCAACATTTTCCGTAACCATCGCAAGGTGGATTTGTATATCGGATCAACTTCTGCGAACGCTAGTAAAAAGTTCCATGAGTGTAGATGTTGATCCGGTTGGAGCCACATTAGTTACCAGAGATGCATATTGGATCAACAAAAGGCGTCGGATCAACATGTGTTTTCGGATCAACAAAGTACTCGCGTGACGTCGCGAATGATCAACATTTAGCGGGAAGATATAAGATATATATATATATATATATATATAGTCGGTTTCTGCTACTTGTTTGATCCAGCAAAATTTTACAGATACGTTGTTGATCCACCTTCACTACCAAATTTACTGGCTCTTAAGCTGTATTGTCATTGATTGAAACCATATATTTGTAGAGCACATCGAGTTGCTTATGGCTATTCTGTCAATTATTAGAATACTCTACCTTTTTTTGCTTTTTTTTTTGGAGTACTTTGTGGTTCCAGCTAACGGGTTTTTCTGTGACACTCGTTACGCATTTCTTGATCTTTAAATCCAATACATTCCTAACACTTTTTGATCCATCTTTAATTTATATAAATGAGGTGAGCCACCTGACAACAGCAGTCGCAGAGGTCATTGATACAGTATATTATTACCGTTTTAAGAGAAGTAAGTTGATTATGGGTTTATATGGAATTGAGCGAATATGCGGAAAGAAATCGCAGCGATTTTAAAATTGTGATATCTCGTCCAAATATAATAAGACTTGAGTGGTATGGTACCGCGCGAACTGCGATAGTAAAATCGCGCGCGGTTTTAAAATTCTGTCAAAAAGTGTTGTCAGTAATTAAGTTTGAACGTTTATTGATGCCTAAAGATTTGGACTCAAATGTCCTTTTTATTTTTAACCGACTTCAAAAAAAGGAGGAGGTTCTCAATTCGTCGGAATCTTTTTTTTTTTTATCTATGTATGTTCACTGATTACTCGAAGACGCGTGGACCGATTTGAAAAATTCTTTTTTGTTTAAGAGGGTTTTGTTTCCAGATGGTCCCATTTTATTCAGGTCAGGATCTGATGATGGGATCCTGGAGAAATCGAGGGAACTCTTCAAATTTTATATGGACACATGAAACTATTTGAGTATTATTAGAAAGAGTAATATTTTCCAAGTTGTTCTATGGTCATCAGGTCAGGATCTGATCATGGGATCTTGGTGAAAAATCGAGGGAACTCTTCAAATTTTGCTAGTATACTTAAAGCAAGTTGGGTATTTTTTATAGTTACTGGTGCATATGCTAGCAGATACGGATTTGATGACTAAAGTCATCAAGTCAGGGTCCGATGATGGGATCTTGGTGAAATCGAGGGAACTCTTCAAATTTTGCTAGTATACTTGAAGCGAGTTGGGTATTTTTTATAGTTACTGGAGCATTTGCTAGCAGATACTGATTTGATGACTAAAGTCATCAAGTCAGGGTCTGATGATGGGATCTTGGTGAATTTGAGGTATCTCTTCAGATTTTATGAACACACCTCAAGCAATTTGGATATTTTTACAACGCCTTGTGCATTTTATTGTTTTCCACTAAAAAGTTTAAAATAAAAATGGGAAATGCTTTCCAAAAAACCAACTTCAAATGCCACTACAAAGAGTGAAATATGTTTTATTTAAATTTTAGGTACCTACACCAATTCGTGGTCGGGCGATTGTCTTTTTCTTCGCACATCAAGTAAGTAAGAAGGACTATTAGGGATTGTATGAAACATTGCCCGACTAAAATTTAAATAAAAATTATTTCACTCTTTGTAGTGGCATTTGAAGTTGGTTTTTTGGAAAGCATTTCCCATTTTAGTCTGTGATATAATGTCAAATACTTCGGGAGACAATTTTCTACTTATGTTAAAAAAAAAATGAGGAGGTTCTCAATTCGACGCGTTTTTTTATTTTTTGGCTATGTTACCTAACTCCGTCAATTGGGAACCGATTTCAATAATTCTTTTTTATTTGAAAGGTCTATGTAAAGTTAAAGTACATAAACCGGAAGCCTTTGTTTAGAATTATTGCTTCTCGTTCAAGCGATATTAAGTAGGTACAAATAACAAAGACATACCTAAACCTAATTTAGATATCTGCCGTTACATACCGAGGCACCGGGCACAGGCATGTATGTATCCAGTGCCTCAGTAGGTACGGGGGAGTCGCGTTTCTTACTAACGACCCTTAGCATGGCGTCGGTGTTGGTACTCCCGCTCACTCTGCGCATCAGCATAGAGTAATCAAATTTAGTTTTTTAATTATCTTTGGCATCAGCGATGCTACTCTTGCCATCAGTGTGCGCATTCCAAGACATCGCTAATAAGCTACAGTGTAGGAGGAGCCCCAACATCACCCTCAAGGCGTTATTGTATTGCATTCGAAGGGCATTGTAGGTCTTCTGCGTACCACAGACCGTGTGTCAATTATACAGATATAAGACAAAATGCTTTAAAGTGTCACCTTTGTTTAAATAAAACAATCTTCATAACCACTTTACCTTTTTAGGGTTCCATACCAAAATGGTAAAAATGGAACCCTTATGGTGAGACTTTCTCCGTCCGTCCGTCCGTCCGTCCGTCCGTCCGTCTGTCACACTCGATTATTTCAGTAACTATTCAAGCTATCGACTTGAAATTTAGAATAGTTAAGGGAAATAGTGACCCGACATCATAACAATCGTAAAAATTTGAAAATTGATTTTATTTTTATTTAAAAAGGGGGGAAAACCGGGTCGATAAAATTTCAAAATGAGATTACAATATTGAGTAGGGTATCATATGAAAGGGCGTTACTTGTGTATTCTAAAACTAATTTTTATTTATTTTTACGCCTGATAGTTTTTGATTTATTGGGCAAACTGTCGAAAAAAATACCGTTTCCCCCCCTTATCTCCGAAGTTTACCAATCGAAAAATCTGAAATAATTATGATCAATAGAAGTTAACGTATATTTTACAGGAAAAATAAAATCAACTCGCTGACTAATATACTTTTTTTGATAATAACAATAATCAGCCAAAAACAAAGTTACGTTTGCGGTTTGCCAACAAAAGTACCTACATGTAAATTATACTCGTAAATTCATGAACAAAAGTGATTCTTTCAATGTTTTACTTCTTTTATGGTATGGAACCCTCGGTGCGCGAGTCCGACTCGCACTTGGCCGGTTTTTTCCTAGAGAGATTACCTGTAGGTACTTATCATAAGTTGCACAATGGTATACATAATACATGTATATCATAATCATTATCATTTCAACCCCAAACTCAGCACAGGTCTTCTTTCAAATTGAGAAAGATTTAGGTCAAAGCACGTGCAAAGTTTAGGTGTTCAAAGCAAGTGGTTTTTAATTTCTTTAAATGCACATAACTCCAAGTAGTCAGTGGTGCATGCCTGGGAATCGAACCCCGGATCCCCAAACAGGAGGCGGGGGCTTTACCCGCTAGGCTATTACGAGTACGTCGCTTCGCGTACATGCAACATCATTATTTAGGTATTTACTTTCGCCCACGAATACTCCCAGAATTTAAAGATACCTATAATGATTGCGGTGATAGCCTAGTGATTAGAACGTCGGCCTCTTTGTTGGGGGTACGGGGTTTGATCCCGGGCACACACCTCTAACTTTTCAGAGTTATGTGCAATTTAAACAATTAAATATCACTTACTTGAACAGTGAAGGAGAACTCTTCATCATCATGAGGATACTTGCATACCTGAGAGTTCTCCATAATGCTGATGTGTGAAGTCTGTCAATCTGCACTTGACCAGCGTGGTGGACTATGACCTTCTCATTCTGAGAGGAGACTCGTGTGCAGTAGTGGGTCGGCATTCGGCATGCCAAAGGGTTGATGATGATAACGATGATGATAATGGTATGAATCAGTGCCCATGACCAATCTCCACAGAGATTAGCCATCTGCAAGTGTGTGCGCAAACACTCTCAATTCCCGCAATCTCATGGAACGGCAGATTCCGACACGACCGGAGAGAGATCAAGCTCAGGACCAACAGCTACACGTGCTCTCCGAGGCACGGGTTTGAGACCGCCAATACTATTTATTGACCCGATTTGGGGATCGAACCCAGACCTCGAGCCTTTTCCGACAACTTCCTTGGCTCAGTGCTGAGCGCCGTGGTTTTATAACAAGGAAACCGTCCCGAAATCGATTTCCGACAGTGACAATTTGGAATTTTACAATTTCTAAATTTTCTCTGGTCCAGTCTGGTAGCTTCTCCAGCCGTGGGTAGTCACCGGCAAAACCATGCCATCCAACAATTTAACGCCCCGGTAGGATGCCATGCACTCTATTAAATTATAACTGTATTAAAACTGCCGTTAACCTACCCCTTCCAATCTTAACTTGTATGTGATTAAAAAAAACACGTCGTATGTAGGTACTCGCCCACCATTATACCCACACTAGGTGCGTAATGACGCATGAGGTTGAGGTCAATGTGCTCGTGTAGCGATCGATTCGACCAATCAGTGACAAGCAGCCGTGCGATTAGTCCGTTTGAATCGGATCAAACAACTACGGAGTGGATTTGTATAATTTTTTAGTACCTACTCAAAAATATTGGATGTCATTTGTTGATCCATTTTGTTGATCCACTGAGCCACAAAATCAGAAACATATGGCTTTGGATCAACAAATCGGGTTCGGATCAACAAATTCGGACGGACCAACATAAAACTGATTATACGTACCACTGGATCAAAGAACTCCTAGAAGAGATAACTATATATATATATATATATATATAGAGATCTCTTCCCGCTAAATGTTGATCATTCGCGACGTCACGCGAGTACTTTGTTGATCCGAAAACACATGTTGATCCGACGCCTTTTGTTGATCCAATATGCATCTCTGGTAACTAATGTGGCTCCAACCGGATCAACATCTACACTCATGGAACTTTATACTAGCGTTCGCAGAAGTTGATCCGATATACAAATCCACCTTGTGATGGTTACGGAAAGTGTTGATCCAATTCAAATGAGCCAATCAGAGCACGGCAAACGATCGGATTGGCTGAAAGCATCCGCGACGTTGCCGCTTCGTAGGTTTATACAAAGATCTTTCGGGAGTGGTATGCTTTAGGCATTTTCTGTCTATAAATAAAAAAACCGGCCAAGTGCGAGTCGGACTCGCGCACCGAGGGTTCCATACCATAAAATAAGTAAAACATTGAAATAATCACTTTTGTTCATGAATTTACGAGTATAATTTACATGTAGGTACTTTTGTTGGCAAACCGCAAACGTAACTTTGTTTTTGGCGGTTTATTGTTTTTATCAAAAGAAGTATATAAGTCAGCGAGTTGATTTTATTTTTCCTGTAAAATATACGTTAACTATTTCTATCTATCATAATTATTTCAGATTTTTCTATTGGTACACTTCGGAGATAAGGGGGGAACGGTATTTTTTTCGAAAGTTTGCCCAATAAATCATAAACTATCAGGCATAAAAATAAATAAAAATTAGTTTTAGTATACAAAAGTAACGTCCTTTCATATGATACTCATTTTGAAAATTTGTCGACCCGGTTTTCCCCCTTTTTTCAATAAAAATAAAAACAATTTTCAAATTTTTACGATTGTTATGATGTCGGGTCACTATTACCCATAATTATTCTAAATTTCAAGTCGATAGCTTGAATAGTTACTGAAATAATCGAGTGTGACAGACGGACGGATGGACGGACGGACGGACGGAGAAAGTCTCACCATAAGGGTTCTATTGTTACCATTTTGATATGGAACCCTAAAAAGTCCTATTGATATTTAAAACGCATAGTTAGTTAAAACTTATTTTCGTGCGAAGTTAAAAACTCGAAGCGAAGTAAGTCCTTGGTATCATAATATGAATACCCTATTTATTACCATACGTAGCCCTCACGGAAAAGGGAATACCGACGTTTCCACTTTCCACTGAAGCGGTCTACTCCGCCCGCTCCTCTTCATTTCATCCGGATTAAATCGTTAACATAATACCTACATAGTATTGAGTTTCTAAATAGATAATCAAGTATGGATTCTAGTAGATACCCGCGGCTTAATCGCGTAAATTTTAGATTTTCCTATTCTCACGGGAAGCCATGAATTTTCCTGGAATAAAACGTAGCCTTTGTGTTAATTTAGAACGAACCCTATCTCCATTCAGACTTTCAGCAAAAAATTTTCTTAGTTGCAGTTTGAAGGAATGTTTTTCCGCATGAATAACCATTTTTCACTATTTCCGCGGAAACCATTGATTTTCCCCGAAATAAAAAAATAATAAAAAACTCATCAAAATACACGATATTTCAATTTCTCTTTTAAAAAAGGGAACCGCCTTCAAAAAACCAACCCACTGAAAAGCACAAAATAATTTTCTAATAAATCTGGGTACACCTACTTAGTTTTTGAAGTCGGTGCCAAATCAAAATTCGCATATCATTTTAAGCATGCTGTTTACAAATTCTGCGAACGAAACTAAAATGTTGGTATGGCCACAGATAATATAATACTATACTGTATGGCTAATAGCACCGACTTCAAACGTTTTTCATTATTATCATAGAAACCATGGATTTTCCCGGGATAAAAAGTAGCTCACATATTAATCCAGGATATAAACTATCTTCAAACTAAATTTCAGCCAAATTAGTTCAGTATTTTACGGCGTGAAGGAGTATTTCTCCCGCATGAATATCTGTTTTTTGCTATTATCATAGAAAACATGGATTTTCCCGAGAAAAGTAGTTGATTTATTATTCCAGGATATAATTATCTCTATTCCAAATTTCAGCCAAATCAGTTCAGTAATTACGGCATGGAGGAATATTTTTCCCGCGTGGATATCTGTTTTTCCCTATTATTATAAAAACCATGTAATTTCCCGGGATAAATAGTAGCCTATATATTAATCCAGGATAAAATCTATCTCCTTTCCGAATTTCGTCCATATCAGTTCGGTAATTACAGCGTGAAGTAGTATTTTTTCCGCGTGAATATTTATTTTTCACTTTTCCTGCAGAAACCATGAACTCTTCCGTGATAAAAGTAGTCTATTCAGGATATAATCTATCTCCATTCCAAATTTCAGCCAAATTGGTTTGTACTTGCGGCTGAAGATTTTTTTAAATAGTCCAAAATAGTCAATGAACAAATTCACACACAAGATAACAAACAAAAAACCTGCGCAAACGTTATCCCGCAATAAAATCTGTCAAACAAGTGAAGGCTTGCATTATTGCTTTTGTAAACAAAGTTCGATTCACAAACGCAGTAGCTAACGCATCTTTCTTACCTTATTTCTCTAACGAAGTAGTCTAGTGGGATCTTTGTCACACGTAGAACGCGACGTTGCCGCTCTGTGTAAGATGCCTATTCGTCAGTTTTGGCTCCGGATCCACTTATTGTAAGGAAATGTCGCATATGAGTTAAATATATTCTGGATCTAAGAAAGCTTTTTCAGTATGATTTTTTCGGCCGTTTTTGGATCAACAAATATTGGTCAAATCGCTGACGAGTATGTCGAAAATCTGTTTGTGCAGATCCACTGACGTCACACGCGCATTAGGGGCGGATCAAAGTATATCAGTTTGCCTGATGCAGAGCTGAGTAAATACGTGAAATAGGGGGATCAACATTTGTTCCAACATCCCACTGGAGCAACATTTACCGTGAACGGATCTATATATATATATATATATATATATGTATACATTTAACACCCATATAATACATATATACATATAATATCTACTAATACATGAGCATTTTAATTAATTTAAATAACTAAGATTAGATTTTATTTTACCCTTATACCGATATACATTTCTTGAAACGCTTGAGATACTAAAAAATATATTATCAAGCAATTATTTCGGTCGCCCAGATTCTAATAATATTACTAAGATTAATTTCTAAACATTCAAACAACCTGTTTTTCTTACTATCTAAATAAACTAGTCTAGGTAGGTACTTACTAGTAAGGCCAATAAAATTAACATTATCACAGGCCATAAGTCCTGGCTAGCAATTAACGTGGGATGCCTAAGTATCTAAGCTATAATGAGGGACTAAGTTTATGATTGCGCTCTTTAGTTTATTTATAAATTTGTTGTTATCTACAGGAATTAGTAGGGGAGAGTTAGATACAAAGTTACTTTTTAATTTACATAATATCTACAACTACTTATATACAAGTAGGTACTTAAAAGTAGAAATTAGTTAATTTTTTATAGAATGCATCGTAGTCAGAAATGCAGATATATCCTAATTATTTTTTATTAATGAATTGTTTTCAGAGATGTTAGGCCACTTTTAGATTTTCACGAAATTTCAAAATGTAGCTTGACTAACGGCGAACTAGGTATATCATGTGGAATATTTTATGAAAAGATTGTACCTATCACAGAAGAAAGTACTGTGGTACCAATACATACCTACATTTTTAAAAGGACGTCTGTTTTATTGTTATGCATAAATAATAGTTTATGATTTTTATTAGGCAAAATGTCTGAAACACAGTGAAAGATATCGCCTTACCCTTAGTCTCCGTAGTTAATCGATCGAAAAATCCGAAATAATTATTGTGAACAAACAAATTATTTGTACAGTACGACAAGGCTATTTTGGCACGTGGCTAAAGTCTGAACTAACGCCGCTATCTTCCGCTACTGTTTGATAGTTCGCTCTGTCAGTATATCACTATTGTATGTTATGTTTTTTTGCTTACTTTTAACTATTTTAAACTTAAATTGAAGTAAAATTGAGGAGATTTTATTTTATGGCTGCCTTTGTTTTGCAACAGCGCCCTCCATCAAGTGCCTAGAGAGCCTTGTCGGACTGTAGTTGCTGCTGCTAACTGCAGCAAATATAATAATAATAGGTATAGATATTTCAATTTTCGAAGACGCGCTCCACTCTGCCATAATCGCTCAATCGATTCATATGGAGTTTGGTATAGAGTGGGGCGCGTAGTGAATTGAAATATCTATTCTCAATCCCTTTTTATATCCCACAGCTGGGCACGGGTCTCCACTCAGACTGAGAGGAGTTTGGCCATAGCCCACCACGCTGGCCAAGTGCGGGTTGTCGGGCTTCAGACACCTTCGAGAACATTTTGTGAACTCTTAGGCATGCAGGTTTCCTCACGATGTTTTCCTTCACCGCTATGCAAGTGATATTTAGTTTCCTAAAAACGCATATAACTCGGAAAACTCAAAGGTGCGTGCCCAGGATTCAACCCGCGACCTTCTTATGAGAGGCAGAGGTCAGAACCACTGAGCTATCACTGTTTTAAATATCTATAAATAGGATTTATATCTCCGTTTTCTTAGTTAGCCACCCTCACTGGGTTGCTTACAAACTGAACGATACAAAATCAACCCACTGAAAGTTTTTGATGGTTTCTGAAAAGTAACCTTAACACGTTCACTGCATTATGAGGTCTAAAAGTCACAAGCGTGACTTCTCTCTGGTGCGGCAGTCAAAATCGCGTTCTTTCACTCTGTGCGGGAGGGGACTATTTTAACATTTCTTTGAGTATGACAGAGACAAATACATAAAATTGTTTCTCTTGCGAAGTCAAGCACTGTGGTGAAGTTAATAAGATATGAGGTCGAAGAGCACTCATACGCACTGAATAGAAATAATTACGCTACTGTGCGAAGTGAGGTCTAATCTGTCTCAAAAGTTGTAGGCCTCATAGACGCACGGAGTGAAGCGCGGGCGGCGCGGGCGCCGCGTAGTGATGGGAAAAGTTTTGATAGGAAAGCACGCTTCTCGTGCATGTGACTCGCTCGATTTTTATTGTTACTGCAATTAGTTGTTTTGGTGTAATATGGATCCTTCAAACCATAAACGAAGCAGAATGAGGCTCATATTATGTGATTCAGATTCGTCAAGTGAAACAGAGTAGGTTTCTACGATAAATTAAGGCTCATTCAAGCTGCAAAATTGTTACTTTCTGTGTGCAGTGTAATAAATCATACCGTTTGCCTTGCTTCAATGCAAATTTTGATTATTTATTTTAATGATAAGAGATATGCAGGTGCGACGAGTATAAAATAAATTTTATACTCGTCGCGCCTGCATATCTCTTTTATGTACATCACTAGTAGAGACACAAATCGAACTTCTTTTTAGTGCGATGTGAGGCAGAACCGATGACAAAAATGATTTTTTCATTTATTAAATACCCAAATGTCACAACTGCGGGCGAAGCCAGATTCAACTTGAAAAACTACTTAAGTTTATAATGGTAAAGTTTTAAGCAATTATTTTTAATTTTGAGCTAAATTTGGGGTGTTTTTAGAAACAATATTTTATGAGGCCAAAAAGCTCTCAAACGCACTGGAAAGAAGTTCAACTTTGCCTCGAAAAGACCTCATTCGCACTGGCTGAAAGGCCATCAAAAATAGTGCCGCAGTGAACGTGTTAAATAATTGGAACCCTCGGTGCGTGAGTCTGGCACGCATATGAACAGTTTTCTTCGCCAGAACGTTCATACCGCAACTTAAAACCGATGGTATCAGTTGGCGAGTTTGCGAGGTTTAGCACAACTCGCGGGCCATCCGTGATCGGGAAAGCCGCAATTTTTATAACCACTTCCTTATAAACACTCACCTTGCGAACTGCGCACGCGCCGCTGAGAGTGACCAGGTGTTTAAATGCAATTTCAGATTATAGTATCGAAAAATTCGTATAATGGAGCCTTGATCTCTAAAAATTAAAATTGGTAATGAGTGTTTAATAAAAAGTTAGTTCAACAAAATTATGTAATAACTGTGGCAGCGATCGGCACACTGTCAATTATATTAGGATAGGTACTTTCACGATACCTAAGTATTGCAGTCAATACAATATAAAATATAGGTATGTTTATCTATTTGTTTCTATGCTAGATGCATATTTTATTGAAAAACCATTGCGTTAGATATAAAAGTGGACCCTTCTACTTAGGTAGGTATAATTTTCGTGATTGCACTTTTCATGGGTGTGCTATAAAACTTTAATTGTCATAAAGTGACAGTTGTTTTCGATATAAGTTTGTCAATCAGATTTATATCAGTTTCATACATTTTTTATTTTTTATTATATGAGCGTCAGCGACGACGTGTATAAATCTATGCATTCTATTTTAATATGAAACGACAGGTTTCTATGAGGATCGTAGGTAAGTCATAGGCTATCCCCGCAGATGATTTGGAAACATTAAAAAACAAAATAAATAGGTACGTAAAAATTAAAAAAAAAATGTAGAACGGACAAAAAAATATATTCATTAAATACGATCAATTTTCACGATATTTATTGAAAGTAAACCCATAAAGTAGAGCATACAGAATTAAATGTCATTTCAATTACTTTTAAGAGCCATCTTATCTTGTTGTGAGGAGTTACGGTTATGGCCGACGCTACACCTTTACAATTACAGATAAAAATTATAAAAATACATTAAAATAAGACGCTGCGCGCCGCCGCCGTATTTCCGTATGCCTATAGGAATAAACGATGCAATGCTGAATTAAAACGATATATACATAGTTTTAATTCAGCATCGCATCTGTCCCTCTTGTTACTATGCGTAGGTAAATCGAGTACCGATCTATATAAATGAAACAAATGAAACACATTTATTAGCCAAAGAAAAGGTTACAATTTCGAACAATCCCTGACTCCCAAACTAGGCAAAACCCGTGTCTTGGGAGTCAGTGTTTACAAATACGATGGTACAAGCATGGCTAACAAGAGAGTATGACAAGCAAAAATAATATACAAAGTACAAGTAAGATCTACAGCCAAAGTAATTAATCAAGATTTTATAAATATTATCTAGCCACTATTCATAATATCTACTCAATTTAGATAAAGTGATAATTTACACAGAATTAATCACATTAACTTGTTATTTTATATAATATCTTCAAAGACTTGGATAATGTAATAAAATAAGTCGTCGTCATCGTCATAGTTGTCGTTTCAGCCGATGGACGTCCACTGCTGGATATAGGCCTCCTGAAATGACCGCCAAACACGACTATCTTCTGCCACCTGGCTCGTCCAGCGACTCCCCGCGACTTTCTTTATGTCGGATGTCCGTTGGTAGGGTTTCTGCACTCTGCCGACACTGCGCTTCCCGGAGCTTGGCTGCCATTCCAGCACCTTAGATCCCTAACGTCCGTTATCGGTCCTACGAGCTATGTGATCCGCCCATTGCCACTTCAGTTTTTCGACACGTTGAGTTATGTTGATCACTTTGGTTCTTTTGCGGATCTCCTCACTTCTGATTCCATCGCGCAAAGATATTCCAAGCATAGATCTCTCCATCGCTCGCTGAGTGAGCCTGAGCCTTCTTATGATGCCCATAGTCAACGACCATGTCTCGGATCCGGA
Organism: Coenonympha glycerion; assembly: GCA_963855885.1. Lineage (NCBI taxonomy): Eukaryota > Metazoa > Arthropoda > Insecta > Lepidoptera > Nymphalidae > Coenonympha > Coenonympha glycerion. Next base: position 2,252,002 of record OY979647.1, read on the forward strand.
AATCATCACTGGCTACACGCACTGTTTGAAGACTTTAGTCTTCACTCTTCAGGCGCTGAGGGATGTTGGAAGAGAAGACATCGCGGGGTATCCCGAACGCTGCACAGTCGAGTTGGATTCGGCGTTCACCTCTTTTTCGAATAGCAACTTCGAGCTGATCCTGTCATCTGACCTGACAAAACCTGTGACGCGCATTTACCCCGTATTTATTACTTTCGCTAACTTTGACCCGCTATTATGAATAATATCCGGATAAAGTGATCAATTTATTATGTTGTCAAGCCAATGTGGCTATTATGTATAATAACCAGTTATTTTGTATAATAGCTGTTTAATCACTATGACTGTAACATAATACATATACATATAAAATATTCTGACGTTATAAATCTATTATAATTAGTAGGTGGCTAGGTGCCACCTCTAGGTAGGTACTTAGGTTATACTTAAAAAGATATAATAAACCCGTTTTGGCGTTTTCAAAAAATTCGCAATTCAAGTCAAAATTTCTTTATTTCACATAGGGCTAACGTATATAGGCTCTTGTAAACCGTCAATATGGTATTTGTCGCATATATATGGAGAAACTACAAGTCGACTTAAAGCTAAGTTTAAATAGTATTCGATTTAAATAGTAATGGAATCTTATGTAGTAATGTTTACTAAAAATAATGAGCTTGGCGACACTGATTTCTATAGCATGGGTTGTCTTTGACCAAGCGGCACGTGAATGAGTCAAATATATTTATTTTGATTGAGTGAATGGTATTGTAACTAAAAATATTACATTAAAGTCAAATTGAGCTTTTGTATCGTTCTATCAGACCAAAATACCTACAATATGAAGTTTAGGTTATATTTTCTCATAAATATTTTATTCCAATGCACTCTACAATAATATATATTTTAAAATCGATCAAATACTGATAGATACAAACTTGAATCGATTCATCGTAAGCATCGAGTAGCCAGTCGTATGGTTCATGGGGGTCTATTATAATTTTACAACTTTAGTAGATAGATAGATAGATAGATAGTGGACAACATCACATACATTGCTTCGATCCCTTAGTAAATAGCTTATGCACTTGTGTTAAGGAAATCAGAAACAACGAAGGTACCACAAAACCCAGACCCGAGACAATGTAGAAAACTTATTTTTCTACATTGCCCCGACCGGGGATCAACCCGAAACCTCAGAGATGGCGGCGCCTTGAAAACCGGCAAGCTAACCACTCAACCACGGAGGTCGTCAAAAGGTCGGTATAGGACATAGGTACATCAATCTGAAACAATGAAATTCCGCACAGAATAAAGCTAAATTTATTCATTTACTGTAGGTACTTATTTGATACGGAAAGTTTTATTATAAAGTACACACATAGGTTCCTATATTTACGCGAATAATGAGCAAGTTAGGTGCAAACGGCTAAGCAAGTTTTTAATTGAAACCATGTAAAAATAAATAGACCATGTTAATTACAAGCGTTTTGCCAACAAACTGCTTTTTTGGCTCTAATTTTTATTGCGTTATTAAAATATAATTTTCACTGGAACCACCGCGTCGAGGATTGTCTACTTTACGATATTTAAACCGTTTTGTAGTCTAAGAGCGGGGAATGTGAGCTATACAATAGTGAAATTGAATTATAAGTCGGATTATTATAGTACATTACTTCAGCGGTCAGCAAAAGAGGCATTGACGGAAGAACGTGTAAATGTGGGCCGAAGCACACATACGTGAATCCATCAATGCCTCGTCAAAGTAAGCCAATTTAAAGTACGTAATAGGTACCTATAAAGAAATTTTTAATACAGTTGCTCAAAAAGTGGCGTATTGCAGGGACGTATAGCGTTCGGGATGTGGGCTATTACATACTCGTGCTTTTTTTTTACCTTTCCCGAACTCGTGCGTTATCTTTCCCAACTGTCAAAATAATGTCTATTAAAAAGAAAAACAAACCATGAAGTTTTTACAAAAAAATTCATAGAAGTTTTTATGATTCTTGCAAATACGTATATTTCTAAAAAGAAGCTACTAATTTGTTTCAATATCAGATTTGATTGAATGAGTTTGGTTAGGTTTCATTTCATCTCATTAAATTTCATTTTCATTTCATATCAATAAAAAAAATTCTACTGAAGACTTGGCTGTATGGGCATAGTTCCCTTTGCGTACCAGAATATTATTTAGTCTATGACCAAATTTTTTTTTTATTTTTTTTTTAAATCACCAGAATGGGTGAAGAAAAAACACTGCTTATATTCTACGGTTGGCGCCATTTTTCAGAAATTTTCTTTGCGAGTTTAGTTGTTTGTTGCACAAAATGCTTCGGAGAACATTTTACCGGAAAAGTCAAAAAGTCGCTACATATCTACATACGACGAATTTATTGCGTGGAGAGAAGAGAAAAAAGCAAATAGTTTTTCAGAAAATGTTAAGTTAGTTGAGTTTATTGTGTTTTTATTATTTTATTAAATTGTCTCATTTTTTCGCAACTGTATTAAAAATAATCGTTCAGTACACGCGCGGAACCGTCATTGCAACTTGTTCCGAATGTCAACCCTCGCTTTCGGCTGCGCCTCGGCTCGGGTAGACATTTGTCGGAACTCTTTGCAATAACAGCCTTTCCGCACTTGTAATGAAACATACTATTTCATAACTGAAACATGATATAAAACTCATTTACTGATTTGTGTGTAGAGCTATCATTAAAGTGTTAATTTTTGTTTTTTTTTTTTCATTACAGCTTTCTATATTCGCATGCTAGTTAGAAATTTAAATAAAACCTTAGTTAAGTTCCTCCTCCTTGGTGTTCATTTGCCAATCAAGGGTTCAATCCAAAGGATATGATAGATGGATTATAATTTATAGGATGGATGTATTGAATCCCGTACCAAGCTGATTCAAATTTAAACTTTATTTTTATAGACTACGGCCTCAACATTAACCCGCACAGTTATTGTTTTTTTTTTATTAACATCTGAATTTAAAAGTTATAGGCAAATTAACAAGTTACTTCTCAGTAAAATCTGTATGACAGGAAATGTGTATTGAAAAGAAAGCTTCTTAATGCAAAATAAATTCCGGATATGAAAACTAAAATGTCCAAGTGCCAATGGTTCTTGAAAACTTTATCTCCCCAGAATACTACTCTGGTTTCGGTTCATGAGAAAACTTGATACCATCTTTGGTCATTCTTCTTTCAGTCAAATAAGATCATTAGTTCATATACACAAAAAATTGCCTTTATAATTATAAATGTGATCACTAGTGTAAGTAACTTTCATGACGAAAGAAGCATCTGGCTGCATAAATTTTTCATATCGCAGTGCCACTAATACCTACCTACTTGAAAGAGTTACAAATTAATATTAACACTTATCACTCTAAGGTAGAATATACCAAACATGCCTACTTTAACAGTCACTGGCTCTTAACAGCAAAGGGATGTACAATTCATTCGCAATGCATTTTATAGTCGTATAAACTACAAGTTCACAGTTACAGCAACTTTACGGTCTAGTTTTAAACCTATATTTATGACCTAGGCCCCGTTTATAAGGTCACACGGCGAAATAACTGGCAAATGGCAATACCTACCTAATTGTTATTATTTGAATTGTATTTATTTCCTCCGAACGAAAGTTATGGTAATGTGTTTTTAAATTTTATTGCATTTACTACATTACACACGTAAGTGGCTTCTTTATTTTCAATTTTGAAATACTAAAAAAATGCTTTCTATTCGAACAACTTGATTGCGCTATAAAGATAAGTTTATAATTTCGTTCCGTTACATTTTTTTTTACTTTAATATCAGGCACAAATAAACATTCAGTTTTGTTCATTTTCACAAATGCTGATCAAAAAAATTTACTATATTAAATTTTTTTTCTATGCTAATACAGCTTCGACTTTCGAAAATGGAAGAAATGGAAAATGGAAGATTTTTTGAAAATTATTTTTGTATTTCATATTAAACATAACGATAAGCTATTTAACGACCGCTACAGTAGTAAACAACATTGTTAATTATAATCATTACAATATTACAGTCAGGTACCTATCAAATTATAAATTCATTGCTACAAAAAATGCAACATTGCAATAATATTCATAATACTAATCCATAGGGAGCAATGCACACCTCCTTATAAGTAATACCAGTTAATTTCACATTCATTACCTGGCCACACTGACAGAATAATCGTTACTTTTTATTAAAATATTATCTAATAACATTTTTCTTTGTGCGTCTGTATGTTATGTTGAAATTATCGGCGTTTTAAATCTATTGTAACTTAGAAATAAATTTGAGGGCGTCGGGAAATTCTGGAATGCACAGCTGAACAAAAAACACCTATAGGGAGTTTTACGTTAATTATCATAATTTTTTTTTTACTTTTGATAGGCTTGCGCTTGGCTACAATCATGTCTGGTGGACAGAAATGATGTCTAGGATGGAGCGCCCTTGCCTAGAAAATGCCTCTTCACTCTTCTCTTGAAGGCACCTAGATTATACTTGGCTGGTAACACATAAGCTGGAAGGGTGTTCCACACCTTAGCGGTACGTATCAGAAATGTGGAAGAAAAAGTTTCATTCGCGTTCGATGTCACTTCTCTCGGCGTACCTACCTATTGCGGTTCTGTGGTAGAAAGGTGAAGGAGGTACTAGATTGTGGAGTTCCTGATCACACGTGAGGTGACTATTCCCGTTAGTCCCACTGTTGAACATGGGATTCATCTCATTGGAGGGTTGTTCAGCTTAAATGGGATGCCTCTAATGTGGAGTGACTAATTTTATACTACTTTAGGTATTAGTTATTACCAACAAAACATAATTTTTCTAGATCCCTCACCTCTAAGAGAATTTCGGGTTTTCACAATTTTGGGCGAATCGTGTATTTTTCTTTTCATCAAATTGTTTATTCATTCAAATAAGCCTTACGTACAGGTATTTACGAGAATGAAATAATATCAAACTCTATTGATAATTTTTGAACCAAGAAGAACGGGCAAAACACAATACCTTGCTCTTTAAAAAATCGTGTTTTACACTTTTCTTTAAATATCAACGTAAAAATCTTACTTAACAAGAAATAACAAACAACGTCAAAATTTTATATCTATACGTTTTAAAGGAAGTTGGCTATAAAATAAAAATGCTACATTCGGTAACACAGACGATTCCTATGTCGACAATAATTACAGATCATGTCGCCGCCCATCAAAGGAGCCGCCTGAACGATTCGTCGGAGACTGAGTCGACCACGTTAACTTGAACCTTGGAATAGAGACATCTTTACTAACAATTTAGATCTTACATATACAAACTACAAAGAAGTTTTCCTCGGTTTACTTTTAGTCGGCTCGATTCCCGGGTGTGGCAAATTTTTCAAAAATCTTTGAATTCTCAATTCTCATTCTAATTATAAATAAAGGAATGATTTCTTTGAGTAAAATTTTCTATCGAGAGTATTAAGAGTACTTTCTCTTCAGGTGGCATTACAAAATTCCACCCTGTATATATGCCAAACAAAATCTGTCAAAACGTCATATTATTTATTCCTTATAGGTAACGATTATCTCTAAGAGAAATCATCTTGCAATCTGATGATTGAATCAAGATGGACAGCAAAGACCCACAGCCTATAAGAAACTCAGCTAAGTCTGCAATTCTGCATGATGCCTGATACCCGATACCTATTCTAAAAGTCTAAACTCACCACATCCTAAAACTCAGCACTTTTGGTCACAATGGTTAGGTATTATGTTATTTTTAATCTTCTTATGTCATAACTAAAGGAGTTTTACGCAAGACACACCAGTCCAATCGTAAACAAGAGTATAGAGTGAAAACTTTTAAAGCGAAGCCGTCAAAGTTTATTAAATAGTGAAGGCAACTGATCTATATTCTATGGATGAATCATTCTATACATCTGACAGATCCGATTTGAAGCGCCACCCTCGAACGTCCACGGTACTAAATTGACATTAGTTGCTAGTGACCGTCGTTTTGAATGTCATTTTATTTTATTTCCATGGACGCTCACGCCAGGTTACGCAACAATCAGCGCTAAAATGTCGAAAATCAATTGTCTTAATTTGTACGTTGTCAGTCAGCGATCCATAGAATAGAGATCAGTGGCAAGGCAGATCTACTAAAATTGGTGGCGCATCCTAATGTCAAATACACAAAGATACACCGGCTAATTATCTCATAACTACAGTCCGTTTGCCGTTGATTTGTTGATTGCTGTAGTACCGTTTCTACGTAGGACTCTTCCTTAGCTTAAATTACCTATTCTTTAGCTTCCCTGGCACATATTGTTCTGTCTTTAGTAATGTTACTGGTAGGTAATGCTTATGTCACTCGAAATATTTTTTCGGTAACTCATAGCCTAACCGAATACAAGTACCTATCAAGACTATCAAGCACGGTCCAAAAGGGACATGAGTCCCCCAAAATTATGAACGTAAAAATGAAAAATCTAAATGAAAAAAAGGACGACACAACATGGCGAAGGTTCAAAACTAAACTATTCGTATTGTCTTAAACAAATCAAAGATATCCGTTGTGTTCGTAGTAAACAAATAAGCAGCATAAACGAGAAGCAAATGAACGCTCGGCACGCGCCATTAACGATATAGCATTATGACTATGTGTAATGTCATAAACGAGTGTAGAAATCGAGTTAAGTGCGGTAATTTTACGTTAACAATGGTTCTGTACTTAAGGACCGACGTCGTCTTTCTAACGTGCGTGGAGGACAGGAAGATAATATTATGGAACAGACAAGTAATCTACTATATAAAAATAAGTCGGGTTTTCCTTCCTGACGCTATAACTCCAGAACGCACGAACCGATTTCCACGGTTTTGCATTCGTTGGAAAGGTCTCGGGCTCCGTGAGGTTTATAGCAAAGAAAATTCAGGAAAAATTAAAAAAAAAATAAAAATATTACATAAAACGAAGCCATCTGGAGGCGAAACGGAGTTCGCCGGGTTTGCTAGTCTACTATATAAAAAGAAGTCGGGTTTTCCTTCCTGACGCTATAACTCCAGAACGCACGAACCGATTTCCACGGTTTTGCATTCGTTGGAAAGGTCTCGGGCTCCGTGAGGTTTATAGCATAGAAAATTAAGGAAAAATTTCAACCATATGGTGGCGAAACGGAGTTCACCACGTTTGCTAGTTATGTATAAGGAATACTGAATACAGCTAGAATAAACGAATTAAGCACGGTTGAATAATCTCAAATAATTTTTTTAGATACTTAACTAAAAACCTCGGGCCCTCGATCCGCAATTTTTGCCTTCATGTGTAAAAAGCAGTCTCTCTCATAGTGAAAGCTTTAAAAAGGAACAATTTTTCCCGTTCTTGCAACATTATTTATTAATGCTTCTTTTAGTCACAGCGTAACGTTATGGTATGGCCTAAAGCCTTCCTCATTAATTAAATGGAATTTATTTCAATTTGGATCAGATCAGCTGTTTTTGAGATTAACGCGTTCAAAAAAACAAGCATTCTCTACAGCTTTATATTCTAAAAACATATTTATGTAAGTATTTTTAAAAGCTAACTAATATCATTTTTAAAACGGGGTCTCAAATTGCTAATCTCCGCCGATCTCTAAAACCTCACAAGCGATGCGCTACAAATTTTCTCTTGAATCATAAAAACTAGCTCAAGCAATACTTTACTTGGAAGCGACTTGGAACGTGGCTGGTTTGCATACATGCCAATTATTGATAATTATTTATGAATACCGAATAATTATTGCCGTTATAATTAATCTGCGAGCATTTATGAGCAATTACAAGCTTTGGATTGAATTGAAATCGGGAGTTTGCAAAATATAATAGCTGGTTTTATGATTAGAAATCGGAATGCATTAAATATTTATTGATACAATTGAGCACGAAAATTAAAAAGACCACTCTTCTCTTAAATACTGTTTATACTTATAAACTTAACTGGGAACACTTAGGATTGATGATTTTCCACACTTTAGCGGTGCGTATCAGAAATGTGGAGGAAAAACGTTTCTTGTGATTTTATTAGATTACCGCTCTCTGCGTCTTGCGGTTCTATGAAAGAAAGATCCATAGAAAGCTGAAACATTCGACAATTAGGCATTTAAAAAACGTCAACTAAGGAATAAATATCACAGACCAATGATAAATATAACATTTTCACAGATTTTGCGTAGCATATGTTTCAAATTTATTCCTCAGATAGTTTATCTGGCAATTGAAAAATCAGCCCTATAAGTATAATATTGTAAGTATCTACTACTTAATCAAGATACTAACATCTTACATGCTTAGTAGATATGTAGATATACCTCAACTATGACCGAAAGATGAAAAAAAATATAAAGATTCAAAACAGAGGCGTAACGGCAATAAATACAGTAATATCTGGGTGACCGAGCTTTGCTCGGTAGTATATCTACCCACCAATAGATGGCAGCAGGGGTCATATTTTTTTCGACATTTTCTGACATTTTCGACAAATGAATCCTAGCTAGATCGATTTATCGCCCCCAAAACCCCCTGTATACTAAATTTCATGAAAATCGTTTGAACCGTTTCCGAGATTCGGATTATATAGAAGTATATATACATGAATTGCTCGTTTAAAGGTATAGGATAAACAGTTGCACATTAGATTTAGTATGTCCACACGGGGGCAGCACGGTAGGTGGCGTGTTGATAATTAATACGTCTTTAACTTAAAGGTCAGGGGTACGATTACCGCTTTATACGCTTGTCAATCCATCTACTGTCATATTCTTGCCGGCTCCAATTTAACTATGATAGAGAAACACCTACTTACTAGAGTTTAATAGCCATGGGTTTATTAAGTACATTAAAGCGGTTAAAGACAGGAAATCTACTTACCTTGAAATTAATACACAGTTTGAAAAATAAATTACATGCTTAGACCAATGACAATAAGGTTCTGATAATTTGGATAGATACCTATTACCCATATGAAGATTGCATGGTTTCTATAGAAAGCCATAAGCAGGGAATACCATAACTCCATAAGCATAATTTAAAAAGTATGAGCTCCTTATATTTCTATTCAAATTCAAAAAAATTACAGGCACTTATGTAGAGTCAGTGCCTAGTTTAGGTATAACCTAACATAACCTAACCTTACCAGAAAAATTATTGGTTTAAAGTTTTATTAGAAAACTTATGGTGGCGATGGTCGAACCTTACGGCGGTGTTGAACTGTTTAGGTATATATTAAGACATAAAATAGTTAAACTGGCAGAGTGCAAAGCAAACTAAATACTTACATTGTTAACTTGCCTTGCAAGCCTGTGTAATTTTTATAGAAAGACAATAGCTACATTTGATGAAGGGTAAATCGGGAAATTCCATACATAAAAGGTTAAAACTGAAAGCTTTAAAAACATATTGGATAGGAATTCACGATGCAGCATTTACTTGAAAAATATATGTACATATGGAAACCGGACGACCGGAAGGACATAACCAATAAACTATTCAAAAAGGCTTTATCTAAAATCTTGATAAGCAATAATTACTAGCACCCGGCGACTGCAAAGCGTTTACAATTTTAAAAGTTAAAAACTGGACGCCATCATAACATCTAATATGGCGATTATTGTATGGCGAAAAAACTGTGTTAAAAATTATACCTCCACAACTTGACATATACGTCACAAGCGACGTTATCTACTCACGCTTATATCAGCCTTATTTATAAGGAATAAAGTTTAAATTAGGAAATATGTTGAAAAAAAATTTTTATGGAAATTCAAAAATAGGTAGAAAACCCGCATTAGTAATAAAATTTGTGTAATCTATATAGAAATAATCTATGTGATGGAATGAGATGGAAAGTGTTATAGGTGAAAACTGGTATGTTAGTAAAGGATAGACATGTGTTGATGATTGCGTTGTTGGCGATGGCCAGTAGCCAATCCTGGAGCGTAGGGGCGGGTAACCGAGGGAGAGAATAATATGAGTTCCAAGTTTAAAATTGGTTCAAGCGCGTTCAGATTTTATCAAGGAGGCTATATTATGATATTGAAAATGGAATGGAGGGTTGTCGGATTTTCGGTAGTGCTTAATTTTTTTTATAAATAAATTCTATAACATATCGGATTAGGTATCTGTTTAGATGTAGATGCAGTGGGTTAAGCAAGCTTGTCTGTTGTTTTAGCTACTGTTTACAAGCTCATAGATCAATCTTAATATATATAAATCTCGTGTCACAATGTTTGTCCTCAATGGACTCCTAAACCACTTAACTGATTATAATAAAATTCGCACACCATGTGCAGTTCGATCCAACTTGAGAGATAGGATAGTTTAAATCTCAATTTATCTATTTTTTATTACCCCTAAGAGCAAAACAACGTTTGCCAGGTCAGCTAGTACAATATAATATAGCCTATATGATATTGAAAATGGAATGGAGAGTTGTCGGATTTTCAGTGCGTTTGATTTTTTTTTAAAGAAATTCCTTACCATATCAGATTTAGGTATCTGTTAGATATATATGCAAGGGGTTAATCAAGGTTGCCTGTTATCTCCGCCACTGTTCACAATGTTCATAGATGCAGATGCGATTCTTGCATTCTTACGGACAAAACTAATATACCCCATGAGATTAGTAATCTCATGGGGTTTGTTTTACCAAAGATAGAAAGACATAAACGTCAAAACCTATGTCGAATTTCTATAGCTGATAAAGCAAATAGGTAATACGTACCTATTCTAAAGATACTCAATGTTCCCGTGGTCCAATGGAAAATTCATATACATTTCTTGTCCAGTTTTGTACCTACCTATTAAAGCACAAATGTTTGTAAAAATACAATCGATAAGTTCTGAGGTAGGTAGGTAATCCCTACCTAGCATGAGTAGGCCCTCTGATGTATGATAGGTCATAATCTGAATAAGCACACATTTTGCCTTCATGACCGCTTGCGTCATACCTATACATAAACAAACTAAGTGCATTAAAAACCTCGTCTATTTAACAACCTAGCATAGTTATTATAACTAGGTCGCGATAATTACGATATCTACCATCTGAACATGGCACACTATACCATTTATCCAGGCACCCATTTAGCCATTTTGTAACCATAATGCAGGTAAAAAAAATAAACACCATCTTAAAAAAAACTGTAGCTGCCTCCTTGTATAAATTATAGGTAATCCTCTGCCCGCCTATAAAAGTAGTTGTAAGGATTAGATAGTACTTTTACTACCTGTTTTCAAATATTAGAAAAAAAAATTGTTAGTAAGTTAAAGCTTTCCCAAGCCGAAACGGCGAAACTCATAGTCATAAGTCATAAGTAAGGTATATGATATAGGTGTACCTACACATATCTATAAAGATTACATAAAATAACCCATGGGCTATGCCCATCAAAACGTGATCTATTGGTCGTATTTAATTTGGTGGGCAGGGGTGTTTAGTTTACTTTAAAATCATTTAAAATACTCTTACTAGGATTGGGAATGGATTTTGATAGTACTCGTAGTTAGGTACGGAACCCGCAGTGCGTACTGTAAGACTGTACTTAAGTAAATTAGTTATTAAGGTTAAATAAAAAAGCTTTATTATTTCTTGCTTTTCAGTATTTTCAGGAGTTTCATTTTATTGTCAAAAAGTTGTTTTTGGTAAATTTATGAACACGATAATATGATATCACGGGTATTATTAAAGATAGAATTAAAATAGTTTTGATTGTAGCTAGGTACATTCACCCTTACTATTTAATATTTTATATGCTGAGGCTATCTTTTCGTAAATTTATGAACACGATAATATGATATCACGGGTATTATTAAAGATAGAATTAAAATAGTTTTGATTGTACCTAGGTACATTCACCCTTACTATTTAATATTTTATATGCTGAGGCTATCTTTCGCGTTCTAACGCGTTTCTTAAGACTGTCCAAATGGAATTTCAATAAATGAAAATTTGTTAAATAATATCAGGTACGCGGCTGATACCATACTAATCGCAGATATCACTAAAGGCCTTCATAATTTACTTACTTCAGTAGCTTCAGCTAGTGCTGAATATGGCATTACCATCAACACCAAGAAAACTAAATGCATGGTGATAAGTCGAACATCTGCGCTTAATATTTATTTATGCCTTAATGGTCAAGGTCTAGAACGGGTTCCCAGATTCAGATATTTAGGCAAAATGGTTTACGGCAAAGGTGACCACAGTTTAGAAATACGCTGCAGAATAGAGCAAGCACGCAACGCCTTTTCTAAAATGAAAAAAGTAGATACTTGGTAACAGAAACTTAATTATAAGTAGTCCTGCGAACTCGCTTAGCACGGTGCTATATTTTCTCGGTGTGGAAACATGGACGCTGACAGAATTCATGTCCAAAAAGTTAGAAGCTTTTGAGACGTGGGTTTACCGCCGTATCCTCAAAGTTTTTCAGTTCAAGTTTAGGACAGACCGCGTTAGAAACAACGCCGTGCTCCAGAGAATGGGGAAAGGTCTAGAAGTGCTTTTATACTATAAAGAAGAGAAAATTAGAATTACGCACACATGGCTTAAGGTTAGGCCATGTGATGCGTAACACCAAGAAATATGAGCTCCTTCAATTAATAAAATGCAAGGGAAAGAAATTGTCAGGCCAGACGGTCAGCCGCAGAAGAATATCTTGGCTTCGAAACTTACGCCAATTGTTTGGAAAGAACACCCGTAGTCTATTTAGAGCATCGGTATCCAAGATTCAAATCGCTATGATGGTTGCCAACCTTCGTTAGTAGACGGCACTCTAAGAAGAAGAGGTACATTCACAAATAACAATACATCCCTATAGTAAATATAATGTTATTAGTTTTAATAATATTGCACAATGCACAAACAGACCCCGGAACAAGTGTGACCCTTCCACGGAACCCCAGGGTTCCACGGATCACCATTTGGGAATCGCTGCTCTACTTGTCACTACCATTTACGTAATAATTTCGTAGGTGAAGCATAGATGGCGGTGTGAAAACTCAGTAATACCAAGTAATACCAATGTTTAGCCACTTTAGAAGTTTAGATATTCTAAATCAAACTGTTGTACTCGAAATATTGTAGTTGTTTAAATATAATTTTAATTACTCTAGATAACTACAGTTTGAAAATAAATAATCGATATTCTTGGCGATAGCAACAACGCTCATTTCAACTATCCTCTCTACCACCTAAGCTTCATCGCCATCTTACGGATACCCATTAAATTATCACGAAGTCGAAGTTTTGAATGCTTTACGTAACTATAATTCATACCTCAAAATAAAGATGGCGCTGCACTAAAAACCTTTAACCAGCTTTTTTAAATTTTTTATTCATTTCGTATACAATCCAACTGTATTTTTTTATATACCATTTGCAATCCTGGCGTATTTGGGCAATTTGTTTCGGAAACAGGTCAAATAGTTCCAGGCTGTTTCCACCGGGTCGTGGCGAGTTTTGTAGAGACATTTATTTATTGTCCTTTCCACAATTGCTTTATCTGAAATTGTAGAGGAGGATTTATAAAGGATTATAATTAATAATGTATAATTTAATTCGCAGGCGGCAGGAATTCTCAATATTAGTATGTACCTATACCAATTAGGCTATAAATAAACTCAATTTATCTAGTAAAGCATGCATAAAACCGAGAACGGTCATTCCTATCTATCCTATACAGATAGAAAAACCTTTTACCAGAAGCTATATTTTGGGGATTCTGTTTCTTTTCTCTTTCCATATTCCATCAGGGTAAAATCCATAAAAACTCTGCTGCTAACTAAGAAGGTACTTCTACTAACCACGGTCTGGTATATGCCTCAGCACCATGTCCTGTCGTAGTACTCCAGAAGAAGACATCACGCCAATCTTAGACAGGTAGCACAGTGCCCACTTCCTCACTGACTCTTTGGTATTCTGAAATTATATATTTTTTACTTTATAGGCTTTATGTCATCACACCTGATAGAAAGTGATGATACAGTGTAAGGTGTACTCTGGATTTGAAGGCGCTCAAATGGTGGGAAGAAACTTGGTAAGCGTCTTTGGTATATACTGACTAAGTATGTATAATATGTTGTACGACAATTTTGTTAGGCCAATTTAGGTAGAGTTGCTGCGTCTTCTGTTTGTGATCGTTTTAATTTGATATTGATACAATACCCGTGATATGTTAATAAGTTGGACAATGTTTATTGTTTGTCTCACCAAAGAACAGCCTAATATGGCTTCACGGATGACCAGCACTTTGCATGTTGGCCTTCCCACAGGCCACATGCTTAATAAACGCTGAGTGGATACCATTTTGGGACCACATCCAACATTTTTTATTGTTTTAACTAGTTTTGTTGTTGTTTTTTGACATGTTTTGCTTTTTTTACGGTATTATGCTTCTTATGCTCCTACATATAAACTTGTTTTATATCATACTTGCTCAGTAACTATGGATTGCTATGGTGGAAAGTCTCCTTGTAAGTTGGTGTTTGCAATTCAAGGCAACATTAGGTACGTCGCACAACTCCTATGCAAAACTCCTTGGTAAACAATCTCTTTTCTTATCAATATTACTATAATTAATTATAATAAGTAACCATTTTTTTTCTCTAAATTTGCTAATAATAATTCTAATTAAAATTTCATTTTGCATTACCAATGTTTTATTTACCTCGCAAGAATGATATAAAGTAGAATGCTTACCTCGGTTGCAAGTAGATATTTCACCCTCGAACTATATTCACCCTCGCTCGCTGCGCTCGCGCGTGTGACTAAATATCTCGGGTGCACGCGATCCATTAGCGACCTATGCGAGCTGCGCTCGCAATGGCGCCAAATTGGATCTGGTTATGTAATAGCTTACTTACGTCCCTTGTGTAACAATCTACTATTATTTCTTTTGTTTCCATTTTTTCTTTCTGATAGGCAATAGCCGTAAATTTCTCATTTCGAGCCTCGAAGGGAAAATTCATGTCCAAAAATATATTAATTTTGTGCTTGTAGCTGATATTATTATTATAGTATTACTTACCCACCAATCGCCATTCAGGAGCTTGAGAACGTTTGCTCGGCTAACGTTGACGTCTTTCAGGCATTCTTCAAGAGGATCGCGCTGTTAAAAAATTGGAATGCGTGTAATTAGATTTATTACAAAACTAGCTGTTGCCCGCGGCTCCGCCCGCGTGAATTACGATTTTTTTACATATACCGTGGAATCCCTTGATTTTTCGCGGGATTCTGGTGTGATGTTGTACAGAAACCTGTTCTTACTTCGCACGGGTTACCTTGTGGTGATTTTGAAAACTCCTTTTTCTAAATCATACTTAATAATAAAGTTTCATTAATACGTACTTAGTTGAAAGATCAAAAGGACGATTTAACTGAAAATTATTATTTATTGCTAGGTAATACTACAGACCAAGGAATAACTTTATATTGTGTGTAATACAATATTGATTTCTGAAATTTTGTTCTGGACAGCTGAACTCAAAGTGGCCTCATGTTATTCAGTTCTTAGAGGCTGCAATCCGAAAGTTTATAAAACTTTTTTGTCTAAGAAAACAGTGTCTAAGCCATCTGTCAAAATTCTTTTAGTGGCTGCAGAGCGAACTAAGAGTACAGTCCGACAAGGTTCTCTTGGCACTTGAAGGAGGGCGCTGTTGCAAGACAAAGGCAGCCATAAAATAAAAATCTCCTCAATTTTACTTCAATTTTAGTTAATAATAAGCAAAAACAACATAACATACGATAGAGATATACTGACAGAGCGAACTATCAAACAGTAGCACAAGATAGCGGCGTTAGTTCAGACTTTGGCCACGCGCCAAAATAGCCTTGTCGCACTGTACCTACATGGCGTCCTCACTACTGCACCCTGAGCCAAGTGACAAATAGAATTGGGACAAAAGTAAAAAAAAATGTATGAGATTTGGCTGAGCGTCGCTAAGCGTCAAAATAGCTATTATATTACTATTACTATAGCTAAATTCCTTGGATGTAACATAAAGGATGAGCCCTTAGTGACGTCACGCATATATTTTTAGGCTCCGCCCTGAAGCCGGATTTTTAAGTTGTCAACTCTGTAAAATGGCGCTAATGTATGCGACCAACAGCGGTAGATAGATAGATAGATAGATAGATAGATAGATAGAAAATGCTTTATTGTACACCATTACAAGAAGAAAGAAAAAAAAAACAAATACAATAACCAGAAAAACAAATGTACAACATGGCGGCCTTATCGCTACATAGCGATCTCTTCCAGGCAACCATCGGGTAGCGGTACCTACTTATGTGCTGTCAGTGGTACCGAAATGTATGACGCGAGACGCCATATTTGAGAAATTTTTGGTTTCAACATACATCACATAGTTCCCGTCCTCTTAGCGTAGCGTATTTCGTGATCGGATCATTCGCATATGTTTTTTTCTTGTTCCATTTATATACGTCGATACATTACGCTATTTGTAATTTGGCTCAGGGGGCTGGCAAAACAAACATTTTTGGCGCCAGTATACGGAGGAGATTTTGTCGCGAGTCTAGTGTATTTATAATACGTCAATTTTCTTACCGGACAAGGCTTGAAAGCGAAAGTTGTATGCTCATCTTTATCCGAACACCATACCCATCCAATGGGCTTACTATCACCACGTTTGACCTCACGTGGGGCCTTTGAGACCTCGTCACTTAATTTTATTGTCATTCGTGTGGGATACATTTGGGCCGCTGCTTCACATTGTTTGACCTGTAAAAATATTAATGAAAATGAAATATTTATTTTTCGCATAGGCTTAAATAATATGAAATGAAATGAAATGAAATGAAATGAAATGAAATATCTTTATTTCACATAGGCCTAATATAAAGGCGCTTGTAAATGGTCCTTATGGGGTAAGAAAGGGTATTGCCGGTCACTTAAGAAAAATAAAACACAAATTAGAGAAAAATCAACTTTTTATTAAAACTCTTGTAATAAAATTTAAGTTTAAGTATTTTAATATGATAATCACAAACAATGACACCAATTATTTTAATATTTTTGGCATAATAAACGTAGAAAGAAAAAAGTGATTTGACCGCCATTACCCGACATAGTGTGTAATACCGGTCGGTAAGATGACAATGCCGTTCAAGCTTTTAGCGATGAAAATCGCATACATAACCTTCAGGAGAATCGTAGCCCGTGCACTCCGCGTGCGCCCAGAGCCCACACAGAATGCACCTGTACCAAAGTTCATTATTCCGGCCATAATCGGTGCAAATCACACACTTTTCAAGATCTTCGATGTCGGTATCGCTATCATTGCGTACGTCTATCATGTCAATTTCAGAGTCTGACGAACTTTTATTTTCCCTTTCTTGGAGAATCCTCTTGTTCACTTGTTTTATTGGCAATTTAGCTGGTCTTTTCTTTGTCTTCTTCGTTTGTAAATTTGCATTGGCACCTTTGTTTTCTTTCTTCTTTTTCCTAGTTTCTTTCTTCTCTTCCTTTTCTAATAATGCTTCTTTGTTAGGTGTGCTAGTAAGAACTTTTGCATGCTGTTTACGTGAGGCTTGCAGCACTTTCCTATCGTGTAAGATTTTTTTTGGAACTGGTAAAAGATCCTTTACGGTAAATCCTGAAATGGAGGGAACGGGATTATCATATATTGATTGCGAAGCTTGAGGAGTTGGCATTGGAGTTATCTGGGTGCTGTCGCTGAGAAGCGATGGTGAGTCTGGTGCTGATAATATGTTGAGGTCTGTGGTTGATGGGTGTTTGCGCTTTATGCTAGCACTCTCCGGTTTACGCTAGACCGTATCGCGTCGATCGGCTATCACTGCACGCCCCTCTCCCGCGAGCGGTTTGCGACCAGCGCCCGCGCGCGCCCCGGCGGCGTTCGCTCGCCCAGTCCGGTGCAAAATCCCGACGGAGTCGGTCGACTGTGTGTGCCGCGTTCGCCCGCGTGAAGTCGCCCGCCACGCCGCATCGCGCTGCCTTATTATTTATGAGGAGCTATTTATCGCGTACCATTTTGTTTCCGCGTCGCCCGCGTGTTGTTTGCCGGCCACGCCGCCACTCCGAGTCCGTTTCTACAAGCCGACTGAAACAGTCCGCGTTGCCCGCGTGAAATTTGCCGGCCACGCCCGTGTCGTTTAGTTTTACGAGCCCCGATTTATTGAGTTCCTTAGTTTGCCGTGTTGGCCGCCGCGTCCTCCTAACGCTGCGGGCCCATTTTACTATCAGGAACACTGTTTTTTGTGCTCACGTGCCATCTGGAAACCACGCCGCCGCGGACTCGCTTCGCTACCCGCGAATTCGTACCGCCGCCGCGAAAGATTCCTCAAGGAGGGCGAGTGTGTTCCTATTTGCATTTAACACCGCAGACACCACACACTACATTCATCCTACACGAACACACTCCCCGGATTCCACGTGCTGGCTGTCTCCATGCGCCGGTAAGTACCTAGTAGTAAGTCACTCTGTGCCGCGGGATTAAACCCAGTGCAAATCGCCCAATAAAATTTTTTGGCGGGCCTTTTTCGACCCGCCACCGCCGCTGCCTGTGGGAATCCGCTGGACTGCTCTGATGGGCCCGGCAGTTGCCCGCTGATTCATCGTGCACAGGCGCGGTGCGTAATCATTATTGGTAGCAGAGCGTGGTTTGTCTACACCTCGCTTTGCGTTTTGCGCTGGTTTTGCCCGCCGCGCCGTTCATTTTCTGCGCCGCTGGCATAAATCCCGCTTTCCGCCACGCGCCGCGTCGTCCGCCGCGCTGTTAGCGGAAATTCCGCAATCGCCGCCAGTTCCGCTGCGTCAACGCCGCGTTTCGGCCGCGTTCCGATTATTATAATTATAAGTTTAATTTTTATTTTAAGTTTTGCTTGCGTGCCGGTACCGCCCGCTCGCCGTAATTTAACACGCGTATCTACTACGGTCGCGCCGCTTTGTTCATTGCGACTACGGTACGACCACGACCGCGATACGACTTGTTTACTATTGCTTTAATTTTATTATTGCTTGCACACGCGCCGCCCGCCGACTTGCCGGCCGCCTTTTCAATTTATTGTTGCTTTATTTTTGCTTTTGTTTACATTTAATTTGTTAGAATGTCCGCGAACATAAAAAAGCTAGCTGTGCAGATACAGTCTGAGCTTCGCTGGGCGACGTCCGCCGCGGGTTTGATAGGCCGCGAAGATAGATCCGCCGCCCTATTACACCGAGCGGACCAGGTGCGGACTCGGCAGGCCTCTGTGGAGCAGGCCTTTCAAGACCTGCTCACCCTCGGTCCCGAACAGGAGGTACTGAGGACGGCTCAGGCCGATTACGACCAGTTCTTCGAACTGATGGACTCGGTGGTGGAGGCCGCCCATGGGATCCGGACCGCCGCTGATGAAAGGCGTCGAAGTGGCGCTTTTCGAGACTCCCCCAGTCGACCGCCCACACAGCCGGCATTACTCGGGAAACTGCCCACGATCGAGCTGCCCAAATTCGGTGGGCAGCTTCAAGAGTGGATGGGCTTCCTGGCGTTATTTGACAGTCTGGTCCACGCCAGGAAGGACCTGTCCCCCACCCAGAAGCTGACATACTTACTGTCCTCGCTACAGGGCGAGGCCCTGGACGTGGTGCGGCACCTCGACCTCTCGGAGGAGAGCTACACCACGGCCCGGGAATTGCTGGCCAGGCGCTACGAAAATGTGCGCCGGTTGGCCGACGCACATGTAGCCCAGCTACTCGCCTTGCCCGCCGTCACCGGGGTGGCCGGCCTCAGAGAGGCCTTGCTAAACCCCTGCATTGTGGCCACCAACGCTCTCCGTCGATTGGATCTCCCCGTCGACCAGTGGTCCTTCTTGTTGTTGCACATAGTTCTCTCCCGCCTGCCGTCGGAGCTTAAGCTCCGCTTCGAGCAGCGCTTCGGAGGGGACGGTGCAACCTACCTGCCCCCTTTCTCCGACCTCCTGAAGTTTCTGGAGCAGGAGTGCCTCCAGGCCGATAACTCCGGAGTTACCGGCCCTCGAGTGGCCCCTGGGAGGTCCGAGCATGTCCGAGGGGGTGGGGCAAGGACTGGCCCTTCGGCGGGGACCGGCCCCAACCGGCGAGGCCGTGGAGCCGACGCCAGAGAGGGTCGCCGGGTGTCACAGTACAGCGGGGCCGTGGCCACGAAGCCCCCCCCTGTGCCTATTGTCGGCACCCCGGCCACCAGGTCTCCTCGTGTCCGCACTTCCTGGCCAAACCGGTTGCGGCCCGGAGAGATTACGTGGCGACACGCCAGTGGTGCTTCTCGTGCCTGGGCCAGCATCTCGTAAGAGACTGCCCGCGCCAGCGGCCCTGCCCACATTGCGGCGGTGCCCATTCGGCCATCTTGTGCGCTAACCGGAGTGGTTCCGGTCGCCGGGACGTTGGGTCGCGCACCCCCCCCATGGGCGGGGGCGCTCGATCGCGCACCCCCCCATGGGCGGGGGCGCTAGTCCTGGCCACCCGGCCAGTCCCGTTAGGCGTTCTCCGGTGGACCACCAACCTCCTAGTGGAGGTAGGGGTTCCGCCCCCCGGAGGAGGGCTTCACCACCCCGCGTCACGGTCACATCCCCCTCGCGTCATTACGACGGGGATATCGCGGCTGCCCCATTGAGCGTCGTCCCGCGTCGGTTTTCGCCGCCACTACACGAGTGGCCGCGACTGGAGCGCCATCCACCCACCATAGGTCGAGGCAATCCCTACCGGGTGCCGGACGCTAGCCGCATGGTGCGGCCCCGGATGGGGGCATGGTCTCCGTACGGCATGTTCGTCACCTCTCCGTACGGAATGCCCTCCACCTCTCTAGCGCCGCCCCAGCCGGAGCACCCCCGTCAGTGGGATCCCACTGGTGAACCCTCGCCGCGCTAGGTATCCGCCACCCTAGCTCCCACCGTGGCCACCTCCCCTGAGACTCTGAACCTACAGCAGGCAGTATGTCAGACCATACTTTTGCCGACGGCCTCAGTGAAGGTGTATAACCCTAATGGTGAATCTATGACCGTTCGTTGCCTTTTGGACCTGGGTAGCCAACGCTCCATAGCTTCGTCTTACTTGGTGGGAAGGCTAGGGCTCCCTTGGAGACCGCGCGAGTGTCGTGTCATCGGTGTCGGTGGCGCCACGCCCGCATCGCACAAGGGAGAGGCTGAGTTAATGTTTAGTCCTACTCGTGGAAACCTGCGGGTTTTGATTATGGTGACCGTCATGGATAACATTTTAGGTCCCCTTCCGCAAGTTCGGGTAACCGACGCCGCAGTGCGCTGTACGTCAGGTTTAGCCCCTGCTGACCCCCACTGGTCCGAACCCGGTCCTATGGACCTTCTTTTGGGTTCCGACGTGCTGGGTCTTATCATAACTGGGGGAGCTAGGGCCCTGCAGACCAATGGCCTTTGCGCTTTGCCCACTATTTTTGGCAATAGCTTCTTCGGTCCGGTTTTATGGTCTAGCCCCTCCCCGGAGCCTGACCCCATCCAGGTTGCAGGCTTGTCGCTGACCGATGTTGTCCAGCGATTTTGGGAGGTTGAAGAGCCGCCTCAGGCCGCTCGGGTTAGCCCCCTTGAACAGGAGTGTGAGTCCTTTTACAGGAATAACACGGGGCGCCGTACGGACGGACGCTTTGTAACCCGTTTGCCACTCCTGGCGGCACGACCCCCCCTGGGACAATCACGGGCCCTCGCTGAGAAGAGGCTCCTATCAATGGAACGGCGCATGAAACGGGACCCGGTCTTCCGTAGCAAGTATGTGGCCTTCATGCGGGAATATGAAGACCTTGGTCACATGTCGCCGTCCAACTTTGATTGGCGTTCGAACGAGCATTACTTCCTTTGCCACCACGCCGTTTTGAAAAACCCGAATGGGAAAATCCGTGTGGTTTTTGATGGCTCTGTTCCAACGTCCAACGGAGTGTCTCTCAACCAGTGTCTACACTCCGGTCCCAAGTTGATCAAGGATATCTCCGACATCCTCACGACGTTTCGGCAGCACCAGGTGGTCTTTGTGGCCGACATCCGCATGATGTTCCGCCAAACCGTGGTGCATCGTGATGATCGGAGGTACCAGCTGATATTATGGCGCGAGAGTCCGAGTGACCCCATACGAGTGTTCGAGCTGAATACGACCACCTATGGCCTTCGGTCCAGCCCCTACATTGCCATCCGGTCATTACTGGAGTTGGCCGACCGGGAACGGCTGAAGTATCCTCGCGCCTCAGCCATTTTGGAGTCGTCAGTCTACATGGACGACATTTGTACTGGAGCTTCCAGTGTTGAGGAAGCCTTGATTTTGCGGGATGAGTTGATTGCCATCCTGAAGTCGGGTGGATACGAGCTGAGTAAATGGCTCTCGAGCTCCCCGCTTGTCTTAAGGGACTTGCCGGGAGAAGATCAGCAGGATCCACACATTTTCGAAAATCCCGAAAATCCTAATTTGCTGACAGTATTGGGTATACAATACCAGCCCGTGCAGGACATTTTTACTTACCGGGTCAAACTGGATCCCCCCTAAGACTTGGACCAAACGTACGGTCTTGTCCACGGTGGCACGTACCTTTGATCCAAATGGGTGGATCACCCCCGTAATATTTTTGGCCAAATGCTTCCTGCAGAAGCTCTGGTTGGCTGAAGTCAGCTGGGACGAGCCCCTTCAAGGGAGGTTATTACAGGAGTGGCTCTCCCTTGTGGCCTCACTTCCGAATGTTAATCGGATTTCGATGCCTCGTTGCTTCCTACCGCCCGGAAGGTGCCACGCCAGTCTCCACGGCTTTTGTGATGCGTCCGAAAAGGGGTACGCAGCCGTGGTCTATTTGCGGACTGTCAGTGACACCGGCGAGGTCGCAACCCACCTTGTCTTGGCGAAAAGTAAAGTGGCCCCAATTCGGTCACGCTTGACGATACCCAAATTGGAGTTGTCTGGAGCCGCTCTTTTGGTGCGCCTTCTCAACCATGTGCGTACGTCCCTCCTATCGATCGTTGACCTGACGGACGTGTACGCCTGGTCGGACAGCGAAATTGTCCTTTGTTGGTTGCGAGCCGCTCCCCACAACTTGGAAGTCTTTGTTGCCAACCGGGTTTCCCAAATCCAGAATTCGGAAACCCCGTTGACCTGGAGACATGTGCCAGGGGACCTGAACCCTGCAGATTGTGCTTCCCGCGGATGTGAAGCTTCCGACCTTGTCAACCACTCTCTTTGGTGGGGCCCTGACTGGCTGACTCGGAATGAGTCCGCCTGGCCTCAGAGTAGGTTCTCCGAGCCCGATGTGTTACCTGGCTTGCGAGTCGGAGTTGTGGAAGATAAGCCAGCCAATTCGCTGAGCTATCTTCAGGAACGCTACAGTTCCCTTGATAAATTGATTGGGGTGACGGCTTGGATTCAGCGCTTCACCCACAACGCTCGGAACCCACGCGACAAAATGTCGAACCCGGTCTTGTCGCCCCTGGAGAGACAGGAGGCCCGGACCTTTTGGATACGTTTGGTTCAACTGGAGCATTTTGAGTCCGCTATTGAGACACTGAAGCGAGGTTTACCTTTGAAGGGCTCGCTCGCCCGCTTAAACCTCTTCCTGGATGACGCCGGATTGATACGCGTTGGTGGACGCCTCCGGAATTCTGACTTACCCTATGGGGCACGTCATCCCTTATTGCTTCCGAACAATAGCGCTTTTGTAAAATTGTTGGTGACGCATTACCACGTCAAAAATGCCCACGCTGGCTGCAACGCCCTTTCGGCCATATTGCAGCGCGAATTTTGGATTTTATCGGGACGACGCTCCATCCGAAGCGTCATTTTTAAGTGCATTCCGTGCTACCGCCTGAAGGCCAGCACCATGCAGCCCATTATGGGGGACCTCCCCACCGACCGTGTCGTGGCCTCGCGCCCCTTTTCGGCGGTCGGGACGGATTTTGCGGGGCCGTTCTTCGTCAAGAGCTCCAGCCTCCGCAATGCTCGTTCCCTCAAGGCCTACCTTTGCGTTTTTGTTTGCCTGGCTACCAAGGCCGTACACTTAGAACTGGTGAGTGCCCTCAGCACCGAAGCCTTTGTAGCCACGCTAGGCCGCTTCGTTTCACGCCGAGGTTATCCGCACCTGATCCGATCGGATTGTGGGACCAACTATAAGGGTGCCGATAGACATTTGAAGGAAGTCGTCCAGTTTTTGAATGAAAATAAGATAGGCCTCGGCACGGCAATGTCCAAGATGGGGATAACTTGGACCTTTGACCCGCCAGCTTGTCCCCACTGGGGCGGGATCTTTGAAGCCGTCGTCAAGGTCTCAAAGACGCATCTCCGACGCGTGATAGGTGAAACCATTTTGACATTTGAAGAGCTCGCTACCGTTTTTTGTAAGATTGAGGCTGTCCTCAATTCTCGGCCACTCTGCCCCTTATCGTCCGATCCCAATGACCTGGAAGTTTTAACCCCCGGTCATTTCCTAATTGGTGAACCCCTTAACGCCCTGCCCGAGTACCCCTTCAGGGACGTGAAGGTCTCACGGTTGTCTCGTTTCGAATTGCTACAGCAGATGACCCAAAATTTCTGGCATCGTTGGAATTTAGAATATTTGCATCTCTTGCAGCAGCGCGTTAAGTGGTCCGACAAGACCGACCCACCTAAGGTTGGTGATCTTGTCCTAGTTAAGGAGTCTAATTTGTTGCCTTTGTGCTGGCGTCGTGGACGCATTCTTAAATTGATATATGGATCCGATGGGGTTCCCAGAGTTGCCGAGGTAATGGTCGGAGATTCGGTTTTGCAGCGAGCCGTCTCTTCCTTATCCCGCTTGCCCATTGGTTAGTGGACCCCAAATCCTTGGGTCCACTGGCGGGGGTGTTTGCGCTTTATGCTAGCACTCTCCGGTTTACGCTAGACCGTATCGCGTCGATCGGCTATCACTGCACGCCCCTCTCCCGCGAGCGGTTTGCGACCAGCGCCCGCGCGCGCCCCGGCGGCGTTCGCTCGCCCAGTCCGGTGCAAAATCCCGACGGAGTCGGTCGACTGTGTGTGCCGCGTTCGCCCGCGTGAAGTCGCCCGCCACGCCGCATCGCGCTGCCTTATTATTTATGAGGAGCTATTTATCGCGTACCATTTTGTTTCCGCGTCGCCCGCGTGTTGTTTGCCGGCCACGCCGCCACTCCGAGTCCGTTTCTACAAGCCGACTGAAACAGTCCGCGTTGCCCGCGTGAAATTTGCCGGCCACGCCCGTGTCGTTTAGTTTTACGAGCCCCGATTTATTGAGTTCCTTAGTTTGCCGTGTTGGCCGCCGCGTCCTCCTAACGCTGCGGGCCCATTTTACTATCAGGAACACTGTTTTTTGTGCTCACGTGCCATCTGGAAACCACGCCGCCGCGGACTCGCTTCGCTACCCGCGAATTCGTACCGCCGCCGCGAAAGATTCCTCAAGGAGGGCGAGTGTGTTCCTATTTGCATTTAACACCGCAGACACCACACACTACATTCATCCTACACGAACACACTCCCCGGATTCCACGTGCTGGCTGTCTCCATGCGCCGGTAAGTACCTAGTAGTAAGTCACTCTGTGCCGCGGGATTAAACCCAGTGCAAATCGCCCAATATAATTTTTTGGCGGGCCCTTTTCGACCCGCCACCGCCGCTGCCTGTGGGAATCCGCTGGCCTGCTCTGATGGGCCCGGCAGTTGCCCGCTGATTCATCGTGCACAGGCGCGGTGCGTAATCAATGGGATAATTTGATCCGGAGTTATGTCGTCCCGTTCACGCCTCTCTTCTAATGTCATTGCCAATTCACTGCTATTCAAAACTTCAGCAGCTAGAAAGTCTTCCTCAGTGAATACATCTGGGTTTAGGGGATACATGCCAGTAGCAGCGAATCCTGCTTCAGCGTTTGGTATGGTGGCAATCTTTTGAAATGCTTTTCTGCAAAGCGAGGCAATATCGTTTTGTGTGATCTTTCGTCCCAATTCATTTTTCATCAAAAGATTGCACTCCTGTCTAAAGGCAGCTTTGAATGGTCCATAAATGGAAACATCCAAGGGCTGGATTCGATGTGATCCATGTGGTGGCAAAGAAAGCATCACTATGTTGTTCTTTTTGCAAAACTCATAAGATCTCAGTGAGATGTGACTACAGTGATTGTCCAATATGAGCAAAATAGGTTCAGTCTCGGATGGTTTTGTAAAATTTGCGAAAAATTTCAGCCAATCTACAAACAGTTCTTCGTTTATCCAACCGTTTTTGGAGCATCGATATATAGCACCACGTGGACCATCGTTCTCTAATGCCGGTGAATGTCTTTGGCGAGCAAATATAAACATTGGCGGAGGATAAACTCCAGTTGCACTTACTGCGCAAACAACTGTGACATTCTTCCCTCTTTCGCCAGAGGTTATAGACCCTACACGTTTTTGACCTTTTTCTGTTATAACTACTCCAGGGTCTTGGACTGAAGAAATTCCTGTTTCATCAACGTTATAGATATTTCTCGGTAAAAAATTATATTTTTCCATCAACTCCCCAAGCAGCTTAAAAAATAAATCCACTTCATCCTTGTTGAAAGCAGTGGCGCGATTTAAGCTTGTGCCTTCAGATTTACGATTAGATAATTTGTTTCTTTTCATGAAACTCTTTAGCCAGTCTCTTCCAGCCATGCCCAGGTTTTCATTAAAGTTGTGCTTCAAATTATTTTTAACAGCATACTCATAGGCCATCTTTCTTACTTGATTTGAAGTACACCCATAAAATATCTTACCAAGGTATTTAATTTGGTTTGCCATTTCGTCTTCTTGGTCTTTCGTGAAGACTGGATTCCTTCCCATTGATGGAAATTTCAGATTCTTTGTTTTTAATCTCTCTTGTAGGGTTGAAAACGGGATACCAGTGGAACGCGCTGCTTCTCTTACTGGTGTCCCTTCATCGACAAGTTTGAATGCCCTTGTTAAATCACATTGGGTCCATTTTACCTTCAACCCTTGGCTCCTGTTCCGAGGCATCCTAAATAAAAAAAATCAAAGATTACCATTGAATAAAGAAAAAAATACCTTCACGAATATAAAACAAAAACTGTTTTTGAAATATAAAAAAAAATATATTCTTGTATACGTGACTTGCGGGTAATACCGGTCAGAGTGACCGGCATTGGCCACTCGTGCCCTTTTGAGGTTATTGACAAGTAACGAAAAAAATAGGCGTAAATTAATTAAAATCTAAATTGAAATGCATAGTAAGATCATAAATAAGCAACAATAATTAGAGAAATTAAAAGAAATACTAAATAAAGGACACTCACGTCTTAAGTTGTGCGATAAAAAAGTTAGAATAAAATGGCGCGCAATAATCACACGTCTCGTTCTCAGCGACGCGCGGTCGGAACTGAGCGGGGGTTGGTGCCGCGATGCAGGGAATGACTATTCCACCTTTTTATCATGTGTAAGTGTGTGTAAACAAAGTATTTGTATTAGAAGTTTGCTGACCGGTATTGTCATCTGACCGGTAATGCCCCGTTTTACCCGATATTTGTCACATTTGTATGGCGATAACTCCAAGTCGACTTAAAACTAAGTTTACGAGGGTTCCAACGCGCCCTGCACTGAGAAGAAGCCCACAACAAACTCAGCCGGGTTTTGTTTTCTGTTATCACCACTTCACAAAAGCTTTTAAAACTAATTGAGCTAGTATAATTACAGCAGTTCATTCATCCCCAAGGATTTGATTCTTGTAAGTAATCCTTAATACTATAGTAAGTAAGTAATAGGCTCTTATAAACATTCAAAAACTCTACCGCCAGGCAGGCAGGCTTGCAACGTAAAGAACCTGCAAAAACTCGGCACTTGCTCTTTTCAAAAATGTTATAATACCTACCTGCCAGTTTTCTTATAAAGCACCTAATTATGAAAATTAATTACATAATTTTAAGAGATTTCGTGAGGAGATGGAAGTATATCCCAAATCATAATCTATCAATAAATCAATCAATCAATAAAATAAATGTATGTAGAGGTCAAAAATATATTAGCGTTATAACTTGCTGCCTGCAGTGCAATAAAATAGGGAAAAAGGTCGTTCTTGCACAGATTTAAGAAAAATGGAATCGACTAAAATGTATGCGAAAAACTGTAAGTACTAGTATTATACCTAATTAATAATACTTTGATATTTTACCTGAATGTAAATTAAATATAATATTGGGAACGTGGACACAACCAATTTCATAGTTCTTAACTTGGAGAAACAACCTTCCTACACGAAAACTAAATGAAAAATAACACATTAGGACTTACCGTAGCGAAGAATGAGTCTAAAGAATGTATCACAATCTCTAGTTATAACTTATAACTGTGATTGTGTTGTACTACTATTGAGTATTGTTTAGCCGCCTGTAATGAAGAAATTATAAAGAAATTCCTATATACCTATTGTGAAGTAAAGGAAAATGGTTGATCTTATTTTTATAACAAGTCTGTTCAAGGTTTATTCTATGAATGTAAAAGATACGTGGAGTTTACAATACCTAATAGAACAATTAATAGGTACCTTCATAGACTCAATGGATAGTCTTTCATAATATTTACCATATCATTTTTATAGATAATGTTTTTTATAAACTACAGAGCTCTCACAGATTCACTTACCTATTTACGTTAATGACCATGGTTATCAGGAGGGTTATCTATAATATTATCATATTATAAAATATCAGGTATCAGGTCATTTCAGCTTTGTCCAGCAGTGGACGTCCATCAGTTGAAACGACAAATGACCATGACTAAAAGGAGTAGCTAAAGAAATCCTAATGAAAATACTTAGTATTTATTATCTAGCTCTTAGCAATAGATAAAAATAGTAAAGATAGGCCGATCCGAACACTTTACGTAAACCTTCTTCGTACAAGCAAACAGTAGCGTCTTCGGTCAAAATACCTGCCGCCGCCCCTGGCCGAACTACCGCGTGGCCTTACACTGTTAGTTTAGTACTAATGACACCCATAAACTGGCGACATTTTTTTGCGCTGTTCGCCCTGTCTTTAGTATACAAGTCTGTGCTCTTAGCCTATTTTGGTATTTCCAAACAAAAGTCTAACAATAGTGTTTCTTCTGTGTTGTGAAAATATTACCTGCCGCACATTTTGATTATTCTTAAGGCACGGTTGCACTACTATTGGCAAATAAAAAAATTAGGGGTTTGCCTCAATGACAGGCTAAACATTACCAAAAATCTGCATCACAGAATGACTGCTCTTTGACGGTCTTTGCAGCTGGCAGGGTGTCTTTGGCTTCCAATCAGACCACACAAGTAAGGTTAGTGAAGGTTTTTGTACGAATTTCGAGCCGACTCGCACAAACGAATCGAATTCCTCCAAACATTTACAGCTAGAGCCATCTATAAATAAATAAATATAAATATATAGTGGACATCATCACATACATTGCTCCGATCCGTTAGTAAGTAGCTTATGCACTTGTGTTAAGGAAATCAGAAACAACGAAGGTAGGTACCACAATACCCAGACCCGAGACAATGTAGAAAACTTATTTTTCTACACTGTCCCGACCGGGGATCGAACCCGGAACCTCAGAGATGGCGGTGCCTTGAAAACCGGCACGCTAACCACTCAACCACATAGGTCGTCGCTGACATATTCCTATACCTTTAAACGAGCAATTCTTGTATATATGTATATAATCTGAATCTCGGAAACGGCTCGAACGATTTTCATGAAATTTAGTATACAGAGGTTTTTGGGGGCGATAAATCGATCTAGCTAGGATTTATTTTTAGAAAATGTCGAATTTACCAAAAAAATATGACTCCTGCGAGAAAATACCGAGCAGAGCTCGGTCACTCAGATATTGCTGTCAATAGCGGGTTGGCTGTAAATGTTTGGAGAAATTCGATTCGTTTGTGCAATGCGAGTCGACTCGAAATTCGTACAGAAACTTGTACTAACCCCACTGCAACCTAAAGGCTGGGTCCCACGGCCCGTGTTGTCACAGGCCAGATCGCACTAGGCCAGACCGACAGGCCATGGGAACGATCGCACCCGATGAAGCCTGTCCATGCCCGTCCGATCCGTCGGGAGTCGGTAAGTTCAAAGGCGCGGCGTGGCGCGGCGCGACGGTGCCTGCCGCGGCCTGTGCGGGCGCGTCCGCGTCGGTTCTAACTCATTCATTTCTGCAGAAATTTTCAAATGTTTTACTAGGTTCCCGTATAAAATCACTCAGCATATCAGTTGCATTAAGTATATCTGTAAGTAATAAAGAAAAATATGTTTCTGTTGCTGAAGAATACAAATTGTAATCGAGTTTAGTTAGTTAAAATTACCTTGATCGGCTCTTGTTGAATGACGACACCCACCAGCGTCGTTTCTTCTGCTTTCTGTTTGCTTGATTTATCAAATGTTGACCACTGAATAAAACCACAGCAGCTGCACACGCAGCCATGCGTTCCGTATCACTTAACATGTTGAACTGGCAGTAACGACAGGCCGCTACAGGCCGACACGGGCCTTGGGAACGGCACTGCGCGAGACCCAATCAGACGCACAGGCATCCACAGGCGTGGCACGATCCAGCCTGGCCTGTGATAACACGGGCCGTGGGACCCAGCCTTAAACCATATGATTTATCCACGATCTTCATAGCAACCTGTCCATTCCATAGCTCTATGGAACGATATTCGAAAAATTTATGGTCGTTCCCAGTTGTCTTCGATAAGTCGTGATTAATTTGCCCTAGTACAAATACGTGTTACCAAACATTTTTTTACTTTCTTTTCGTTACATGGAACGAGCGATTGACAGGTTTTTATGTCGATCGTGGATATCTCTCATACGCACGACACTGTGCTAAGAAATTACAATTTCTGCACAATCTAAAATGATATGCGCTAGGAATCGAAACTGGGACCCCGTCTCTAATACAACCACTGCGTCATGGAGGTACTCATATGTAACTGAGGAAAATCTAGTATCTATAGATTTCAAGAAGGACAATGGAATGATTAGGAACATTTTTCGGGTAAGACGAAATTAAAAAAAACTTTCAATTTATTTCGAAATTAAAAACTTTTATTTGTAAATTTCGGCAGTAACGTTTTTATTTTAAGTATTGACAAAGTTGCTATAAAAAGTAAACAAAATTTAACAGCAATTATTGAATGAACGTAAACAAAAAAGTCGTCGAATGATATTGGGATGTTTTGTCATATCATCTACAGGTTGGAATGTGTTCGAAGTTATTAAATTGTTAAGGAAACCCTAATTCTGAAACTGAACAGTCAACGTGACATCAAATACATGTCATACGATATTCAACATTGATGTCATTTGAGATGGAAAACGCATGACATCTACGACGCCGAAGATGGAAATTAAAAAGTATGACACGTCAAAGATGGAAGTATGACATGTAATAGACTCGTCAAAGATGGAAGTATGACATGCTATAGGCTCGTCAAAGATGGAAGTTGCGAGTGACGGGGCCTTCTGCTAGGATAACTGGACTGCTGGAGTTTTCTGGCAAGTTTACTGGAAGATGGAGTGCTTAGGGTCCTTCTCGTGGTAGCATTTGGCGTAGTTCCATGCAGTCTGTTGGGGCGTGTTACCCTTGTTGGCGAGGCAGCTGTCAATCAACTTCTCCACTGATGGCTTGTCAGCTGAAATAGAGGAAAATAAATATGAAAACCAGAAACTGACTGACATAATATCAACGCTCAGTTCAAACCGCTTAGTTAAGAGACTCCACATATCCCGTCCGATGTCGGGACGAAACGTGTGTCGAAGAAAGTGTTGGAAAATTGTGTGTGGTGTTTTATGTGGGTAGTGTTCCTGCATATTGTACCATACAAAATCTTTTCAAGTAGCGAATTATAGCAAAACAATTTGATATGTCCTACTAATTATGGATTTCCGCAAAATAACGCCTGCTTCCATTCAATAATGATTCCTCTAAAAGTTTTTTTATGTGATCTTAGGATTTTTCAAAACTGTATGTATTTGCATTTCAAATTACAGCCAAATCGGCTCAGTAGTTGCAGCGTCAAAGCGTAACAAAGATACAACAAAGTCATAAAATAATTAATTATTTACTATGTCCATCTCTCACCAACTATATCTCTTGAACCGTGATAGACACTTGCGATTTTCACAGATGATGTATATCTGTTGCCGCTTAATAAAAAAAAATCTAAAAAATTGAATAAGTCTTTTTCAATATTGATACTAGTAACAGCAACAGGCAGGCGTTTAAAATATTCACAGAATATTTAGTTACACAATATTAACTTTTAAAATAAATATAGAACAAACGTGATTTTTTGCTCGATTTTTGATGGGCACTAATTGACCAGAGATGATTGGCATTGGTCTTGATGGTACGGAACCCTCAGTGCGCGAGACCGACTCACACTTGACCATTTTTATAGATTCTAGAAAATTATAAAGTGTTACGTTACTAAATAAGTTAGTAAGATGTAAAGGAATGTTTTGACGACCTCCGTGGCGCAGGGGACGCACGCTCGGATTCGAGTGGGAGGTCGCGGGTTCGATTCCCGCCACGGGCCACTTTGGAATTTTATAATTTCTAAATTGGCTCAGGTCTGGTCTGGTGGGAGGCTTTAGCCGTGGCTAGTTACCACCCTACCAGCAAAGACGTACCGTCAAGCGATTTAGCGTTCCGATACGATGCTGTGTAGAAACCGTTGGGGTGACATAACTTACCCCTTCCAAGTTAGTACGCTAACTGCGACTGCATCATCACTTACCATCAGGTGAGATCGCAGTCAAGTACTAACTTGTGAAGCATAAAAAAAAACACACACCTTCGTTGGGAACCTTTGCGAGGGCGACGTCCTTCTTGAACTTTCCATCCTTGGTCATCAGTTCGGACTTGGTCAACATGCAGAGCGCGTACTTCTTCAGTGGTTCATTCTCGGTCTGCAAGTAAGAAGTTCATTTCATGGAAATGTTGAAGACAACTGGGAGGCTTAGGTCTATTGGTTTCCTAGTGCTAAAATAAAATTGAATGTATTTTAACATAGAAAATTCGATCTTTCAACCTTATCAAAAATTATGTGAAGAAAAAGTACCTATATGAGGTAAAGGGGATTCAATTTTTCCTTCCTGTTACACTTTTCCAAAACCACTCCCACAAAAAATTACTTATCCAGCAACGGAAAGATGTAACACATCAAAATTCAGAGTATCAAAGAAATCCTTTTTTTATTAATTCCGGTTTTGGTTCTTATAGTATGCATACCAGTTGGATTATTTATTAATATTATTGAAGAGATGCAACTAATGTTTGATTCCTAATTTATTTTAGGTTGCTATGCTGATTCAGGTTTCGTAGCGTTGTTTTTGGGAACTGGTTATTTAGCTTGTTATTTTGGTTGCTGCTGCATGTTATCAATTTTTGTTTTTTGCAACGATATAAATCTTTGGTTTTTTGTTTACATTGCTTTTCCTTTTTTTTATTTTAGATAGACTTGCGCTTGAGAATCATATCTGATGGACAGAAATGATTAGGTCTAGAATGGAGCGCGATTGCCTACAAAATGCCTATTCACTCTTCTCTTGAAGGCACCCAGGTAATTGGCTGGGAACACAGAAGCTGGAAGGGTGTTCCACACTTTAGGGATCCGTATCAGAAACTTGGAAGAAATCTTTTCGATCAGAAAAGAAAATAATACTATGTGTATTATTAGATGCTAACAATACTGGCAGCATTTTTGCGCTAAATCTTCGGTGTGTGAGTCCGACTCGACTTGGCCAACTATCTGTATAAAAAAGCTATAAACCCCAACAAATAGGGTATTTGACTCCAATTTTTTTATTACTTTATTATAAAGTAGAATTAAAATAATGACGTGCACTGAAAGAACTAATTAAATCGATCAAATAACAAAAAAGTTATAAGCATTTAAAGATTTGTGATTAGACAGAGATAGCAACAGAGACATTATGACGTCACAGCGTACCAATGCCATAGTAGCTTCGTGCGGCTTCATACAAATTTTCGTTTTGCGAGAAAGGGATAGAAGATCCCCCCACTCCAAAGTTTAAACGCCTGTAACTTTGTAAATCTTGGTTGGATTTTAATAT
Source organism: Coenonympha glycerion (assembly GCA_963855885.1). Classification (NCBI taxonomy): domain Eukaryota; kingdom Metazoa; phylum Arthropoda; class Insecta; order Lepidoptera; family Nymphalidae; genus Coenonympha; species Coenonympha glycerion. The sequence continues at coordinate 2,286,090 of OY979647.1, forward strand.
TTCTTTCACTGCACGTTATTATTTTTATCCTAGTTTATAATAAAGTACTATTTTTTATCAAATTCAAAAGTAGTGTAAGACCCCATTGCGTATTATAAAAGTACCTTAAAGTCGCCAGTTTTGAGTTTGTTGACCAGCTCTTCGTCGGCCTTGGTCTCCGCGAGGCACTCCGTCCTGTGCTTCTTCAGTCTCTCCTTCTGTTCATCCGTCAGGGCCTGTAATAATTTTTTTATGTCAACATACTTGGTGGCGACCAAAAAAAATGCAGAGCGGAGCAAAATGTTGCACAAACGGGAATTATTGTTATTTCTTTTTGGAGAGAGAGAGAGAGAGAGAGAAATATTTTAACAATGAAAATTCATTAAAGTTATTATCACTGGCTTAGGTTTTTAGTAATCAGGTAATCAGTTAACCGTCTTAAGGGGGGTGGGTACCGTCCGGGCGCGAAAATTAAGATTTTATTAGTTATTTAGTTTTTACTAATAGTGGGCTAATTATACACAGTTGGCTTAATAGCAACGAGTTTTGCGAGCACAACATTTAAACAAAAAAAATCTCAACAAAAACTCTTTTGTCACGTTGGTTCCCGACAGCTAGAAATCTGGGAAACTGCAAAAAATTATCATTCGGGAAGCAATATGAGGTGAGTGGGAATTTTCTGTTCAAAACATGTACTTCGATGCATAAATTCATTGCCATAAACCTAAAATGTGTGGTTAGTCTAATATTTGCGAAAAACCAAAATTAATTTTGAATTTGGCTGGTAGGGCCGAAACATCATTTAAGTCCGTATGATGTTAGAAAAACTCACCTGGGCAGCCACAAAGCAGATCGCGAGCACTAAAAACGCCTTCATGGTTCAAAGGTCAGTAATACACTGTGCCTCACTAGACCGCTCCTTCTTTATATACCATCCTTACGAGAGGATAACACAACAGGAATCCACACAGCATGTGTTCGCAACCTTTTTTTATTATTTTCAACTCTATTTTTATCGTATTTCTTAGAGGGAACAAAAGTCTTGTATTTTTTGTGTAAAAAGTTTTGGTAATGGAATTCACGTTGTTTTATGGTCGTAATTAAAATTTAACGACAGCAAGTTGCTAGTTTTATATGCTAAAATTTTAAAATGTATATTTTTGTACTTGAATACGTTTCGATCTTACACAACCAAAACTTTGCATTTAGCTGTTTCTGTGGTGACAAAGAAAGACATTGCCGCAAAAAATGTACCAATGTGCCGAAATAAATACTTGTTTACTCGTGACCTGTTGACCGTATTATTAGTGAATAAAATTTATTCACTAATAATATTTATTCAATAAATGAACGACATTGATCCTTTTAAGGGCAACGTGATCTGGGGACACGGCAGAGTCCCCGCCAAGACGAGCTTACATTTCCTCGAAGTGTTTCGTCGTATTTTTGAACTTTGGTCAGAATTATTCCAGATTATCAAAATTCACGAGAAATGATGACGATAGTGACTTTTAAACCTAGAAAGTTTCAGTTACATAGATCTTATATCTCAGGCCACCAAGCAGACAAGCAAAGGTATCAAGATATCCATGGTCATCCAGCGTGGCAATGCTGCCAGCCTGATGGGCACTTTTGCGGAAGGATTATATACCTACAAGGGATGGAGTATTTGAATATATTATGTTTTAATTGTACTATTATTCGAGAGTATAATTTATAGTTTTTTTTATAAATAAATAATAAATATTTTGTACAGTTCCATAATACTATCTAGGTATAGGCCACACACAAGCTAATGACAAACGGCAAAACTAAAAACATCAGCTTATATGGCAAGCCATTAGAATACGTTAACAGTTATATTTATCTTGGCAAACAAGTATCATTCAGTAATAAAAATGAAGAGGAAGAAATAGAATAGAACGACGAGTGAACATAGGGTGGAAAAGATACTGGAGCCTAAAAGAAATCCTAAAAGGCACTTTTCCATTACACCTGAAGAAGACTATAATGGACACATGCATTCTACCAACTCTCACCTACGGCTGTCAAACATGGACATACAACACAAAAATAAAAACAAAACTAGCAAACTGTCAGAAAGCGATGGAAAGAAGTATATTGAAAATAAGAAAAATTCAAAAGATAAGAAGCACAGACATAAGAGCAAAAACCAACCTAATAGATGTGCTTCACCATGCGCGTACACAAAAGTGGCGATGGGCAGGACATCTAGCAAGATACACAGACAATAGATGGACGATAGAAACAACTATCTGGGAGGGACCTATGGGAAAAAGAAAAAGAGGGCACCCAAGGAACAGATGGATTGACGAAATAATTTCAGTAGCAGGAACAAACTGGAGGAGAAAAGCACAAAACAGAAAAACATGGAGTAAGCTAGAGGAGGCCTATACCCTGAGTGGGGTTCCAATAATATAGTTAATGTAATCCTAATTACTCACATAGTTGTTAGATAAATTAATGTTATTTAAGATTTATTGGAAATAAAGAGGCTTATTATTATTATTATAGGCCACACACATGGAGAATTAGGATTACATTACTAGTAGGACAACCACTATTTCTCAGTGCACCTACTAATAATATAATTAGCGTGGAATTTAGAACAAATCATTATAATGAAGAAAATGTTGGAAACACCTGTGATTCAGTGGAAAGATCTGGGCCGAGTCCGTGTCTATCCTTTTCACATAGGTACCAACATCCCAGCGACACACTATGTGTTTTTTCACGAACTAATAAAACATGTATTATTTTATTGTCAACCAACGCAAAAAAGAGGAGTGAGGTTTGACGAATGATCTGTTACATCAGAGCTCCCAAATGGAATGGACTGATTAAGGTTTTTTGGCAGGTTATCCAATTGAGTGTATTTTTAGTAATCGTCAGAATAGACCGTGGAAGTGTGACGTAACAAAATGGCGGAATTTGACGTTTGGGTAAAAACAAACGTTTGCGTTGCCTACCCGTGAAAGATTGTTTTCCTTTTGTGAGGTTTTTAGCTGTGATTTAAAATGTCAATGTATTTGAGTTAAACATTTCGTAGCTAGATAAGAAAATCTTACCGAGAGAGCAATTTCCATTTTTTAAATAGTTTTTCATTCGCCGGGAATCTAAAAAACCTACAGGTTTCTCTTCTCGAGACATGGTTGCACCCAGGGGCAAAACAATAAGGCATTGTGTATATATTTTTAACACCAAAACACTCGTTTTTCTAATTGTTTATAAAATTCCATACATAGGTATGCCAATGTTTTTACCCAAATGTCAAAATTCGCCATTTTGTGACGTCATAGCTTCCGTGGTCTATACCAAATAGTACCTATCTATCTTTTGTCTTTGATTCTAGAAACCAAAGAAGAAAAAGCTCAGCTGTTTTTGGATTACCAGCACTTTTACACTTGGTTACACATTCATTGGATGGCATTATTTTCGTACAGACAAAAAGTATATAGTTATAGTAAGTGTATGTTTGTAACTCATCTTCGCTGTAACTACTGAACCGATTTTGCTAAATGAAGAAATGAGCTTGAATGAAGGTTTTAGAAGGTGAAACCCAAATTTCATGCTGGAGAAGATGAGGCTAGAAGCTAGTAAGGGAATATTATGAGAAATTCTACAGGTCTACATTTTGGAGTCCTATACCTTACTAAATTGCAAACTGATGCTAATTTTTATTCTGTGTTTCAGTGATGATCACTCGGGGACATGTGACAAAATATACTTTTCCATTGAAGGTTTGCAACAAAATCTCATTTTTGTTTTACTTATAATCAGCAATGTATTTGGTATCACAAGGTAGGTGTAAAGAGTAGGACAGAATATCTAAGAACCATAGACAACAGGTGTCAATTCTACAGAATATGACCCAAGGATTTGCAAAATATCCTCATTTACAGTAGCGAGGTATATGTAATGATTCCATCATAACATTATAGTCCAATGAATATATTATTTTATTTATTATAACCGTTTTGCGAGTCAAAGATTTTTAAATTCAATATTAAATTTAAACTTGTGTGTTAATATGATTATCATATTATTCGCGTGCATTGGCTATTTATTTTCTTTAAATATTAGGAAGTCTGGAAGTTTGGCCAATGTGGATTGCAGACTTGTAGCTTCCTCTTCTCTTAGTCGTTTATTCTTGACAGAGTGGTCGTGGTTATACTCTTTACGATGTTCAATGACGTGCAAATGCTGCTAGCGAGATATCTCCAACTAATCCTATTGGTGGCATTGCGAGAGTACTCGATAACAGAGGAACTTGTGGCACTCCGGATTAGATAGATTGACGCGGACGCGTGCCTTCCGCTAGTCCTTTAACCACCAGATGTTCGATGGTATCTGTCCTTCTTAATCTTCTACCGACTATTTCAATCGCTTACAGTCCATTTAGTTTCAATTCCTTCAATCCTAGAAATCCGTATTACACTCCACATCTGGGATCAAAAGGGCTGAGAAGGCACAAAAATGAGCGAAATCGTTTGAAGATTTTCTTGCCAGTTCCTCTCAATCTCAGTGCAAACCTGCCTTCCGAACATGGCGGTAGAGTATTAACTTTTTATAAGAATTATATTTAAGAATATGTGAAAAATAAAGATTTACATTTTCATTTTCATTTCCATTTTCATTTTCATTGAAGGGTTTTGCAATGAGGCGGGTTTAGCATACCCCACACTAGATAAGTGCGGGTCAGCAGGTTTCACACACCTTTAAGACTGAGAAATCTCAAACAATCTCTTTCAAGGAATTTTCTTTTACCGCTTAGTGACACCTTACATTGCGACAAAAGCACATAGCTCCGAAAAGTCTCTACCTCGTAACCCACGATTATGACATTTGTACCACTGAACCATTACGAAAAATTTATGGTTACTGCTTTATTATATCGTCCGTGTATATTTCGATTGTTAACATATCGTTTTCCTTAAGATGAAATTATAAACACCGATTTCGTCCCTTATGGATCTTTATATACAAGAGAAGATGTACCTATTAGGTATTTATAATAAAATCCATAGATAATAATATTTATACTTCGCCCTGTTGCTATGTGATTAACGCACAAACAAACAAACAAAATAATAATATAATAATCACACAAAATAAACTACTAATTGACGTTTGTTTTTATTAAATGACTAGCTGTTGCCCGCGGCTCCGCCCGCGTGAATTACGATTTTTTTTACATATACCGTAGAATTCCTTGACGTTCGCGGGATTCTGGTGTGATGTTGTACAGAAACCTGCTGTGCTATTCTACAAAATGAAATAGCTGCCAGACAGCTGCCAACCCGAATATGGCATGCAAAATTGTACTCTATTAAGTACAACTGACAGGTACCACTGGGATAAAATACTCTACTAACAATATTCCCCAGCCCAACATAAGAGTCTTTTAAAAATCTTTGCTTCATCTCAATACAATCCCAAGTATCAGAATGGGCAATGGCTATATATTTCTTTACGTATAAAAAGACCTATGACGGTCAATCGGTTAGGACCAGTTAAGACCTGAGAGTTAAAAATATTTGTGAACCAATATTTTACTCTTTCCATGATGCGGATGATAAAAAAAGACGTGGCACTCTGGGAATGTCCACAAAAGTAAAAACTTTAATCTGTTCACATTCTGTTCGTCTCAACAGTGCCATCTTAATATAAAGTCAAGGAACAGTACATTACATGACAATTAATTATTATTAACAAAAATTTGGTAGTACCTATCTCCAAGTTTTACATTCAAGTTCCACATAATTTGTAGAGATGGCGTGATACGGTATAACGTGGTGATAAATTCATGATTTTTGTTCACCCTAAAAGTGAAAAATCTTAAACCATACAAAATCTTCTGCTAAGCATATTTATTTACGGCTGTAAGGGTACTCCAGTCTGACTTGAGCCCTTACGTCCTAGCCCTAGGTGCTTGTTCATTCCGAGTTTCAAGTCACCTACTTGAACTCATCGATAAAGGTTCTGATGTCTATAATTTCTGAACTACAAAAGTGATGATGATAAAATTTATACGGAATAATCTTTAAAGAACCTCCTTTCTAACAAAAAAAGAATGAATGAAATCGGACAGCGGGTTAATGAATTATAACTAAATACACATTTTGACTTTGATGCCGTCTTCCAGGGAAACCATGATGAATTCCAGGACAAAAAGTATCCTATGTCCTACCTCGGAGTATGAACTATAATCATGTCAAGTTTCATTTAAATCCATCCAGCGGATTAGCCGTGATGCGCGGTCGTGAAACAGACAGACAGACAGACAGACAGACAGACAGACAGACAGACAGACAAAAATTAAACAAATTACAGTTTTGGCTTCAGTATCGACTAAATAGTGTCCTCCAACAAAAAAATTCAAAATATCTTCAATGTACAGAATTCGACCCTTTACAGTTTTATTATAAGTATAGATTTATGAGATTAGGCATTACTTTTAAATGACTCACTGTTAATCAATTTTGCACACAGATGGTTCCGTAGCTTGTTTCATAAGCGATTATTTATTGGTGTTATTAATAAAGTCCCAGCTAAATAAAAGGGTAAAGATGACTGACTGACTGATCTATAATAATAATCAAATAATCTAATCACTTGACTTGGACGGATCGGGCTGAAATTTTTCATATAGATGGCTTTAGAGATTGTAAGCATCCACAAAGATTGGATTCTTGAAACTTTTATTCCTAAGTGGTTAAAATAAAAGTCACTCGAGCGAAGCCGCGGGCGCCATTTAAGTACCCTTTTTTTGTAACTATATAACTACTTACTTCGCGTGAAAGCATAACAGGAAAAAGAATATGCAAGAAGCAGGAGTGTAGAATAAAATACCGCACAATCTCAACACCAATGGGTACGACTTCTAATTAAATGAACAGTGTAAAACTAATTAAATAGATTAGATATCTTAATATATATAAATCTCGTGTCACAATGTTTGTCCTCAATGGACTCCTAAACTACTGAACCGATTTAGTTCAAACTTCGTGAATATCTGTCATTTGGTCCAACTTAAAAGATAGAATAGTTTTTATCCCACGTGGACGAAGTCGCGGGCATCAGCTAGTTATTATATAAGTATAGATTCAATGTCTCCGTTTGATTTTAATATTATCGTTATGTACTAAATAGATATTCGTGCAGCGTTTTACAATGAATCATGCGGATCCCTAAAACCTGCAGAGCAGCGTATAAAAAGACAGATTGTATCTTCGTATTTTCAAATAAGATCAAGTCACGATTCAGTCGTGTTTTTTATCCTTTGTTTTTAAGCTACAAAACAAAATCATATGTAAAAACTGTTTCAGAATATAAATAGTTACAAATACAATGCATACTTTATTAAATAGTCTATGTAACTCCCAGGTACTTCAGAGACATAGATCAAGTTAAGACTGTTTTGTGTTCTATAGTCTGTGGTCTCTTCGCCCACCTATCATCATGGAAGCCACACATAAAATCTTTTGTTAAAATAAGTTATATTTAAAAATACATCTAGCAATTCAATATCAACTGTTTTCATTTATATCCTAATAAAACTAGCTGACCCAGCAAACGTTGTTTTTGCCATTAGGGATATAAAAAATAGTTAAAAAATACTTACCAAAAAAATACTTACCTATTCAGACCTACCGAACTTAAATAGAAACTCGGTAAAGCAGTTTCGGAGGAGTTTTTATAGGTAACAGATTTTAGAGGTCAAAGTTGCTCGCGTCCATAGGATTTACAAAATCCAGGTTTCAACCCTCAATACCCAACGCGTGGCCGCTGGGTGGTGCTAAAGAGCTACAGATCTATTGGTAGAGAGAGATAGAGTTGACCAACTCTATCTCTGTAAAGTAGCCGCGGCCGACGCCTACCAATAGAAGTATTGGTAGGCTTCGGCCGCGACTTTACCACCCTACGAGCAAAGTCGCGTCGCCAAATGAGGCATTCCGTAGCAACTTTTGTCCTGAGGTGAGTCGTGTTCCGGTCGTTTCACGTAGAAGCCATTTTGCGGGGGAATGACTCTGTATAGTTGTAGGTACTGCACATGGTGACACGTTCTGATCGGAGCTGCAGTGGCGCCAGGAGCTCAATTTGGAAACCAGCGGGATTCGAAGCGCGGTGCACCGCTGGCCGAATGACTTGCAATACCTTTTGTAGCGTTTGGCATGAGCAAGATCAGATGTCGACTAATCAATCTTTCATTTATCATATTATAGGAAAAAAATTAAACCTTAATATTATATTCCGGTTAATTTAGACATAAAAAAACCCGCAAAGTGCGAGTCTGACTCGCGCACCGAGGGTTCCATACCATCACTTTGGTTCATGAATTTACGAGTATAATTTACATGTATGTACTTTTGTTGGCAAACCTCAAACATAAATTTGTTTTTGCCGGTTTATTGTTATTATGAAAAAAAGTATAATAGTTAGAGAGTTGATTTTATTTTTCCTGTAAAATATACGTTTACTTCTTTTGATCATAATTATTTCAGATTTTTCGATTGGTAAACTTCGGAGATAAGAGGGGGGAACGGTATTTTTTTCGACAGTTTGCCCAATTTCGAAAAGTATCAGGCATAAAAATAAATAAAAATCGGTTTTAGAATACACAAGTAACGCCCTTTTATATGATACCCTACTCAATGTTGTTGTCAATATCTCATTTTGAAATTTTGACGACAAAATTTTCCCCCCTTTTAAAATAAAAATAAAAAAGTTTTTCAATTTTTTATGATTGCAATAACGTCGCGCCGTAATTACATACAATTATTCCAAATTTCAGGTCGATAGCTTTAAAAGTTACTGAAATAATCGAGTGTGACAGACGGATGGACGGACGGACGGACGGACGGACGGACGGAGAAAGTGTCACCATAAGGGTTCCATTTTTACCATTATGGTATGGAACCCTAAAAAGTGGTCAAATTCCTGAGATATTACGATTCTAAGATTTTATTTGATTCTGTGGATTTTTTTTATTTCAAATGTCTATATTGACCGGACTATTAGCCCTGAAAAACTACACTCCATTGGCGGTCGTGTAATAAGATCTTTATCGTATAGTACCTACGAGGATATTTCTAAGGCTAACGCGGTTAGACCTAGGTTAGCCAACCAGCCGCGGCAACCGCAATCAACCAGTGTAACCCGACGCGTCCTAACTGATAAATTGCGGGCAATCGTCCACCAACTACAAAGCATAATAGATGTCTGCGACTTGACTTCATTGATTTATTGTTGTACGTTGACCCTTGTGGCCTCTACGCATCAGGTAGGTGGTAATCTTCCCCAGACTTATTTCGGCCAATTTAAGGTCCTAGGAGCCAGGTGGGTAAACAGATATTATAAGTGGAATCTGTTAATCCGATGGGATAGCAACTCAATGCGATCGGAGAGAGATCAAAACTAAAATCAAAATGTTCATTGTTTCATATTGGCCCAACTTACACTGACATATTATGAAATTTCAGACTACCGATTTGTAGATGGGATGCCAACTCAACAATCAAAATCAAAATGTTCATTGTTTCATATTGGCCTAACTTACACCCACATATGAAATGTCAGACTACCGACTTGCAGATGGGATGCCAACTCATCAAATCAAAATGTTCATTGTTTCATATAAGCCCAACTTACACTCACTTATTAAATGTCAGACTACCGATTTGCAGATGGGATGCCAACTCAACAATCAAAATCAAAATGTTCATTGTTTCATATTGGCCTAACTTACACGCACTTATGAAATGTCAGACTACCGATTTGCAGATGGGATGCCAACTCAACAATCAAAATCAAAATGTTCATTGTTTCATATTGGCCTAACTTACACGCACTTATGAAATGTCAGACTACCGATTTGCAGAAGAAAGGGCAAGAAACTCGACTTTCGGAATGAAAACTCGGATCAGCGCCGCTGATTGGTTCCCTGACTTCCGTCAGCCAATTGGGGGGCAGAATTCGGCAACGATTACGATTACGATGAATATTTTTTTTACGCAATCAGACCCTAGATGGGCAATTGCGTAAGAAAAACATTTTCATCTAAATATGTACAAAAGTAAATTGGTTTACGATTTTCCTACACAATCGCCTAGCGTGCGCTTGACCAACGACTTAGCGTGCTTGCCGAAGCGCGGCATGGATCACCACTAACTCCAAACTACAGGCTTGTGTTAAGAAATTCTTGAAAAAAGCATCCAATAGGTAGGTATACCGTTGTATACTGATCCGACCCGGGGATGGAACTCTGAACCTGGTGATTCGTTTTTGAGTATGCTCACCACGAGACTAATGACGCCATCTACCAAGTAGGTTATAGTCTATCAAGTAGGGAATTATGAGATAGTTCAGAGGCAACTACCCCGTGGTGGCTATGGCTTAGGTATACTTTTTCTATTGGAATGTTTTGAAAGAAGAATTGTTAGTACGATCTAGTATCTACATATTTAAATTTGGCTTGTCTCATTAAATCATAAACTTGTAGATCAAGATGCTATTATTTTCTTTAAAACTTTATTTATGGCAAAACAACGTTTGCGGGTTAACTATTAAGTTATCATTATAATAGTAAGTAAATTAATTTAACATTTAGTAATTTTATTATTGCTATTGCCCGCGGCTCCGCCCGCGTGAATTTCGGTTTTTCGCTAATCCCGTAGGAAAGATGGATTTTTCCGGGATAAAAAGTAGCCTATGTGTAAATCCAGATTATAAGCTATCTATGTTCCAAATTTCAGCCAAATCGGTTCAGTATTTATGGCGTGAAAAAGTAACGAAGATCCATTCATCCATCCATACTTATAAACTTTCGTGTTTATATAGGTACGTGTATTAGTAGGATAGGATAAGAATTAGGATGTAGCTTTAAACAGTGGATGAAAACAATAGGTACCTACGCACAAACAGAAAAAATCAAAAATATAGAGCATTTCATTTAAAAACCTTGTGGGTTTAAGAACTTTGAATCTCGTAAGGTAGAACACAAGTATAAACCAAGTAGAACTGAATAAGTCCGGAACATCTTTATGAGATAATTTGTTTACAAAGCCCCTACACTGATAATAATATAATAGAGACCTTAGCAGACACCTACTGGAAACGTACGCTATTATTGAGTAAATAACTGACCCGAACGATTTTTTTTCTGCGCTTGATACTTAAGTACTTGGGTGTTTTAATAAGCGCCATCTATACCAGGCTCTACAATTTGGCGCCCTGGATAAAAATGAACGCTACTTTGCCGCTTATCGCAGCTTATCGCCCCGAGACTTGTCCAGTAGAGAATCATAGCAAACTATTACGAAAACTAAATGGCGTGCCCGTGAAATACAAATTTTATTTGGTTTATCGAATTTTTAATCTTTTAGCAGTAAACCTGCGGAAAGAGGAGTATTTGTCATCACACGTTCATATAAAAAATTGCTTGAAAGTTTCCAAAGGGCGCTTCAATATTTTCGACTAAGTATTGCCTGTTTCTATCACAAACTGAGTATTAGAATCTTTAGTACCTACATCAACTACATCGTATGACTAATATAATGCCTGTACATAACACAGACAATATTAGAAACTAAGTTTACTAACTAACTTTGTTTTAAGTCGACTTGTAGTTATCACCATACATATGTGACAGATATCATATTAACGTTCTACAAAAGCCTGTACGTTAGGCCTATGTGAAATAAAGATATAATGACTTTACTATCTATGTACAAGACGCGACAAGAACGGTCTCATCTTTATACACCCACGCGCAATCTTAGCCCTTTTTCTAAGTCCTTTTAAGTACTTCTATAATAGCATGTAACTCCTCTCAGAGTGGTTTGGTCATAGCCCACCTTGTTGACGGTTCGCACACCTTTTTTTCTTCTTTCACCGCTAAAAAATAATGTCTTGTTTCCTAAAAAGCATTTAACTCCAAAAAGTTAGAGCCCTTGTCATACAGAAAGGCTACACCTGGTTCATCATTAAAGCAAGAAAGAAAACTTGCACTTTCTTGTCTGCATCGGTGGGTGGTCGATGAAAATGCTGCAAAATGGAGTGAACATTAGAGGAGATATTTTGGCGTCATCCCGCGCACGCGCAAACGTCGCCGCACGCCGTAAACAGAGGGACGTCAAAACGTGCGCACGTGTGAGATCAGCAACATGTGAACAACGGGATAAGGGATAAACGGATAAAGGATATCTATTTGGAAAATGAAATCGTATATCAGTGGATGCGGTGAGTGTTTTTATTTGGCTGAAGTTTTATAGTAAGTAGTGACAAATGTAGAGACGTAAGTACTATAGAGATGATAATATTGTGAATTGTTTGATAACGAAAATTGTTTAAAGAACTGAACTTGGGAATTTCTGGATACAAACTTCAAAGTATAAAAACCGATTTAATGTGCTTATCACCATCACTTGTGGCCATTTTCCAAGGATGATTTTTTTTACTTTCTTTTTTATCATTGCGCGAATTGATATCAATAACACGCATGAAGCCTGTTACAGTTTTGTATTTTAGTATTCAATTATTTTTTGGATACGCTAACTTATTAATCAAGCTTAACTAGGTATGTAGGCTACCTATGTATACTTCTCTAGTTACCACCATTTAGTTTTTTTTTATTTCCCTAAAACTCCTATAAATTATTATCAATCTTTAAGTTGTGATAATTGCTGTGGAAATTATGACGTTACGGGTGAGGTAAACATAATAATATTACGATTTCTTAATTTTCTCAAGTCTGGGATGGTGGGATGCTTCGGTCGCGGTTGGCTATACTATCCTACCAGCTCAAAGCAGCTACTATAATACGCGATAAGCGATTTAGGTCTGTGAATAAACGTGATTGGAGATTAAATATTTCCATTGGCTAAGATAATAGAGTTCCATTTTCAAAAACTTTTGTTTTCCGGCCTCGGAGCCAACTTCAGGTTGGAAAAATCACAGTAAACGACGCATTGCGCAGTCACATTTGTAGCTAACTTCACACAGCATATAAGCAAAACACTGAAGTACAAGTAAAGACGAACTATACATAAAAAATACAAATATAACGAAAACAAGGAAATAAAAGTGCAATTATATGTGTTGTAAAAGTGCCGAGTATTGATTTTCGTGTAAAAAAAAAAAAGTTTTTGTGTACCTTGAGCGTATTTTCAAGGGTAAGTAGATTTAACACAAACAGGTTACTGCATCCCTGAATGTCATCACATGAATTCATTGGAAACGAGGAGCATTTTATCCCTTAATTTAGGTATAAAGAAATCAAGAATGTTATTCATATAATATTTTTTATTCAAACTAACATTGAATCTGTCTCATTCATGTTATAGCTATTTGTTTCCTCCTTTTTTTTCTTTGAATTAAAAGAAGCTAATGCGAACTTTAAAAACATTCCTATAATGACACGGTCGGTGATATCTTACAGAAAAATATTAAATGAAAAAATACTTAATTTTTAAAATGTGCACGGTAGAACAATGATGACATGTTATCAAAATATTTTTTCAAAGAAATACTTTTTTCCAATAAAGATAAAATTAATTAAAATAAAAAGATGACGCCACCGGGCATTGATTGACATCAATTAAAAAATATGTCGCACTTAGGGTTGCCTGCACTGCGCTCGATCGATAGCGCGGACGCGCATGCGCGCACCCCTCGCACACGCCAGTGGAGTCAGCTCGCGCGCGGTCGCTGGAGCCCGCCATGCCGAAGCCTACCCCCGTCGAGGACCTGATCATACCGCCGCAGGACCAGAAGATATGCGGCACCATATGCGTCTGCCAGATGACGGCCGTCCTCAGCTGCGTCGCCATCGTCTACCTCACCGTGGCCATCTACATGCCGTACACCCGCGCGATCGCCTCCGGCATCGACCCCACGCCCATCATGTGCACCACAACACGGGCCGTCAACAAAGATAACTGCGACTGGGGCTCGTGCGGGGAGTGGTGCTTGAGCAAGACGTCCGGAGCCTGCATCCAGATCTACGTCAACGTCCGCAAAAATGGAACGTCCTTACTCCTCTCTGAATGCGGCAACGCTGCCAACAAAACTTGCTACGGCATCGATCAAGAGAACGCCAAGAAGTATCACTGCATCCGCGACGAATGCAGGAACTTAACCGGCACCTTCAATTGCACTGAAGGCAAATGCATAAACATAACTGACGCTTTCGAATGTGCATTCAGAGACACAGATCCACCGTTGAAGTGTTCGGGGAGAAGAGGGAAGATTACCTGTATAGACGTTCACGGGTTGTTTTCGTGTAGCAGAGGCACTTGTAGGAAAATAAAAACACCGTACAATTGTGACAGGCGCTGCGTTGATATCCCGACCCGTCATAAAAATGTTATAGTGTTGAGTGGTGACAGAGTTTTTCTCGCGAGGTGCTCCAAATTAGCGCAGGAGACCGGTGGCAATGTGGTGTGGACTGATTCCGGTGAAGAAGTGTTGATGCTGTCCTGTCACGCCGTCCATAATGGAACTTCAGGAGTTGTTGCCGTGGACTGTATAAATGCTGCGCTACTACCGAGAACGGATATCTCCGATCTGACGAACTTCACTTATCTCCAATATTTGTACACAGTGAAAGCTGTTCCAAATAGACTTATCGCTCCATCCGAAGTCGAGTTAACAATGGCTAATGATAGTCGACTAATGATTAATTTAGAGGGTTGCGTCAATACTCTAGCTGATGAGTGCAAAGACTTTTTAAAGACATACGGACGAGATGGTACCGATCATAACGCTAAAGCGAGATTCCCTTGCTTCTACACGGAAAACAATCCAGATATAGTTGTTGCTAGATTCGACTTGGATGCTACGTATCGGCAGTTTTTGGTAGCTCTGGTGCTGCCAACAGTTCTGGTGGTCGTATCTTGTATTACTTTGTTGTTATGTCAAACGACGGTTGAGGTTGGGGACGACGCGAAGATGCGCTTCAAGAGCTGCACTGGTGGACAGGCGGAGCTGCAGCTTTCACCAAACGATCCTGTCTCACCCCTCTGAGATCAGTCACGTGAGATATTCACTTTGTACTAATTAAACAAGTTTCAAACCAAACTTATGCTTTGGTCTGTGTTTCAACGTTCAAACAAATCTTTATAGATCACCAAGACATCTGAAATGTCAAAAGTTAAATGCGAAGGATCGCTCCTCATATTTAATTCATCTATTTTTGTACCTGCTCTTAACTGTACTGTGTCTAATTGAATGGAGTGCAGACCATTAAATCATGAGAATTAGAAACATTAAAATTCTATTTATTTTAAAGATTGAAGAGATAGTTAATAATAATCAATACGAGAAAGTTAAAACTAATTGTATAGGTACAAACGCAAATTAAAGTATCCTAATGATTGGATAAAAACCCACAAACGACGCAAAAAGTACGTCCAGTCATGTCACCAAAATAGTGCAACGAATCTTAAACGGGATGTCGTTAGACATACTTGTACTTCACAACAGGATACTCGCAGATGAAGTTAAAAAGCTAAATTAAACGCAATAAACGAGTACCTTGTACATAATAACAAACATAAAGTTACCCGGACTTACCTAATCCTTTGTTGTAGACATATGAATTTGCCCTCGACTTATAAATCGTTATTTTGTGACCTTGAGACGATTTTGCCGTGACTGAAGGAATTCGTGTCAGATGTTTAGGAAACTGTGATCACGAATACCAGTATATTATTATTTACTAATCAGTGCATAACCTACATTAATGCCTACTTATGAGTTTGATAAAAAAATTGATATAAACTATTGATGAACAGTTCAGGCCCCAAACTACCAATGTTTCTACGAGTATTGACGTCATGAACGTTCAGTATTGATTCGTTATTCTATTTTCGTATAATTTTTAATGCTACAAATATGTTCTGACTTAAAATGCTAGTGATAACTAGTTGCGTTGCCAGCTTTGTAAAGGAACACCAATGGGACCCCATTACTTAGCATCTACGGTCCGATTGTCCGTCTTTCCGCATGTTTGTCAGCATCGTATTTAGGGTATTATAAGTGATGTGTTTTTTTGTGCTTAGAAAACTGTGAGTCCAATTTACACTTCCGTAGAATACTACGGAATCCTCGCTATACGAATTCGACTTACTGACCATATTTTTGGTACTTTTACTTGCAATCAGCAGTCAGCATTACGTAATATGCCATAAGTAGATTAAGTTTTGTTGTTTTAGTTATTAAAGTATTCATTTTCTTCTTTCCAGGCGTTCCCCTCCTCAGCGAGGGTCCGGCTAGCTCACTAAGAGACGATTAACCGCTTCCAGTGCTTCAAAAAACCTCCCGATGTCGACCATGAGCAGATCCCGGACGAGTCTTTCGCCCGCCACCTCCGAAAGATCGACTCTACCTATGGGCGCCTCCGCGGAACCAGACAGCCCGGATTCGAAACCTCTTGAGCTGACGCGGGAGGAACTCCTTGCACATTACTTCGAGCGATTCAAGTTTTACACATCGCTCTGCTTGGGCACATCAGCCATCCTCGCCGTTTTCGCGTTCCTTTTCTTAATCCCCTTCGTGGTCGAGCCAGCCATACAGACGATACTAGCAGAGTTCGCCCCCGAAGCTGGTATATGCTCCGTCTCAGAACACATTTACGCTCAAACTCTGACGAACTGCTCCTGGGCATCATGCCGAGAAGGCTGTACCACTACGCACACGAAATGTCACAAGATTAAAGTCAATTTACTCAGACAACCGTTTGTGGAGAATGCACCGATGCCGACGGAATGGGACGCAACAGACTTGAAGTTCCTGATAAATCCAGAGGGTTGCGGGTATCCACCAAGAGTGAATTGCTCAGAGTTTGCAAGCGATTACGCTGGGACGAAATCACCGAAGCTTTTCCCGTGCTATTACAGCCAGACAAGACCAGAGTTGGTTGTGGCGAGGTATTCCTGGGATTCGACCATTCGTGGCTTAATCTTGGCGCTGGTGCTGCCGACTACAGTCTTCGTGTTCAGTCTAAGTGTACTCGCGTATTGGCACTGCCATTGCTGTGACAGAGCCTGTAACAGGCGACGGGTGCACGCCGAATCTTACGCGAGCAAAGAAGAGTAAGTATTTTTAGTAGCTCTTTTCTTTTAATATCTGTTTTGAGTATCCAAATTATAATGTAGTTTGAAATTTTAATGACGTCATAGTGCATTATAGTGTTTGTTTTTAGACTGATCTTTCAATAAAATGGACTTGCGGGAAGCATTCCGTGTACAGTGATCTAATTGCTTGGTACGAATAATTCAAAGCAAGTATTTATCTCCTTTTATAGCCAAATATCTAAATCACGCTGTAAAGTCTGTATCTAGCAAGTCACATTTTATCTGTAGTGTACGAGTAGGTAGTAAAAGTAAAAATCTTTATTGAATAAACTGTATATTATATGCTTTGATATTTTAGAAAATCATGCACAATGTGTAATGGGTAAAGTTAGTAGCTAGTCAGTAGGCACTAAAACAAAGGTACTAGGTAGATAGAGGGTATTTAACAAATATCGTAAAATATGAAGTAGCTATTGCGCGACTTAAATAAAATAAATAAAACGCGTATAAATTAAAGTCAAGACTTTTTTCTTGCACGGCACAATATGAGAATTAAATATGGAGGGTTCGCTCTATCAAAGCTTTGCTTGCAATGAAATAACCAAATTTTGCAGGATACCTTAGCCAGGGATTTCTATAATTCTAGTAAGGCTTCCATGATGATTTATTCAACAATGCATTTGTTCTCTTTTACAGTAGCAAGCTCCTATGCGAACTGGACGAGGACCCGAGCGATGACGTGTTCTGACGCCGAGTGAGCACAACCGCCCGCCGCCGCGCCTCGCCACGAACTGACGGCTACACGCAACTCTGAGTTGCAGACATCATCCTCTCCACCGAGGATATACGAGGAGCGACGGATGTCTGAGGAATCCACCAATGGGATCGCTGTATTTTAACAGATTAACCAATCATCACGCGTCTATCACTTCCAGTACCATCACGGATTTCGCAAAGTCGTGGTTTCGGTGTCTTTAAAAATATTGTCACGGCTCTTCTCTATCATCTGGGTCTCAATATTCTACTTGTAACCCTCACCCTGAGTTTAAACTGAAGAAAAATAAACATCAAACACGGTGAAAGCTCTATTTTCCTCATCTTTGCATAAACGTATAGATTGAAAACAAAGTTTTCAACATATTTCATGTTTATGTTTTGTCAGTGGCAACATGTTGGAAACAGGGAACCTACCGTTAACTGTGGTACGGTTCTACAAACGAGGTAGTGTTATGTTTTCACAAATCTTTTATCAATATTATGTCAGTATGACTTATAGTAGGGGATCCCAAGTAAGGTCGACTTTCACCGAGCTGCTTATTGGATGAAAACTATTTTATATCCAATTAAATATGTCAATAAATATATCGCAAGTGGGTTGCCTAAAAAATTTCAGTCCAGGGTATGATTAATTAAGAATTAAAAAAAAAACCATCGTAACATGAACTCCGCTTTGTTAGAGTTCCGTTGACATCTTAGTTCAAATTAGATTGGATGAGCTATTCAGGTCGCAAATTGCAATTGTGCTTATTTACCTACGATTTTATTATCCGTTAACTTTCTTTTGCCAAAAAATATAGAGCAGAAATACTTTCCTCAGCCAGGAAATTATTTCTGGCAAAAAGCACTATTTATAACATCCAATCTAATTTGAACTACGATGTCAACTAAACTGTAACAAATAGGAGTCCATGTTACAATGGTTTTTTTTAATTCTTAATTAATCATACCCTGGACTGAATTTTTTTAGGCAACCCACTTGCGATATATTTATTGACATATTTAATTGGATATAAAATAGTTTTCATCTAATAAGCAGCTCGGTGAAGGTCGTTGTATGGCGGGATCTTAGACCATAATTTGAACATGATACCTATCAAATATTGTAATTTTTGAAGATAGAGGCGTTAAGGGTGATCGTAATTTTACTTTACAAGTTTGCTGTTTAATGTTAAAGTGAATCTTGTATGGTAAACCCCTTCAGTAACTGCGGAAAATATTAACTCGTTTTGGTGGGACACTACTGTGTCCCCAGATGATATTTTTGTTCAATGATTTTATTAAAGCGATCTTTTTGGTAGGTTATGTCCATTTTCCTCACATAGTGTCATCGTGGAAAGGTAGTCTTAAGTCTTTGGTTAGTCCAGGTTTTTTGTACAAATTTCGAGTCGACTCGCTTCGAATAAACGAGCGGATTTCTCCATACGTCTACCCATACAATTCCCAAAGCAGAAACATTTTGAACTAAGAAGCTTCCGGCGGTTGTCCCCTTGGGGCGCTGACTGTAGATGTATGGAGAAATCCGCTCGTTTACTCGAAGCGAGTCGACTTAAAATAAGTACAAAAACCTGTTCTAACCATACATTTCAAGATGAACCGTATTAAGGATAGCTCAATATTTTTTCAAATTTGGGCAGGATGATGTCAGAAAATAAGATGAACACAGATCATGCTAAAATTACAATGTATAAAAAAATTCGTTGCATGCGATTCAACTTTGCTGTACTCTTAGCATATCTATCCCATACAAACGCGAAAATGATGCAAAAGGATGGCACAAAGCTATATGCGTGACTGTATGCAAAGCCTGCAAACACGGCTTCCACTTAATGTTAAAGCGTTTATTTATTGGAACAAAAAAAAATAAGATACTTTTTTTGCACTAGTATGATCGTCTGAAGGCCATGTTTCCATACAAATAAAATTTAGCAATTCATATTTTTTCCATACAAATAAAATATAGTTATAAATGACCAGATTGATATCAATAAACTTTTTGAGATATGAGATTTAAATATCGAAATTTGGTTTAGTTCTTGTTGTGAAAAAAATAAACAAAACTGTAATGAAAATCACAAATTATTTTTGTATGGAAACTAGAGCTTAAAAAAGTAACTTAAATAATTTCGAATATTGATTAAAAGAGTAAATAACAAAAATACAAAATACTCGTACCAAGGAAAGACTCGCACTAGAGTGAGAACTGTATTTGTTATTTGTTTTGTTATTTTAGGTTGTAAGAAAATTGTTTAAAAAATATAATTTATATTGCAAGTGTGCAACAAAGCTTAGCAAGTAAAAATGTGTAGAAATATACAAAAAAATAGCGTCTCTTATTCTAAATTGGAGCTAGGCCGGGTAGGTTAAGATCATATTTTCTATAGTTTGCCACGTTCATTATTTCTAGTACATTATAGTATGAAAAATTTATTTGTTGTACGGTCATTTAAATTTTGATTACGACTTACTTCTAAGTCATATCGTATTTAAATTGAAATATTTAAAAAAAACAATTTGTACAGACTTCACGATAAATAAATCATTATTATATTATAACTATAAGCTCAAAATGTTCAAAGTAATTACTATCTTATACATACAATTATTATTAATACATATTAGACTTCTTTATCCGTTACTACTGTGCCTATCAACTGATGGAATACTTTTTATTTCCAGTCCAATATTCCGAAGACTATTTAAATTATTTTAGCATCTAGTTCAATTATTAATACTTGAATTTTCTAGAATAACTTAATAATATCAAACTTTTCAAAAAAAAAATTAGGGTTAAAAGTTTAATATTAAGTTAAGGCAGCATTCAGATCAAATTAATTTCAGCTGCTACCTGTGAGAATGTTTTAAATAAAACTATGCTAACAAAATTATATGGTATTTCACGAATCACGCTTCAACTTTTATCTTTATCTTTTATCTTTTAGACGCCATGTCAATTTTGAGTGCAAAACATTGTATGAAAACTAATTTGTTAAGCTGGGTAACAGCTAGCGGGTGAGAATATGTTTTGTATGAATGCGACCTAACAGGATAAGATGATTTAAATTCTAATCATTTATTAAAATACTCCTCTACTTTCTCAATTTAAGACCACGCATTTTAGCTAATATATCTATAGAAAAAGGCACCTTTCCAGATTGATCAATTCTTAAAAGGGAAAGAAGATGATCTTATAAATAGTGCCTGAGTAAATTTTTTGAAAAAATAAATTATTTACTTTTCATGAATGAGAATAGAATTATCAAATCAATTTCAAGAACTCTAGTCGTTCAAATAGACACAAAAAGTCCAGTTAACTCATAAAGTCTAGATAATAATTTTCTGCTCTACATCTACAATTTGCAATATAACAGTAGATTTTTTAGATTTGTCTTTCATACACGCAGCTTTTAGGTATTAATTATTATGTATTTTTCAAGTAGATTAATGCACAATGAATCCACTTAAATCAAATTAGATTTTTTTGCAGTACTAATATGTAAAATACTATAGCTGTTAACTGTGACTTTGACCGCATCTCGTGGAAATTTTTATGATTGATAATATTTTTGTAATACGAAAAGTCCTACCAATTCTTATCCTACTACTTTTTTTTAATAATTTAATATCAAATTATAATTTAATAACCCTAGACCAAATAAGTAATTATTAAGTTAATTAGCCGCGACGTTGATTTAAAAAAAAAAGTCAAATTCATATCTAAGAGAAGATAATAGTAATCTATAATATTATTCTCTGTCATTATTATCAATTACAGTTAAATCCGGAAATATAGTTAATTTGTTTTTTAGTACACATTTGTACATTATCTGCCATAATCGTGTGATATTAATGCTTAAATAAATTACTGTTATTGCTATGATAAATAAATAATGGTATTTGAGTCTCAAAAGTACTCATTAATAAATTATATTAAATAAAATTATAATGTTTATAAAATCAAAAAGCTTTTTGGGTAAAATAAGATTGAACATTTTTTTTCTTGTTAATAATAATAATTAAACTTTAATAATTATCGGATAAATAATTGAATTATTGGTAAGTGTTTTAACAATGTTAATTTCTTTATAAGTAACAATACCCGTAAAAAATGTAATTAGGTTTACATACAATTTGTTATTATTTTTTCTAATAATTTTTCATTCATATACTTACTGTATACCTACATTAATAAATAATAATAATTGATGTGATTCTTTTATTTAATTAATTCCGTATTAACTGTACAAAACTGTGTAGGTACTATCCAAAGGTTATTGTTTTAAATTATTGAAAATGCCTACTTAATAATAATAGTTAATTAATTAATAAAATATAATATTATGTAAATAATGATAACAAATTAAAAAAATATTGTGATTTAATTATTTTTGCTGTATATTTTATGTAAATAATGTTTTCTTCATTTATTTTGTCAAAATCATATTCAGAGATGATATTTGCATGAAAATCGCTAAATTTTCGTTATCGATCGATTTCATGGGTTTCGTTTGACAAAAAATGTGTTAAGGTATACTAATAGTCCGAAAACTGGGAACGTCTTTGTATCGAAGGTGGTGGTTGGTGGTATCTTGTTAAGTTTACCAGATGGTAATGCCACCTCCGTGTCAGATATTCTGCCGTACAGCAGCAATTAACAGGAAATGTGGTTTTATGAAATCACTATGCAAGTGAAACTTTATATCAATAGATTCCATGACTCGCTTCACAAAAGTTGAAATAGCTACGCGAATTGCTGCCCAGATCTGCACGCGTAGCTTCTAGTATTCGTCTCATTATTCAACTTGAATATTTAAAAAAAGTTAACACATTAATCGTCTCTGAATACGAATGATTAATTTACATTAGGTATTAATATAAATTATTTCCAGTTGTATTGGCATCTGAGCAAAGACACAAAGTGTTATGACAAATAAAGCTTTTTAATAAAACATGCTGTTTTATTTCTTTTTGGGGTTCCCTACCTCAAAACAGACAATTTTTGTTTTCTCTGTTTCCATCTTCCTCTTTGTCCACCACATAGGCACCTTCTATTGTTTTTCACAGATAAGACAGTTTGTCAGCGACTGTCCATAGATGGCGCTGGCTGTAAATGTATGGAAAAGTCCATACATTTACAGCCAGCTCCATCTATGGAGGTATTCGATTCGTTTGTGCGATGCGACTGAAAATTCGTACAAAAACCTGCAGGGCGATCGGCTAAAAATGTATCAATCGTTAAATAACTGTATCATCGTCAAAACATGGGTGTTGACCTGAAACGTTGTCAGCCGAAACGACGACGACTTTTTCTTATCATTAGATAAGAAATAATTAATAAAGATTCAAATCATTTATTTCATATAGGCCACTACTTGTTAGCGCTTATGAAGGTCAAGTAGGTACATATACTTATTAATAGTGATAACTATTTAACGACTTAAAAACTAAACTAAGTTTACAATAGTAATAGTGTCCGGGTTCGGTCGTTTTTCGAGCTAATTGCACCGTACTAAGGTGGGTGGACCATGGAAGGCCACGCTAACAAATAAACAGTTATTATTCGTTTATTTACTGAATAAATGACACGAACAAATAATTAAGTAATACTTTGTTTTATTACGTAACATATAAACCACTTTTTTAAATTTCAGATTTGATCAATATTGATTAAAATTAAGTTTCATTGAACTCTTCCAAATGGCCTTGCTAGGAACAAGGCTCCTTAGGAAGGCCATTATAATAAATCACTCATTTAAAACAAACAGTTAATAAATAGCGATTAAATCTACAATAAAAAGAAGTGGTTTATATGTTACGTAATAAAACAAAGTATTATTTAAATATTTGTTAGTTTCACTTATCCGGTAAATAGATGAATAATAACTATTTATCTGTTGGAGTGGCCTTCTATGGTACACCCACCTTATTTTAACGTCGTCGATTTCCGATATCAATGAAGCGAGGGACCGTACTGCCAAAATAGTGGCGCGAGCGATTCGCCGCCGCGTCTGTGATTTCTAGTTCGATGGATGTTTATGTAGATAGAAGGAATTTGTCATCACATGGCAATAACTACGAAATTTTAATAATTGGCCTTCGAAGGAGCATGGCCTTCCATGGTCCACCCACCTTATATCTGTATGTTAAGTGGTTTGAGCTGTAGATACTCGTTTTTGTAAGTCTAGTTGTATGAGCTGTGCGTTTATGGATCACTCAGTCAGCCTTGTGGTTTTATAACCGCATAATAAGTATGGTTTTGTGAAGTTCTTAACTACCTGAAGTTACGTGGAAGTGAGTATTTTACAGCAATGCAGTAAAACGCAATGTTACGTGCCGGCGTCGAGCCGGTGCGATGGCGGGTCGTAAAACCCTTTTATACATTGACAGCACTTCAACATTTGCACGGGCAAAGTGATGAGCGAAACGAGCGCAAAATTTTCCTCTTTTTCTGGGTTCCGTACCCAAAGGGTACCCAAAGGGTTAAACCCTATTACGAAGACTCCGACGTCCACTAAGCTGTATCTCATGAAACAGGGGTCTGATTGCGTAAGAAAAACGTATTCATCGTTATCGTAATCGTTAGAAAATTCTGCTCCCCAATTAGCTGACGTAAATCAGGGAACCAATCAGCGGGCAGATTTTGTGAACGATTACGATAATAATGAATACCTACGTTTTTCGTACAAATTTAGGGGCGTGATAGATAAACAGATGAAGGTAATTGGGCAATTGGCTACTGCATCATCATTTCTCTATGTTATTTAGATTGTGGTACGGAATCCTTTGTGGACGAGTCCGACTCGTACTTGGCCGATTATTGTTACTTGAATTTATTAAAATCGCTATATCTCTCGCTCGGCTTACAACCGTGATCGTGTCCGAAGCTTCACTCTAAATTATTGCTAGATATCGATCCTGGGAGCTAGGTTTTTTCCTGCTATAATTGGAATGCCCTACTCCGTTTAAACGATAGTGATTTTATTAAAGAAACACTGTTATAATATATACTTTTATTTAAGTTACACAATAGATCACAGATGGATGGAACTCTCTTATTAATTGTACCTTTTCGCAGTTTGTCAAAATCACGAAGTAATTTTGTAACTTGAGGTGCATGTATCGAGCCGTAGGCAAGCATCGAGATTCTGTTATTAGTTGATAAATGTGAAAGAATGAATACTGAACAAGGGTCAAATTATATACATCGGATAAAAAGGTTCTATATAAAGGATCATAAAAAATGAATTACATGATTGTTGAACATCAACACATTTATAAGTAAAGACGAAAGTTTGTGTCTTTCTTGAAGCTGTAACTACTAAACTGATATATCTGGGAAAAGAAATATTTAGATTTTACCCTGGATTAGCACAAAATCTTTTTGTCCCGATTAAAATTGTAGTTCGTATGGGATTTGTGAAAACACAAAATTGACGTGGGTGGAGTCGCAGAGAGTTAGTAAAAATAAGTTGCATGTAAAGTAATTTTATCTACGCTCATTGCTTAAAATTCGAATTATGAAATCAAAATGTGTCACATTTTGACCTACTTTATTCACAGACTTCTATAATTATTAAAAAGTTATTCATTATAACATCGCTGTACTATGGAAATATCTCTAGATAGTTGAATAATTTCTATTACGATACGCGGCTCTGGGTTCCTGTATTTTTGTGTGTCGTCATCACAGACCAGGGAATAACTTTCTTTTCTCTGTGGTCGTCATAGCCAAAAGAGAGTGTAGAGCCAATCCTCAATTTTGTTTTTTTTATATAAGGAGTCCACAGACAACATTTAGTTGGTAGTCATGATCGACCATAGACAACAATTAATTCACGGAAACAATAATTTTTCCCTGCCTTATATGACTGATTAAAAAGTGTGTTTATACAGAATATTGAAAAGAATTATGTATAATTTTTGATTATTTAATTATCTACTAAAAATATAGTTTATCTGACTTGTATAAATATTTTTCTGCTCTTTTTTGTTTCATGACTTTTTTAACAGACTATACGCAGTTTGCAACTGAATTTTGGCGCCATACTTACCAAAGTAACAAAAATAACACATTGAAATGTTAAAAGTTTTAACATTTCAATGTGTTATTTTTGTTACTTTGTCAAAACTTAGCGCGGAAAAATGTCTAGCAGTGAAACGTACTAAAGAAAATTTAACTCCACCTGACATTTTAGTAATTGCAACAAAAATGACCCACAATCTTTTACCAACAAAGTGAAGGATTTACGACAAACGTTAGCAAGATTTTATGGTTTGGATTTATGATAATTTGAGCGTAGATAAAGTAGTGTATGAAACTCTACATAATTAGGTATTAAAACACTCGTGTGATACTATTAAAAAACTCGCCTGCGGCTCGTTTTTTAAACTCACACTCATGTTTTAATACCCCCCATTATGCATCCGTTTCATAAACTACTATAATGACATTGTTTTAAATAGGAGGATATAAAAAACTATGTAGGTAACAAGTAATATAAATGATAGTAGAAATGTTAAGGTTCAGTATAAAAAGACCATAAAAAAAATCGGTGAATTTAGAATAAATATAACAAACAAGTTTCTCGAATAAGATTGAAGGTCGCCGCCTCTTTGCAACAGACATCAGTGGAAAAACAATAGGCGTGGATTGTAGGCATGTCCCAATTTACCATCGCATCGCCCTACAGGCCTTTCAGGCGACTGTCATTGCGAACGTAGCGGCAGACTACTTTGTAGTTCTGCTGTATTAACTGATTTAAAAACTTTCTGGTTTCAGAAAAATGCTTAACCTTTATAGGATCACTTTGGTGTCCATCGGCCAGCCTTTTAATCAGGGTTTATTATACGCCATTTTAGGGTACCAAAATTTTTTAAATTGGTAAACTGGAATGTTTATGGTGCGACTTTTTTAGGGGCCAAAGGGCAAATAATGGGACCTTATTACTAAGACTCTGCTGTCTTTTCACAGACATTCATATACATTACATATTTCTGTTGCGGCTATAACAAATATACGGTCTACTAAAAACGTAATACAATAAATGTGTAGGCCTTCCATACACCAAACCTTATTTAATGCCATTTGAAAATTACTTTTGGCCCATGTTTAGATTTTCTGAATGCATCTGTTGTGCTCGTTACTATGTAGTTACTTCTGAGTATTCAGTACCTGTCTTAAAAACTGTTGGATATGCTACAAACAAAAAAGCTTTGTGTAGTCTTTGAATGCAGCTGAAATGCTTTTTATTTACAAAAATCAAAACGAAAAAGTGAAAATGCGAAAGCAAAAATACGCCCGTCCAACTTTCCAATGCCCATGTACATTGTACATTGTCTAATGTGGATGCAGCAAAAACTATCAGTGTCTTTAAAACAGACTGCTTTTTGCTTTGTAGTTAAGATTTCGCTTTGAAAATAATTCAAAAGATAGCTTAATGCCGAGACCGCGGGCAAAAAGCCTTTGTGTTATTGTTGTACCGGGAAATATGGGTTTAAAGTGTTTTCACACAACGTATAGCCTCTTACAAAGTGGAAAATCTGCCCTACATTTTTTTTTGTTGTAGAATTAAGTCACGATAGCATGTTTGAGTATTAGTGTTTTACTATAATATAGCCTTGATTTCCCCGTACGTACCTTAACGGTGTGGACGGTCGTTTTAAGTGATTAGTGACCTGAAGTTTAAAAACTGTGAAGAATATTCTTATACCTTTATAGAAATCCTATACCTTTAAACGAGCAATTTTTGTATATATATTTCTATATAATCTGAATCTCGGAAACGGCTCGAACGATTTTCATGAAAATTTAGTATACAGGAGGTTTTGGGGGCGATAAATCGATAAAGCTAGAAATCGTTTTTAGAAAATATCACATTTACCAAAAAAATATGACTCCTGCTGCCATCTATTTGCAAATAGAGAAAATACAAATTACAATAAATAATAATAATAACTAAACTGGCTTATTTTTTTAAGTAAGTAATTAGGTAAAACGTTAGGTTTTTCTGTTACATTCTTCTGCAACACTGCCTGACGCACCCACCAACGTATTCGTTCGTATTGAAGACAAAATAAAATCAGTATAATAGGTATATTATATTCTTAAGTGTTTGACTATCCTTTCTTATCCCTTATCATCGTTGGAAAGAAGAATCGAACGTATTGTGAATCCAGTGAGATCGATTTTGGTAGTGCCATAAAGCTTGGAATTGTAGCTATTCTATGCATTATGTATCATATCACTCTAGGGATCAGAAAGCCCGTATCCAAGGTCGGTGACCGTTTAACGACTATTTTATTACTTCCAGTCATAAAATAGCATCTCTACAAATAATTTAGTGTGCCTATATGTTACATAAGATATTGCGATACCGTGTTTGAAGGGCTGTGCGCTCGGTGAAATTACAGTGTATTTATTTATTAATTTAGTACTTACCATTGATTTATAAACTAAGGATTTGGGGTCAGTGATAAAAAGTATCCGAACTGAATGACATACAAAACGCGAAAAGACATACAATCGCACTTCAGTCTCGTGTTTGAAAATTAGGCTGTATAGTAATGGTTTAAGACCTAAATTACAATGTTTTAGTTTGTTAAAAAAATACTCATGTACCCTCGTTTATATAGGTTTTCTCGGGACACCTTTTTCGTGAATTTTGTATTATACCAGTCGTCCATAGATTTATAAGCCTATGACCAGAACATAATATTATGTTATTTAGAAAATTAGTTAGAAAAATGTTTGTACAAGGATACATTTATATCTATGAGAGATTTCTCTCAGTGACCCTAGTGGGAGAGGTGAAGGGGAAAAGAAGAATAGGTACTGTAAGTATGATTGCAAAGATAAATAATATTATTAAATTATTAAAATAACAAAGTTTTTAAACGAAATCCTCCGAAACGATTTACTTCCTATTTTTTGTCTACATTTGGTAGGCCTGAGAATAGGTTGTATTGTAATCTACTTTTAACCGACTTCAAAAAAAGGAGGAGGTTCTCGAATCGTCGGAATCTTTTTTTTCTATTTTCATACCCTAAATGGCAAAACAACGATTGTTCGCACAGCTATAGTATTTCTATAAAAATACAAATAAGTAGTTATATCTATTAATAACCAACCAACTACGCTGACCAAGTGTAATCGCATGTACCTCGTAAGATCCTATCCATTATCCAAGTGTATACGTGTCTTAATTATCATCAAAATATGAAAGGAACGAATAAATAATAAAAGCGTCAGTTTATAAGAAAGCATAGAAAAATAATGCTTCTCATAAAAGATATAGAAACAAGTAACATTACATAAAGTTTGCGTTTGCATGCATATTGCATATTGACTGGCTTGACGCCAACTGAGCTTTTTGGCTTCCAAGTTTAAAAAAAAACAAACACTGATTTATTGAAATAGTAATCTCACTATATCTATTCCGATTAATTGACTTTTTTGCGCATTTGCCATTTTTAAGAAATTTATGCTTCGTTAATTGTTTTTAGGGTTCCATACCAAAATGGTAAAAATGAAACCCTTATCGTGAGACTTTCCATCTGTCCGTCCATCCGTCACACTCAGAGAAATAGTAATAATACCGCAAGTCACACTCGATTAACTAAGTAACTTTTGAAGCTGAGAAAGGGCATTCCTTGTATATTCTAAAATAGATTTTTATTTATTATTATTGGGCAAACTGTCAAAAAAAATACCGCCCCTATTCTATCTCCGAAGTTTATCTACCGAAAAATCTGAAATAATTATAATCAATATGAATAAAAGTATATTTAACAGGAACTCTCTAAATAGTATATTTCTTTTAATATCAACAATAACTATTAAAAACAAAGTTAGGTTTGCGGTTCGCCGACAAAAGCACCTACTTGTAAATTATACTCGAAAAATGATTCTTTTATCGTTTTACTTCTTTTATAGTAGGTATTGAACCCTCGGTGCACAAGTCTGACTCGCACTTAACTGGTTTTTTAAGCGATGAATTTGCAAAATGAAATAAATGTAGTGTATATTTAAAATAAAAAAAAAACAACAGCGGAATTCATCGATCAGCGATGTTTGAAATACAGCTTTTAATATTTAAACGCTACATCCTGTATACGCAAAACAAATAAAAGTTTAATTGAAAATCCGATAGAGTCGAAAATTCCAAATACAAATGTAATGATTTTTTTATATTTTCGTGCAAAAAAGCTCAGTCGTTTGTAGGGTTTGCATTTATGTCCTTGTCGGCTAGTGTTTTTATATTTTAAATTTCGTTCGTCATTTTTGTGCTTAAAATGTGCAGATATCTAATAGAGCGATGATTTGAGAGCTTTCGTTGGAAATTTCCTCGCAGGAAATATGACGTGTCTGGTTTTCTATTTCCTTTGAATGCGCGAGATCTAATCCAACAATACTTTAGTCTTAGAATTGTAGAACAAGTAAGACTGTCTGCCGCCATACCACACAGGCACAGCGTTCATGACACTGCTCTATCGACCCGGGTGGGCGACGCGCGCATTCAAATACGAGAATGTTTTTATAGCAATTCTCCCAATAAATAACATTTTCTATTGACCATTACAAAAATAAGAATTCCATTCATTCTTATGCATCAAATTCGAATTCTGAATCAACATCCCCTAACTGGAATTTAATGCGTTTAAATTTCGAACGATCGATTTAGAATTCTGTTTTATAATTTCAATTTTAACAATTAAAATTTTATTTTAATGTATTATTTAGGAAGTCATTTTTTGAATTTATATTTTCAGTATTTTTTGTATGGATTGTCTAATAAACAATTTGAAGTGCCAATACTAAGGCCACGATACAGCCTGCGCCCAGTTTGTACCGAGTCGCGGTTTCGCGCGGACGTTCGTTCAAAAAACAGTCCAAAAAGGGAATAATTGAGACGATTTTTAAGGACAATGGTCGAGTGCTAAAAACTATAGTGTTCAAACAAAGAATAACACTTTCTTTCAGTCTGTACAATCTCGGAGGGTATTCTTCTATTGGATTGCTCTGTAACGGCTGGTTTCTACGAACTATTTTGGTCCACAACACATTTGTATGTCCCATTTTATACACGCCGTATGTCACTTGAAATCTTTGTTTTACGTACTACACTTTCACGTAGTAAATAATTGGAGAAGATCTGGGGAAAACTTTTTAAGTTACGTCTGCATTATGTCGAATTGCGTTGATTAAGTATACCTATTGTTTTTGCGTCACTTTTCAACATAATCCTTTACGATACAATATAAATAATATGATCTCATAAGCATTACTCATTAGAATATCGTCTTAATAGTATTACTATTATACTACTTGCTGCTATCAAACGATATTTGCATACAGTTTTATTGGCTATATAAATCTTATAATCAGACTGAATTAATCTTGATATAACAGCAGGATAATAGTGTCTGTAGTTAGTGACGTCAGTAGATATTACAGTTTCTGTTATGGTGAGGTTAGGTTATGTAATGTATGAGCTTTTAAGCTCCATGAGTGAAAAAAGTTAGATCCTCAGTTCCTTCTTTTATCGTTATCGTAGACTTTTCTATGGGTAAACTTACTTATTTTGTTGAAGGAAATAAGTAGGTAACTCCTAGATTATTTTTATACGTAATTATTTATTCAAGGAGATTTTAATCGTTTTGAGCTTTCTCAAACGTAATGACTTCTTTTAGTTTACTTTTAGAATGTTAAGGAACATTGTTAAGCTTTTCTGTTTGAAAAAGATTTCCATCTTATTGAACAGTATTAGTACCTATTTAATACTGATGAATGAAATGAAAAAATTCAATTCAAAAGAGAACCAGATTACCACGCTTTCATTCAATTAGATACTTAGGTATTTAAGAAAATAAACCTTTGGATCTTGGAGAAACTTCTACCGGATTTTTTATCATTACATTCATATGCTAGCAACATGATACTTGTTTCCTTTATTAAAATCTTGATCGGTTCAGATTTTTGACATTGGCGGTGTAACTCAAAAAACACGTTAACGTACAGTGCGACAAGGTTATCTTGACGCGTGGCCAAAATCGGAACTAACGTTATCTTGTGCTACTGTTTGATAATTCGCTCTGTCGGTATATCGGTACTGTATGTTGCATTGTTTTTACTTATTATTAACTAAAAATAAAATTAAAATTGACGTAATATTGAGAATGTTATATTTTCTGGCTGTCTATATTCTACAACAACGCCCTCCTGTCAATGTCATTCAAGTGCCAAGAGAGCTTTGTTGGACTGTAGTAAGGAAAGTATTTGTTTCATATTTTTTAACTAGCTTCAGCCCGTGACTTCATCTGGATTTCATTTTTATAAACCCTGTGGGAACCGTGACTGAAAATTATCAAAATAGCTCGAAGAGTAACACACAATCACTCAGTCCATCCTCATAAATATTCACGTTCATAATATTAAAGCAGCGAAGTAGGACATTAGTTACAGAGGTAGAATTTGTTGGAAAGGAAATGTTTTTACCACTCATAAGTATACTAGCAGTTGCCAGCGGCTCCGCCCGCTTGAATTTTGGTTTTTACATAATATGTCCCGTTATAGTAAAACCTTTGAAGAAAGACAATTCTATGATTTTTGCGTAATTAACCATTTACGCAGTGCACGCAACGAAAGCTCTTCAAAAGGATTCATTTTTATAATAAATCATGATTTTAAATAATAATATTAAATTGATAATAATTAATTAATCAAATTAATAATTTATTTAATTGACTTATTAAATTAAGTAAACAAACCAATTATTTTTTTAATTTTAATTAATTATTTTGCT
Organism: Coenonympha glycerion; assembly: GCA_963855885.1. Classification (NCBI taxonomy): domain Eukaryota; kingdom Metazoa; phylum Arthropoda; class Insecta; order Lepidoptera; family Nymphalidae; genus Coenonympha; species Coenonympha glycerion. The sequence goes on from OY979647.1 coordinate 2,318,743, forward strand.
GTTGTTGTTATACTAGCTGTTGCCAGCGGCTCCGCCCGCTTGAATTTTCGTTTTTACATAATATATCCCGTTGTAGTAACACCGAATTAAAGAAAGACAATTCTATGATTTCTGCGTAATTTTAACCATTTACGCAGCGCACACAACGAAAGCTCTTCAAAAGGATCCATTTTTTTCCGTTTTTGCAACATTTTTGATTAATACTCCGCTCCTGTTGGTCATAATGCAATATTTTATAGCCTTTACTTTGCTTTCATTAATAAATGGAATATCAAACATAAAAATCATTTTTCAATTCGAACCAGTAGTTCCTGAGATTAGCGCGTTCAAACAAACAAACAAACAAACAAACAAACAAACAAACAAACAAACAAACAAACAAACAAACAAACAAACAAACAAACAAACAAACAAACAAATAAACATACATACATTCATACATAACATTAAACAAATAAACTCTTCAGTTTTATAATATTAGTAGGTAAAGACATGTAAGTTTTTACAAACGATTGGCGCATTTAGTAGCAGGTTTCCTGGGTATCTACGTCGAGGGTCGTGGATTCGATTTCCACACCTGAAAATGTTTCTATGATAAGCATGACTGTTTCACATTTATCAGTACTCCTGTAGTATTGTACCCATTATACAAGCTATCACTGACTATGTGGATAAATTGCAATGTGTGTAATGTCCTAATAAAATATTAATTTTACTTAATACCTACGTCATAATTACTTTTGAAAGACTCAGTTATGTAGTTACAGTAAAATCTCGATTATCCGGATTAATTGAAACAATTGAAACCACAGGTAATTCGAAAAATCAAAAATCAAAGAATATAATCGAAGAATGATAAAATTTTCTTAATTTTTTTTTCATCATGTAAAGGGGTTCATATTCATCAGTTACAGTCAAAAAATTGGTAATAAGAACCGCGAAGAAAAAGCTCGGAAAATAGCCGGATAAATAATAATCGAAGTTTGGATAATAAAGATACTAAGTAGTGTATTTTTTTTTTCAGAGTTTTTGTTTGGTATTTTTCCATTTAAGACTTAGGTACCTATGCTCTTATATTACACGGGTAGGTTGCTGCCACTTGACACTCGTTCTACAATCAACTTCGTTTCACTGTATCTTACACAAAATAAGCTTATTGTATCAAGAGGGTATACTTGCGTGACTCTATATTAAGTATGCTAAGTTTATTTTTGTCTTTCTCACACTTACTCTATAGTCTATAGTATTAAAGTAACCCACTACCAAAAGTAAAAATGAGCATAAAAATCACGATTATTTTATGGGAGCCTCCCTTAATTTTTTATTTTATTTTAATTTAACTATTTATTTCTACAGTAAGTATACCTATAACTAAACAACATTCTGTGAGAATTGAAGTATCTACCTGTTACCGTTTTCAATATCGAGCAAAAAGATCACGTTTATTGTATGGGAGCCCCCTTTAATATTTAATTTATTCTATGTATTAGTATTTAATGTTATAGCGGCAACAGAAATACATCATCTGTGAAAATTTAAATTCTGTAGCTATCACGGTTCCAGAGATACAGCCTGGTGACAGACGGACGGACGGACGGATCGACAGAGAAGTCTCGCTAGTAGGGTTAGGGTTATTTTGTTTTCGGTTAATGACTAGGAATTTTGATTGTTGGAATTGTTGGTGGATTTATTTTTATGCCCGATTGTTTTTGATTTATTGTGTAAACTGTCGAAAAAAGTACCGCCCCCCCCCCCTTATCTCCGAAGTTTATCGATCTAAAAATCTGAAATAATTATAATCTATAGACATTAACATATATTCTAAAGGAAAAAATAAAATCAACTCTCTAGCTAGTCTTTTTTTGATATCAACAATAAACCTCTGAAAACAAAGTTATAGGTTTGCGGTTCGCGAACAAATGTACCTACTTGAAAATTATACTCGTAAATTCAATGAACAAAAGTGATTCTTTTTCCATTTACTTCAATACCCCCTTCTACACCGTGAAGGATTGAAACCCTTTCTTTCCGATCGCTTACGTCGCAATTAAATTAATTGTCTATTTAACATAGGCATGACTTTCCGCTCGATCTGTTCAGTGGATTCAGCTGATGATCAGTCAGTCAATTTTTCCCCATAATATATATAATACAGAGTGTAACGTAAAGATTGTTGAACCATATTTCATTAAGAGGAGTAAGAGCATGCCATGATACGAGTATCTCGCCAGAATTCCGTCGCCGGGCTGTCTGAGGACTGAGACAGGAATTCGAGCTAGCTATCGATTCGCTCAAGATTTCGCCGCCACGTATTCCTGAATGTTTGGCACGTGCTAGCCTTATGATGGACAACCTAGCGCTTTGAAATTGGCATGAATAGTTCAAATATCTGTAGGTATAAGATAAAAACTAAGCAGATTTTATGGAATTAAAGTTGCGCACAGAATTACTAAGTCGATTTAAGAGTTTTCTCCTTTTTTGGCCGTTTTAAGGAATAATAATATCACAATATTATTACGTAGTTATTATCAATTAATATCAAAACTCCTCCGAAACAGATAGACCGATTTTTATAAAAAATCTGTATAATTATTCGGAAGGTCTGTGAATGAGACACTATTTTTCTTGCCCTTAAGTGAGAAATAATTTACAAATTGGAACCAGGCGGAAATCTGTAATTATTGCAGGGTTTCTATAGAATTAGCACTAGCAGGATGTTTACCTTGCTATTCGCTACTTGAAAATAACCTGTATGAAACACCACACACAATAGACACCACGACATCTTCAGGAGATGTTGACTTCACTATGCGAAATCATAGAGTTTCTACACCAATTTTTTTGATTTTATTTCACCAAGAAAAAAAAATCTACTAGGACAGAATATTAATGGGCGACATGTTGTTTAGTAGCTTGTAGCCACTGAAAAAGCTTTTACTGAATTCACCCAGTCAATCTCAACGTTATAATTAGCTACTTTTGTGTATAAAAGCAGCAAAATGAAGCGAAATGCATTGTAACTCTTTCATTGTAGAGGAGCTTGCGGAAATTGCGTTCGCTCCGAACACGAAACGGGTTTTAGAGGAGTTTACTGCAATTAGACGGTTAATTAAGTCATCATTAAATTCAACCTATTTTGAACATTAATATTATAATGGCGAAAGCTCGTATTGCATGTGCATTTTTGTTACTTTCATACCGTATTAAAAAAACTGATATGACTAAATTTTGGAATAAGTAAGCATAAATTCACTGGCTAACACTTGGCTAGTCTTAACTTCAGTTTTAGAGGATTGTTATAAACATAGAATAACCCACTTTCTATTCCAAATTAATCAGTTTTTGGCGAGAAAAAAAAACGGAATTTATAGCTAATTAAGACCTGTTTCAAACTTATTAAGCGTAGAAGTAGATATAAAGTTTGGAAACGGGAACGCTTTAATAGCACGGCAGTGCCACAGGCATTTACATTAACTTGATGGATAGGTACTTAGATCCTATATAATCAAATAACCATTTCATTTTTCAGTATACTTTTCAGTAAACTCATTCAAGTTTTATTACTGTTTTATGTAATTTTTATTTTAACTTCAATTTAAACTTATTGGTGATCTTCTCAATATCCAAAGATTTCAAGCAAAACCAGCCCTTACGAAGCAACCACAAACAGTTAGAGATGTAAAAAAGTAGCGACGTAAAACCCAAATACATAAATATCAACCAAAGATTTAGTGCACAAAGACTGTCGCAGCTTGAAATGACCCAGCCGAGCTGAAACAAGCGCTATGGTCGCTTCTAACGAGCTCACGCCAACATGGCCGACGAGGAAAAACTGCCGATACCCCCCACTTTTCTCGAGAAACTGCTCTTCTACACAACAGCGACCTTCGTCCTTCTCGCGATCTTCAGCCTCTTCGCGTTCCTTTTCTTAGTGCCCTTCGTCATTGAACCGGCGTTCACCACAATATTCATGCAGTTCGACCCAGTCGCAGCGTTATGTGTCACCGCCCAAGTGAATCACCTAGTCGGCGCCAGTAACTGCTCGTGGGCCTCCTGCAGGGAAGGCTGCACCAAGGATTTGTTTGAGTGCACCCAAATAAGAGTCAACTACAAACTGGGATACGACCCCAATATATCCGCCACCGAGTACGAGACCCTCATCAGAGCCGAACGCTCCTTGAGGAACTACGACTACGAAAACTACGGGTCGTCGTTAGAAAAGAACTACCCAGATATGGAGGAGCAAGAACTAACCGAGCCGATACCCACCGGGCTAATGGGGAATGACTCAGAGTGGTACTTCACCGGCGCCAGGCTATTCCCCAACGTAAAAGGGTGCGGCTATCCCCCTATACTTAATTGCACAATTTTTTACGGCAAGTACAGGCCGCTAGGCACCAATTACAGTTGCTACTACAGTCGAGTCGATCCCGGTTTAGTCATCACAGAGCTGGATATGTGGCAGAACACCCTGAATTTGGTTTACGCGATGGCGATTCCGATTCCGTCGTTCATAATTTCGGTGATATATTTGACGTTTGCGTACTTTAAAATTTACAACACTGAGGAGGAGTTGGAGCAGGCTCCGTTACAGAGTGACGCTGAAGCCATGGCAACTGGCGATGATGGGAAACCGACCACACCTGGTTCTGACACTTTTAGAGAAGATTTGGCATGCTTCGGTCACCAGCTGAAGATGCAGCTGGCTAACGAGAAGCCCAAAGAAGGCTTCGAGTCCAACAGCCCTGTTATTTCAAACTCTGCCTCATTGTCCGGGTAAGACTGTTTTCCTTTTAGAAACATTATTTTTGCGTGTTTTGATATTATCATTTGAGTTCCTATCTCGACTTTACTGATTTTTAGATCAATCAAGTCTTAATATAGTACCTGTGTTTTCTTATTCAGACTAACTAGTTTAGCGATCTTCTTATTCAGAAAATCTAGATTTTTGTAAACTTGTTATTTTAGGTAAACATATGCTTATGGATTTGAATGGAATTCTTTGCTGTTAATTGATTGGTATGTTTTAATTCATGTCGTTTACTTTGTTATCAATCTAGTTTCTAGGTAATCTTGGTAAAATATTCCCATATGGGCCTATTTGATTTGCATGTGGGGTGCGTATTTATCACAAGGTTACTTGAACTTCAGCGAAATTGAAATTCCGTTCCTGCCTGTCAAATTGCGTACAAACAAGTATTAAGAAACAAGAATTTCATATCATTACGACAATTCTCAAGTAATATTTTTATTTATCTCGTAAAATGATATTTGTAATTTATTAATAGTCAATTTAATATAACTATATAATGAGGGTAAAAAAATGTCCAGCTAGACACATCGTCTATCTCTATATTGCTGTTGAAAGATATAATACCATCATGAATAATATTTTTTTTTCTAATTATACGAACGAATATTAAAAATGGATTGTAGGAGATATAAATCGATCACAGTCACTAAGTGATACTCTAAAATTCTCGGATGCCGTCGATTAATTTTAATTTTTAAAATAAGAATTTTCCAACTCGACAGGACGAAGTCATCTTTCGTGAACGCCTAATGAGCAAGTCATACATTATAGAGGTACGTGTGACTATAATCTATGGCTTCATATCCATAAACATAGAACATATTGTTCTAATGAGTATTTACTTATTACATTGCACGGTGCACCAAATCAAAATATCACTGCACTTAAAGCTTTCTCAACTATCACATTATATACCTAAAAATAATAATCAATTAATTATAAATTAATATAGAAACTTGGAAAATTAGTACCTAATACGAGTAATTTAGTTACTGCAGTTTTCTTTAGTTCCATTGTGAATAAGTATTTTATTTATTGTAGTTTCACAGCATGCTTGCTTAGATTTTATAATTAGTATTATGGATACTAAAATATAATGATTATATTATGTAACTTTGTGTATATTAATGTAAAGCATTTGTTGTCCGAAACATTATGTTAAAGTATGTAATTTAATTTAAAAAAATAATATTTCAGAGTAAGTGTAACTAAACATTTTAAAACAATTAAATTAAATCTTAATTTACCATTAAATATTTTATTAAATAATTAATATTTTATATTATAGTAATAATATAAAAAGGGAAAACTGACTAAGAAATGGAAACGTTAAAGAAGTTATAAAACTCACTTTTACTTTTTTTAAAGCACGTCAATTTTTATTCAATTCAATTAAAACTTCAATTAAATAGTATGGCGGCTTATTTTAATCACACTAATTAATGAATGTTATTTTCAGATGACAGGGCTCCTGAAGAGGCATTGGCTACAAAGTGTACCACGAAATGAGGTGAATGGAACAATGCAAATGAACATTAATTCTGAAAAGTTTTCGCTTGTTTCAAGCTTTTTGCTTTAAAATGGTCGTGAATAATTACCTAGGAACGGTTAATGCGGAAAAGAAAAATTTTTATATAAAGCGTTGTGAACAAATTGTAATATTAATAAAAAAATTTCGTGACAACCATCATATTTTAATTTCATAATTTATTATTATCGCAATAATTATAATATATTAAAAGAATGAGAGATTAATGAAATTAAACTTATGTCTTTACTATTCTTATAATTAAACATGGCTTATGGCTTCTTATAATTAATATGGTCTGTTTATTTAAATACTAAATAAAAATCAATTTGCGCCTTCGTTAATTTGTGCCTATTCCTATTTTAAATGTTAAGAAGAAAATTAGATAAAATTATATACATATTATTAAGCCTTAACTCTTGCATTTTCCTAGATTTTCTCTGTTTTTTTCACAAAAAAAAATCTACAACAAATATTAAAATGCATTTGTAAAAATGTTGTTTTAATTACTTGAAAGTAAGAATTATTAACAAAATATGATATTGCGAAAAATTGTTACCTTGAAAATTCTAAAATTGAATTCGTCCACTCTTGTAACTGAGATATTTTATTATGGAAGATTGCATTTGTTGGGATTGAAATATACTCGTAATAATTGTAATGCATATAATTTATATGTTTGTAAAGCTATAATCATTTGGTGATGTATTGCTCAAACATTGAATATTTGCAAAAAGAAACGTTGTCACGAAAATCCCGTTACATTATTTATAGATATATAAAGAATTTTATCTCCTATAATTATAATTGTACCTAAATATAAGACTAAATGCCCGCATGCTATTATAATTGTATATGCACGCGTAAATAACGCAAAAATCTATTTTTAAAGCAAAAATGCAAGCGCTTTTTTTAATTTCAAATAAATAAATGTAAAATAGTTATTAATATTGTTAAATGAAAGTAAAAAAAACTACTTTTTAATTTTTTGCAATAAACAATAAGTAAATGAAATTATTTCTCATCAGTGTATGTAAGCACTCATTATTAAAAAAAAACTACTTTTTAATTTTTTGCAATAAACACTAAGTAAATGAAATTATTTCTCATCAGTGTATGTAAGCACTCATTATTATAGTAAGTGGAAAATTACCCTGGTTCACTCGATTAATTACTTTCTTAATCATTGTTTTTTGTACTAATTCAGTAAATATTTTTTTTTTATTATAATTAATTTAAAAAAAAAAAATATTTGCAAAAAAAAAACAAGTACGATAAATTTAATTTTTAGCCCCAATTAAAAAGTGTAATCAAGCAATATTGCACTTGAATTAAAATGTAATTGGACGTGAATACTGAATAAAAAGCCAACCAAAAATTCTGAAAAGTATGTACCTATTGTAAAATGTCTCCCAGTTGTTAGCTAAATTTTATACATAAATAAAATAAATGTTAAGCCTAGTTTTTTCTGATTAAAGAGAAAATAGCTGAAATTACAATCAATTATCGTCCCTGCCGTACAGTATCGATTCTTCCGTCCCGTGCCTAAACATTTTAAAAATTCATCGATACATCGTGTCCGCCATTCCGAACCGTCACTTTTATTAAAGACCAAAATATAGAAACATATTTTACATGATATTTTGGGGGAAAATAGATTCCCAAATTTTCCGTTAGTCCAAACGCTTTGTTGTTGGCGTGGCTAGGTTCTATATTATTAAACCTATAATAATTACTGCTCTACAGTCTACACGATGGGCCATCGTGGTCCGTGATTAGGCTTGCCACCCGTACTTTATTATAAAGTATTTTACGTTATTTCAAGTAATTGTACTCTATACTTTATGAGAACAATAAAGTTCACAAAAATACTTTATTTCGCTTGATTTGATTTCTTTGAGATTTTGAAAAGTTGATTATTTTCTTAAACGAAATTTATCGATTGGTGATTTGATACTGAATCAATGTTGCCACTCACCAGCGCCACATCACTCAAGCACTCGTTTTGTACAAACAAAGCGTCTCTGAATTTGATAAAAATGAATTACTTATTTATTTTAATTTATACTAGCAGTGCCCGCGGACTCCGTTCCGCGTTAGAAATATTTTTGTCCCGGCCCGTCTGTCCCGCGTAAGGTCCGGTTTCTACCAAAGCGGAGCGAAGCGGAGCTGTTTGGATAACCAACTAGATTTCATCATTTAGACATCCCTCAGTTTCAGAGATATCAAAATGACGAAATCTGATTTGTTACTCAAATACAGCTCCGCTCCGCTTCGCTGTGGTGGAAACCGGGCCTTATACCCACAGCCCACAGCGCTGGACGCGAGGCCTTAGGATAGATAAATGCCTATACTTATAAAACCTATCGCCATTCCCTAGCAACGGCCGAAGCGGAGGCGGCGCGCAACCGCTTACCGCACGTTTTATTTTGCTAATATCTTTGAAGATATTTGTTTAAACTGTATAGAGTAAAGAGCACAAATATTCTACATTAAATTTCCGTTCTAAAAAACATATTTACAAAGATATAATGCATATGGGCTAAATAAGCTTCATAAAATTATTTATTTTTAATCCACAATTTTAAAAGTAAAAGCAGTTATTGCGAGTTACCCGTAGGAGATAGGCATATGCTATCGCGGACTTTTTTGCAGATTTTGATACATTCTTTAATATTGTAGAACACTGTTTTGTTCTATCCTCAATAATTTCCGCAGCGTACGCGATGAAAGAAATTTTTTTTGCGACTTTTATTACATGATTCAGGTTTTAGTAAAAATGCTTAGTTAATTTTGGAAATTATTATAGCCTATGACACTCCACGATAATGTAGCTTTCTATTGGTGAAAGAATTTTGAAAATCGGTTCAGTAGATCCAGCGATTACCCCTTACAACGTCACAAACTCACAAACTCACAAACATCGTTACGCTACTTACCTCTTTATAATATTAGTATAGATAGACTGTAAAGATGCTGTGCAATTGTTTAGTAAAGATGCTAATTTGATACAAATTGCAAAATGCAATAAAAAATATGTTTTTAAACATAATAATAAAGAAAAATAAATTATACTTTATTTTGATACTATGTACTTTTTTTTCTTACCTATAATAACCAATGTACTTTAACTGCAAAGAAAAAAGGTGGCAACCCTATCCGTGATGATCCACTATGATAGGCCACTGTGCAGAAGGCATAGTGGCCATCATGGTCGACCAAAATATGACTAATGGTGCTTGTGATGGCATCATTATCAGTTTTTTCGGTGCACATCAAAGGATGATATGCCCACACCACACATGATGGCGGTACGAAAATACACGTGGCCAAGAACTCAGTGTTTGTTCGAACGTGCTTGACTGTTGTATTAACGTTGTAAAAACTGATGTATTGCAATTTGCAACCATATCATAGAACATTAATTGATGTTGATGGGACAGTGATGGGCCATCGTGTAGATATTAGATATTATATTCCGGATTGCCTGTGACCGTTGCTGCCACACCACGTTTGTTGCGCTGCTTCTGTATAATGAATGTGCCATATAGCCTTAAGATCGTTTACGATGAACTTTGATTACTATATAATTACAAAATCAGTTAATTTATGTATTTTACAGCTCAACCATAATAAATATTATTATAATAAGCACAAAAAAAAACAATGCATTTACGAAGGGGTAGTAAAATAGTTAAAAATATATGTATCTGAATTGTAACTTTTATGTCATATTTATCGTATTTTGTTATTAAGTATGGCCGTATTTTTGTAATAGATAGTACTAATAAATAAATAGGGTTTACTTTTAAGTATTACAAAAACCGTAGTGTTAGTTTTTGTCCGAGGTAAACGCTAAGCTTAAAACGTTTAGAGTGAGAATGTGAAATATGTCGATATCGACTATTGTTTTTGAACGCTTCACTAAATCATTTGTGTTATTAACTTTTATTAATAATCATATTATTATGTATGATGAAAAGGCTTGTGAATATTGCGTAATATAAAAATAAAATATAAGTATAGATGTTAAGGCAATGCGAAATAAAAATATCATTTATTGTACTTCTAAAAGCTTTGCTACTATGCTTTTAATTAAACGTTATTTTGAATGGAATATTTTCAATAATATTCCTATTTACATAAAATTAATTTTGAGATTATTATTATACCTGCCTATATATTTACTGTAACTGTATATAAAACAAATCTGTGTTATTGCATTTTGTTACTAAAAATTTCGTATTTCTTAGCCTAGAGTCTTATAGAAGTTCTAATGCTTTTTAAGAGTTAAACAATAATAATAAAAAGCTTAGACTGTGGAATAATATTAAGATTAATCCATTATTGCAAAATACCCACGCACACATTAATGTAATTAATAAAAATATATTACTGTATAAGCGTAAGTTTCATGTAGTAAGAAATATTCATGAATTATTGTTTTTTTATGTTTCTATGAACATTAGATAATGAAGGTATTAACATATTAAATAATAGTGTAACTCTGTAAATTATAACTAGGCTTTCATCCACCGAATATTCTAGGTAAAGAAATATTTTAGTCACCCGTCGGCCGTCACTAATTTGGTATAGTTTTTACACGATGAAAGATTATTTTAATCGAAACCAAATGTCGATCTCGAAAGTAATTGTAAAGAATACAAAAATAGAAAATTTTGTAATTATTATTTTCTTTTTATACAAAGTGGTGATTAGAATATAAAAATACAAAATTTACTCTAACAGCTACAACTGTGAGCTATGATACTATTGCTTCTGATAGAATAAGCAATCGAAAAGCAATTTATGTATATCATTCTGAAATTAAGTCAAATTACTATTTTTAGAATTAAAATTTATGTTGTGTGGCTCATGCATTTATTTACCTAACATAATTATTGTAGAAACATTTTTAAACAATGTTTTAAAAGGAATATAAGTACTGTCAACTCCTCAACTTTTTAAATTTAAATTATCCTACCCTAACACAAACTACATTTTTATTACTTATTATGTTCAGTATTTACTAACACACATTTTAGAATAATATTTTTCTTAAGTAAACGCAACTAGTTATGATACATAGTTAAATAAAATGAATGTTAAAATATTCATTATATTTATAATAAATTTTATTTATTTTTCATTATATTTTATTGTCCAGAAAATCAAAGGTTATACAAATAAACTGTAAAGTTTTATTTCCTTCATTTTATATGTACAGCTGCTTCATGGTTGTATAAGAATTTCGCAGTTTTTGTTTAAAATTTTATATTATAGACACATCACTGCCAAAAATTGTGGTCACTAATTCGCTCTTTACACTTTTTTCTCTAAAACCTGTCCAGTAATCGACTAAAATCACTTTTATTACTTTATTAATCATAAGCTGTGGATCCATGTATCTGATAAAATTACCTATCTATCCACTTGAAAGCTTGACATCTGCTTCTACAAAAATACGCTTATCGCAAGGGATTTTTTAAGTATATATATATAGTTATATAGATTTTAATGCATAAATTGTTATTGTATTTTTAATTATTTTTGTTGTCTGCCGAAAGTAATATTAAAGATATAAATTTTATATTATACTTTGTATTTAATGATTTTAAATTGTAAAGAATTGTTTTTTTTAGTTAAACCAACAAATATATAATAAACTGACACCAAATTGAAATGAATTGAATGAATGAAAACTGGTTACCAAATTTTTTTATGTTCTATTTAACATAATTTTGAAAAAAAATTATAAAAGTATATTTTTTTATTTGGGCAATAAATTTTTACCAGTATTGTAAATAAAAGGTAAAGGGCACAAATATATTTTAAGGAATGAAATGATTCCTATATCGGTTTAATTTCTTTTAATGTTCTAATTAATTGTGTCCGCAGAGTAATTTTTACAACAGAAATTTACGTGATTTTAAAAATACTATAATAATTTGAGATGAAATTATTTATTTTTTAAGGGATTATATTTTTGAGGAAGCATGCCATTAATATCTTCAGATATGCAAGAAATGAATGTTTATATTTATTAAAAAAAAGGTTTACTTTTAATTAGGTATTATGATTCATAAAATACGATATACATACCTAAATTAGGTACTATTTTCCATTAAATTATTTATAATAAATGACTTTAAAGTGTTACTTTTATACATTTTATGTATGTATATTCAATGAATGTAAATTTTATTTCTGGTGAGATATTTCCCAAAACTCTTAAGTATATAATATTAAACATATATATTTATTGTAATTGAGTAATAAATAAAATTATAATATTTGTAATAAAATGCGTACGAACATATAATACCTAATTTCAATAGAGTATTTGACACAAATCAAAATGAAAATCAATTAACCATTTTTAAAGTGGTTTAAAACTAATAAAAAATGATGAAGATACTAATTATGTCACGAAAATTATAATTTTAATTTTTAGCTTAGTAATATTTCTGATTTAAATACTTGTTTTACAAGGTTTATAATTAGATGTTTGTGTCTTTGTAATTTATTAATATAACAAAAATTATGTTGTCAGTGTACGTTGTTAATTCAATCCTAGTTCATGTATTGTAATACAAAATTGATTCGGCAACACCGTAATTAACATTATTTAGTTTAGAAATGTAATTTAAAAAAATTAATATAATTTTTAAAGTTTATGTTAAATTAAATTTAATACATTATATTAAAATGTAATAAGAAGTAAATATTTTGCATATTAAAATTACATCATTTACGAATATTTGGCACGTGTGTATTATAAATGGATTTATCGCAGAAATGCAAATATTACATTAATATTAAATTAAGTACCTATATCGCGACGTAAGAGTCAGATGAACGTAACTACGTTTTCGCAAACTTTACAGGAGAGCGAAAAAACTGCCAGAAATCGCCTACTTAGACTTTATCAGCTATTTACAGAGAAACTATATAATTGACTAAAAAAAAAGATATATCGCTGTATTGGTATACTATTTGAGCTTTGTATAAGATAGGAATTATTTATACATATATGCTTACGTCATAGCCATAAAAGTTTTTTTAAAATTTGGTAGACATACGTCAGTGTGGTCCTTATTTTTCTGTTGTTATCGTGAGGTTATCGTATTGAAATACGTTATTTCTGAAGCTTACTTTTATTTCCAGTTAGTAAAATGAATTAAAAAATAAAATGTTTATTAATCAAACAGAACATAATCTTAATTTATAGCTGAAAGCTTGTAATTTTAATAATAAACATAGCCATTCGCATAGAATAATCTTAAATTATTGTCTTCGATATCATCATCGGAATCAATCAAACGAAAAAGTAATTAAAAAATTGGTTAAATCCACACTCAGCCATTTGCATAGACAATCCTTAATTGTCTTCATTATCATCTGTTGTTCCAACTAAGAATCCTTCATAAAAACTGCGATACTGTGAGGGGATAATACCCTGTCTGCATAAATCCTGCAAATCTTCATACTTTTCAGCGGAAATAGGTAATAGTTTTTCATATGCATTTTTAAACAAAATTTGTTTTACAGGTGGTCTTTTGCCTCTTCTTATAATCTTAATCATTTTAAAGTCGTCATCATATTTGAAATATATATGTTTATTGTCGTCTTTGCGGTACTGTAGCCATCTTATTTTAAGCCAGTTGACAGCGTTGCCATCACAATCCACCTTAGCATTCTTAATTAATGCGGATTTGAGGTGCTTAATATCTACGAAATCGTCATTTGAACGTTGTTTCTCGTATCCGAAGTTGAAAAGGCACTTGATGATAAGATACATTCATCTGGTGCAGGCTCACAATCATTGCTCGAATTTGATAAATACAAATCCTCATTTAAATCAATAAGTGACACATTTTCCAATGTTGTAAATAATTTGGTAGGTGACGTTGAAGGTCCAGGTTCACAGAAAACACTTGACAATACAGAGGGTGACACTTGTAAAGTTGTCGTTAAATCAGTAGAGGATGGTTGAATACCCAGGTTTGAGCAATTACTGATTTCTTCGATGTCAGAATAATTATTGTAGTTAATGGTGCTGTGATTAACTGCATCAGTTTCCTGAGATAAGAAAAAATAATAAGGTAAATAATGTCAAAATGGATACCGTTAATGTTTACAGATTGAGAAGCGTTTGACTACAACCCACCTAATTGGTCAAGTGCGAATTGGCAGGATTCCGAAAATTATGGAGAAGTCTCAGGCATGCAAGTTTTCTAATCAACAATGATTAGAAAACTTGCATGCATTGCATGAGCAAGTACCGAGTTTCTTGCCAGTTCTTCTCGGTGCAAACCTGCTTTCCGAACCTGGCGGTAGAGTCTCGACATTTCATGAGAGCCTATATCTAAGCCTATGTGAAATAAAGAATTTCATTTCATTTCATTTCATTTTATTGAACTTTTTATTACCTTTCACTTTTAATTAAACACTCTTAGGTAAACGTGTTAGGTACGCGGGGTAAAATAATAACAAAACATTATGCTTCAAACTTCACATTAGCGAGCTTCCCGCACTGCGCGTTTCAACACGTTTAGACCTTACATCAACTTTTACGTGCCATCCTAACGTAAGTTTGTATTTCTCAATGGACTTAAATAATTATTAAAGAATATAGTACTGCCAGAGTAGCGTGTATCGTATTACGACGCTTTGGCAGTCACTTAAATAATTTATTTTACAAAAATGTTTGTGCCAATAGAACGTAAATAGTTATACGTTGTTTTGGCTTTTCAAACTAAGCGCCAAACAAAATTTTGTAGCACTCAAAACAACGTAAAAGCTTTTATGTTGATATGGTTCTATGATTTTGTGAAACAAACAATATATTTTCTTAAATTAAATATATCGCTTTTGCAAATACGTTCCTATAGCTCTAACTAGTTGCGCGACTATTAAAGCTAATTTAGCGGCATTTATTATACGTTTTTGTGGTTCTATTGAAATTTGTTGAAATGTTAATGCGTTTTTTTGGAATTTGTGAAATATTGAATATATCGATACGTCGTTTTGGCAGTTCATAGAGGACCACATTGTGATCCGATTTATGAAAAAAAACGTTTTTTGAATTTTTTGTAGTTACGTTCATCTGACTCTTACGTCGCGATATGTTCATCGTAATATAACAAAATATTACATTTTCATTCATTTGGAACTGTTGCCTTATGACCGTTTTGTATATAAAAGTATAAATGGAGGTTAGTGGTAAATATTACATTTATTGGCTTCGAAGTTATGTTTTATTTATTTATAGATGACCTTTTCACAGATACGCCTCCTGAAATAGATGCCCATATGGATTGGATAGTGGCCTTATTGTCTTGTAGTTAACTAATAAAATCAATAATTTCTCCATTACGATTTACGAACAAAAATAGAAATTTAGTGGCACGCTATACGGCTATAGTAATAATATGTAGCCGATCTGAAATTAGTATCAAATGTTTTGAGGATGAAAAAGACAAACTTAGAAACAATAATTTCATTTGACAA
Source organism: Coenonympha glycerion (assembly GCA_963855885.1). Lineage (NCBI taxonomy): Eukaryota > Metazoa > Arthropoda > Insecta > Lepidoptera > Nymphalidae > Coenonympha > Coenonympha glycerion. The sequence goes on from OY979647.1 coordinate 2,334,597, forward strand.
TCGTGCCAGTTCTCACGTGTGATTGGAGTTTAATTGGGTGAAAGAAATTTTCAAGTAAAAAACACTTTTAATCATTGAGTTATTGCTTTTATATAATTCTTGTTTTTCTTATAACTATCCTTGAAAGATTAACTAAACCATTAATTTAGTGTTTTTAACTGAGCTACTTCATAGAGTTGAAAAAGAAAAAAACCGGCCAAGTGCGAGTCGGACTCGCGCACCGAGGGTTCCATACCATAAAAGAAGTAAAACATTGAAAGAATCACTTTTGTTCATGAATTTACGAGTATAATTTACATGTAGGTACTTTTGTTGGCAAACCGCAAACGTAACTTTGTTTTTGTCGGATATTGTTATTATATAAAAAAGTATATTAGTCAGCGAGTTGATTTTATTTTTCCTGTAAAATATACGTTAACTTCTATTGATCATAATTATTTCAGATTTTTCGATTGGTAAACTTCGGAGATAAGGGGGGGGGAACGGTATTTTTTTCGACAGTTTGCCCAATAAATCAAAAACTATCAGGCATAAAAATAAATAAAAATCAGTTTTAGAATACACAAGTAACGCCCTTTCATATGATACCCCTTTCAATATTGTTATCTCATTTTGAAATTTTATCGACCCGGTTTTCCCCCCTTTTTAAATAAAAATAAAAACAATTTTCAAATTTTTACGATTGTTATGACGTCGCGTCACTATTACCTATAACTATTCTAAATTTCAAGTCGATAGCTTGAATAGTTACTGAAATAAACGAGTGTGACAGACGGACGGACGGACGGACGGACGGACGGACGGAGAAAGTCTCACAGCATCAGACCAGTGGGCTATTCTGTATCGTTGTTTGTTAGTTATCTTCCCACACTGTCCGCTTGGCGTCTTTGCCGCTATAGTGATAACCAGCCTTCGAAGTTCGAAGCCTCCCGCCAGACCAGACCTAAAGCTAATAGAACCTTCCATTCAAATTGGAACGCGCTGCCTAGTGGAAGAATACCAGGAAGGTCGTCAAATCTTACGTGGTTGATTTTGCATTAGCAAATGAAATGGAAACTATGTGCCCTGAGGGGCTAAATGACGGTGGCACGCTCGACATATTAGTATTATGACGTCACAGTGCCCATGATATTATTGTCATATTATCATAATATGATGATCTATTTTATATTTTGTCTCTCATAAAATTGCTACTAAAGTCTTTTCAACGAAACGCGAGACCAGACGTAAACAAAAGCCGATCATTTAGTAGTAGCGACGACGGAACAAACAAAATATGACTATCTCTTTCTATCTTGTTTGTTTGCTATCTGCCGCACCGCTCACGACTTTCGCTTTCAAGGTCAAAGCATGTCATGGGGGTTATCGTAAACATTTGGATAATATTTTATATTTTATTTTGTTCCCCTAATCATAAACCTAGAATAAATATTTTAATTGACGCGTGATATTGACGTGTCACTTGTCTCAACATTCGAAGCGATTGTATAGAATAGCGTCCATTCGCGTGGATGGCGTGGCGCTGCATGACCTGACGTGCCACTCAGCGTGCTTCTAGTGAGGCACTGAAGTGGCGCGTAACACGAAACTTTCACTTATGTTAAATCTAGTTTCAAGATATCATTAAAAAAATTCAAACAATACGATATTATTGTCAAAACATAAATTTATTTTAAATTTGAAAAATTAGTATACGTTAAAAAGGTTGCGCAACCCTGCTTAAGCGAATGACCTGGCAGTCGGTTTGTTTACGTCTGGTATCGCTCGAGATTGAATAGACTTTAGGTACAATAATTGTGCGTTTGCTGTGGTTTGAACCCTTCTTAACTTGTTAAATATTTATCACCATCATAGATGTGCTTAAAAATAAAATGACTCGTAGGTAAATAGGTATAAAATTATAGGTGTCTGTAATATAGGCCTAAAATATCATGAATAATTAAAAGTAGAGATGGGCCGAATATTCGTTTTATATTCGGTATTCGGCATATTCGGCAGCTTTACCGAATATTCATATTCGGCCGAATATTCGGCTGAATCACCTAATATATTCGGCAAAGTGATACTTACTCAAAGTTTTTACTGTTATTCACCCGTGTATTATCATGATTTGAGTGTACAGTGTAATGAGGTAAGTATTTTAGAGTACAGCTTTTTGTTTTTGTCGTAACTGAAGCTTTATTTTCAATTAAAGTAGGTTGGTAAAAACTAAAAGATAATAACTTAATGCAAAATATAGGTAAGCTGTTTTGGGATTAGGCTGCTGTGTAAACTCTTTTGAATAATCCTAATCCTAATTCCTAATAATATATTGAATGGAAGCAGGCGTTATTTTGCGGAAATCCATAATTAGCAGGACTGATTAATTTGTTTTGCTATTATCCGCTACTTGAAATGATTCTGTATGGTGCAATATGCAGGAACACCATCCACATGAAACACCACACACAATTTTCTATCACTTTCTTCGACGCACGTTTCGTCCCGACACCGGGACATCCTCAGGAGATGTTGACTTCACAATGCGAATCGTAGAGATCTATTATCTATTATCTCTATCTATGAATCTATTATCACTATAAATGTGAAAATGGCCATGTATGTAAGTTCTGAACATAGCACTGTACGCATTTAACAAGTGTGTTTTAGTTGAACAAGGGGATATGGGATAGTAATGCTATAATGCTATAAATCCGCGCAATCCGCGCGCTTAGCGTAAACAAATATAGACCTGCATTTGTGCGACGGAACGGAATCAAATGTACCGAATATTCGGCCGAATATTCGGTTCGGTAAAAGTTTTACCGAATATTCGGCCGAATGTTCGTATTCGGTGAAACTTATGTTCGGCCCATCACTAATTAAAAGTGTATTTGACTATTAGTTAATTATACCTATATTATACTACTACACCCTCTAAACTTACCTACTTCTGATCAATGATTGCAAACCGAAAAAATCTGAAATTGAAAAAATATTAAACTATAAAATAAAGCCAAGTAGGTTTGATTGATTGTTTTTATTTGTAAAAAAAAATCACTATTATTTTAACATTTTCTCATGAACAAAGTTTTATTTTCTTTATATTTCTTTATAAGTATTGATATAAAAAGATGTTACATGAAGAAGTATAATTTTAATTTAATATTCATCAAATAAATTTAGTACTTAAATACCGAAGTATATTATTAGATACATAATATTATATTATAACATTAATTGGTAGGTACAATTGGTTGGTATGATTTCTCGTTAAAAAAAAGATGATTGATTCTACTTTACAAAAACATTTTTCCGAGAGATTTACTTAAAACTAGTACAAATATACTCGAATTTTTGTTTTTTATTTTATTTTAACTCAATTTATGATTTAGGGGGCTTCCGCAGAGTCTGTTTTCCCAGGTACTTAGGTACTTTAGGTTATGAGCGGAGGGAACTTATTATGATTATTTCCTTGAATGAATTTTGACCCCAAGTAATTTGATGTACTTAGGTACCTAAATCTGGTCCTTCGCGACCAGCCCCGCCGGACACTGGCCAATTACAGGCGACGCGCCAGCAACGGCGACTGCTTTCAAGGGCCTGAGGAAGGAAACAACAGTTAGGTTTAATATCATGAAAGTTTTAAAGTTTATATAATATATTTATAAGTCTTTCAACCTGTTTTGTATAAGTAGGCATACAACATCTATTAAATAAATAAATACCTTATCATCACCCTGCCAGCGAAGACTCACCACCAATCGATTGTTGTGTAGTAGGTACTAGCAACCGTTAAAGGTCACTTACTCCTAAGTTAATTTAGTACCTACGAAAACTTCTTCAGCTGCATCGTCATACCTACTATAGTGTAGTTACAGATTGTCCAAACTCCAAATTGGTAACCAGGTACCAAGTTATCATTAGGGTATTCAGGAAGGCCCATAGCGCCCACTGAAAGCTTCATGACACCAAATTCAACCTAGCATGCATTGCAATGCCGGTAGTCTACAGTAATGGACACTTTTGTCCTAGGGTGGTCACATTGTGACTTATGAGAAAATTAAACTAAAGAAAACTCTAAGAACGGCAGGTTTGCTTGACTATTTATTAGGTACCTCCATTTAGTATTTTGCTTCGAACTTCGAAGTCACGAATACCGAGGACATCTATATTCAATACCGTAAAACGGGGTAAATAGGAACGGCGGGGTTCATAGGAATAAATTTCTGCCTTTCTAAACTGTTCTGTTATTGTCATTCTGTGTATGAGAGATCAATGCCCAATGGTATTCTATGGAGGTCAGAGTTCGAAACCCTTGTTTGTACATACAATTATAACAGCATCTACAGCGCCATCTATCGAAAGCTATTTGTACTATTAGATACAGCGCCTTCTATCAAAAGCCATGCGTACTACGAGGAAAAGCGCCGTCTATCAAAGTTTTCTATACTACTACGTCAATAGTTGTTACACTTGTCTAAACCTTGTGCAAAACTCCGTCGAAGTTACGCAATTTACTAATAGTGAGCACTTTGACAAAATTCAGCGAAATAGCTCTAGGTGTATCTTATAGATGGCGTTGTTAGATTAAAATGCTTACTTGAATCCCAGTTCTTCAGGCGGGACTCCCAACTTGGCCAACTTGGCTTCGTAAGTCGCAAGAAGGTCGTCATGGGCTTTCTTTAGACGTGCAGCTTCGTAACGCAAGTCTTCTACTTGGTTGTCCTTCATTTTTAACAGTTCCTAGTAGTTAAAAATTCGCTATAGTAAGTAGGTATTACGTTAGCAGTAAAAACTATTAGTAGCTTAAAAAATATCAGCTTACGTGGATTTCCCTGGGATTTAAATCTCGGCCTTCAAAGTTTTTCAACTTGGCCTCAAGGAGCGCAGTCTTCAGGGACGCCCTCTGCTGTACTTCCAGGACCGCTCGGGAGAACCTCGACTTTAACTCATCCCGCTCCTTTATGACGCGGTCGAACCTCACCTGGAGGACCTCATACTCCCACTTGAGGACTTCGAATTGCTGTTCCAATGAAGACAGCTGCTTGGTTTTAGCCTGAAACAACAACGCCTCAACTGCACCAAGGAATGTCATCAAAACTTGATTATCAAATAGGGTATCTCTCCTCATCAGCCTGATAGGTTTATGGTGGTAGGCATCTTATTGCATCCGGGATAAGTACATACCACCACGATGCCAGTTCTTCCACTGTGAAGCAGTAATGTAGTAAGTAATGTAGTATGTTTTTTTACACTATACAAGTTAGTACTTGACTGCGATCTCACCTGATGGTAAGTGATGATGCAGCGGAAGATGTTAACGTACTAATTTTAAAGGGGTAAGTAAGTTAACTCACGGTTTCTACACAGCATCGTACCGGAACGCTAAATCGCTTGGCGGTACGTCTTTGCTGGTAGGGTGGTAACTAGCCATTGCCGAAGCCTCCTACCAGATCAGACCTGAGCCAATTTAGAAATTATAAAATTGCAAAGTGGCCCGTGGCGGGAATCGAACCCGCGACCTCTCACTCAAATCCGAGGGCGCGTCCCTGATATTACTGAGTTTTGGTTTGAACGGCACTGCAGCCTACGAACCAGATACCTACTAACTACGGAACTGATGTCTCAGTGCAGTAAACCGAATTTGACGACCTCCGTGGCGCAGGACGCACGCTCGGATTCGAGTGGGAGGTCGCGGGCTCGATTTCCGCCACGGGCCACTTTGGAATATTATAATTTCTAAATTGGCTTAGGTCTGGTCTGGTGGGAGGCTTTGGCCGTGGCTAGTTACCACCCTACCAGCAACGACGTACCGCTAAGCGATTTAGCGTTCCGGTACGATGCTGTGTGGAAACCGATGGGGTGACATAACTTACCCCTTCCAAGTTAGTACGCTAACATCTTCGGCTGCATCATCACTTACCATCAGGTGAGGTCGAGGTCAAGTATAAAAATGAAACGCCTTGTTCGTCTAATAATTCTTTTGCATAACATTCAGCTCTTCAGAATATTTCACTCACAGCCAAAGCAGCTTTATCCCTGTCATAGTTCGACATCTGCCGCTTCAACTCCTTGTTGTCAAGGATAGTTGCTTCTAGAGGCTCCCGCAAACTCTTGGACTCGGCCACAGCGTCTCGCGCTATCTTCTCTGCTCGCTCTTTCGCCTTCTGCATTTCTTCCATTTGTTGTTTTAAGCTGCTAATAAGACCTAGAAAGAAGAGCCAATAATGAACTTGCAATAAAAAATAAGAAGATAATAATTCATAACAGCTTATTTAAGGATTTAAATATTAAAAAATTTAGGAATTTATGGTAAGCAATTTGCAGCTGCAGTTTAACAAATAGTCCATTCGTCGAAGCTCGAAGGCGAGGATCAATGAAAAATGATGGACAATCGGGAAAAATTGTTCGTTTTGGAAAGCTTTCGTTCCGTTCGGTGCGGTTAAAGTTACGCAAAAATAATATTTGACGGATCTGGGGCCTTACCACCAACTCTAACTGCAGTAATGCTACAGTATTGCTTAGACATTTTCATACAAACACAGTTTAAAATACCACAAACATCCACTATGCTCTTCACGTCGCAACCAATAGGACAACATGGCGCGACGTCGTCCTATAGAAGGTCGTCGGTGGAAGGGGTCACGACCCTCAGAAATGAGGAATACGACACAGAGAGAATGATAGAAGACGACATAGAGAGAAGAACAGAACATAAGAGATGGTGGTGCCATCTCAACCGCGACACCACAAGTCTATCTTATAAAGTTGACTCATTTCAACAGCTAGTCAGATGTGATAGATACCCAAATTGTTGAGAGTTATGTCATTGTAATAGTTCTTCAGGTCGGAAAAGGCCCTCTCGTGGTGCGCGATCAGATCTGACAGCTGCTTGTTCTTGCGCTCCTCCACTTCGCTGATCTCCGTGCGATGTTTAACCGTCAGCTCCACTTTGGTCTCATGAAGCTTCTTCTCCGCTTTATCCTCGATTTGACGCGCCTTCTCCTCGAATGCGGCCCTGGGTTTACATTTTAATTTCTAGGTACCTACGTGTTACTTAAGAGTCTACTGACCCACGATGTCTCCCATACAAACGTAATACCAAAATCATTTGTAATTCGTGCAAATTTCGATCATGTTGTGGTGTTATTCGGGTTTATATAGTCATAATCTATGCTCCTGGCCATATCTGGTTCCGAAATACTTTTGTTAAACAAAATTGTAAACGAATTTAGTTTTGCTTATTTTTATGTCAAAGAGGACATGTTTTCTGCTTATTTGATTTGTAATAAAAACAACACTATCTCACGTCGCATTAGTTCAGGAGCACAGTTTTTATTGTCTAGATAAAGAAAAACACAAGTTAATAAAGAAAGTTATAAGTTTTCATTCATAACTTTTGGTATTACGGAACTCGACCAAAGTTATAAAAATTTTAATCAAAATTGATTATTATTTCGTTTTAAAGAAGTATTTCCAAACAAAATATGGCCAGGAGCATAGATTATTACTATATGAATCCAAATTACACCACAACATGATCCAAATATGCACGAATTACTAATGATTTGGTATTTTGAACGAATGGAGACATAGTAGTTCACAAGCCCCTTAAACAAACCAGCGTCTCGATCGCGTGAAAATGTATCGATCATTAAAGAACTGTAACAGTGTCAAAATATGGGTTTTGATCAATGATGAAATACGTTGGTTTTGACCAACCAAAACACTTGAAAATCATTGTTTGGACATTTCAGTTCTCTTAAGTCATTTTTACGAGATTTTTACGAGGTCTAAATCTATGTGAAAAGTATGGCCCATACCTTCTGGACGCAGAACTTCTTTCTGAACTAAATATACAAGACATTATGAATTCTGGCCCGTAAGACATTGTTTTGCCCTTTCCTGGTATCAAAGTGTCATTATACCTATAGTCGGTTTTTAGCTTAGTAAGATTTTGAATGCCTTTGTTTTTTTTTACACTGTACAAGTTAGTACTTGACTGCGATCTCACTTGATGGTAAGTGATGATGCAGCCGAAGATGTTAACGTACTAACTTGGTAGAGGTAAGTAAAGTAGCCCCAACGGTTTTTTATGGCTTGCACCGTCCTACCGGATACTGCCAGGCGATCTTGCGTTCCGATGCGATACTGTGTAGCAATGGTTTATGTATGCACAACAGAGTTGGTGGCATTGCCTCTTGTGGAATGAAATGATATTTGAATCACGAACACTTTTGATAGGCAATACTTCTTTGAGTCTCCCAAATTACTACCTAGTTTTGGAGAGTTCCTCCGCGTGGATCAACTTGGCTCTTCTCAGCTCATCTTGAGCCGCCAACATTTTCTCTCTCATCTCTTGACGCAGCGCCCTTTTGTCATTAAGGAGTTCAAGTTCTTGTTCTGTAACATTATACAAACCATTAAACTGTGCATCTTCGTTCAATCATCCTTCAGGGGTAGACCATAGAACTGAGGCCTGATTGCGTAAGAAAAACGTATTCATCGTTATCGTAATCGCTAGCGAATTCTGCGCCGCGATTGGCTGACGCAAATCAGGAATCCAATCAGCCTGCAGAATTTGTAGACGATTACGATAACGATGAATACATTTTCTATTAGACAATCTAGGGACAATTTTGGGCTGACTCGTCGCAACCTTAGCAGAATCTGAGAGAAGAATTTGTAGATCTAGAGTAACTACCTTATCCAACCAGTAACTTAACGTCGCCTGTGAACTACAATGTCTCCGTTAATGCAAAATACCAAATCATTTGTAATTCGTGAATATTTCGATCATGTTGTAGTGTTATTCGGATTCATATAGTAATAATCTATGCTCCTGGTCATATTTGGTTCGGAAATACTTCTTTAAAACGAAATAATAATCAATTTTGATCAAATTTTTTATAACTTTGGTCGAGTTCCGTAATACCAAAAATTATGAATGAAAACTTCTAACTTTCTTTATTAACTGGTGTTTTTCTTTATCTGGACAGTAAAAACTGTGCTCCTGAACTAATGTGACGTGAGATAGTGTTGTTTTTATTACAAAACAAATAAGCAGAAAACATGTCCTCTTTGACATAAAAATAAGCAAAACTAAATTCGTTTACAATTTCGTTTAACAAAAGTATTTCGGAACCAGATATGGCCAGGAGCATAGATTATTACTATATGAAACCGAATAACACCACAACATGATCGAAATTTGCACGAATTACAAATGATTTTGGTATTACGTTTGTATGGGAGACATCGTGGGTTAGTGGACTCTTAAGCCGAAATAACAATGGGTGAGGACCATAATCAACCTAATGTAAGACCTGAGGAGCCGTAAAAAACCTAAGTTTTGGATGATAGGTTGAATATCATTCAGGAAGTTTATGTTTATGTAGTTTATTTTTATGCTAACTGAGTTCATGGCGATGATGGGCTTACCCGCATGCTCTTCTTTTGCTGCTTTCAACGCTACCAAGTTTTCTGCCCTCAATGCAGCACACGCCGCTTGCTGCTCATATTTCAAATGTTTAATCTTCTGCTTCTCAGTTTCTAGAAGAGCCTCGTTCTCTTCTTGAGCTTCCTCGGTAGCTCGTTCTCTATTTCTTAACTCTGCTTTAGCTTCCTCTAGCTGTTGTCGAGTTATTTCCCAGAAAGTACGGATTTTGTCTCTCTCTAGTTGAAAGTAGTTTCGTTCCTCTCTTTCCTTGTCCAATTCCTCTTTTACTTTCAATGTGAACTGTTCGAGTTTCTCTCGGTTCATTTCTGATGTATCAACACCATCTATGATAATGGCTGAAAAGGTAATTAAATATTTAATTTCTAGTCCACGATCACACGCTCTTTTTCAACCGACTTCAAGAAAAGGAGGAGGTTCTCAATTCGTCGGAATCTTTTTTTTTAAATCTAGCCCTAATGAAGCCTATACGAACCGAAGTTATAAGCTCAAGTTTCAATATGTTTTATTGTATTTGTTCAATAGCGATATAACATAGATAATGTTATTACAACTTACCAGCAGCCTTTTTGCCACCGCCTTTTCCTCCTTTTGGTGGCTAAAGAGTAGAGAATAATAAAATATATTCATATTGGAAATAAATAATAATCAAATATACGCAATGGGATACTTAAAACAAGTAAACATAATAATACTATCGAGATTTTTCTCATGATTGAGAGTTTATTTAAGCATCTTTCTTACCATTTTGCTTTATCAAATGATTCCCTGTTTTTAATTTTTATAAAAACTTCTCTGATACAAAATAAATATTTTTGTAGCGCCAATAGCTACTTTATCAACCAAGTATATTATCAAAATAATGTCGCGTTGCCAATGTAAACAATATTTGACTGTATGTTACCATAGCAACTGTTAATTGTGCAAAGAACGATAACCGTGGACAAACACAATAAACACAGAAAAAGAGATAGGTAATCGGAAAAATCTATGGAAAAATCAATAAATAACCTTCAAAAAAATTTATTAATAATTTTATAGGTCTCAAGTTACGCAATTAGGTATAAGTCCGCATTACCAAATAATCTTAATATATATAAATCTCGTGTCACAATGTTTGTCCTCAATGGATTCCTAAACCACTTAACCGATTATAATAAAATTCGCACACCATGTGCAGTTCGATCCAACTTGAGAGATAGGATAGTTTCAATCTCAATTTATCTATTTTTTTATTACCCCTAAGGGCAAAACAACGTTTGCCAGGTCAGCTAGTATATTATATATATTTTTGTTATTGCAAATACACCTATAAAATACACCGATTCGGTTACTTGATACTTTTTTTTACTCTATACAAGTTAGTACTTGACTGCGATCTCACCTGTAAGTGATGATGCAGCCGAAGATGTTAGCATACTAACTTGGAAGGGGTAAGTTATGTCACCCCAACGGTTTCTACACAGCATTGTACCGGAACGCTAAATCGCTTGGTGGTACGTCCGGTGGGTACGTCTTTGCTGGTAGGGTGGTAACTAGCCACGGCCAAAGCCTCCCATCAGACACAACTTCATCATTGACTCAGGTCATACTCAGGTAACTCAGGTTTTACCATGGTTTTACCTTTGTTTTACCCATATTTTCTTTTCATTCTTATCTGAAATATTTCAGTTAGTTTTCAAATCATCTGTCACTATAGTTATTTCGAAAAAAATATTCATTAAAATTGTTTGTGTTATATTTTGTGTTCGGATTGATGTTAAATTGATAAGATATGAAGCAAAATGTACACCGCTGTCGTCTGAAAAAAGCTTTATTATAGGAAAGTTTCTAGAGTCAAAATGCTGAAACATTCCTTTCGTATCGTCATGTATAGCTGTACATTTCTGATATTGTTATGCTTAGATTATTTTATAGGGAACGGGTTCGTGGATATATTTCATAGGTCTATATGTAAATTAATATGTTTCATACGAAAATCTATAAGGGAAGAAGAAAAACTCAGGTCGAGCCATATGCTCGAGGAAAGTACAGTAAGCTTATCAGTACTGGTCACCGAAATAGTGTTTCTCGCTTTGATGTTAATAGTTAGTATTTTTAAAACTTCACTTTTATTAATGTAACACAGTCATCCAAACTCAACTTTGGCTGATGCATCGAATCTGCTGACAAAAGTATCGGTCTACTCTCCTTCTTATTTGTTTTAATTGAACTTCGCGATTTTTCCGGCAAAATACGCAAATAAGGTCAGATTTCCTACGATTTTGTTACTGAATTCCACGTATTCGTTTTACCCATCTTCACGATTGAAGTTCTGGTGTTTTTTTTCTGGTTACAGAAAATGATGATTCGCTATCGCAGATTTCTTGAAGTAATTTCTTTTCACCACGAAATCATTAGTATTGATACTGATATGCTTTCAGATTCTGAACAAATACAAGCAGATCCGCAGCAAGGATAGAATCGACGACCTTCTGCAGGACAGTCGCGAGCGGATGAGGCAGGCTAACGAGTTCATAGACAAGTGGCGGCTGAGACATGTAAACGACTTTATTAACATTTTGCCCTTTGCATGAACATAGCTCGTAAAAAAAAACTGAAAGATGTTGGGGACCCAATGGTGAACCTGCACGGGAAAGCTCTGTGTTGGCAGACCTCAGAGCAGATTGACTGTTGATATTAAGATTCTTAACTCAAAAGATTTGCAGTTGAAGATGATATTGTGAAACCAAGCGTCACAATTATAATTTTATACTTGCAGATAAATATGCAGTCGCAAAACGAATACACTTATCTCGATGAGGATCCGCAAGAGATCAGGCCCTACGAGTTTGAGATGCCGATACTACACATGGCTATCATAGACGTAAGTGCAATCCTAATTATCACATCTAAATCTTCTGGTTCCCTACATTCTGCCTACTCAATGCCTACTAATAACATGGTCCAATATGCAGTAACTATACTATTTCGAGTTGTGAAGGCAGCATCTCCTGAGGATGTCCCGATGTAAGATTTTTCTATGGTGTTGGTGCCGGCTTTGGCTCGTTTAGGAACTTTCGTGCTTGAGTGGGGGGCGGGCGATGTTTGCTTGCAAGTAGGATAGCTTATTTTCAGGTAGAGGATTATAAGCAAAATAATGTAATATTACTCTATTATTATGGACCTCTGCAAACTAACGCCTGTAGTTCAACTATCCATTTACATTTACAAAACACATCATCTTAATATATATAAATCTCGTGTCACAATGTTTGTCCTCAATGGACTCATAATAAAATTCGCACACCATGTGCAGTTCGATCCAACTTGAGAGATAGGATAGTTTAAATCTCAATTTATCTATTTTTTATTACCCCTAAGGGCAAAACAACGTTTGCCAGGTCAGCTAGTATTATTATACAACCTGATCATTTGGCAAACTCTCCTATGCCAAATAATAATTGACCAGCGCGGTGACCAAACCCATGTCATTCATTCTGAGAAAAGACTGCTGCCCAGCCATGGGGTATCAAAAAGTGGTTTAGAAGTAGACATACCTATTTGGCATATTATTACCCGGCGAACCAAGTGGCAAGATTTTTCCAGTTTACTAGTGTCAAAAATATTTCTTTTGACACCATGTTGTTCGCTCAACTTCTGTGCCGTAGCCGGTAGTTCGTAGTTTTGACAAATAGTGCTACTATTTGCTTGTATTATATAAAAAGGTTTACTTAAGTGACACGTTCAGATGACCGCATCCCTGAGGTTTATATCGGTGGTTTGAGATCAATGCAAAATGGTGGTTCTTTTTTAATGCTGGAAAACAGTTCTTTAGACAGCATTTTATTTTGTTTGAAAATAGGGTAATAGACAGATACTCAGATATTGTTTGTGATTGTGCTTGTGATTGAAAAAATCAACCCTTATGCTCTTAATATGATTGTTGTTACTCAACCTTTATTCAGCACGTTTGTGTTACTTGAGACGAGTTATTTTTTCAAACAGACGACGGGGAATGCAAGAAACCAGCCTGAAAGTGGTGATGCGGGTGAAATGACCAGTTACACGGACAGCGCTCTATTCTCAGTGACTTCACTCCTGGATGAGGACTTTGTATCCGCAAATGAAGAATACCCAGAAGAGGCATTGGCTCAAGAAGACAGCATCAACTCCAGGACTCGGTATCTATGGGATTTGCAGGAAGAAGAATCTGCTTGAGCAAAGGTTTTACTGCCAAATTCAAATTATATTAATAGGTGTTTTGTCATTAAGTAAATTTGCGAAAAACCGCTTAAAGTCTGCTTTGTGATGTGTGTGTAAATAAAATTGTGAGTTTGCTTTTTTATTATTATTTTTAAATTAATTCATCCATCATTACAACTAATAGCCAGACAGATTTCAGCAACGTTTGACGTTGGTCAATCAGAGAGAGACAGAGATTTATCAGGTACGCAAGAGACTTTATTGTGAATAATTAAAAATCAAACGAACTTACCAAGTGAAGTTCGATTGTAATTATGCGAGCAACTTTTTTCGATGCAATTTTGATTTACGTTTTGTATATGCGGTCCCACGCATCAGCCTACAACACGGAATTTTAAATTTATTTTGATATTTTATTTAGTGTTTTTTTTTTTTTTTTATGTTGGCAACACTTTTTTTTTTTTATAATGGCAACACTATCTCCCCACTCCTATCAATACTATATATAATTCCTCACGAACATTAACTCGTCATTTTGTTGATAGTTGATTCAAATTTTATATTTGTTTTGTGTATGTCATATACATACATATTTTAGGGTAGGGCATAATATTTAAATTTTATCATGAAAGTTTAATAATAATAATAATAATAATGTATTTATTTATTAAGGCACAAGAACCCATATACAAACAGTCAAATATATTTATAAATAAATATAGATAAAACGTTTTAAAACTTACCAACTAACTGAAGCGGTTAATAAACCTGCTTCAGATGTCACAAGCCACAGGTTGGTTAACTTTATTTTCGGTTTTTGTCCTGGTGAACAGACAGCCAAAAATTGAGTATCGGATTGGGCATGTTGTCACAAACGACTCGACACTTAATAGGGACGACACTTAATAGGGAGGGTGTGTTTAAATTGCATCGAAAAAAGTTGCTCGCATAATTACAATCGAACTTCACTTGGTAAGTTCGTTTGATTTTTAATTATGCTTCGCAACTTTTTTCTTAGCAATTTTGATTTACGTTTTGTATGATGTTCAGAGGAACAAATATAAAATTTGTGACATTGGTTTGTTACATAAAACAAGCTTTTTCCAAATCAATATTTTTTATTAAGTAAACATGTTATAATAATAACATGTCATCTTATTATTTCGTTTATTCTAGAATGGATCGCGTAAAGTCTATACCTATATAGAATTTAGCAAAAGTAGATGGAGTTTGGCTCCAACTTGTAGTATTATTAATGACATTATTTTATTGCCCTGATGATATTGAAATAGGAAAAGGAGCTTTGAGACATAAGACTTTAAATATTTTTATACTATATTGATAGCGGAAATAGACCCCACCGTCGTAGGTTGCGACGTCACCCGACCAACTCAGACCAACTTCTATAAATATGGCGCTGTCGTTCAGCCTCGGACTCACTTTTGCATTGCGAGCGGTCGCAGATGGTTGGTCTGGTGTCGACGTAGTCTGCAGTTGGTGAGCTGTATCTGTGTAATTGTGGATCTCTGTTCATGTTGTTTGCGTTAATTGATTACTGTTTCTCTTTTAAAGCTAATTCTGTGTAATTTAAGAACTGTTAATTAAAGAGACGTGTTTGATTTTGTTTTTTTTAATCAAACCTACTTCTGATTCCTAAAATCAGAAGTGGGATTCGTAAACAACTAAAACCCACGTGCTGCCTGACAAACAGTGATCAATTAACTCATAATGCCACGTTCACCCCGTTCACGTGAGAGGAGTGCTAGATCGCGCAGTGCTAGGCGCGCTCGTAGTGGATCGCGCCGACGCCGACATAAGCCTCGATCGCGGTCTCGTCTCAATACTCGATCGCGATTATGTACACCATCGCACTCGCAGTCCCGCTTGCTCTTTCGTTCGCGTTCCTACACGCGGTCACGGCCACGTGCTCGCGATTCTAGCCCTAAATACATTTCTTTAAAACGTGCATTAGCTACAATAACATCTACACTTCATTTTATCGAGCATGGCACCGCTAGTAATTCGTGAACTCCATAGTTCAATCGAGAAAAAAAAAACACTTCAATGTGAGGGTAGTAGCATTGTCTTCGTCGCTGCGCAAGCACTTACAAACGTGGTCGGTGCGATAAACGAAAGTAAAACCGGTACAATATTACATGTCCTATCTTGCCCAGACAACAAATATTTTTTAACTTTGTTGCGATAAGTATTGCGCGTCCTACCCGCTAAAGCAGCAAACAAAATTAGATGTTCAACAACTAGTACTCGTATGCCGAGTTGCAGATCGTGCGACTACGCGCCTGCGTCACATTTTTGTCATGCGCTTTTACTAGGTTTGATGAGTTCTATCTACGTAAAAGTATTTTGAAATTTTCATGTTTTGAGGTCTACTGTCTACACCCGGTGTACGTCTTGGGTACCTACGTTAGACGTGCTGATGGCGTGTTTTTTGTCTACGAAGATATTCCGACTCTAACGTAAATAATCATTCAATAGTACAAGAGTTAGAGACTATTTCCACTAAAACGTGTGTTTTTGTTATGTTCTATGTACGACTAATTCTTTAGATGACGGCGCCATTCGATTCGTGTTGCCTCATGTGTGCCGAGTGTCTCGACGTGTACAGCTCGCTTCAGCGCGTGGCTATACATGCTTCGACGTGTACGGCAAGCGTCTGCGAGTGGTATAACTGCCTGTTTACTGTCTGTGTCTCCCCGTGTGACGGTCGATGATTATGAGTTAGCGGACGGAGGTTCAGTGCAGTCCGCCCATGCCGCTATGATGTGAAATAAAATGTAGAGGATTCTACGAAGGGGTACCTACAGCTAAAAACACGTTGATCCAGATTGTTGAGTTTTTCACTTTTTGTTCTGACGTTTATTTTCATCAGTTGTGTAATGTGTAGTAGTCAGGATAAAGCATGGGATAAAGTTATTCCTTGGTCTGTGGTCAGGCTGGACGAGCGGTCCCCAGATAACCTGTGCGTGTTACTTTTGACTTTCTTTTGTTTACAGTCACCTAACTGTGTGCAAAGGCTGCGCATCTGTATGGCGCGAGAGGCTTTGGGCTGCGCACGTCTGGTGCGAGAGGCTTGTCTGCGCGCCTCTGGTGCGAGAGGCTTCCGCCAGCGCCTTTGTGCGAGGCCTACTGCCTGCGCGCCTCTGGTGCGAGCGCTCCCGCCTGCGCGCCTCTGGTGCGAGAGGCATGTCTGCGCGCCTCTGGTGCGAGCGCTCCCGCCTGCGCGCCTCTGGTGCGAGAGGCATGTCTGCGCGAGGGGCTCCGCCTGCGCGCATCTGGTGCGAGGACTTCCGTCTGCGCGCCTCTGGTGCGAGAGAAGTTCCGCCTGCGCGCCTCTGCGCGAGGGGCTCCGCCTGCGCGCATCTGGTGCGAGGACTTCCGTCTGCGCGCCTCTGGTGCGAGAGGAGTTCCGCCTGCGCGCCTCTGCGCGAGGGGCTCCGCCTGCGCGCATCTGGTGCGAGGACTTCCGTCTGCGCGCCTCTGGTGCGAGAGGAGTTCCGCCTGCGCGCCTCTGCGCGAGGGGCTCCGCCTGCGCGCCTCTGGTGCGAGGCCTACTGCCTGCGCGCCTCTGGTGCGAGGCCTACTGCCTGCGCGCCTCTGGTGCGAGGCCTACTGCCTGCGCGCCTCTGGTGCGAGGCCTACTGCCTGCGCGCCTCTGGTGCGAGGCCTACTGCCTGCGCGCCTCTGGTGCGAGGCCTACTGCCTGCGCGCCTCTGGTGCGAGGCCTACTGCCTGCGCGCCTCTGGTGCGAGGCCTACTGCCTGCGCGCCTCTGGTGCGAGGCCTACTGCCTGCGCGCCTCTGGTGCGAGGCCTACTGCCTGCGCGCCTCGGCGCGAGGGGTTCCGCCTGCGCGCCTGTGATGCGAGCGTTTCCGCCTGCGCGCCTCTGATGCGAGCGCTTTTGCTTGCGCGCCTCTGGTGCGTGCGCTTCCGTCTGCGCGCCTCTGATGCGAGCGCTTCCGCCTGCGCGCCTCTGGTGCGAGCGCTTCCGCCTGCGCGCCTCTGATGCGAGCGCTTTTGCTTGCGCGCCTCTGGTGCGTGCGCTTCCGTCTGCGCGCCTCTGGTGCGTGCGCTTCCGTCTGCGCGCCTCTGGTGCGAGGGCTTCCGCCTGCGCGCCTCGGTGCGAGGGCTTCCGCCTGCTCGCCTCGGTGCGAGGGCTTCCGCCTGCGCGCCTCGGTGTGACGGCTTCCGCCTGCGCGCCTCGGTGCGAGGGCTTCCGCCTGCTCGCCTCGGTGCGAGGGCTTCCGCCTGCGCGCCTCGGTGCGAGGGCTTCCGCCTGCGCGCCTCGGTGCGAGGGCTTCCGCCTGCGCGCCTCGGTGCGAGGGCTTCCGCCTGCGCGCCTCGGTGCGAGGGCTTCCGCCTGCGCGCCTCGGTGTGACGGCTTCCGCCTGCGCGCCTCGGTGCGAGGGCTTCCGCCTGCTCGCCTCGGTGCGAGGGCTTCCGCCTGCTCGCCTCGGTGCGAGGGCTTCCGCCTGCGCGCCTCGGTGTGACGGCTTCCGCCTGCGCGCCTCTGGTGCGACGGCTCCAGCCTGCGCGTCTGCATGATGCGGGAGGCTTCGGCCTACGGACGCACCTCTGCTGCGGGAGGCTTCGGCCTGTGACGCACCCTTGGTGCGGGTGGCTTCGGCCTGTGACGCACCCCTGGTGCGGGTGGCTTCGGCCTGTGTACGCACCCCTGGTGCGGGTGGCTTCGGCCTGTGTACGCACCACTGGTGCGGGGGGCTCCGGCCGGAGGGGGGAGGGTTACATGTCTTTCCCTTTCCTTCAGTTTCATGACGTCATTTCCTTTCTGAAGCAGGGCGCCTTGCAAAACTTCGTATATGTATATCTGTTGAGTGATGAGTGACGACGTATGTTTACGTGTTGAGAACGCATGAATTCATGATTTAGGCAACCAATAGCTAAGTGTGCTATGTGTGTGAATTGTAAGAGGGCCTCGGATGAGTGATGGATGACAGAATAGGTTTTTGTTCTCTGTTCGATACTTTAACCATTGTCTCTTAACCAGATTCCGAGAGTTATGACGATGATGCCAGCGCAGGTCCATCAGCTGCTCCTGACCCAGATGCTGACATTGACGAGGGTGCCAGTGCAAGTCTCCTGGCGCCTCCGGGTCCTAGCGGCTGTGGACGCTCCTGAGGAAGCTGCCCAATGTGGGAGCGTGGCCGGGACGGCACGCACGCAGGAAGGCCGTGATAGCGGAAATAGACCCCACCGTCGTAGGTTGCGACGTCACCCGACCAACTCAGACCAACTTCTATAAATATGGCGCTGTCGTTCAGCCTCGGACTCACTTTTGCATTGCGAGCGGTCGCAGATGGTTGGTCTGGTGTCGACGTAGTCTGCAGTTGGTGAGCTGTATCTGTGTAATTGTGGATCTCTGTTCATGTTGTTTGCGTTAATTGATTACTGTTTCTCTTTTAAAGCTAATTCTGTGTAATTTAAGAACTGTTAATTAAAGAGACGTGTTTGATTTTGTTTTTTTTAATCAAACCTACTTCTGATTCCTAAAAATATTATTATTGAGTATATCAACGACGGCCGTCATTAGCCATAACAAGAAGTCTGTATAGCCGACACAAAAATTTTGTCAACGATATTATTTGTTTGTTTAATTGTTGCATGGCGTTTGCTTGAATATGCTTTTATCAAATACCGTTTTATTGTAAAGTTTTCTTAATAGGGTTAATAGTTAGGATGACAACTTTGTATCAGTTCTTATTTTTATGAAATCGAATAATCGTAGTTAGTTTCATGAATGGAATTGGTATATCTTTAATATATGTAGCTGGACAAACATAATTAAGGATGGCAATTTCAACAAGTGTTATTAGTGTTTATCACTATAATATAATATGTTTATCAAAACTATCGTATGGACCTTTTACAAGAGGCCGATGAGAAATAAAGATATCTTGAATTTAAACCTAAATTTAGTTGAAACGTGTCAGGACGAGAAGTCTATTATATTTTAAATTTTGGCGGCGTAAAGGGTCGTTGTAAGCTAGTTTTAGTGCTTTAGTTCAAGAACCATAAAGACAATCACTCCCAAATCCATACGTCATGTGTTTTGGGTTCCCAATCCAAAGTTGTTGAAAAACAGAGACACGATTCGTAATTGAATTGAAATTATTGATATTGTTTAATTGTTTTATCTTCGAAAAGGTTTGCACTTTATGAGCAGTTTACAGATTATAGAGTAAGAGTCTTCTTCGAAAGAGTTTCCGGGTTGAGGTTCTCATGTGGCCATTGTTCAGAAAAGTAACCTAGAACAATATCAATATCCACAGATCATAGTGTATTTCGGTTGAGCTGGCCTGGACCTAAAAGCTCAACTATTAAAAAACCTCTTTATTCGAAAAGCATCTAACATATTATAGTGAAAATAATAACAATAGTGCAGATTTGTGTGAATGAATTCTCACACATTTTATACCTTAATCCAAATCTTTGTCTTAATTAATAAATATTCGTTAAGAAAGTTTAAGACCACAGTAACAATTGTATTAATATGAGTATATAATTATAATTATTTAAATTAATTTATAACTAGTTTTTGTAATTATCAAATTTTTCTGTCTGGTATAAACATCTTCAGATATTTTTTAAAAATAAGTAACCTTTCAAGAAGCCGAGTATCCTGTGGTTACAAGGAATCCTAAAAGGAAATGTACAAAAATTAATTTCAATATCATAATATATGAGCAAGTTAATTTTTTAAGCAATGCAAACCGCGGCCGTAGGGACAAATATGAGTACAACATTAAAGCCGTTTGCTTTAAATACTTAAAATCACTATAAATAGCGGTAACGCATTAAATTTTAATTTTTTTTCAGGATTCCGTTAAGGCATCAACGTTCCAAACATCAATCATTTAACAGTCCGACAAGGCTCTCTTGGCACTTGAAGGAGGGCGCTGTTGCAAAACAAAGACAGCCATAAAAAATCTCCTCAATTTTACTTAAATTTTAGTTTTAAAATACTTAATAGTTAGCAAAAACAACATAACATACAATAGTGATATACTGACAGAGCGAACTATGAAACATTAGCACAAGATAGCGGCGTTAGTTCAGACTTTGGCCACGTGCCAAAATAGCTCTGTTGTACTGAATTTGTGACGCGCCGTCTTGTCGCAATGGGATCGGGGGCGCCTCGGCTGCGTTCGTAGTGCGCGAGCGATGGCAGCACCCTCGACCTGAGGCGCCGCTGTGGTAGCCGGTTTGCCGAGGGACACTCTGTGGCGCCCGCGAATTGTAGTGACAACTGACAGTAATGTGATTGATAATTTATAATGAATAAAAATTCCGAGATTAAAATCAGTGTGTCAATCAAAATTTTCAAAAAGCATGGTCTGCGAATTCCTATTCAGTGCCGTAAAAGTATTAGCTTCTATATTTTCTATATTTGCTGACTATCAATTATATTAGGACTCAAAGGAATGTTATATGTTTTAAGTTTCATACCATTGCCAGATTTTTCTGATTATTTTATTAAAATGAGGGTACTTTATGCTTTATATTCGATTGATATAACGAATTGCGGTTGTATTGTGAAAATCTTAATGGAATATATTATGCAATAAGAATGTTAATATATTTAAGGTAAGAAAAGCCCATCCTTTCAGTTTAAGTCGCAAGAGGCAAAATTAATTTAAGTAACGATGACCGCACGCCTCAATATTATCCTATAAGGCGCCACAGCCAGATATATTTTCGTCAGAAATAAAAAAGGTGTAAACAAGTTGATGAAATCATAAAGGTGAATAAACACTTGATATTATTAAACAAATAATAAATCAGAATTATTTTATGGTGTTCTATTACACATAAGTAATTTAGTACTTGTACACATAAGTAATTTAGTACTTGTTGTAGTAAAATGGTGTACATGCAACGGAAGGAAAGTAAATTCGTAAATGTTTTTAGGGTAGTTGCATAAATAATATTGAATGACAATTTCACATTAGAAACGTCGTATTTCCGTTGCGATTGAGTGTCAATCAATAAACGATATGTCAGAAAATGTAGTTTGGTGTTATTACTTAGATGCTTTACTTAAAGTAAGCCACCATTTTGAAATTATTAGGTTCAAAAAATGTATACAGATTGTTTATGTTAAATCTTCTGATGCCATTACGTTCTATAAATATAATATATTAGATAAAGATTTAGAGAATTAGTGATAACTAAACGAATCGCTTTATTTTCAAGTACTTCTTATTTATTCTGGAAGTTTAATGCTTTTAGTCGTGATATTGGACAAAAATAAGCACTGTTCATTAAAACAGGCGTATTGTCTCAAGGAATATTCCCTTGATCCAAGATAATATAATGAAACCATTCGTAGTACAAGACCAAAACTTGTGAGAAAGAAACGTTATCGTCATATTGTGTACGATACCTCTTTTCGCGGTCTGGGTGTCTTCAGTGCGGCGCGGCGGCGACGGTGGCGGCGAGCGGTTGCGCGCCTTCAGCACGGCGCGGAACAGCCTCACTGTTATGCTGCAGGTGCGAAACAGACCGGCTCGTCGCTGCCCCTTGTTTGTCCATCACAAGATGATGCAGGTGTTTGAAGTTTAATCGATCTTAATGACCGTTAGATTTTGCTAGAAAGTGTCTATTAGTAAACACAATACTTATTGATCTACGACGGCCCTCTTTTATTATTATGGTTTTGGCGTGGTGCATGTAGCACAAAATATTGCACGTGTCATGCAGCTTTAATTACATAATATATAGTCATTTTTTATGTAGCTGCGAAGATCTTGTGCAATCTGGTTCTGGGCCGAATAGTCTTATAACGTTTGGACACCGGTCCAAATTGATCCGCAATCGGCGGTGACTCGGTAACAGCTTACGGATGATCTGTGTTGAACGTGGCTTCGTTATGAGACCATCGAAGTATATTTAAGACACTGTCTTTAGTAAAATATTTCTGCTTACGATTTCTTTGATATCCTTATTGCTGGTGCTTAACGCGGCTAAGGCGTTACCGAGTCGCTACAGAATTGTGAAGGTAAGAGCCCAGATTTTGGCAAGTACGCATCACTTTTAGGGATGGATACAACCCAGGTTATTAGTTGCTCGCATCCAGATGGCAGCCGATGATCGTGATCCACAGGTTTTGTCATACAGAATTGTGAAGGTAAGAGCCCAGATTTTGGCAAGTACGCATCACTTTTAGGGACGGATACAACCCAGGTTATTAGTTGCTCGCATCCAGATCGTGGCCGATGATCGTGATCCGCAGTATTACGAGAGACCATCTTGTTTCATCCGCGCACGTAAGTGGCGCCGCCGCGCGCGTAAGTGGCGCCGCTGGCCCAATGCTGCCATCTGCCGTCTGCGTGACCGTAAACAAGGCACGCTAGTCATGGGCGACAACAGCAGGTTTTGTCATACATAATTATGAAGGTAAGAGCCCATATTTTTGGCAATTACGCATCATTTTTAGTGATGGATATAACTCACCCAGTGCCAGCCGCCTGTTTCTTTCCGTTTTTCCTCTTCTTCCCCATGTTCGTAGCGGTGATAAGATTTGAGCGGACGGACTTCGCAGGCAGAGTTCTACCACCAGTTTATTTCAGCCGACGGACGTCCACTGCAATGATTTCCAACCGATGCCGTCTTGCGCTACTTGTATCCAGCGCCTTCCCGCGACCCTACTAATGTCGTCAGTCCATCTGGTCGGAGGTCTACCAAAACTGAGCTTTCCCGTGCGAGGCCGACATCCTAACACCTTGGTCCCCAACGTCCGTCGATTCTTCGAGCTAAGTTCCCCGCCCATTTCCACTTCAGCTTCGCGCTACGTTGAGCTATGTCGGTGACTCTGGTTCGTCTACGGATCTTCTTATTCCTGATTTGATCACGCAGAGTAACTCCGAGCATAGCTCTCTCTCTACCATTATAGTGCCTTGAATTATTATAACTGAAATCCATAACAAAACTCATCATTGGGCTATTATTGCCTATTTGCTCCATATTAATACAAAATTATAATTACACTCCGATTTATTAGACACCCTGCGGTGACTGAGATCAAAGCATCCACTACGCCCAATAAGCAAATCTTTATCCCATAACATTATTTCCAAAACCACACTTATAACCTGCACAGTAAAGTGATATTTCCTTTGATATCCTTCAATACCAGGACGACATAAGTCGGTAGCAACGTGTGGTATTAAATTAATATCTGTCGGATTTTCGCTACTTACGAGCGTTTGACGCCATAAGTGTGGCGAGGCCTTTGAAGATTAACTGCTGACTGTATATAATAAGGTGTTATATTTCTTATAATCTGGACTATTTGTGTATTCTTCTATATTATAGCACCAATAAATAGGAAGCATACATAATTACTATCGTATTGTTACCAATGTTGTTCTAAATAATCTTTTATTTTTGACGGATAAAATTGTTAGCGTTAGCTTTAATAATGTGTTAATCCACTTTATAAACTCTCTACATGTTATAAACTAATATAATGTTGTTAGAATAGGATAGTAAAAATTAAAATGCCTTCTTTATGAGCCCAGGAGGTCCAAGGTTTGAGTAAGTACCTACATACTCCTACCTAATCATACATACACGTATAAGTATACATTTCCTACCATAACTCATAAGTAACTTAACCTCGAAGATCAAGTTAAGGCCCTGATTAAAAATTGTTGTGATATCATATCACTGAACTGAACTAAACCAAACAGTTAGGCCATCAAAATTCGGACTTCAATATGCTTATGGTTACAGTTCGTACTAAAAATATAGCTTTATAAAACTTCAGCTGTAGCATAAAAAAAGTTGTAAAGTCTCGTCTCTCGACCCTTTGACAAAATAGTAAAAAACAACCCCATACACCCGTCATCAAATATCATTTCTACCCACATTAATTTTGGCCCGCAAAAATCATAATCAGCGCAACAGCGACCAGACGTGTTAAAAAATAAGAAATAAAATGTGACAAGATGGGTTGCGACTAGACCAATGAAGCTTGACCCCTCGATATAATATAGCTACGTCGTTCACTCCTTTGACAACTTCCCTTGAGCAGTGCTTGACGGTCTCTGGCTCAATTCTCGTCGCTAGGCTGTTTGAAATTTTATAGTTTCTAAGTTGGCTTCTGTCTGGTTAAGTGGGTTGGACGTCTATAAGGCGGAAAGCAGCACCAAGATACCATTTCCAAGCTAGCAAGACAATAAAATCGATTGAATCAGAAACAGTAACTCTAGAAAAGAACCACTAAAACTTTTAAGCTTCTTACCTTCAACTCTGCATCTTATCAGGGTATTGGGGGCTCTGACTTTTCGAAGTTATATGCGTTCAAGAACTCAAATATCATCTGGTCAACGGTGAAGGAACACATTGTGAGGTAAGGCTATATGCCTGATAGTTCAACACACTAAGGTGGCGAAGGCTGTCTCCATGCACTTGATCAACGCTTCTTCTCTTCTTTTTCGCTCGGTTTTGGGACTTTTCCACGATTTGAAGATTATTTCACCATTTGCGCGTGGAGTCGCCGATGCGTGTCCTTCATGCCGAACTCACTCCAGATCCCGAAAAGACCCAGCTCGCACAGGATATCAGGATATCTTTGAGTGTTACTGAAGATCCCAAGTAGGTCTCGCCTTGATCCGACACTCCAGTGCATTTGGTCAACGCTATGGCCAAACTCCTCATATAGAGACTGGGTCCGAGCCCAGCTGTGTGAAATTCAAAGGGGAAACGATGGCAAGAATTCTGTGCATCAGTGGCTACGCGCCCTAAAGGTACCACGTTATAATGGTGGCTGATTAATGGTCGGGAGCGAGTAAAATTTAATCTTTCACACAAAAAGTATTGAATGGAGCGCGACAAAAAGAGTTGAGTGATAAATGGTCCGACCGGGTCATCTTGGGCGCCTAGGTTCTTAGCAGACGCGCCAATAAAACCTAAAATTTCCAAGAATAAAATGTAAGAAGCTTACAGATTTCAGCGCCATTGCAGAAGCTTAGTTGAAGACCGATCTGAATGTAGGCACCGCCTAAATCGGCTTCTCTAATCAATAGTTGAGTAGAAACAGTGATAGCTCAGTGGTTCTGACCTCTGCCTCACATATGGAGGTCGCGGGTTCAAATCCTGGGCACGCACCTCTGACTTTTACGAGTTATGTGCGTTTTTAGGAATATCACATGCTTAACGGTGAAGGAAAACAACTGAGGAAACCTGCATGCCTGAGAGTTCTCAGAAATGTTTTCGAAGGTGTGTGAAGCCCGCCAACCTGCACTTGGCCAGCGTGGTGGGCTATGGCCAAATCAAGAACTAAGAAAACTACAGGTTCTTTATATGTATACGAGTAGGTATGTTACTTTGCAACTCGATCAATCAATTGACGTTCATATCAAAGTTTTCCACTTCGCAGATCGCATTAGGTTTAATCCAGAAAGTATTGACATCTCCATCGTTTATCATTAGCTGTTTTATACCTTTTTCTAGACCCGAGAATTGTTGAATGTATGTTTCGTTGAAGCAGTAGTTAGCATGTATAACTTGATACGAGATCCTGGATTTGATATTATATTGGAGAAAAAAAATTTATTGCTATTATAATTGCTTCTCTGATCTTTGATTAGAAACTCAGAAGAGAGAAGGCAAAACCATTTCCATTAATCAAATCCCGAATCTAATAGAATCAGTTTTTTTTTTATTATACGCATAACACAAGGTATCGCTAAATATACCTTTTTATTTGGAGAGGCTTTTGGAGAATGATTTGAAATAAGTCATCATCATACGTTTTTTATCAAAGCGTTTTTCGAATTTCGTTCTCGTAGTGGCTAAAACTGCTTAGACTGCTTAGAGATGATGATGATAATGATGAAATTCTAAATACAAAATCATAAACTGTTAATTCATCAGATGCAATTTTCGCTTCGGTACCATCAGCAATTTGGTACCATCCCATCCGCGTTCCGAACTATAATTTGACCAAAACACCAAACAAAAGACACGTGACCAAAAAACTTGCTGTAAATAACCCTCGACTAGCTGTAATTACAGTATAATACACAACTTATGATGGATGGACGCACGCCCATCCGTTTTGTAAGGTAATCGCGGTTTAGGGTTAGGCCACCCTTTGGGAACTTCTTTGGAGCTGATTTGGTTTTGTGTTAAAATGAAAATGAATAGGAAGACCGGTCATCAGTGACGGGGATATTGAAGATTTGTGAATGAGTTACATAAAGATTTGGTCAGTAA
Source organism: Coenonympha glycerion (assembly GCA_963855885.1). Classification (NCBI taxonomy): domain Eukaryota; kingdom Metazoa; phylum Arthropoda; class Insecta; order Lepidoptera; family Nymphalidae; genus Coenonympha; species Coenonympha glycerion. Next base: position 2,361,481 of record OY979647.1, read on the forward strand.
AATCCGATTTGGACTTGAAAAAAACGTTTTATCTTGTGGGTAGGTACAGCTAGGCAAAAGCGTCATGAAAGTGAGTATGATTATTTTATTTCGGGTTGGCTCATTTTTTGCGCAACGTAGAAAAGCGATATCCTCTAAAGTAGGACAGCGATCAGAGATTGAGAACATTGGCATGTAAATCTATGGACCGCGGGTGTAATACAAAATATAAAAAAAAAGTGTTCCGAGAAAACCTATACACATAAACGAAGGTACAAGTGTATTTTTATAAACAAGCTCTAAAAAATTGTAATTTATGTCTTAAACCATTATTATACAGTCTAATTTTGCTTAATTGCGATTGGAACTCATTTCGCGTTTTGAATTTCATTTGGTAAGGACACTTTTTAGCGCTGATCCGAAATCCTTAGTTTATAAATCAATGACTGAGACGTAAGTACATAAATAACGGTACAAAGCAATGTAGAAACATCAACTATATCCTTTTTAACTTTGAATGTTATTTAGGTATTTTAGTTATTTCGAACAGATACCTATCTCTGTAAAACTGGTAAAAAGCATATGACAGGAAGTGATCTATCATCATTTTGTATGGTGATACGATTCTACTTATTTGTAAGGTATTCATAGCTGATTATAGCTCTGATGAACACCCTCTATTTATTCAAGTAAAGCAGCCTTTGTTATCAACACCCTATAATGCCTTCAAACATTCACAATTACCGTACCTATTTCCTAACCACAATCTAAAACAAATTTCACCATTGTTTGGTGCAAATCAATCCTTATTTTCTTCTTTACAATCGAATAACTTACAACTCTATTTTACCATAACTATAATTCTTATTTTCAGGGCAATAATACTCATTTCAAACAACCACGATGGTATTTAAAAAGTTGTATTCCACATACAACCGAATGCAAAATTCAAACGTTTGAAATAATGACCGCTAATACGACCAATTTATGTTAACACCTAATGTATCTTATAATCAATTAAAACAGGTCTCATTTTATGCTGGTTACGCTTTTTCCAAGATGGCGGTCTTCAGCGGCCGGCGCGTGGAAGTCAGGTGTCACGAGGGAAAAATCAAAAGCGTTGGTTCGGAATAAATTCTTAAATACGGTCATTAGGATATGATTACGTATAGTTTTTGTCCATTATTTGTTCCGATTGGATTTGTAATAGATAGGGGCATGATAGGCAAGCTTGTTTTTTAGTGAGCAGGTATTTATTTTCCTATAATGATGATCGGTACCAACCAAATAATTATGATCATTTATTAAAAAAAATAAACACACGTCACACAAGTTCCTGTCACAGATAAATTCTCTAAGCAAACAATGATTTGAAGAAGATTGTATCGGTTATAGGTTGGTAGAGTCGGTATTATGAAAATAAAAAATCAGCAATTTATTTTTTAATATACTCACAAACAGTTTTTAAGCTTATTCGTATTTTCAAATCAGAACGCATTTTTTTATATTAGACTTTTTTTTATAGTTGAGTAATGCTCGTTTTCACCAACATTTTAAGCGACACCTAAACGCTTAGGTGGCAGTTGTTGTAAGTGAAAACTGTCACCTATAGGCTAAGGCGTTTCTTAAAGTGTTGGTGACGAAGTAAACGAGCATAATAGGGTCAAAGTACTTTGGGATTAGAATGATAAGGAGCTGGAATCTTCCACAATATTTAACAAATAATAATTACTTTAAATCTCATTACAAGATTCCCACAATCGATGACTAGGTAAAAAACTCACCGTTCTTATGACACGTGTCGAAACGATTAGCCTTTTTGATAAATCGCCCGGTCGAACGTGGTACGCACCTTAAAACGTTTATTAATATTAAATTATTAAAAAGTTTATTATTATGAATATTAATAATTTGCCGCATAAATAACTTTTAATGGGATTTAAGTTTTTTGCGGTTCAAAATATGGGAGGGGATCGTGTAACATGGTCGATTAAATTGATTGATTATAATAGAATTAAAATGTATTTATGAAATTAAGTTCTCTATCCAGTAATACACTAAACTTATACAGTATACAGTCCTCTTTCTTTTTGCCGCATTATTAAAATCTTTTCTTTTTGCCGCATTATTAATTAAGGCACAGTTAATTGCAAATTAGGTTACCTTAAGTAACTGTTACTCAACACTATGTCACGTGTTTTTTAGTTTTTTGGTTCACTAAAACATTTTGAAGAATTTATACTTATTTACTCGCTGACATGACAATGCTGTTTTGCCACTTAGCAGTAGGAACAAAAAGTTTACAGCCTATTCTCATACACAAAAAAAAATAAGATTAAAGATTAAGCTAATAATAAGATTTATACCTACATAAACTACTTTTAAGTATACATAATAAAAAAAAACATAAAAATCGGTGAAGCCGTTTTAGAGGATTTTGGTTACAAATACTGTGACACGAAAATTTTATATTTAGACTATAGTAGGGGATCCCAAGTAAGGTCGACCTTCACCGAGCTGTTTATTGGATGAAAACTATTTTATATCGAATTAAATATGCCAATAAATATATCGCAAGTGGGTTGCCTAAAAACTTTCAGTCCAGGATATGTTTGGGTTTGTTGTGGGCTTCTTCTCAGTGCAGGGCGCGTTGGAATCCTCGTAAACTTAGTTTTAAGTCGACTTGGAGTTATCGCCATACATACCTATGTGACAAATATCATACTGACGTTTTACAAGAGCCTGTATGTTACTAATGTTAGGCCTATGTGAAATAAAGATATTTTGAGTCTAAGTTTGAGAAATAGGTGAAGTGCGCCCTATTCTCAGACCTACAAGACACTATAGTTATACATCAAAAGAAAAATCTTTGCAGTTTTGTTACGAACACACGAGAATAATTTTATTATACCTTAGATTTTTTCTTTAGGAAATTATACTCCCATGCAAATCTACACCCGTTACCTATACCATAAAATTACACACATTAATAACCAAATGTAAAGCGCGCCCTCACGAGACATTTGCATCGATATTGAATGTCCAGTACGCACTGTACTACAATCAGAGGATGGGTTTACAACACAGAGATTAAACAGAGTATAGATAGCTCAGTGCCGTTGTTAGCTACCAGCCTACTGCTGGTAGGCTGCCATTCATGGCAGCATCACGGAGTATGAGAATGAAAGTTGCCTTCGATAAGTCACGTGATGAATCTGATGATCGGATACGTAATCCCCATACTTTTTTTAGGGTTCCGTAAAATGGGACTCTATTGTTAAGACTCCGCCGCGCCGTCTGTCTGACCGTCTGTCCGTCCGTCTGCCATCGAGCTGTATCTCTTGAACCGAGATAGATAATTAATCAGTTGAAATTTTCACTGCTGATGATTTATTTCAGTTGCTGCTACTTATAAGAACAAAAACAAAAAAATATATATACAACAAACGTATTTTGTAGTTCGTTTTCGAATTTAGCGGACAGAGGTAGATTACTGTAATACTTTTAAGACTAAATTTATTTGAACTTGACCATTCTTTTTAAATTTCTTTTGATGTAGTTATATAATGATCGACAAGCGATCAAATAGCGACCGGCAGGATAATATTATGATGACGTTCATTAATCATTTTTATAAAGCTCCTGGAGTCACGAAACCTGTGATCTCATTGCTTCTGGTCAATCGTACTTTTACGTGGACCTTATTCCTTCTGGATCATCTGGCACATCTACAATAATTACTATGTAATCGCATACTCTTTGCCAATACAGGAATATTATTAAGGCTTCCTATTTGGTTCGGGGCAGCGCGTTTAAGTGATATTAGAGGCGAACATAGAACGCGCGTCATGATTGATTTGTGCAATTTCGGGCCTACGCCGCGTTGACGGAATGAATTAGTGTTAGCTGTTAGGTAATGCATTAGTGCATAGTTCTAGTGATTCGATAGCAGATAGTATATATACGTCGAGGTAGGACATAGGGAGTAGGAGCCAGGAGGTAAGATCAACGTACAGACTCTGTGTTTAAGGAAAAATATAGAGTGTTCATTTACCTACATAAATGGTCTTTTCTTGGGAACAAGTTTCTGTTCTAAAGCTGTAGATCGGACTTTTTTTGTGTTAGGAATTTTCCTGCATTGAGCGTGTGGGCTCAGATATGGTTCTCCGCTAGATCAATTCAGTCAGCCTTCTCCAGAAGCCAATAAGGCAGTCCAAGAAAATAAGATTTTAATTTTAACCCCACTAATGGACGTTTTTTGGGAATAATTTTCTGTTCTTCAGCTGTAGATCAGGCTTTTTTCATTCTTGAAGTCTTCCTCAGTTCTGTGTGCGGGCCCAGAAATGACTCCCTGCTGAATCAGTCCAGATAGCTTTCTAAAAAAGGGCTTTGAGGAGTCTAGCCGATGAGCTGAGTTGTGCATTGTGTTGATTGGGCACACCATTGCAATTTAAACACTGAACAGTACGCGTCTCTTCCACCATCTCAAATCCATGCAGAGGTCTATCTGTGATACCTAGAATATGAAGGTTTTTGACCGGTTATCATTCCTGCGACTATTAGGACTTTCAAATTAATAAACAAGCGTGAACAGTTTAATAAATCTTCAAGACTGATTTCAGATTTACCGATCAATCACAGAAGAAATTGGCAACTCAAAAAGAGATAGGTACACAATGTAAGAGTACAAACTCTATTTACAAAAATTGTCTAGGGATAATAATGGATCCCGGAAAACAATTTTCTTGTTTTATAAAGTCTGATTAACAATGAATGATTTAAAGCAGAATAAAAGCTTTCCGTGCTCTGCAAAGCATGGCCTGATACTGCGAAATTTTGGTGTAAAATCCTATATGAGACGTAATAAAAAATCAGTGTATTTTGTGTAAGAAGTAAAATATGTCCACAAACATACCCCAGAGAAGCGGAATAAGTCGTAAAACAAGAGAATGATTCCCATTGTAGCATTCCGCGTTATAATGAGGTAACCCGACGCGTCGGTGCATCCAACCCCTTTCACACAACCGGTGGGCGATTCTGCAACTTTTACGCTGCAGAAATTAATGTAGTGTTTCTAATTTTAAAGCTAGAATCGAAGAGTTCAATTTCAGTTCTCTTTACTTAATCTCATAAATCAGTAATAAACTTACAACCCCCTTTTTATGTCCCATCGCTGGACATAAGTCTCTTCTCAGAATGAGCGAGGTTGATATAGCCCATCGGCCTTCAAGTCATAGCTCCCAGCTCCCAACCATTTTTTCACCGTTGTTCCGTTTGTCGTGGAACACTTGGTTGGAACGCCTAACGCTCGATAGATGGTGCTGTGTCGAGTTAGCTCGCGAATTCTAGTATACGAGTACCTGATGGCAAGCTTGTGTAAGCGGATACTTTTTATACGTAAATACAATTATAACTAATGACTATGGGATTTTCGTGGACTTTCATCCCAAAAAAACATTTTCCTTCACCTAGCCCCTGCGTTTTACCATCTGAAATGGAATTTTTGATGCAATTAAAATATTGATCAAACTCAGGCGTTTAAATAATGAGTTGCAGAATAACCCTCGTTCAACCCGATCCGTATAGCACGCCCCGAATCAAAAAAGCAATATGTAACAAATTTGTTTTTCAATTTCGTACCAATTTTGCATACAGAGGGCCGCGGCGGCGTGACGCGACCAAATAAAAACGTTGTATTGTGATTTTTATGATACGTGAATCCATACTTTTTTTTTCTACTTTATGTGTGTTGCAGTTGATGGAGTTCTGCGAATATTTCGGAAAATTCCTAGAACTCCTAGTTCATAGGATAAGTTTAAGAATGAAAATGAAAATCTTTATTTTTCTCATTGATTATAGGCTCGTATGAAATGTTAAAAATCTACCGCTTGGGAGGGAAACTCGGTTCTTGCTCTTTGGAAATATTGTGAACTATATAATTTTTGGCTGACCTAATTTTACGATTAGAATTAACGTTTTAAAAAAAATTGAGACCTTTGACCTTCAATAAAACAAACCCAGGTACGGGATCGATGAAAACTTACTCATTTGGTGTCATTTTTTAACTCTGTACCCTTCCTTGCATGTTTAAATTGACTGGGAGTAAGTTAATACTGTCTTTATGTTTACTTTATTTGCAGTAACTGAGCTGTGAAAACTAACTTTCTGGTGTCAAACCACAAATTGCAAAAAAACTATTTCAATATCTATGTTAGCACCAGCAAGGACTCAATCTGCATACGGGAAATTTCAGAAAGTCCTACTATTGGTATTTCCCTGCGACAGAAATATAAAGGTTTTTTTTTTAAGTTTATGAGCGAGGAAGGTGAATATGAAAAGCGGATTTCTTCATAGGTCTGATATTGTCGCGAAATTCGTTAAAAACCGCCACGGGTTCGCAATATTCTTTGCTTTTATTGCGTTAGGATTCACTGCGTCTACTTTTGGTTTGTTTCGGTTTTTGGGAACATAATGCGCGGTTTTTTGTTTCGATTTCTGTCGTTAAATTTACCCTCCTGTGTTTACTTTTCATGGCATTGTAGATAAATTTAAGGTAAATTATGCTATGACCTTCATGGTTATATTATACAAAATCAATTTAAAAAATTTGATAACCTTCTTTGCGTGGTTTGCGTACACTCAGTTTGGAGTGGAAGGTGGGTTTCATTCCCGACACGGGCTATTTTGATTTTTTTTGGAGTATTTTTAATTTGAATTTGAATTTTATTTGGTTTATAAAGATTTTCATGGAATTTCTCATATTCTCATTTTTAAGTAAGTAAGTATAAACCGAAGGTAAGTATAAAAATGTATTGATCGTCTGAAATTTTGTTTAGACAGGTCATCGTTCATCAATTTGAAACGATAATAGGGGGCATTGCGCATCTGCATCCTGCAATGGGATAGCAGCAAATGGGTCCCATTTATATTTCGATTTTTGTTCAGTGACTATGGACGACGTCGTCGTTGATCTTACAACTTATCGTTTACTATAGCGGAGGCCCGTTGCTCCGCCTGCGTCAAACATAATTATTTATAATCTGTTTTGAATTGTTTATGGCAACACCTTTTGGAATGACACTGAAGAAAATGTAATCGCTCTCTTCTCCTTGGCCATTCAACGAAGTGCCATTGAATTTATATTCTTATTTAAAGTTTTCTATATAAAACAAATAGCAGTACAAGTATTGTGCTTGTAAACATTTTGGTGTAATAAACCGTGTTAAAAATAAAAAAAAATTGAAATAGGTATGTGTCTATTTGACCAATCACTAATCCCACTGGGATCTTGAACTTTGTCGGGATAGAAAGAAATGCGTCAATTTTACTCATGCTCATCTTTAACGACCAACAAAATATGATCTTTCTAAGGTTAAAGTCCTGGGCCTTTAGTCCCGAATCCCAAAAATATGTGATGCCACATACACCTTAACCACCTGGCTATCACTTGCGTTCAAATAATTGAAAATGAGCGAGCATATTTCAATACATAAGTAGGAGAATAGAATAGAAAAATTCTCTATTTCATATAGGCCTAGCATACAAGGCTCTTATGACACGTCATTTTGTTTTACATGGTCACATTAATAGTGATAACCATTCACGACTTAAAACTAAGTTTACGAGGGTTCACAAACGCGCCCTGCCGCTGAGAAGAAGCCCACAACAAACTCAGCCGGGTATTTTTTAATATGTTATCACCATTTAACAACAAGTAGTATAAATAGTAAATACTAATTAGGCTAGTAACAACAGAGCAATTCATTATCGATCAATTCCAAGGGTTTGTGTCGCTAGTATAGTCCTTAATATTGTAGTAAGCCTTATTAGGTAATGAGTTTAGGCTTGACAAACCCATAGGCATTAGGCATAGTACAACTCTTATTTAGGTAGGTATTATTATTTTCCAATCATTTCATAATCAGTCTTCGATCACGCCAAAAATATTGACACCCATCAAAAATCCAATTCAATGGTAAAAATTGAGCCGATAACCGAAGCGACGCAACTCAAATAAATAGCTTTTTTGCATACAAACCATTCGCAATGTTGTAAGAGTTATTAGGTGGAAAAAATACACAAATATGTTGCATTTGAAAGTCAAATTTGTGGGAACGATGGGGATTTGCATATAGACACACGGGTGATCATCGATCATGTGTTATTACGTACCTATTTCAATACCAATGGTGTTTATGGGAGCATAATGGAAGACGCATTTTGATTCACCAACCTGTCTATAAAAAGTTAACACAAGCAGAAACAAGTAAGTATACCTATTTAAATAACTTGACGTGAATAAGTATACCCTGGATATAATATAATAATCACATTCATTTTTATCCCGGAAGAACACACGGAGAAAGATCAACTGAAGAATTTGGGGAAATTCTTTTAATGTGCTTTCATATTCATAGTAAGTATCTATACCAAATCTATCATTTATTTTTGTTACAATTGAATAATATTTTTAACAATGTTTCTAAAAAAAAAAAAAAAAACACGTTTAAAAATATTAAAAAATTGAGTCCACCACTGGTCGCGGAGCCTTAACGACCCAAACTACCAGTGGTCAGGGTTCAAGAGTGAGGAACCTCCTCACAATGCGTGCCGTTTCCAGGACCACTGCTTTCTGTATACGGCCCTTGATCCAACAGTTGAGCGAAAGCTTCTTAAGATGTTGATCTATACCATATTATTATTATTAGAGAGGCACGCGATTTGAAAAATCGTTCAGTAAAGTAGATACGAAATTCGTGCTTTCCTGTATAATACGTTGATGTAATGTGTAGACGGTTTGAGCACCAGGTAAGTTCAAATCTTTGAAGTCTTGGTTTGAACCACACCGGAAACCGAAATATTTTCTTCGAAATTTAAAATTGAATGTTATATTTGCAATGCAAAGAAAAGAATAAAACGAATAAACCATAGAATTTTCGTGACGCATAAAAAATTCGCTTTGCCTCATCGTTGTACCGACCTAAAAGGAGCTTTCTATTCGTTTCAATACATAAATATGTTTACTTTTATTCCAGATGTTTCCACTTTCCATCCATACACAATAAAATACCGAACTGAATCTTCTCTTCTATTTGAAGCCTGCCATTCCACCGTGGACATGGATATGACTTTATCTTGTTCACATGCTATAATTTTATTTGAAAAACTTTCAATCCAAACCATAAAACTATCTAACTGATGTTAAAGTGAAATAGATCACTTATTCACCACATTTAGCAGAACTTTCTGTACTTAATGTTTTCTATTACAAAGACGATCTAACTTAAATGGTTAGTACTTACTACACATGAGTTCTGAAACTTGGGTTTAATGTTCTAAAAATGGCAAATGGTTTAAAGTTTTGATGGAAAGATTTAAAATTTCCTACTTACCTCGTCGTTACTGTCGGTGTACATTATATATTTTACTAGCTGACCTGGCAAACGTTGTTTTGCCTTTGGGGATTTAACAAAAATAGTTGAATTGAGATTTAAACTATCCTATCTCTCAAGTTGGATCGAACTGCACATGGTGTGCGAATTTTATTATAATCGGTTAAGTGGTTTAGGAGTCCATTGAGGACAAACATTGTGACACGAGATTTATATATATTAAGACTAGCTGATGCCCGCGACTTCGTCCACGTGGGATAAAAACTATTCTATCTTTTAAGTTGGACCAAATGACAGATATTCACGAAGTTTGAACTAAATCGGTTCAGTAGTTTAGGAGTCCATTGAGGACAAACATTGAGACACGAGATTTATATATATTAAGATTTATACCTTGCTCACAAATGGACTTGAATACCCATAACACAAGCTATCGCTTACTTGTAAGCTAGATTTAAACTTGTTATGTCCAGATATATTGTTTTAATTAGACCGTCTAGTTTTCGTTAGCAATCTCATATCTGTGTCTATTTACCTTCTTATCTATCTTATCTTCTATCTTTTAGCTATCTACACAAACCTCTGTCTTTCTTTATATTAACTTTACGGGAAAACTGTGAAATTAAGAGTGAAATAAAGAAGGCATTCTAACTTTTAGGGCCTGTTAACAATTATTTATCAGATAAACTGTATCTAGTGATATGAATATATTTGATGTTGTGACAATTTTTGTATTGGAAAAATTTATAACATGAGAAGAATTTATTTGCATTCTCTTTTCTATAGTTCTATTTCACGAAGTGAGTGTTTCAGAATTATGATGTCATCTGTAAAACATCGTATCGTATCGTGTTTTAATATTATTTATCTACGCTCATTGCTTAAAGTTCGAATTATGAAATCAAAATGTGTCACATATTGACCTACTTTATTCACAGACTTCTATAATTATTAAAAAGTTATTCATTATAACATCGCTGTACTATGGAAATATCTCTAGATAGTTGAATAATTTCTATTACAATACTCGGCTCTGGGTTCCTGTATTTTTATGTGTCGTCATCACAGACCAGGGAATAACTTTCTTGTCTCTGTGGTCGTCATAGACAAAAGAGAGTGTAGAGCCAATCCTCAATTTTGTTTTTTTTTTATATATGGAGTCCACAGAAAACATTTAGTTGGTAGTCATGGGATGCTATGATCGACCATAGACAACAATTAATTCACGGAAAGAATAATTTTTCCCTGCCTGTGTTCATACAGAATATTGAAAAGAATTATGTATAATTTTTGATTATTTAATTATCCACTAAAAATATACTTTATCTGACTTGTATAAATATTTTTCTACTTTTTTTGTTTCATGACTTTTTTAACAGACTATACGCAGTTTACAACTGAATTTTGGCGCCATACCTAACTTTTAACATTTCAATGTGTTATTTTTGTTACTTAGTCAAAATTTAGCGCGGAAAAATGTCTTGCAGTGAAACCTACTAAAGAAAATTTAACTCCACCTGACATTTTCGTAATTGCAACAAAAATGACCCACAATCTTTTACCAACAAAGTGAAGGATTTACGACAAACGTTAGCAAGATTTTATGGTTTGGATTTATGATAATTTGAGCGTAGATAAAGTAGTGTATGAAACTCTACATAATTAAGTATTAAAACACTCGCCTGCGGCTCGTTTTTTAAACTCACACTCATGTTTTAATACCCCCCATTATGCATCCGTTTCATAAACTACTATTTCTCTATCAAATGTTTACTCTCCCGGCAGCTTGTCATAGTTATGAAACATCTGTGTAATACCATACATTATTTAAATTTGGTTCAAAAGCGTTGCGAAAAAAATCATAGAAATCAATTGACATCTACTCTAGACGGGGCGAACCGCGCGAAAAAATGTCGTCAGTTTATGGGTGTCATTAGTACTAACAGTATAAGGCCACGCGGTACGCGGTAGTTCGCTCAGCGGCCACCTATATGAATTTTGACAGTTGGCGCTACTGTTTGCTTGTATGAAAAAGGTTTACGTAAATCGTTCGGATGCCCATATCTTGAGGTAAGTAATCAGTGTAGAAATCACAGAGATTTGCTTGGTTGAGATTGATTGTCATATGGCTAGAGTTTCCAATACGACAAATAATAAACTGGCAAGGTTTTAATTGCAATTTGCGATGACGGTTAATTATTATTAAACTTACAAAATACAATAAAACTCACTTTTTTATTTAAAAAATTATATTATTTTTAAATAAAGAATATAAAACAGACATAATAATTGGCAGTTAATCTCAAATTATAAACCTAAACGAATACACAAAATATGATAAAAAATCAATTGGTATGGGATAATGATAGCATAATAGAAATAATTATTGTAATAATCATATACTAATTTACACAATTCGCTATAAACTAAAATTATTCTATAATTTACAGGCCGTTTATGAAATTAATTATACATTTTAGCAACATAAGTTTATTAAAATTATTCATAAGAAAGCAATAAGTAAATTATGTTGAGATTCATATTGTAATTTTAATAAACGATGACAAATATAGTAGCCTTTGCACGCATCGACACTTGATCATGTTATTTTATCACATCGTTTAATTTAAAAATGAATGATGGTGATGCATGATGAAACACTCCATTTTTCTGGAAAAGTGTGAGCTTAAACACGTGGAGGAGCATTCATTTTTAGATTAGACAATCCGATTTGATTACAAATATCCTTATTTGACAGCGCAATTAGAAAATAAACAGTATAGGAAGTTATAATATTATGATTTATAAATCAATATAAAATAAGTACTCATTAAGATTCATTCTTAAAGGTAAAAACAGTATTTTTAAAATTTTCTGGTTTATTCATTAATTAAACAGAAGAGTACATATTATTTGCATTCTACTGAAGAGTTTATAACGTTAATATCAAAGTCGCATTGTGCAAAGACTGTTAAATAAGACTTCATAGTGAGATTCTTCTTAAAACTATGAGTAATTACAGTTATATTGCTTAGTTTTGAATTATTTATTAGGAATTATTACAATATTTTGGGTACATAGTTTCATCAGCGTAAGCATTATTTTGATTAGACTTTTTGGAGAAGACGCAAAATTTTATATAATGCTAGACATTCACATAAATTTATATCACCTACTTATAACTTTTTTTGTAATTTAATTGACAAATCGGTAATTCTTTAGATCATTTCATTAATTTTTCAGTAATTTTTAACACAGAATAGCACTATTGAAATGCATCAAATTCGAAGTAAAAAAGGTAGTTACATTAATAATAAAATTACCAATAATTATTTATCCTATTTTTTTGCTTTTTGGTGTTTTACTTTGCATTTTCTCCCAAGAGCACAATATAAGAAGCGTTATAATGGAAATTTAGACTTTTTTCTATTATTCTTATAAAAGAGCGTAAGCATACCAATTTTAATTTATATACAAAACTCTTACTGTGCTTTCCTTTAAGTTAAGTTTCTACACACTAATGAATAACTCATAAACACTTCTTTTAAAATCACAAAGATTAGATTTTGATAATTTATAATTATTAAGCTTCGCAAAAATTATGAAAAATACATGAAGATAATTAAGGTAAAAATAAGAGGTGCTTTATATTATTCACAAGTGAATAGTTTACTTATACTTGCAGCACACAAGAGTTTCCAAGAGATCATTCGGAAAACTTCTTTTTTTTTCTATTTTTATCGACTCCTTAAAAAATATTTTATATCACATTTGAACACATCCTTCTGCATATTTTGTTTCATCTTAAAATGAAATCTAAATAAAACTACTATAGTATGACAACTTAACATTTTTGCTCCCGAAATATTTTGTTCCCATTGTGGCAAAATAGACTTTATTTAATTATTCATTTACTAAACAAAAATATGAAGTTTTGTTCATGGATGGATATTAAACGGACTCACATTAAAACATACCATTTTAAAAAGAGTACAAAATTATACAAATTCACAACTTAGTAGCTGTTTATATTTCTATATCGCAAAGACATAAAGCCTTGTAAAACTTATAAATCGTAGTCTAGCTTTTACTATCTTTTTACAATAATTAAAACTAAACAATATCGTTTACTTACCGGTAACGAGCATAATATTATTAAATGACTGCTCATTCTTTTATAAATATTAAAATTTTACAAAATTATAATAATTGATTGAAAATTACTATAAATGGAAATATACTTCCTGATTTATGTAGTGGAATGGAATTAATTTAATATTAATATATAAATATTTAAAATATGGGAAAAAACATTTTTAATTCATAAATATTGAAGATATTTAAAATATAATCATAAAACATTTTATTTCGCAAGGCTGACAAGTAAACGATAAAACTAATATATTAATTAACTTTCTACAAGCTTTATCTTCGTTAAGTAATATGATTATGAGACCATTCTTGAAACCTTAATCTTGGCACTAAACCTCATCAAAAACGGTCTATCTCTTACGCTAAATTTTTATTATAAAGCATTTTATTACAAAAATAATATAATGAGATCAAACAATGACAAAATTTTAGGCTGCTCTTCTTTGGAACAATTTATGGGGTAAAAGACGTAATTCTGATTTATTTAAAGATCTACTTTTCGTTTCTATATTCTTACACGTCTTTTCCTGGTCCATTGTAAAGATTAATTATTATAATGTATAATACATTAAGAATATGCTTTATTAACCTCTGTATAATCAACGTGTTAACATTTTTACTACTATTAACGTTTTTAACAATTTACAAGCAAGTTTTGTTCATTCTTCAACTTTTAATTTAAAGAGAAAGCTGAGTTGTTGATGTAAATGATGATGTTAATATCATGTGGTATTAGAAAATCTATTTTTTACGAAGGTAAAATTCCAATTCCATTTACTAAGAAAGGATTTTTGAAATCATACACATATGGGAGTTTAAAACATTTTATACATATTATGTAAAAGTCCGATATAATAGTGAGGAAGTTGCGAGCAAAGCTCTAGGTTCTATAATAAACATCGAAAGCGGAATGTAAATTTTGAAATACTAAAGTATAATCAGTATTAATTTACGTGTTCTAATTTTAATTACATACAATTTTGTGCGTTGTGTATGTTTTTTTTTTAATACAATACTACGTCGTAAAAACATGCGAACTTTACTATCAAGATTGAAGTGAAAATATTCACTCTTTACTGAGTGTTTAATCTAATTATGTTTATTGGGATTGGGATATATTTTAACAGGGCTAAATGACCGCCAAATTTTTAACAAATTATGTAATTACATTTTTTTTCTTTATAATTCGATGATTTAATTTTAATATTGCTGAGTTACTAATGGACATCAATAATAATGATTATAATATCATACCTAAATAATTTGTAAAAAATATAATATTATTATATACATAAAATATTATAGATACTATTTACAAATATTGAAATGCGTTCAAGTACAACACTTCATTGATTCTTACTCATACATAGAGAACATCACTTTATTTTATTTTTCAACTCTACTTTAACAATTTCGTATGTTCTCACTTTAAATACATTAGTGAACTAAACACAGCTTTTTCTTTTTTTCTCGTCGAACAATATACAGTATATTATAGTAAAACTTTTAACTATACGATTTTACAAACAGTGCCTACCAAAGTTATTAGAATTATATTTATTGTTTATAAAAACAATATCGTTTCAAATTCGTTAGACATATTCCAAAAGTTCAATACAAGTGTACTTGGAATTGTCTATGTTTCTTGTACAATATTAAGTGTAGGTTTTTAAATATAACGTTATAAAATTTACAAAAAACGTTCAATAAAATCCATTGATTTTTTTGTTTGCGCACGAATTGTAACGGTCAGAATAACCATGCATTTTTTTACCATTTAGTTCATCGCTTATTACAAAGAAGCTTCCACCCAACCAGGCACAAAACTGCAGTGCAGATAGATCCAGAGAGCTTGTCCGGCAGTATGGAGGAAAAGATCGAGCTTTCTGGTGACAAATCCTTTTCAGCCACTGATTCTGGAGTCGCAGCATCAGTCTGGAAAAGAAATAAAATATATTTAATTATATTTTCTTATTATTATTGAATAATGTTCATTTTACTACTCTAAACTTCAAACAAAAGGCCTCTGAGATTCATAATCGTATATACTTGAAATATTTTCTAATTATCGTATATAGAAGTTACAATAATATATTGTAACTGTAATAATCAACAATTTCTGAAATTTTTGTAATTTAGTTTTTTTTGGAATATTAATCAAGGATGTTGATTGAAACAGTATTATTTCTGTTAATATTATTAGTTTAACAACGGATATTATTAAATTTAAAAAAATATATATTAGAATTAAGTAAGTGAGTCAAACTAAATACTAATAATAGATATAGTTTAAGATACTAAACAAATAATAATTAGCTCTCTGGCAAATAAACAAAACCATAATCAAATAGAATTGCATAGAGTTAACTCCGACTAGTTATAAGAATAATAAACTTAGCAAGTCCATAAAGACTGTAAACACTGAAAGCTATAAGAGAAATTCTAGCTAAAACGCTTTACTTGGAAGCACTTTTTATAGATATTAATAAAACAATGCCCTCATAAAGTTTAGTACGTGAGTTTCAGGGGACGCTTTTATAGTCTACGATACGATTGTGAAACCTACGAATTCAAAAAGAAAAGGGAAATAATTAAATGTTTTTAAAAGTATTGATTTAAATTACATTAAATCTATAACTTCGAAATTTAAGCTATAAGTTTAAATCTGTTTGTTTTTAATTTGGAAACGCATATTTTCTACACCATATCCTGCTCTGCAAAACAGATATTATTGACTTCAATTTTATGGCATGAAACGAAGTCACGGTGCCATACGTTGGTGATCTTCTATAAATTATAAAATTAAAATTAATCACCGTGAACAATAATAATTAGTGTCTTGCTTAAACCGGAAAATATCTTAACAGTCAATAAAATTATATTTTTAAACAAAAATGTACGTAAGTTGGCCCCATGATGGTATAAAAGACAGCGTCTGTTGTTCCCGATTATATGTCGAAATCGTATGGTGTAAAACCGCTATGTACTTAGATTTGAGAGGTAATTCAAGTGAGTGATACACTTGACTGTTTTATTGTTAAGATAATTTGAATTGCGTTTTTATTATGCAGGGGTGGAAACGACGCATGTGTTACGACCGTATTTGGAGCCAGATTCGATTTCCAGTCGATGCCGATTTATTGGTTACTTTATTTATCCTAACGTAAATATAGGTTTATATTTAAAGTTTTTTTAATAATTGTAATTTCTATCTACAAACTATCTAACTAATATAATTGTAATTACATATCTTGAACAATAAAAAAGTATATATATTACCTATATTTATATTGCTTGAAATTGATTGCAATTTTAGGTGATTTTAAATGTCAATTTTAATTGAAAGTGATTTTAAAGGTGGATCAGAAGAAAGCTTTAGAGTCCACCAGTTTGTGTAGTCATGTGGGCTAAAACACATTGATTCCTTTGTTTGTATTCCATCTGTATTTTCGTGTTTTTATGCAAATAAATGATACAACAATAAACTTCTGTTATCTTAACTTAATAATATTAGGTGTAATATTCCTGGTAGGTGTTTGCTATTAAAGTTCTTGGCAGAGCCTGTGCGATTAGATTTGTGTGTGAAACTTGTGTTTTGTTTTGAAAATGAAAATCGTTTTAATCAGAGGCGAGATAGGTATGACCCAAATTTCACACAGCTAAATCCAGGCTCACTCAAGCAGTTACAGATATTTTGTAAGAGCCTTGTATAATCTATGATAAATACTTCCTCAGGCATTAGCAGATTAAAATCTACAATTGCCCTGTGTGTATAAATACGTTAGAAGACTGCGATCCAAATCTTGATTGTTAAACCGACTGTAAAACAACCATAAACTATCGAATCCTTTAATAAAAGGTGTTATTCAGTATCCATTGCTTTAGTCCGCAGTAAATGCACTTTGTGGATGGTAATGCTTCTGTAATTTACACTGTTTACACTAGGTTGTGTAAAACAAATAGATTATGGTCTGAATTTAGAATTGAACTTAGTCCATGTGAATAATCTTAGTTTACGATTCATAGCTACCTAGTAGATACAATTAAAGCGATTAGGGGATTCAATAATTTAATCCTGCATTTTGTAATAGTAATAAGTAAGAATAAAGTCAATATTATCTCTGAAAATTACGCAAAGTGCAGAAAGATCTGCTATACTTGTTTCATCTTAGATCCAATTTACTTACCATGGATGATATTGAAAATGTGTATAATCATATTATACAATTCTTTACGCAGATATTTATCATATTAAACCTTTAACCACTATCCAATACTAACAGCATGCTAACCCATTATTTCATTTATCGACAGATGTCAACAAAGTCTAACTCAAAGGTTTTCCAGAGCACCCAATTTGAGGGGATTACAAACCACAGGTACAAAGAACACCCTCAAAATTAGAAAAAATAAAATCCTCTTACACGACAATATCATTCTTTGCGATACCGTGATCTGTATAATTTTATTATACCCTAATTTCTTTAACCAAATTGAATACACAAAATAAATTACTTTTCGCGATTGGGGAAAAGAGATAGATATACACTTTACTCACAAGATAGAAAGAGAAAGTTTACGTTCATTCATCTAGCAAGAATGATTTGCATACATTTGAGGAGGTAAATAAAAGCCAAATTAGAATAGGAACTTTCACCTAAGGGCGAGCAATTTTAAAACCAATTCCAATAAAGGGAAAATGCTAATTTTAACGACAAATGCTTGAAGGGAAGCTGTTTCTTTTACATTCGGAAATATGTTGTCAATTTGTCTTACATATTAGATACTACGTGAGGTACAAGGTAGGTATGCTAAGTAATGAACAAACTAAAATATTAAAAAAAATGGTACCTATGTAAAAGTTAATTGACAAAAATATATCTGTTAGACGTCAACACTCAACATGTAACATATGCTTTTAAGTATTATATATAACTTTTTTAAAGATTTATTATTTCACTATTTACGAGAAAAGGGACTGATTTTCTTGTTTCTCAAGCACAGCTCTAGATACCTACTATAGAATTATTTTTTTATTTTCGTAGCGATCATCATCAAATAACGTTTTTCGTCCATGGAGATAGAATTAAAATAAATGAACGTTTATTTCTCGTAGATAAATATTTAGAAAATGTCTACCTTTCGATATTCAAATTTCGAACAGGCAAACAACAATCGGATCGCAAATCCGACGCAAGCAAGCGTAATAATAAAGAGGACGCAAAAAATACCTTTGAAGTGGAACAAAGGAATTCGCGACAAATCGGTTCAAAGGAGATTGGGGGCGACGGATAATTTTCACTCGATACCGATCTGGCCACTTGAAAAAACCTACTTCGAACACCTAAATTATAACCTAATTTTACTTGTATCTAGAGACTATTTTAGGTTTAAAAAACCATGAAGCAATCTGTTAGGTTATTTACAGTGTACGTTATAAGAAAAGAGATTTTATGAAAGGAGTCGCGAAATGAGTATTATTTAATTTCGCAATACTTCTTTCCGTTTCAGAAAAAGAGTAAAAACTGGGTAATTGCGTTTTGATGTGAGATTATTGGCAAATGAATTTCTGAAAGCATCAAAGGTTTGGATTACCAACCCATTCGATGCGCTCTTTGATGAATTAACATAAATTTCATTTAAAATTAAATCTGAACTTGTTGACTTAAATAGTACAACAACACTAACTTTCGCAAAAAATTAAAAAAAATAGTGATGTCAAATAATAACATACCTACCTAATTAAATAAATTATGATTTTAGTTTTTTTTCTTTCATGACATGGCAACAAAGTTTCTGTTTTCTTCTAAATCCAATGCTACATTGATGTACGATTGCACAATAAAACATCTGACGACTTGAAGATTCTTATCTGAACCATTCTGAAGTTTTACCGTTAAACTATGAATTCTATATGAATCGGTGCAACGAGAAATACGTTTCATAAAAAGCTTTAAAGGCTAACTTAGTAAACTGGCTGTTACACAGTTATGTAACGTTATAATAATATAGTTCTACTGGCACCTCACAACATTTTAGCTGAGTAATCAAATAAAGTTTGCCATATTTTGGAAACTTTGATCTCCGATCTGACTGTGTGATTTTAATTTAACTTCGTATTATTATCTTAACCAAATGAAAGTCAAAGTTTACAGGTTCGACTGATTGCTTGTTACTTGACAATAAATAACTGAATAGTATTCAACTGTTCAGTATACCATCGTATAAGATGGCTCATGTACACTAAATTGCAAGACGCTTCAAACCGTTCAATATAGCATCGTACTTTCTTAACAATAAAACCAATAAATTTACTGCTAATAGAGTAGTAACTAATATATATAAAACTAAAGATTATTATTATTAATTGTGTTATGTAAAATAAGTTATAAATAATAAAACTTTTGTGAAAATATTAGTACCACTAGGTTGATGATGACAATGAATCAAACAATGTTATTTCAGCGTTGTTTGTCCAAACATACATTACGTCTGAGCCAGCAATAACCTATGAGTTT
Source organism: Coenonympha glycerion (assembly GCA_963855885.1). NCBI lineage: Eukaryota > Metazoa > Arthropoda > Insecta > Lepidoptera > Nymphalidae > Coenonympha > Coenonympha glycerion. The sequence continues at coordinate 2,381,522 of OY979647.1, forward strand.
GACTGTAAAGTGCCGTCCAAGGAATGGCAGACCAGCAATCTTGTAACAGCATCGTTAAAAACCGCGTGGGCAACAAATAATAATCTCAAAAGGCAACGAGCATTGATGCTCTACATTGACGTTTACGACTCACAGATAAATTAAATACAATCGTAAAAAATATCGAGCCGTATCGACGCGTGTCGCATCACTATAAATAAAAATGAATAAAAATGTCGGACGCATAAACGCGTCACAATAAAAAGTTGAGTTATTCTTTTTTTTTGATACATATTTTTTGCGCATACATGTTTTATTATTTTTTTTACACAGATTATTTACGGTCAAGTCGTATTTGAGCTAATCGCTCGCTCGTAATAAACTGTGATCCCGTTCATCGTAAATGCATCGTAGCGTCGTCATAAACTGTTTATAGATTGGAATATATTCCCTGTTATGATCAATTTTGTTATGAGAATGCAACGTGCGATGCTATATTTGGCTACAACAGTTGATTTTTTGGTAGAGCTTTATACCATCAAATTCTATTATTACTTGTTTCAATAGTGTACTTTACTAGAATACATTTTGCATATTGTGTTAATCATAATATTATCGTTTCTATCAATATGTACAAAAATCTGTATAAAAAGAAATCCCAGAGAAGAATCCCTATTCGCCAACTCATCATGGCCATGAAACAAACTCATGGGTCTAAAAAGCTAAAGCATACCTTCATGATGTTACACATGGGATAAGGATGCGTGATATAATTCGGGTGAAGTAGCCTACTTATTTATAAAAATTGCTCACACTATTAAGTAGCGATTAGGTACAATGAGTTTCATACTTAAAATGTAAATAGGTTTATTTTTTTATTTTTATGTTAAATTATTATGAATCACATAAATGAATGATATTCCATAACGCGATAAACTAATGACTTCACAAGCTCAATACGCGCACGCGTCTCGAAAGTAAAACCGTCATTAAATCAGTAATTTTCATATTATAGTGACGACGACGGCGATGTAGAGATGACATCACATCACTGGTATTTAGGGTTCTTCTAAAATGACAGAAAAATTTAAAATATTTGAACTGAATAGGTACAAGAAAACTAATTACAATAATTTTAATTCAGCTACAATAATTTTAATTTATTTTCTATTTCGATATACCTATATTCTGTTCATAAAATCATTGACGTTCCCTTAAAAAATACGAATGACGAATTATTGAAAAAAATATTACCAAATAATAATTATTGTAAAAATACTTACATAAGAATAAAGAACTCAATGTTTGTTATTAATATAACCAACGGCAAAATAAGGGTTCAAAATTTTTAAGAATTAGCCAAAAAAATAACTCAACATAAAATACTCAACTGGCACTCAACATAAAAGGAGAGTAAAAAGTAATGTAAGTAGATGGTCCTATTTAAATCCTCTCATGTCATTTAAAGTGTTTATTGACAATTAAAGTTTTTAATGTGCCTTGATGAGGTCGAATAATAATTTCGTTAACGAGTTACTTTTATTGGTGTTCGTAAATTCTGTATTCGTTCCGGTGCTTGCGATGCGTTTGTATAATTGAGTCGGGAAGAATTATATTGTTGTAAAGTTGCAAGAATATTAATACTGGTTATTACTGCCATCGAGATTATAACTTGTTATTTGTGAGATAAAATCTTTATTTAAAGATGATTGACCACTACATTATTCAACGTGTAAGCGTAGACACGTGGAGAGGCGGTCATTTATAAATTAGTCGATCTCCAGGGACCTATTTTGGCGGTTGGTTATATTGATTCTCTCCAAAATAATTTCAATAACGACTACACAGAATGCAAAGAATCAAACATATCTACAAAATTATATACTCAAAGACATGTACATTTACACTAGGTACAAATAAAAAACGCTAAAAATAAGGTTTGCCAGTTTATTGTTCTTGCTCGCCGCAACTATTGGTACTAAACCGCTTTTTTGGAATGGAGATAGATTATGCTCTGAATTAATATTTTTACCCTGAAAAATCCATGGTTTCCGCAGCATTCGTGAAAAACCAAAATTGAGGAAGTCTGTTAGTACTATATATATACTCGTATACTCTCAAAAAATACTACCCAGCATGGGCTGTCTCGTTAAAATAAAATGGGGCCAAGTGCGAACCATATTAGTGCTGCAAAAGTTTCTTACTAATTTTCATGAAAAGCATTAGTAGGACAGATTAATTTGTTTTGCTATAATCCACTACTTGAAAAGATTCTGTATGGTACAATATGCAGGAACACTGCCCACATTAAACACCACACACAATTTTCCTACACTTTCTTCGACGCACGTTTCGTCCCGACACCGGGACATCCTCAGGAGATGTTGGCTTCACAATGCGAAATCGTAGAGTCGCGAAATATAAAAATCCATTATAAAAATGGGTTTAGAGATAAGTGACTTAGGATTATATTAATTAAAACTTAGTTTCACACAGGATTGTGATTCTATTTTAAAAAAATTCTATACGAGTTCTTCCTATAATAAGATACCTGATGTCGCGGTTAAGTTATGGTGAAACAATCCCATAGATCTAACCCTTCAGCAACGTCTATTGTGTTTGCGCATTCCCATGACAACAGGTGGCAACAAAAGGTTTGATACGCACTTTAAGAAGTAATTTAAAAAGTTTCAAGAAGATTATTTATTGTTGAAATGTATACCTATCTGTGATCGTCTAATATAATTTCAAGCAATTCAAAAAAAAATATTGATTTTTTTATATTCCCTCCATAATATGTTAACATTATCAGTACAGAAATATGATCTTGTACAAGTACAGTTGATGTCAAAAATGCACATATAGCTTAAAAGCTAAAAGCGGTGTCGAAGCTATGAACAATATTGTGAACCTTTAGTTAATGATCATAAATAATATCATAAATAAATAATCGGTTTAAAATATTTTTATGTACACACATACATTCATGCAAAGGATCTTTTTTGCAATTTCTTTATCGACTTTTGAGTTTTGACCCTCACTGTAGATTCGCAATACAAATATATTTTCATCTTTAGTATGAAATTTAGAGAATCTCATCATATTGTCTACGGTAGAGAACGATAAATATCATCTACCTCGTAATTTTAATAAAGATATCACTCGCTTCATATCTCAAATCAAATCAAATATCATCAAAGCAAATCACAGTTTTAATAAAAAATATAAATCCACAAAAGAGTTCTACCTTACTCTTTGTATCTCTAAAGACGTACCAAACAAACCCTCGACAGCAATATTTTAAACATATCATAATGAAATCGGAAGGAAAAATTAGGGTTTTTTGTCATCCATTCCTCTTTTTATGGGCTTTGGCGTATTACGTTTCATATTATTAAAATTTATCAGATTCGGATATATTTACGTATTAAAACTTTTACTTCTTTTAACCATTATTATATTGTTTTGAGGTTTAGTTACTTACTTATTATGGTTTTGCTAAAAGCATGAGAACAGTAAGGCCTAGTTATGAAATTTGTTTACGCTACAAAAAGGATTGACGTGATTTTCCTAACATAAATTAAATTAGATTGAAATTAAAAAATTAAAATAAATTTCCTGGGATCCAAGTCAACCGAAATCCAATCTAAGCATTAATTACAATAGGTACCTACTACCTACACCAAAAGGCGAACATTTTTAAAAATAACCAAGTTAGCAGAATCTTAAAACCCGGCAAACGTTGTTCTGCTCTATTAAGTATTTATCACATAGGTACAAAAATAATTTAAGTCTTACACTCAGATCTACGGAATACACAAAAAATCATAAAAATCGGACAAGCTGTTTCAAAGAAGTTTTGCTAGTAACAATGTGATACTTACTAGATTTTTGTATATCTATATATATAAACTAGTAGGGCGCGTGTGTGCGCGGGCCACATGTGGCCCGCGTGCAGTCTTCCCGCCCATAAAGGTATCGCCGTCATCTCCATCGCCCATTGGAATCCGATTGGCAGTGAGGTGAAAAAAATTACCAAGGAGCACTGTCATGGTTTTAAAGATAGTTGAGGGCAGTTCGAAGAAAAAAATACGCTGAACCTCATCGGATGAGGTTCAGCATATTTTTTGTTCGAACAGCCCTTAACTATCTTTAAAACCATGACCGTGCTCCTCAGTCATCATCCAAATCCTAGATCATTGTCTCTTCTCATAGTATGTACATTTTCCATGGAAAAATTAATTCCACCACAGTGAATTATTTTCCATGCATCCCGTAAAACTTGAGCTCCTGATCACCTCTTGCTAAGAAACCACTCTCTTATCTTTTATACTTTCCGAGATAGAACAACACGAAATTTGTATCCGATCTTAAATCCGCTTTTTCGTTTTTTTTTTTCAGCTAACTGCCAATTGGATGACGTTTCGAGCTACATTTGTTCGAGCACCCCCCACCTATCTTCGATACCCTGGCTGTACTCTTCACCCGTCTACGAAATCCTCAATCATCAGCTCTCTCCATATTTTTCTCTAGTAACTCTCCAAAAAACCGCATCACAACCTTGTATAATTACCAACTGTTAGTCTTCAACATTCCCCATACATTTTATATGGAAAAATAAATTCCGCCATTTTGAATTTTTTTTCTTTCCATCAAATAGACCTTCAGGTCCTAATCACTTCTTGTCAAGAAACCATTCTTCCATCTTTTATACTTTCCGAGATATCGGCGAAATTCGTATGGCGGCCATTTTGAATCCGCCATTTTGAATTTTTTTTCAGCTCACTGGCAGTTGGATGACATTTCAAATGACATTTGGTCGAACACCCTCTACCTATCTGCAATACCCTTGGCTGTGCTCTTCACCCGTCTTCGAAATCCTCAATCATCAGCTCTCGCTATATTTTTCTTCCTCATGAATTTTTCCTTTCTATACAAAACGATCAGTGAAAAAAAATTTTTCCATACAAAATTGTTCAGGAGAGGTGATCAATCAGTCAATCAGCACAAGCAGCTATATATATATTAATTAAAGAAGAAACTGACTCACTGACATATCAACGCACAGCCCAAACCGCTGGGTCTAGAGACTCCAAATTTGGCACACATGTTCTTTGTGAGGTCTAGGGGAGCACTAAGCAAGGATTTTTCAAAATTCACCCTCTAAGGGGGTGAAACGGGGGTCCGAAGTTTGCATTTTATCAAGTTAAAATACGTCTTCACGCCGCAACTACTGTACCGATTTGGCTAAAATTTGGAATGGAGGTATATTATATCTAGCATTACCACATGGGCTACTTTTCATCCCGAAAAAATTCATGGTTCCCGTGGGATGAGTTAAAAACCGAAATTCACGCGGAAAAAAAATCTCACGCCGCAAGTACACAACCGATTTGGATGAAATTTGGAATGGAGATAGATTATATCCAGGGTTAATAAATAGGGTACTTTTCATCCCGGAAAAATCCATGGGTTTTGCAGGAGAAGGGAAAAACTGATATTCACGCGGGAAAAATACTACTTCCCGCCGTAATTACTGAACTGATATGGCTGAAATTATGAATAAAATTAGATTATATCTTGGATTAAAACGAAGGCTACTTTTCATCCCGAAAAAATTCATGGTTCTCGTGGGATTAGTAAAAAACCGAAATTCACGCGGAAAAAATCTTAATGCCGCAAGTACACAACCGATTTGGCTGGAATGCGGAATGAAGTTAGATTGTATCCTGGATTAATACAAAGGCTACTTTTTATCCCAAAAAAAATCCATGGTGTCCGCGGGAAAACTTAAAAACAGATATGCACGCGGGAAAAATACTACTTCACGCTGTAATTACTGAACGGATATAACTGAAATTCAAAAAGGGAATAAATAGGTTTTATCCTGGATTAATACATAGGCAAATTTTTATCCCAGGAAAATCCATTGTTTCTAAGAAAATAGTTTAATAGCAGATATTCATGCGGGAGAAATACTCCATCGTGCCGTCACTTCTCAACCGATTGGGCTGAAATTTGGAATGGAGATAGATTATATCCTAGAATCAACTACTTTTTTCTCGGGAAAATCCATTGTTTTCGTGATAATAGGGAAAAACAGATATTCATGCGGGAGAAAATTTATTCCTTCACGCATAACTACTGAAAATTTTTGGTTTAAAGTAGAAATGAAGATAGATTTCACGTAAATTAACATAAAGGGTACTTTTTATTCCGGAAAATGGATGGTTCCCGTAGAATAGTTAAAACTAAAATTTACGCGTGCAAAGCCGCGGGTATCTGCTAGTATGTAATATGGAACTTTTTTCAAAAGGTAATAATTTAGTAGACGTTTTCGATAGATAAGGAAACCTCAGTGCACAAGTATACGCCTCGCGCTGGGTAGGCTTTTAATTTAATTCGGCGAAGTAAAATTCATGTAATACTGAGACGTGAATTCGGTGAGACGTCATAATTCGTAAGAAAAAGAGAAGATAAACCGTCACCGGTGTATTTCCCTCGCGAATTGGATTTTTTTATTTACATTTTACGCGCTTTCCGTTAGATAAGAGCGGGGTGGCAAATTGTATGATTCGGAATTACATAATACCTATCTTAATTACATACCTGCTTACATATTTTTCAATCGTGATGCTCATTGGTTTTTTATCTAGGCTTAGTATTTTTAGTATTTATATAGAAATATCCCTGTGTACATAATTAATAATTATATATTACACTAATTATGTAGGTAGCTAATTACTATCATATATACTATTAAGGATGCAATTTTCATTTTATTTTATTGGACATACAAATACTAGATTTGTAGCCAGTTCCGAAACTCCTAAGCAGATGCTCAATAAGCTTCTTCTTAAGAATTTCTGGGCTCACCTTACTCCCATCTCTGAGCCAATCTATGTTATTTTATATATTTGAGGCAATTTATAGAACCTGATCAGAAATCAACCTTACCGATTATTACTATGCTTGATAAATGAGATATTAATATTAAATAGAGCAATATATGAACGGGCGTTACATGTGTATCTAAAACCGATTTTATATATTTTTAAGCCTGATAATTTTTGTTTTATTGAGAAAAATGTCGAAATAAAATACCGTTCCCCATTTAACTTAAAGTTTACCAGATAAAAAAAACAGAAATAATTATGATAAGACTTAATGTACATTTTACGGGAAAAATAAAATCAACTCTGTAACTATTACTTTTACTTTTTTTCAACCTCAAAAATCGCCTGTAAGTTTGCAGTTCGTTGCAGTTGCAAGAAAAGTTATTTTTATGGTTTTACTTTTAATAATATAGGTAAACGAGTTTCACTCGCACTTGGCTTGTTTTATTGTTTAAAATAGTTTGACTAAATATTGTATAGGTTAGTAGTAGCGTTACCTCTCCCTATATTAACAGAAAGTAACACATACCCAAGCAACAAATTGCTACATTTAACAGCACAAGTGTTAAAAAATCTACGCTTTTACGATCACACGCGTGCTGATAACCCGGCGCGTGTGAGTTATTGTTAATAACATCTTTATGTGCGCAACATTTGTTATGGAAATGCACGGAGACGCTACTTGTAAGCGTTTTATATCGGGTGTAAAACCTGTAAAGTGAATGGGTAATTTTATTAACTTACTAGTTGACCGAGAAAACGTTGTTTGGCCATTTCAGGATACGAAAAATAGCTTACGAGTTACGACCTATTCCTAGACCTACCGAAAAAATAGCTTACGAGTTACGACATATTTTCAGACCTACCGAAAAATAGCTAACGAGTGACGACTTATTCTCAGACCTACCAAAAAAATAGCTTACGAGTTACGACATATTCTCAGACCTACCGAAAAAATAGCTAACGAGTTATGATCTATTCCCAGACCTACCGAAAAAATTGCTTACGAGTTACGATCTATTCTCAGACCTACCGAAAAAATAGATTATGCGTTAAGACCTATTCTTAGACCTACCGAAAAAATAGCTTATGAGTTAAAACCTATTCTTAGACCTACCGAAAAAATAGCTAACGAGTTACGACCTATTCTCAGACCTACCGAAAAAATAGCTTACGAGTTACTACCTATTGTCAGACCTACCGAAAAAATAGCTTACGAGTTACGACCTATTATCAGACCTATTGAAGACAAAAAAGTCATGAAAATCGGTCAAGTTGCCCTTTCGTTCGGAGAGTTAGTTACAAACACTGTATTACACTAGAAATTTATTTCAGTTACAAGCAATCCTGAAGCGGTCTCCAGGAAAGAAGGAAAGGAAGGCGATACCTGCGAAAGTTTCTGTCAACTGTTTACTAATGAGGCTCTATATTTATTTGTAATTTTTTAAACGAAATTTACTATATCGGCGTCAGCAGTATCGAAATGTTCGACGCGCGACGCCATATTATTTAAGAAATGTTTGGCTTCAACATACGTCACATCCTTCCCGTCCTCGTAGCATTTCGTCATTGGTTAGAGTTGGTTTACCTAAGAGGTATATTCAATTTAAATGCTTTGCAGTGAATGCCACTGGTATTTTGACTAACGACGTAAACATATTTAAGTAGATTTTGCATGACGTACTTATATTTTTATTATTTTCTCTGTTACTCCAATAAAATGTATTTTATATCGGGAAACCTGCTTATTTTTAAAGACCTCCACACACGTAAAAAATAAAGCTCCCCACACACTCCCCCGTTATTGTAATCCACGCAATAAAAGAGATATTAAATTTAAGACTTAGCTTTTTATAACGGATGGAAAGTGCGTTTCATAGGTTCCATATCAGTTGTTAAAGTTACGATGGATTTTGGAGTTCGGGAAAATAATGGTCTTATATCCAACTTTCTGAAATGATTGTTTATTTCAGTATAGCCTAAGCGAATCGAATTCTTATTATATTATTGTATCAATATGGTATCAATACACACAATCTTCTTAACACATGAAGAATTGCAAGAGCTTTTGTTTCCATAATTTTGCGGAACAATTATTATAACAAGTATAAAAACGTAGCGGTCCTATACTATGTAAATTGTGTTATAACTACTGTTATACTTAGGTATACTGGTTATGCAAGGCATTTACGAAATTTTCTTTTGGGCCTTAACAGACCGCGACATTCAAATAAAATTATACTTAGGTTATTGCAAATATTAGACAAACTACATATCGTAGGTATATGGCAATAAATTTTGTGCGCACAATATTTATGCATCTACATGTTTTTCATAGAAACTGCTCGAAAATTCCCGCTCACCTCATATTGGTTCCCGAAATATATTTTATTTTCAGTTTCCCAGATTTCGAAGTATCGGGAACCATTATGAAGTAAATGAGTTGAGAGATTGTTGAGCAGAGTTTTTATTAAAAACATGTAGATGCATAAATGTTATGCCCGCAAATGTATAACAATAGCGAAAAATAAAATAAAATTTGAATTTTCGCGCCCGGATCATACCTACCCCTTATTACTTCAATCTTTGTAAAATCAGAACAAAAGTGAGGAAGGGGCACTAGAGTTGCAGACAAAAAGATATTAATATTTTTTTTTACTAGCAACTCTTAAATTCAGCAATTACCTCGCATAAAAAATTAATGACATTTCATAATAAAAATGACATTTGCTATCTATTGTAAAGCAGGCAATCCCAAATCCTCGTCTTTGTGATAATAAAAAAAACTTTTAACCGTTTTTACGCGTGTTTTATTTCGAGCTTTTTAAAATTCGAACGCTGAAACAAAATAGCGGATTCACGAGCCTCTCTAAAACAATAATAAAAATTACGTCTATACTTTTGTTTTGCGCAGATAAGGGGAATTTTCTTTTGAGTCTAATTTTTATAGCAATGCTTTCTTATCTCAATTTTATTGTGTCGATTTTATTAAAAATATCATTACATGAACAGAAGAGGGTGAATTTCTGACTTCGATAAGTTTAAATGTCAAATAACAAAAGTAACTATAACTTTTTTTGGAATTCCGTAGGTAAATGGTAAAAATATACCGTTTTTGAACATACATACTTTAATCATGAATTGCAGACAAGGAAATATAAATAATATAAAGGATGAAACTATATTAATATTAAGTAGTAAAATTTTTAAACGCATCCGACTTAATTTTAACAACCCCTTTTTGCAAAGAATTACTAAAAAAGTGTTCGTATTAAAAAAAAGTCATGGCGTCAAAACATACTCGAAATTCTTTTTGAGAAAGAATGTTGTCAAAATCCTAATTAATGCCATCCGCAATCAGCGATATTAAGCGTTCGCACGAACCCTCAAAAACTCAAAGATGCAGTGACACCGGCTTTTTCATAAATAATAAAAAAAAGGATTAACGTTAAAAAGTCGAAAAAACTCCATCCACTTCGAGTTAATGATACGGTATGGCGAGAGACATAAAACAAAGGTTTGGTCGTCTATTACACCGTAGCAAACTCCTGATAAATTATAATTTAGATAAATAGAAAGAAAATTATTTATTGTACACCAAAAAAAACGTACCTTAAAAAACAGCTAAACATATTTACAAATATGGCAACGTTATGGCTACACGGCGATCTATTTAGTAAGTTATCTAATAGTAACCTGTAAGACCATTCATTCATTGATCATTCATTGTTAATGAGATCCACAGCAGTTCTGTAGGATTACTACATGTGTGTCCAATGTCCATATATTTTTTCATGTAAAGGGTATATTCGTGAAGTCACATCTTGATTTTAGCAGTTGTCGCAATTCGCCTGCTTTTATAAAACGATACCAAAGTCACAAAGTTTTGAAAAAGCTGTGCTTATTAGTAGATTTATTATGTTACAATATTATACTTATGTATGTTAGTAGATTAACTATTATGTTACTATATTATACTTAGGTATGTCATAAGCAGTAAGGTTTAGGAAAAACACTATTTAATATGCATTCAGTATTTAGACATTATATGATTCAGCAAACTGCACTTGCAATATTTAAATACGAAACGTCATTCTTGCTCGCTTCGGTGTAACACGATCTCACCGAAAACTTCAAGGTTCGCTCGAGACCTCTTCTTGGGATGTCTCGATTTTTACTTTATTTTCGATCCGTTTTTCCTCTAGCTAAAACCGTCAGCCGTCTAGCCTGATTCTTATGGTCTCGCTATCGACTCTGTGAGGACTTTGTACCGTTATTTGTTTTTTAGCCTCCTTCATAAGAGGTTTTTAAAGTTAAACACAAAGCCCGCGGAATCCACGAACGTACGAGTATATAAAACGGTATAAAGAGCTACGAACAAAGCATTGTTTGATGCTGCAACAGCTCGAGACGTTCATTACTCTCAGTTATAGGATATAGTTTTAGCTGAAATTACTTCATCATCATCTTAACTTATTTAGAATACCACTGCTGGGAACAGGACGTCTGTGAAAGCTCACACATTAGGGTATAAAGAACACCGAAAGATTAACGTACTCTCCGAAGCTGTAGGATATCACAACGTCAATCCGCTAGCTAGTAGCTATATGGATGCCACAGCTAATATTTAAAAATGTAATTAGCAGAATATGATGCACCTAATGTTTTTTTTATAATGTAGGTTCAAGTTAGTACTTGACTGCGATCTCACTCACAACATATTGGGCTGCATCATCACTTACCATCAGTAAGTGATGATGCAGCCCAATATGTTATCGTACTAACTAACGGTTTCTATACAGCATTACCTCAGAATATTCAATCGCTTGCGATGCGATTTAGCTGGTAATGTGGTTACTAGCCAAGGCCGTAGCCTCCCACCAAACCAGGGGTTCGATTGCGTAAAAAATTTTTCATCGTTATCGTAATCGTTAACAAATTCTGCCTCCCGATTGGCTGTCGTAAATCAGGGAACCAATCAGCGGGTAGAACTTATAAACGATTACGATAACGGTGAATACGTTTATCTTACACAATCTAGGGGCAGACCTTAGATAATTAAGAAATTATAAAATTCTAAAAATGCTCGTGGCAGGAATCGAACCCGCGACCTGTTACTTGTATCCTAGTGCACGCGTCTGAGCCAGAAATGTCGTTAAAACCTAATTTACTCCTAACATTTTTTTTTTATTAAGTACTTGGAACTCAAACTTGGACGTCGTAAATTGTAATCTTCAATTTAATTTTAACATTGGAGCAACGAGGCAGTTTAGAAATTCTAAAATGTAAAGCAAAAGTAAACACTTCTTAACGCTTACACAATCCGAAACAAATTGGCGAAGGAAACATGTCAACGCGTAAGTAAAATTGCATAACACTAAGAGAATTATGTAGAAATGCTCATCACGCTGTTAGTATAAATAAACACAGGGCACATTCATTTCATATAACAGTACCTAAATGTAGGAAAACTACACTGAATCTCGTCAGCTCTCATGTTACGGATAAACACAGTGCCGCTGTTATAAATAACTATAAGATAGAGATCAAAATGTATGGTGAACTTGTGGAGTGTAAAAGATTTGTGTAATTAATTGTATGAAAATTTAAACCCTTTTAATATTAACAAGCTTTATAAGACGGCTTAATTTCAAACTAAAAAACGCACGTGGTTCGCTCATCAACCTCAGTTAACCTCTAGGGGTCAATTTTTAAAAATCTTTTCATAACAGATAAGGCATATTTCCGGATGATAATACAATTTCTACTGATTTAACTGTGCATTGATAGTCATAGTCATATACATAGAACACATTCCAAATTGATAGTAAAAAAATTATAATCGCTCATGGGTTTAATTGAACCATATTTACCAGCATTTACCACATCTCTGTGGTTACGTATACAGATAAAGTGATTTTCTTTAACTTATTAGAACTTCTGATTACAGCTATTGAAAACAAAAATGTACGGCCAGCAATTTTTTTGAACTTAGGTTTGAGTGCTAGAATTTCCATTGCAAATTGGTTGATTTATTCATCCCAATTTTTGCGATTTCTGATCTTCCTAGTAGTAATACCTAAGTTGGTTTCAGTTAGACACTTTCATTTCTACCAAATTGTCTATTGGTACCATAATCTGTACAACCTGCGTCTTACTCAAAATAAAGTCTACCACAGCATAATACCTATCAGTAGGTACACCGAACCCAGCACTTCAGCCATCTAATATTTTACAAGATCATTCTCCATTTGCTTTTCCACCCTTCTTCATCTTTTTTTTTATTTTTCCATTCCTTTTCCTTTCGCGACTTGTTTTCATTTTTTGCCAGCGTCTCGGATGATTGCTCTGCCGCGTTCAAGTGGTCGTCTCGTTGGATGCTGTGCTCTTTTTAATCCCTTATCTCGGAGGTGGCGAGGGGTATATTTAAATGAGTCAGCTTACCTGTCTTGAGACGGTTTTATCAAAATCTTGAAAACCGCTGTTGTATTCATTTGTTACATTTTTACCAGCAGGATAGTCCTCTGCTTTGTGTCTAATCTCAAGAGTCGAAGAAACTGCAAGTTTATTGATTTTTATACTAGTATATCTAAGTCTGAGAAATGACAAAGCTGGCGTTACAGATAATATGGTAGAATGTTTAACCCAATCTGAAGAATCGCTAGAATATTGACTTCACTAAAATTACATGCTTTATTATAAATATGGAATCAAATCTAACATGTCTAAATCTATTCGTCAAGACAATTTCCCAAAATGCATGGACATTTTCGGACAAAAGCCATACGATATCAAGTATCAACATAATAATCATTCCAGCCGAGGACACTCTCAAATATTAAAAGCGAATCGCGCAAGAGTTTTTCCACTTTTGTGTTTTGTCATCCGCCAAAATGTATTTCTCGTTTCAAGGATCACTGAAGGGTCTTTTTGTTAGGCGTGTTCTCCGGGCCCCCGTATCCGTTTCTTACTTTAATATTCATAAGTAAATTGGTGGGATGATCCGCCGTGGGTCCTCGGGGATCCTTTTTATTTTTAATACTTCATTTTAATACCTTCGGATACATATTCGTCATTTTTTTTGACGACGTTTTCGGTCTTGTCCGCCGTCGACTTTTGCGTCTTTTGAATTTGATTTGTATACCAACAGGTATTATTATCAGTTTGTAGAGTCTCTAAATTTTTAAAGCTAAGACACACTTGCATTAAAAATTGTTAACAAGTATTGATAGTCACGCAATATCAATAAAAAAGCTGGTAAAATATCGAGAAAGAGGTACCCATCCTAAATAATTACCGCATCAAAATCAGCTAGTCTTTTCTTTCAAAAATTTTTGTACCTCATGCTCTGTAAATGTTTGCAAGAAAAGTGTGTAATACTCTTTTAGAAGACTAACATACCACATAGTAAATACTTCGAGTGAGAAGATTACGAATACTTTTCATTCAAATATGCTAGTTTGATGAGTTCATGTAATATTTATAAATATAACTATCGTCATGAGCATTTTTACAAATTGGCTTTTTTTTTGCGTTATTAAAAGCGTATAGGCAAACGCGCTCTGGTATCATCAATTCATCACTAACTATCAGTTTAAAGTGGTATCAGCTAACTAATATATTAAAGAAGAAAATGAAGAAGCTAAAAACAAAGGAAACAGAAATCTCCATGTTTGGCACAATAAGGTCAATAAGGAAGCACATCAAAGATATCTGCTACCGTAACCAGAACCTATCTAACTGTAAACATAACAACAGTTAATGCCATAGCACCATAACAAGCAGATAGCTTACAATAAACTCAAACACATCACAACTTCAACACAACTCTAACTTTAAATGCTTACAATAAAATTACTAATAATGAAACGTGGAACTTTATCTCAGTGAACGTCCTGAGATCGTGTTACGCGAACTCGGGGGGCATTCAATTAGACAAGGTTGCAAACGGTTATTGCGTTTCAGTGCAGATTTTACGTTTACTTGTATTTGCACGGACTCCCACTGTGAATCAGTAGGTACAGACAAGAATAGTGCATGTAGTTGAGACTAAAACAAATGAATCGAAGTAAAAATTAAAATTGACAAAAATTTAAGTGATTGACTGACTGACCTACATAGCTGAGTTTGGTGGGATTTATAAACCTCAAATCTTGCACCCTTATTTTTATAACGTAGTAAAAGTTTTTTTATTTTTATTTTTGTATCTACCTAACAGAATCGAAAATTACATTCCAATCAATGCCGTTTGTCCTTAAATGATGGTAGAATTCGACTAGTAAAATTATTCAAAGTACTATTATTCAAGTTGAACTAGTTCAATATTATTTTAGCCAAAAAATCATTAGACGAATTAAATTCAAATTCAGCTCGTCTAGCGATCTAAACTTTGAAACCGAACTTTACCTTTTTTAGCATAACTTTGAAAAAAAAGGCGTGTGGCACTCGGAGACTGCCGCGGTAAAGCTATTGCATAGAATTTAAAGTTATTTTTAGTTTTGCCATAAATCGATAAGTAGAACTTTTGGTCACTATCACGTGCGTGATATTTTAAAAAGTCATTAAACTGTTGACAGAAGGGCTGGCTCATTTTTTGCGCAACGTATCAGCCTAGCTGTTCAACGCGGAAATGCAGCCAGTATTCTTGGCACCATTCCACGCGGGCAAGATTTGTATAGTAATTAGAATAAGCTAATAATAAGTTTTATTGTAACATTTTTCAGAATAAAAAGTCATTAAAAAGTTCTGCTGTTTTTTGATATATGGCAAACTAAAAACTAAAAAGTTGTGGAGTTGCGCTCCTTGCTTTCATGCTAGCCTAGTACCAAAAGCTCTACTTTAGGAGTGCCAGGTTATTTTCGTTACGAAATTTCTGGATTAGGTCTGCACCGTCAAAGCCCACGATAGAAGCTATGCAATAGCTTAAAAAGCTTCTTTTTAATCAGCTTTTCTCCAGTCTAGCTTTACCGGTAGTCAGAGACGTATGTAAAAATAATAATCTGTATTTATACATCAAAAGTTGGCTCGACGAGTCTTGGTGTTCGAGACATTGTAACCTTGAGTAGGACAATACAAAATGCACTTGTATGACCGACGCATATTAATTTGTGTAAATAGTAATAAAAGTTATTGTTATGTGTATTTCAATAATGATTTCGGAGAATGATAAGAATCGACGCGGATTTTGCGTGATACTTAATCATAATACTTGTTTTTTCCCATTATCATAATAATATTATTATGACCTTTTACAAGGAAAAGGTAAACTTTTACTTTAAGATTTATTTGTTAATATAAGAAACATCAGGGACTGTACCATATTGTGTTTTGTATAGGTATAGGTAAGGTTACACGACTGATTTATTGAATTATGATGGGTTTTCGGTGATCAATCATATTTTTAAGGTTTTCGTCGACAATTAAATTATTTAATTGTTTTTATTTAGTTTTTCGCTAATATTAGACTAACAATATTTTAGTAGGTTATTGGTTTATGCATCAATATGTTTTTAATAAAATCTTTGCTTGAAATTTTCCATTCACCTTATATTGGTTCCCGAAAGCTTATTTTTTGCAGTTTTTCAGATTTGAAGCTAATGTTAATTAAATGCGTATTTTTGAGAAAGTTTTTATTAAAAACATGTAGACGCATAAATGTTTGCTCGCAAAACTCATTGCCTTAAGCCTACGAGGTATAATTAGCCCACTATCAGTAAAACACTAAATAAAATTTGAATTTACGCGCCCAGAAGGTTCCTATCCCCCTTAAGATGACAAATGGTGATGAAAGGATCATATCTCATCAGTTTGGCTATACCCAGTCATTAACGTTAGCAGTAATTATGTTATGACAGCTGCCCATGTATTGGGCTCCACGCTTTTATTGCTGCACAAACATACAAACTAATTTTATTTATACATACAATATACATAGACGGCCACAATATGCATAATAAAACTGTCAATATACATACAAGGTCGGGTTTATTCTCCATTATGCTAAGTATTTATTTTTTCCAAAAAATACTAACTGAAGACCACGGCTTCCCCCGCGTGAGTTACGTTTTTCCTTCAACTGCGTGAAAACTAGAAATTTCTGTTAATGACATGGATGAGCTATGATTTTTACGACGATCCACATAAGTTACACAATTTTTGGACAAATGAAATAAGCGCCGATTTAAGCGATTTGAGTGTTCTGCAATTAAAAACTAAAAAGAAAATTATATTCAAAACTATCCAACCCGGCCTACGTTTTCTTGCCACTGAGGGGTATGAAAAAAAAAACAACCTGCTCTCAAACCCAGTGACAACTGCAATAGCGAATAGAAGTCTGAGTGTGCTGTGCCTTATCACAGGTGCAAATGTCTCCGTGTAGTCTAAGCCATATTTCTGCGTAAAACCACGGGCTACTAGTCTAGCCTTGTATCTCTCTTTCCCCCCTGGTTCCTTTTTAATTTTAAAGATCCAATTGGAATCTACTACATTAAAATTATTAAGGGACTGATCCGGCTTGACTAGAGTCCAGGTGCCATTCTTCTACAAGGCATCAAGTTCAGCATCAATGGACTCCTGCCATTTATCCTTGTCATTTCTACTGAGAGCTTCTTCGACAGTTAGAGGATCATCACTGTGACCTTCTGTGACTTTATAAAGATAATAATCTCCGTAATCCTTAGCCTTTCTCTCGCGTTGAGGATATCTTCTCTCTTCTGCTTGTGTTTCAGGTGGCTGCTCCTCCTGAACATCTATAGTCTCAATCTCAAGTCTCTCTACTTGGATGGTGCTATAAGCAGCTAGAAAAGTCTGACCCTTTTCCTCTTTGTTTGCACTAGGATTCTTCGGACATATCAATGCTTTATGCGGTCCGTTGCATATAAAGCATCTTATCTCTTTCTTCTGCTTCTCAGCCTTCTGCTGCGTTTGTTTCTGCTGATTGCCTTTACTGTTCGTGGAATTTCTCTTGTACCTTGAACGGTTATCTCTTGCAATCAATGCATTCTCAGTGGATGTCCAAGATATAGGACTATCCTGCTGAAGCAGTTTTGTTTTTACGTAGTTAGATGTCAGTGTGATGTTCGCATTCTCTATCGTCATCTTTAAGGGAGTATACTCTTCAGTAAGTCCTTGTAACATAAGTGCTGCTAGCAATTCATCGTCCACTTCCTTACCAATATCTCGTAACTGTTGAGCTACTTTCAGTATTTGAGTAACATAGTCCTTCATACAGCTGAATTGCTCTAACTTAAAGCTCACAAGTTGTCCCAGTAACCGACATCTGTTTACGACTCCTTGGTCTTGGCAATTATTCTCTAATGCTTGCCATACTTCCTTAGTAGTTGTAGCTTCTCTAACATGTACTAGTAAATCAGTATTTATCATGAGGCAGATCTTAGCGCGAGCCCTCTGATCTTTCTTCGTTGCCTCTACATCTGTAGCAGCTGGTGTAGTTGTTACATAGCTCCATAGATCGTCATGTACTAGTGACATCTGCATTAAAAATTTCCATGTCGAGTAATTCGAAGATCCTTGTAAATTCTCGAATGCAGGTAGGTTACTAGTGCTCGTACTGTTAGTACTTGTGCTATTACTACTAAAACTCAT